>OY757018.1:46383296-46983296 GCA_963580285.1 Lucinisca nassula | reverse complement strand
ACCTTCATAGTGTTGACGGGGACGTTAAACATCAAATCAAACAAACAAATTCATGCACGAATACACGCATTCTCATGCATGAATGAACTCACACATTTATGCAAGGGCACACACACTTGCATACACACACACATGCATTTGGTTATGGGCCTTGGAAAATTGGGCATTTAGGGGCAATCATATGGTTGGGGGCATTGTGTTTTACAAACACCATTTCTAGTTTTTGTTATGGTCTGTCTTTGGGTGTTTGTGTCGCTTCTATTATTTTATTTTGGATAGCCTATTGGCCATTTTGTGGGTAAGTAACTGTCGTTTTGGCTTTCCGCTAATGATGTTTCCGTTAGGTTTTTGTTTCATGTTTGAGTTTCTTACCCTTTGGTGTCTCTGATTGGAGCTGTGGGTTAATTGTATCGATTCCTGATCTTTGCCTCCACTTCTATTTTGCGTTGTTTATGATACCGATCACCCTGATTAAGAAGTTAGCAGTTAACAATTGATTACGAGTGTTGAAGCTAGTTACATGACTAGACACTCTGGCAAATCGAATTAATTGTGAAATATAAACGCCAAAGGATGCCGCACGAGAAACATCATCACCATAAGAAAGGAAAATTTACAATCTCAAAATCACAATCATCGCGGTTATCATAAATGTTACAGCAAACAAACCAATCTGCAATAGACAGACGTAAATCCAAAAACGGGGCGTCGCTATCCGAAGAATTTTCTTGATTTAACTGAAGTTCTGGGGAGTAAATTTGACTAATCAAATCATCGGAATAATTGTTGTCAATATTTAATTAATCATCCCAATATCTAAAAGTCGAGCTAAAGGCTTCGATTGATTGAAGCCCCGTGTGGAATTGGTTTCACTGACCATTCCAAGGTAGTTCTTCAGTCGCGGTTTAGTTTTGTGATGGTTTGTCTTTGAGTGTGTGTATCGCTCATATTTTCTTTTTGATAACCAAAAGGCCATTTTGTGGAAAAGTGACCGTGTTTTTGACTTTCCGCTTTTGGTATTTCCTTTGGGGTCTGGTTATTTCATGTTCGAGTTTCTTTCCATTTGGTGTCTCTGATGCGAGCTATGGGTTAATTAAATCGATTCCTGATCATTGCCTCCACTTCTGTTTTGCCGCAGCTTTGCCATGAACAGGGACACAACTAGGTGAAAACTGACACTATTTCATACCAAAACTTTAGACAACCTGACATCAGTAACACAGTAACTTACAGACCATTTTTCCTTTCAATGCACAGGAACCAAGCGCGAAGGTATACCGGAATTCGTATACACCTCGATGCAAAAGCCATAAATAGAAAGTGGGTAAACTAATCATTGACTCGTTCAGTGATAGCCCCAATGGGCTATTAGCGCTCGGTTACCCTGCAAACTAGTATCAGTCAGTAAGATTACTTCAGTATATTTAAATTAACATATGTCCGTTGTGCCAGCATTCGTTTATCCTCGTATCTCAGCAAACAATGTATACCAGCGGTCTAAATATTTAAATCTTGAATACAGAATGTCTTAGCCAAGGAAAAAAGCTTTTGGCTTCCATTTAACTCTGCAGCCACAGCATAAATGACAGACTAACGCCGTTGGTCAAGGTGCATCAGTAAAGAAGTGACCATGCATGGAATTTCGCATTTTGAACGGCATCCCAAAAGTGAGCCAGGAGGGTAAAAAAAAAAACAGCCAATTCCATCTTTTGCCAAATCTCCAGGTACCCGTGCTCTGCCGGAAGGTATTGAGGGATTATCATGGCAAGGCAGGTGTGAGGCTAACTAGCGTTATTATCCAAATCCGCTTCTGATAAATGAGCCAGCGCATGACAAAACCTACAATACGACATGTGCGCCCATCGAGGACTCAGATCAGCCTGCGCATCCATATAGTCTAACTGGAGACTTTTGTAGCTGCACGAAGGAGCACTGAGCCCTTAGCTATCCTTAGAACGCACAAAGAAGACTCTGATCAGACTGCGCTGATGTGCAGGCTGATCTGAGTCTTGATTGGGCGAACATGTCTTATTGTAAGATTTGTCATGCGCTGGTTCATTAATGAGGAACGGTCTACAAAGATGGATGCATTCTGTTGCCAAACAATCACAGAGTAATATGACTCAAGGCACTTTATAAATTGAAAGAATATGTTACACATGTTTGTTTAATAATAGACATTACAAGATTAATTATAACATTCGTCAACTCAACTATTACACAGCATCTGTTTTTGGTTTTTCCTTTTACGGCCCTTTCAAAATTATACTGTTTGATGAAAACAGTCCCATCAATATGTCTGTTTGCTCTTTACGCGACGCCGGGCCTCCTATAGATGTTTAGCTCTCGCATTAGTAAGCTTGATGTACAGCCATTTGAAACCTATGTTCTTAGGGTCATCCCTGGTTTTGTAGAACTGCGCCCATTTACGATAGGATACGAATTGTACCACAATATTGCACGGTCTCGCGCCCTCCTTGGCCGTATCTTCAGGTGTGTCAAGTCTGTCAATATCGTCGCATGTGAGATCAACACCAATTGCAGGGGCAAGGTTACAAATATATTCATCAATGGTTAGAGGAACGTTTTCAGGTACGCCGGATACCATCAGACAATGGCGACGACCGTATAACAGTGTATTTTTTTTAAGTTGATTTCCAGCTTGACGAACTTGGTTTAAGCGTTTCGGTCCTTTTCTTTAGCTTGGTATTCTCCTTTGTTTGATCATCGATCTTGGTCTGGAGCTCTTTGAAAACACCATCCCCAATCGTTTGTATTATTTCGTCTATCCTAGACTTGAATATGGACATGGACTCTAGAACGGACGCTATATAAAAGTCCTTCTCAGGTAGAACGAGACGACCAACCAGGCTGACCTCCTACACCGGTGGCAGTTGCGTCGAAGATCACACAGTTATTTCACATTAGGAGAAAAGAATCCATCTCTCAAGAATTCACAGATTCGACAATTATCCACCTATTCAAATGAAAAGGGAACCCTCTTGACTGTGACAATAATCGTGCCATCTCTTTATTGTGAATTGTTTGGAAGGTCCTTGCAAGAGTCGTGCTTATCCAACCGACTGAACATCTTGAACGGTCAGGGCTTCTGCCAGAAAGCCGGTGTGGGTTAAGAAAAGATAGAGGATCTACTGAAATGATCTTCAAAGCAAGGCAGCTTCAAGAGAAATGCCAGGAACAGCACATGGACCTATACATGACCTTTGTCAACCTTACCAAAGCATTTGGTACAGTTAGTCGTCAGGGTCTTTGGAAAATCATGGTGAAGTTTGGATGTCCAACCCAGTTCATACGAGGCAATGGTGACGCAGTTCCGCGATGTTATGCTTGCAGAGAAAGCAACAGAGGATCCTATTAGGTATCGCTTTGATGAGAAGGTTGTTAATACCAGAATCAAAGGTGCAAACAAAGGTGCTAGACGAGTTCCTCTTCTTGACATGGGGAAAAGGTGCTCCAACAGAAGAGATACAAAAAAGGTATAGGTGAAGTATCTGTCTCCTGTGATAGCTATAAACACCCAATCAAAAAGACCGAGGTAGTCAATCAACAAGAACCTAGCAAGTCTTAAAAACAGCCCGCCATCACAGTGAAAGGTCAAATATAGACAATAAAGGTGTGAAGAAGGCAATGATCAGGAGTCGATACAATTAACCCATAGCTCCCATTAGAGACACCAAAGGGAAAGAAACACAAACAATGAAACAACAGACCCTAATGGAAACATCAATAGCGGAAAGCCAAAAGGACAGTTACTTTCCCACAAAATGGACAGTTGGCTATCCAAAACAAAATAATATAAGCGATACAAGTTCACCTACCATGGTGGAGGATACCCACAAACTTCTGGTTTCAGAAAATAAGATAATAAAGAGATTCAAAATACCAAAAGTCATGGGAACAACTTACAATTAAAAGAGCAAAGTGGCGAGGCCTCATCAGAAGGGGTGCTAGTGAATATAAGGCATAAAGAATCCGCGAAGCAAAACCAAAACGCGCACAGCACAAAGCTAGAGCTAAGACACCACCAAAAGAGCTGTCTTGCTCTAACCTCTGTTGCTTTATATGCAACAGACAGTTCAGAGCTAGAATTGGTTTCATCGGCCATCTAAGAACACAAAAACAGTAACATGTCTTCAAATGTGATTAAAACTGGCCATTGTCAGTAATGACAGACGAAATTAACTGTTCGAGTAACTCATCATTACGCAAACACGCCTATACAAATACATTGCCACCTTTATTGCCGAAAAAATGAAAATTTTAAGATGAAAAATTGTGATATTTTTCTTATTTCTGCTCAAAATATAGGTTGTGGGCACTCGTTAGAACCGCCTCGTCGAGGCGGTTCTAACGAGTACCCACAATCTATATTTTAGAGCCGACGAGGCGGTTCTAACGAGTGCCCACAACCTATATTTTGAGCAGAAATAAGAAGAATAAGGTATACCCCCGAAAACCCCAGTTTTACTATATAAAAGTGGGGTTCAAGGGGGTCAAAATTATATAGGCGTGTTTTCGTGATGTAATAATCAAAGTACAAATGTTTCTTTAAGGCATATACATTGAACACAAAAAAACAATCTTTTATTTTAGCAGTATACTTAAATTATCCGGCATGAGTTGGTTACATAGTCACTCTTAGGTCGTTAAAGCATTATCAGATAAAGTTCGCAATATAAGGAAATGGCGAAACACATTTTGAAGCTCCTAGCTGACAATGTCCATATAATTTTATCCCATAATGTAATCATCCCAAGACAAAATAGATACTTAATTTCTCTTTTCCTTTTTGTTATATTATATCAAGATACCAAAGTTTTTAAATGCAACTTTCTACCTTTTTGATCACGTGACTCTGTTTGCAACAGCCCGGATGAAAAAAAAAATCGAAAAAGCCTAATGCATTTGCCATGTAACATAACTTACTAAAGCTTTTCCAACCGCGCATTAGTTTAGGAAAAATATCATAAGCATGAAGCCTACAGACTTCGTATTCGTTTTCTTAATGGCCAGCTATTGTCAAATGGTTTGTGCAAGAAGATGTCAAGTAATACGCTTGATCGTGATGATTTTTTCGACAATGTAAGAATTTTTATTCTGTATTGTGTTTGTTTTATATGTTTGACATTCGATCCAAAGTTACCTCTGAAGCACAGTAGGTTGACGTTGCTGTTGACGACATGACCATCTCTGATTTGTACGAAATATGGTTAACGATTATTTATTCTAATCGTTGATGTCAGAGTGTTAACTGTTGAATCGAACTGGAATGGACTCCTCATCACGAAAACATGCCTTTATCATTTTGATCCCATTGAACCCTACTTTTATATAGTAAAACTGGGGTTTACAGGGGTAAACTTAATATTTTCTTATTTCTGCTCTAAAATATAGATTGTGGGTACTCGTTAGAACCGCTTCGATGAGACGGTTCTAACGAGAGTACCCACAGTCTATATTTTGAGCAGAAAACAGAAAAAGTATCACAATTATTCATCTTTAATGTATGTATTTGGTTGACTACAGGTTGTGTTTCTTTTGTTTTTGTCCAAATTTTAAGATATGACACAGTCAGAGAAGGGAAATGAAAGCTATTAGGCCACAACAGCCCCCCCCCCCATCCCCCACAAAAAAAACTTCCAGTTTTTAGGGTCTGTCAATTAAAAATAAATGGCATGTACGCGACCATTTTAGGGCTTTTTATGGCTTTTAATGTATGACTCAATAAAACCGAGTCTGCTATTTTCGTTTATTTTGTGTATTCTTTGCTTTCAAAGGATCTAACTGTTCAGAACTTATTTATCTTCACTGCAGCTTGTGCTGTGCCGTGTGGTGGCCGTAAAAAGTCTCCACGTTCATTAAGAATCATTTTTAAAATAGAGTTCTGCTTAAGCCGATGCTAGGGGGCGCGGCCAGTGTAGCACGTTTCAGTACTGGTCATGAACAGACTCACTAAAACCGAGACTGCCATTTTCGTTTATTTTGTGTATTCTTTGCTTCCAAAGGATCTCACTGTTCAGAACTTATTTTAATGTCTCTAGGTATCGAAGTAAATATTCTTTCCAAGAATTATATCGATTTTCTTAGCTCAGTATTTTGAAATATGGGTGCAACTTACAACGGAACATGCTTTGTGCCTAGGTACACCAGACCGAAACAGATGGTACAACAAACACGGATGTGGAAAACCGAAATCTGGACGGCTTGAGCCATTATAAGCGCCATTCTTCAAGAATTAGCAAAAAAATACACCGGCATATACCTGCCCTTTTAGTTGTACAATTGCAACATCTACAACATGCGCTTGGTCATTCCAAAAATATACAGTCGAACTTCGATGGCTCGAACACCGATGGCTCGTTTACCATGGATGTGTCGAACCCATTATTGAGCCCCTAGCGAATCCTCTACATAAGTAATAGTTGGGGATAATAAAGGAGAGTTCAGTCTTTTATCTTGCAAATGTATGCTGTGTGTACTCATTAGAATCGCCTCGATGAGGCGATTCTAATGAGTACAAACAGCATACATTTTCATTATAGAACACCGAAAAGATGTCTAAAAGTATCTCGTTATGCCTCCTGACAATAACCTCAGTGGCTCGAACTACCCCTGTCTCGAACAGATTTTCGAGGTCCCAAAGGTGTTCGAGCCATTGAAGTTCGACTGTAAATTGTTTTGGATTATAAGATGAGTTCGTTTTCATTTCGTGTAACCGGTTTACCAGTACTCGTGTGCGGTTGGTTTCAGCTGTGCTTGGCAGCATCATGCAGACCATCTATTTCTTCAATCCCCGATTGGGCGACAGGGCGTCATTTCAACTCAATGTCGGGTAAAAGTCCCACAAAATTGAAGCAACGTCTCCACAATGACCTAAATAGTGTGGACGGGGACGTTAAACCTCAAATCAAACAAACAATTACCGAAAAAAATATTTCTAAATAGTGAAAAAATCAGTTTTTGGAAATATCTTACTGTAAACTTCTAGACCTAAAAGTCATTTCCGCAAATTCATATCATAAACATGGGGCAAGGATAAACTTCCTCATAACCATATAAAAGAAAAGCTTATTGATTTAATTAAATGGGCTTTTCACAGAGAAGATTCTCTCTATCTTGCATGTAATGTCAGAAATGCATTTTTCACTTCTAAAGAGCATACGAATTATATACTTTGGTCATGTCAGAAAGTGGGTGATGCCCTCACCTTTCTACTTGACAATATTTATATTAGATTCAGTACTAAGTTAATTAGACAAATTGTGGCTATTCTGATGGGTACGAATTGCGGACCTCTTGTGGCTGATCTGTTCTTGCATTGTTATGAAAGAGACTTTATGTTGTCGCTTTCCATTGATAACCAATCTGAAATTATTGAGGCTTTTAGCTGTACTTCTAGATAAAAAGATGATTTATTAAATATTGACAATACTTACTTTGGTGGTTTGATCAGTCAGATGTATCCCTTAGAACTTCAGTTAAACAATGCAAATTCCTCTGACGCCGAGACCTCCTTTTTGGATTTACATGTATCTATTGTAGATGGATTTGTTTCTTGCAAAATTTATGATAATCGTGATGATTTTGACTTCGAGATTTTAAATTTTGCTTTTTGGGACGGTGATGTTCCTCGTGCGACATCGTACGGGATTTATATTTCGCAGATAATTCGATTCGCAAGAGTGTCTAGTCATGTATCCGACTTCAACACTCGTAATAAATTATTAACCGCTAAACTTCTTAATCAGGGGTATCGGTATCATAAACTACGTAAAGCCTTTTCTAAGTTTTATAGACCTCATTCTGATTTGGTTTCAAAATTCAATGTTGGACTTAAAACACTTCTGCAACAAGGCCTATCGGAACCCGAATTCTAAGGTGACTTAGTATATAAATTTCGAAAAATGCATGCCTGTAATGTCTTTTGTACCCAATTTCATAAAATCGTTCATCGATATATAAAGATTGGGTACAACATAAATGTTATAAAACAGACTGCATGCATGGTGGTTAACCCAATCACGGTTGGCAACT
The DNA here is from genome assembly GCA_963580285.1 of Lucinisca nassula. NCBI lineage: Eukaryota > Metazoa > Mollusca > Bivalvia > Lucinida > Lucinidae > Lucinisca > Lucinisca nassula. Next base: position 46,975,241 of record OY757018.1, on the reverse strand, counting down.
TTGCTTCCCTCTTTGATTGCACACCGGTGGGTCGGGCCTAAGATTATATGACGGTTCCAGCGTAAAAAAATAAATGGAATTTTATTTTATTGTAGTATTCTTTATTTTGGATGGCGCCTGATGCTCCGTCTTTGGTCCGTCCCCTCGGAGTCTAACTGTTGGTTTTCTTTTGCTCCAGCAATTCTGTTGTTGTATGCTGTCGAGTCTTTAACCTTGTTTCATCTCTGTAGTGTTTTTATTTGTATGTTCTCGGATATATTACACTGATGAGTTAGGAAGCCTTGATGCGGACTAAACAAAATTAGTGTATACCACGACAGAGGTAAGGGCGAGGATTATGGCCATGCAAAATCGATTTAAGCCCCCCAGTGGAATTCTTTCCACTGACGGTTCAAAGGCGATTCTTCTGTGGCGGTTTATTTATGTTGTTGTTTGTTACTTACTGTGTGTATCACTTGTGCCTATTTATTTTGGATGGCCATTTGGCCATTTTGTGGGAAAGTAACTGTCCTTATGGCCTTCGTTTGTTTAGGTTTCCATTATGGTGTGGTCGCTTTATGTTGGTGTTTCTTTCCCTTTGGTGTCTTTGGTGGGTGGAGTAAGTTAATTGTATCGATTCGTGATCTTTGTTTTACTTCTACTTTGCTTTCGGGAAATTAAAGATACAGAGGACTCGGTGAGACTTCAGGATGATATAGATAGACTAGGATGTTCGGCACGAAAATGGGGCATGCAATTGCAGACCGTTACAGATTACTAGAAATTCAAATTTCTTTCACCTGATTCCTGATCTTTGTTTTACTTCTACTTTAAAAAGGCTGAGACGGTCCGCCTAGCATTTGATTCTCATGTTTTATCAATAACCGTAATAGCTGTGAATGAAAATTTCATCTTTTTCTTCAACTTTGTTATTCATGGTTTATTTTGTATGAAAAAATGCGGTTCATTAAATGTAGAATAACAAACAAAAATAAGATAATTTGTGGCACATTTTTTAATCGGATGGTAACGTTAATTAGGTGGCACTAAATCTGATTTAGAAACGGGTAAACAAGAGACACATGTTTTATAAAGACTCTTAAAGAGCATCACTTTACGTCGCAGGACTGCTTACGTTCTACGATGATTTTATAAGACATCAAAATTGGTTAAGTGATTTCATTTGAAACAGAAATATAACCTATACTATGATGAAGCACTGGGAAACACACGGCACTCAATACCAGCCGCAATGAAGTGAAAATGAAACTGCGTGTCTTGATGTTGTTTTTGGAAAAGTAATTTAGGAAAAAATACACTGTTTTGCGACTTTTCTATTCAAATACATTTGCTCTTGACGTAAAATAAGGTAAGGTAAACCAAGTGTCAACAAATCCGGTAACAGCCCCCGCCAATAGGGGCTTGAAGAAATATATGGGCGGCATGTTGCTTCCACACAGAGCTGAATCCGGCCCACACACTGGTACTTGTAAACCGCTTATAGGCTCTAAGCCTGTCCAGGAACCGCGATGAGACGGACCGTCCATGCTAATAAACCCTATTGGTTTTATTGGGCAACAGGGCTTGAAGTGTCATTTCATCTCAATATGTGGTAAAAGTCCCACAAAATTGGAAGCAACCCCCACAAAATGACCTTTACAGTGTTGACGGGGACGTTAACCCGCAAATCAAACAAACAAACAAAACAAATCCGGAAGGGCTACCGTCTCCCAATGCAACATCCTAAGTTTCAATCTTCCTTAGAGAAGATTTGCAATTTTTTACCGGGTATGGGCATTGTGGACGTTTTGATCATGAGACCCGGATCTTATGAACAACTTTCATTTCCCAATCCCGGGGCCTCCATGTGTATTTTCGTTCAGATTTGTACCAATAAGACTTCTACAGGATAGGATGATACACTCAAAGTTGGTTTAGCGCATCGTTCTCTCAGCACTCGCAACAAGTAACTTGTGCTAAATGGCCAAGCGTGAGCTATTTAAAGTCTCATTCCCTGTTTTGTCTGGTGTACCTCAAGGGTGGGAACTTGAACCGTTCCTTTACTTGGTATTCATTAATGATCTCCGTGTTCATATCAAGTCATCTATGACTGCGTCCTGTATATTATTGTGACTGTCTCATACTACAAGTTAACCTTGATAGGCTGATAGATGGATGCCACAACGTGCACCGTCCTTCGGATCGGGACCTTATCTGGAGGCCCCTGTACAGGGAGAACCATTCTCTGTGCAGGGAAAAGACCCCTACCGTAATTACATGGTTACTGTGTAGACTTTCATCCTGCAAATCTGGAGTGTATAAAATGTACACCTGCCAAAATGCCCTTTTCGGCATAGGCAGTATACGAAGAAAGAAAGAAAGAAAGAAAGAAGTTCAGTGCGCCTAAATATCCAACGATGTTGTCACGGCACCTCTTAAACTACGTACTTCACCAGCAAACGCAAGGTCAGATTAAAACCGCCAATATTTAGGCATCACCATTGCTGACAATCTTGATAGCTGTCTTCTTTACCGTCTCAACCTGTTAAATCAGTAATAACATTGGGATACCAAACCGCCCATATATACCTTAGGTGAGGGAGAACCAGTGCTTCGTATGTATTATTCCTTGTCTGCATGGATGCAAAAGCCACAATACGTCTAAGAAATACTAATGTCCTAGTTGTTTTGAATGTGATACTAACCCCGGCTAAATGGACACACATGTAGACACGTTTATTCTGGACTTTGAGAAGGCTTTTGACATCACCCCCTCATGAGCAACCCAACCGACGCTGATTTTTTTGTGCCGATCCTTCAATTTTTATGGCCATCCAGAAAATAATAAAAGATTTTCTTACCTACCGACCTTAACATTACCTAGCACTTTAGCTCACCTGAGCTGAAGGCTCCGGGGGGAGGGGGGGGGGGCTTTGTAGTCGGTCACCGTCCGTCGTCGTCGTCGTGCGTCCGTCCGTATGTTCGCCCGTCCACAATTCCTTTAAACGACATCTCCTCCTAAGCCACTGAACAGATTTTGACCAAACTTGGCGGAAACGGTCTTTGAGTGATCCTCTCTCAAAGTTGTTCAGAGAATTCCGTTCAGTGCAGATCTCTGGTTGCCATGGCAACGAGAAGGTGAAAAATAATAAAAAAAAACCCCTTTAAAAATCGTCTTGTCTGAAACCAAAAGGCCCAAGTCTTTGATATTTGGTATGAAGCTTCTTCTAGTGGACCGCTATCAAGATTGTTCAAATTATTGCCATGGGGCAGAAAATAGCCCATCCCGGCGCCCATTGGTTTTACATAGGGGAAACCTTTAAAAATCTTCTAGTCTGAAACCAGAAGGCCCAGGTTTTTGATATTTGGTATGAAGCTTCATTTAGTTGACCTCTACTAAGGTTGTTCAAATTATTGCCCTGGGGCCAAAAATGGTCCCGCCCCGGGACATACTGGTTTCACATAGGCTAATATAGGGAAATACCTTTTTTGTCTGAAACCAGAAGGCCCAGGTATTTGATATTTGGTATAATGCTTTATCAAGCAGACCTCTACCAAAAGTGTTCAAATAATTGCCCTGGGGCCACAAAATGGCCCTGCCCCGGAGCCGAGTGTTTTACATAGGCAATATAGGGATAACCTTAAATAATCTTCTTGTCTGAAACCAGAAGGCCCAGGTCTTTTATATTTGGTATGAAGCTTTATCTAGTAGACCTCTACATAGAGTGTTCAATTCATAGCCCTGAGGCCATAAATGGCCCCGCAGCGTGGCCCACATGTTTTACATAGGCTTATACAGGGAAATGTTTTAGAACCTTCTTGTCGGAAACCAAAAGGCCCAGGTCTTTGATATTTTGTATAATACTTCATCTAGTGGATAAATGTACATCATAGTGTAGTTTATATTTTCTTGTCTTTGAAATCATTGATTCCATTGTTGAATGTTGAAAATATCTGAGGGTCACTGATGAGGCCTAATTGGCCGAAAGTAGCTAGTCTGGCCCATAAAACATGTACACTCCATATTTTCCGGTTCTGTGGTGTATTCCTTGCTTCCAAAGGATAACCTTTTCTATAACATATTTATCCACATTGCTGTGTACTGGTTCCTGCCCAGGAAAAGAGGACCACATGGAAGATTACTACTAATACTAAATGTGTTACCCTCTATAAATAAGGTCGATTTTTATTATTATTATTATTATTATTATTATTATTATTATTATTATTGTTATTATTATTATTATTACTATTGTTATGACATCCAAGATGACTGCCAGATTGTTACATGTTCATGAATTTTTGCAATTTATTTGACTAGCAACTAGAGTTACCCGATTTTTGTACTATTTAATGCACCCAATAGTCACTGGCAGCTTGTGCATACAATGAAGTTTAAATAGCTTGTCACCCAATTTCTTCGATATAAAAAATGCGGTGCAACATAAATGTTATACGACAGTCTGCATGCATTGTGGTTAACCCAATTACGGTTGACAACTTTCCTTCCCTCTTTAATTGCACGCCGGTGGGTCAGGCCTCAGATTCCATGACGGTTCCAGCGTAAAGGCTTACTGAGAGTTAAAGACAATTTAATTCTATGTAATGCTATTTGGTGCCCGATGCCCCGTTTCTGGTTGTGCCCATCTGAGTTTAAATGTTGGTTTTCTATTGCTCCAACATTTCAGTGGTTTTCTAGCTGTCGAATCATCACCGTTGTTTCATCTCTGTGGTTGTTTTGGCCTTCATGCGGACTAAACAAACTATTTGTCTAAATCGTGACGGAAGTAAGGTGGAGGATTGCGGGCAAGTAATTTCGATTTAAGCCCCCCCCCCACACACACACACACACAATTTGTTTCACTGACCGTTCCAAGTATCTGTCCTTTTTGCCTTCAGCTATTACTGTTTCCAGCAGGGTCTGCAGTTTCATGTTTGTGTTTCTTTCCCTTTGGTTTATCTGATGGGAGCTGTGGGTTACTTATCGATTCCTGACCATTGCCTTCACTTCTGTTTTGTTATTTATATATGACTATGTCTATCATTTCAGATTATGCAGAAGAAAGCTCGTATCAGTGCCTATTTGGTTTGCATTGCATATGCTTGTCAATGTTGAAGTAAAAACATTAATCATATGTGCGCAAAAGTGAATACATATGATATGCATTGCCGCAATTAGCTGTTACCCTGTACATTTTAGTGATCTGAACGGCTCTTAAAATGAAGTGGCATCTGGTTAAATACAAACTGTGAGTACTGTTAAACACTTAAATTAAGCGGCAGCAAATTTCTGCTTTTTTATGAGTCAATCTTTTCGCGGATTTATATATTGGCGGATTTTCGATTTCCGAAGAAAAGAAATCGGTCGAATCTCCAACGCCGAGTAAAATGACAAAACACTTCATCAGAGTTGATCATCAACAGCGTCAAGCAGAAACTGTAGTAATTAGTTATTTTTTTTTTGTGTTCACTGCATGATTAACCCAATGTACTACCTTGATAATCCGAATGTCTGTCTGGAGGTGTGTCACTTTCCTCTTATCTGATTGGTTCACCCATCCTATTGAGCTCATAGTTAGGGCCGTCAATCGGAACCACAATTTTGACAAAAACTTTCAAGAAGTGTTTGTTTTCATTCAGCCGTTTTGAGCTGTCTTATGACCAGAACATTGTCTTTCTTTATTTCGACTTCACCGATGATGCCTATGACGAATTGAAACATCATAATTGTCATGTGTAGAATAAAGTTTCTTCTCTCGCACTCTTTGAGCTTTACTGGCGGATTTTTATTTTAGCGTTGTTTTCCTTTACCGCAAATAGCGCTAACATCAAATGACCGCCAAATGTAAGTGTTTTACAGTAGCTGCACATGACTTTGATGATGCCCCACTTGTGTTTATCTACATCATATGCTATATCCTTGATATAACATCGTGACATTTAGTAAGAACTAAGACAATTTGGAATGTTACTTATGATAATGGATGACATGTGAATAATCAACGTATTTTGCAAAAAAAAACATATTTTGCCAAATATGTACTTAAAAGACCTTTGACCTAAAGCCGATTAGGTAGGCCATTATGATGTTAGTATAATGTATGAGTTTCATGCTTCCTAGATAAGGAAATGGCAACTCAGTTGACCTTTTTTTTCAGTTGACATACTAGCTAACCCTATGTACAATTTATATTGATGCATATTTAAAGAACATTTGTACTTAAACTACCTTAGACCTTAGTCAAATCGATGGTACAACTTTATTCTCACATATTATGCATAAATTACATGTCCTAAGTGAGCTGCTGGTGTTTTAATTGACTTTATTTGGTTTGCTTAGATAGAGAGAGGGTTCAAATACCAGTATGTACATTTGTTATAGTATTTTTATTTGCACTCATTTGACCTTTGACCTAATTCTGAGGCCCAAAGGACTTTTCAGAGGTGGCATCCACCTCCATCGCTTTTACAACACACTAAAGAACACAGTTAGCATGGATGCCATGCTCTACTAGACTTTGCCATCAGATTTTTATTTTTGTAGTTTAGATGGCCAACTAGTTGTAAACCCAACAAAACAATATAAGATAACATAAGTTTAAAGGCTCTCAATACCAAACAAGCCTGTTGGTATGTTTTACATGAGGTTTAACGCCCCCTTCAACACTATAAAGGTCATTTTTAGATGGTGTGGCCAGATTTGTTAGACTTTGAAATGACATCTCAAGCCCTGTCATCCAATGAAACCAATAGGGTTTATATACATGGATGGCCCCGACTCGCACCACTTTGCCTGGGTAAGTTTAGACCTTCTATAAGCGGTTTACCAGTACTCGTGAGCGGTCGATTCCAGCTCTGCGTGGCAGTCCCATGCAATCTATTTCTCCAAGTCCCGATAGGCGGGGGGAGTGGAGGTTGCTGACCAGCAAATCTGTGGCTGCTGTCTCATTGCAAAGCTAATTAAATATTGTTAAAGCATGGCAAAAACCTTTCTTCGACTATAAGCAACTACTATAACCAAGAGGCTCATTGGACACTGCACTTTACAGAGCTCAAGTGGGCATAAAACGCCCAACCTTTAGGTGACCTTTTTTAAACAGATTATATTGGCTTGGTAGAAGTCCGAAATACTACGTACCATGATCTTTATGTTTTTCTGACGAAGAATTGAAAATCTTGTTTACTATATATGGGCACGACAATTACTTTGATTCCTAAAAAACTTTGATTTTTAGCCCTGTTAATGTCGGTCATTTGGTTTCAGTCAGCACAATAGTTTATGAAACGCTAAAAATAATCTGATGGTCGCATGCTTATTCAGCTAATTGCTTATTTCAGTTCTGATATCATACGCTACAACAGTTTCAGAAAAATCCCATGTTACAAAATCCTAAGTGACCGAATGTGACCTTGACGTAAGGTAGGTCAATGTCAACCAATGGTCACCATTTCAAGAAACTTGGTAAGGCTCGAGTATCTTCAAGGTCATCGGCCGTTTGGTTCCTGAGAAGTAAATTTCTTTGGTGTTTATCATATATGGGCATGGTGGCCATTTTGGTAATGTGACATAGACTTAACGAACAAAAGTTTCTTACCCGATCCCATAAGGACTTCACATGTTATTTGGCTTCAGTTGGCTTTGTAGTTTTAGAGGAAACATCGTTTGGAATTGTTGATACCGCAGACGACTAAGACGTCAATGTTAAATTAATAAAAGCATTACGTATAAACGTTTATAGTTGTATTTAGTTGTCGTTGGTACTTCGTTCCGAACGAAAACCTAACTGATATCGGATATGAGATTGTGGGAGCCGGACAAAACGTCATATGGACAAAACGTCCCGTGCCATTTTTGACCAGGTGAACAAAATGTCTAAAAAGCATTTTTTCAGGAGGGACAAAATGTCATACGTCATTTTTTCAGGGTGGGAAAATGTCCCACATGATTTTGACAGGGTCGACAAAACGTCCCTTGCTATTTCAACAGGTTGGACAATGCGTCGAATATTGAATTAGAAGGGAGAGTTTAAATCTCTAAAAGGGAATCATTATACTTAATAAAAAAGGAATTGTCCAAGCTATCTGATAAATAACTAATTGTTGTTTGTTGAAATGATATTAGAAATGCTATTAGCCCAATCATACAGAGGGTGAAAATATTTTGTCTAATTACAATTAAAACATTCTGATTAGGAATAGAGACCTATCTAATAAATAACTAAATGAAATGAAATTAGTAAAATCTTACAAATTGGGAAGGTATTTTGAGAATACTATATTACGAAGTAATGAAATAATGGATGAAAAGTGTCTTTCAGATACTGTTATTTTATTGGTTCAAATGCTAACAGTAAGTTGTACACATTTTCTTATATGTGTTATCATCATTAAATTAATGTACTCTTTCATGATTGTGTTTCATGTTTTGTAAATAAAAGCATCTAACCTGTTATAATATTTCCACATTCATTTTTGTAGTGTTCATGGGAGTATATTTTCGCATACCCTTCCAAATCCCTTCCACTCCCGAACACCACCTCAAGAATATGGTACGGTCTGTTCACCTTGTCGAAACAGCATGGAACATTTTGTTTACCCTATCAAAATCGTGCGGGACGTTTTGTCCACCCTAAAAAAAATGATGTGGGACGTTTTGATCACCCTGAATAAATGACGTGGTCCGTTTTGTCCATCTGGTCAAAAAATGACATGGGACGTTATGTCCATGGGACGTTTTGTCCTACATACGAGATTGTTGGACAATAAGCACCAAAGTAATATTGTTTTTAAATACTGCAGTTTCTTCTTAGCCCAGTATGCTGTATCTGCAACTGCCTGTTCCCTGAATGATAATACTTAGGCATTCTGGTCTTGTTTTACTGAGACTGGATTTGAATCTTGACATTGAAGACGATTCTCTAATGTAAGAAGAGAGTTTATTCCACAGCCAGGGAGAAAATAGTTATAATATAGCTGTGGCATTTTGTAAAATAAAGTTTGTGATTTTGCCGCCGGTGTTCTAAAGTTTCCTGACCCGTTTCTTTATACAATATTTTTTCGTATACTAATTTAATTATTATCTTTTTCGCACAACATATTATCTTGTTTCACAACATAGATCTTCTGCGGACAAAATAATATCTTGTGCGCACAACTTATTAGCTTGTTCGCATAACTTAATATCTTGTGCGGACAACATAATATCTTGTGCACACAAGATAATATATTTTTCGCACAACTTCCCAAGATCTATGTTGTGCAAACAAGATAATATGTTATGCGAACAAGATAATATATTGTCCGCACAAGATAATATGTTGTCCGCACATGATAAATTTGCGCACAGCATATTTTCTTGTGCGCACAAGATATAAGCTTGCTTGCACAACTTAATGTCTTGTTCGCACAACATATTAAAAATAAAATTGAATGTCCCTTCCCAGGTTCCGTAAGTTTGAACAATGAATTATTCATTTCAGTAAAGTTTGAAAATTACCAGCTAAAAGCGGATATTGGAATAAAAACCCAGCTTTTATTGTTATTTTACTTTGTGTAGCGCGATTCCAACATATTTAGAAAGTTATCTGCGATGGAAGTCTTAGATAACCAATGGGCAATTTGTGCTTATACCATGTAAACATTATGCGAGGTTATAGGTGATTTCTGAACACATATGTAGCACTGTTAGTTTCTTTCTTTCTTTCTACTTATACTGCGATCGGTCACATCTGATCCTTTCTCGCAGGTGTACATTACATACACATCAGGTTTTGCAGGATGAAAGCCTACACAGTATTCATGTATTTACGGTAGGGGTCTTTAACCTGCCCAGGGCATGGCTCTCTCTGCACAGCGGGTCTCCAGTTAACGTCCCGATCAGAGGCACGGTGCACTTTATGACATTCATCCCTGCAAATGATGCAATGGAGCGTGTTCGGAAACCGAAGTTTTACCGCCACTGCCGGGGATCGAACCCGGGACCTCTAGCATCGGAGGCAAGTGTACTAACCGCTGAGCTATCATGCTCCACATCGTCTCTGTGGTAAACAGAGTTGTAGCATTGCTCATCGTCCTACGATGAATCGAGCTACATTAGCTCATCGTAAATAGCCTCTAGTTCAATTCTCACCTTTGACGTGTCTTTCTTTCTTTCTTTCTTTTTATCTTTCTTTCTGGTATCTTCTATGTATATATTTGTATTGTATCACTTGTTATGTATATGCTGACCCTCCTACCAAGGAGGAAATAAAGAATCAATCAATCAAACCCTTACGTTAAGACTGACCTTGCGTCTCACATGAGACCCGAGCGATGCTGTGAGAGACCTATTGATTTAGAGCTGTTACCATCTAGGCCACGGATGCCCGTTTTATATTGTGTGTCCCTCATTACGAATATTTTTGCTTAAATCCAATGGCTTTTTTGGTGATTAAATTATATTTTGTTTTGTCCTGTTTTATCTCATGTTGTCTTGGTCTTCCCTTGTTTTGTTTCGTTCTGTCCTGTCTTGGCCTTGTATTGATTTATCCTGACCCATTCAGTCCAGTCCAGTCCAGTCCTGTCCTGTCTTGCCCTTGTATTGACTTATCCTGATCCATTCAGTCTAGCCCAGTACTGTCCTGTCCTGTCATGCTCTGTTCTGTCCTGTCTTGCCCTCTCCTGTCTTATCCAGTCCTTTCCCGTCCTCTCCTGGCCTCTCTTGGCCTGTATTAGCTTTCCTTATTGCGCTGCGTACCAACGCAGCGCCATTTGTAATGAGTTTGAGACACGGACTATGTAATCATGAAACTTGACTTTTCAATGATGTAAGCGAATTGTCAGTTACAGGAGTTCGCGTTATTGATAAAATTAAAACACTTTTTTAACAATTTTAATTTGCTACTACATTCAATTATATATTTAAAATCTGAATTTTTGCCTTTCGAATTCTATTTTTGATACATTCTGGATTTTTAATAACGAACTATGTTTTTGTTTTAATCATCGAAAGGGTATTCGGTTTTGATTATTGTTTTATTTTCAGTCAGCACAGTCCTGAATATACTCCTGATATTTCATTGTTGAATTATCCAAAATTAAAATTCATTGTTTGAAATGGATGACAGAAGTCTATGTGTGTTTAAAATAGATGACAGTGCTTCTACGCAGAATGGTACAATCTACGGTTTAAACGTATCCCTTTCGATTCCAATGATTGTTTACTGCGCAATATTTAAGCCTGTTACTGCAGCAAAGACTAACCCTTTCAACCCTGAAGCCCGGCACAGATACTAATGCAAACATGTAGTTCCTGATGAGATGGCGCATAATGAGCCACCTTATAGGGGAATATAACTTGTTATCCAGATGACTGTTTTAAGTTAGATACTATATAAAGTAGAATGGACGTGCCCAAAGTCAGTGATGGTAGAGTCCACGCCGATAAATCAGGGGTGGAAGGGTTGAAGGGTAATAAATCAAAGCACTGACAGCACTGATAGGTCGAGTATCTCTTAGTGTAGGTTGAAAAAAATGGCCCTGAAGGGGAACTTGAACTGTTTTTTTGTTTAACCCTTTACCCTAAGCAAACAGTGTTGACCCTGAACAGACACCACGTTCTGATATGGGTCTACACTGTAGATGTAAATAACGCCGCTTTTTTTTTTTTTTTTTTTTTTTTTTTTTTTTTATTTGAGGTTTAACGTCCCCGTCAACACTGTAAAGGTCATTTTGGAGACGTTGCTTCCAATTGTGTGGGATATGTACCCGACACTGAGATGAAATAACATCTCAAGCCATGTCGACCAATGAAACCAATAGGGTTTATAAACATGGACTGTCCGACTTCCACTGCTTTACATGGGCAGGCTTAGTTCCTCTAAGTGGTTTACCAGTCCTCGTAGGGGGTCGGCTTTCAGCTCTGCGTGGTAGCATCATGCAGCCAATCTATTTCTTCAAGCCCCGATGGACGGGGACCGCCTGACATTGAGATGAAAAGACAACGCAAGCCCTGCCGCCCAATTAAACCAATAGGGTTTATAAGCATGGAAGGGCCGACTCGCACCGCTTTGCCTGGGCAGGCGTATATCCTCTTAGCGATTTCCCAGTACTCGTGTGCGGGTCGGTTTCAGCTCTGCGTGGAAGCATCTGGCCGCCCATCTATTTCGTCAAGCCCCGATCATTGGGGGCGTATTTTTTTTTTTTTTTTTTTTTTTTTTTTTTTGTAAATGATCCCTACCTGGATTTCCTAAAAAAACACGCCTATATAATTTTGACCCCCTTAAACCCCACTTTTATATAGTTAAACTGCAGTTAACGGTGACACCCATTATTATTTCTTATTTCTGATTAAAAATAGCTTGTAGATGCCCGTTAGAACCGCCTCGCCGAGGCGGTTCTAACGAGTAATCACAATCTATATTTTGAACAGAAATATGCTAAATATCAGATTTTCTTCTATCTGAAAATTTTCAGTTTTTTTTTTTTTTTTGACGGTAGAATTTTCAATGTATTTGAATAGGTGTTCTTTGGTAAAGAGTGATAGTCACGTGAGCGCAACGTTGAAAGTTGTGTGCTTAGTAACTTTGGTCGATTGGCAAACAATCGACCCATAAGTGTTTTTGTGTAAGTCTGGGAGGGGTGGAATTAACAGTGATATCCGACCTTGTTGGTTACTTCCCATCAGGCACATGACGTAATTGTGACGTCACATCAACGTCGGTGCAACGTCATGACTTTAATGCAACGTCACATCTACGTCGGTGCAACGACGTGACATTGCACCGACGTTGAGTTGACGTTGCCCTAGGGAATTGATATTCTCATATTGATTTAAAACTACAGTTTTTAAAACATTCATTATGCAATGAAAAATGGGACTGAAAATTTAAATAGAAAAATAATTTTTCTTTCATCCAGTGTTAAATTTGAGAAAATCAAATAAAAACAAAGTGGGTCATTTTGCGATTGTTTTAATTTTTTTTCGGGATTTTCGGAGCTGGAAAAATGCCAGTACAGGTAAAGTCCCTTGATTTGACATGAGGTATGATGATCCGAATTGCCCCGTATGTACAAATAATCTTTCTTTCGTCGGACCATTAGAGAGTGGAATGCTCTTTCCGATTCGATCATTTCCACAGTTGAAGGTGCTGATAATACTGAAGCTAATTTTGCCTCTTTCGTGAGAGCAAGGGACTAACTTCACAGGTCCTGATCTTTGAATGGCATTGGACGTATCCTCAGTAATAATTCCGAATGCTGATTCTGGTATGTGACTTTACCGATGGAGAAGAATCAGCATTTCCTAGGGTCATCCCAGAAGGCAAATATAGAGTCACTCACCTCAGAGTGCATAGGACACTTCAGTGTTTTTCACACGGTGCATCGTGACATTGACATTTGACCGTTGACCTCGAAAATCGGAAGTGTTCATCATCGCTCCACGGGAAACATTTGTGGAATGTTTGATACTCCAATTATGATAGCTTTGTCTTTTATCTTGTTCACAATGTTTTCAATGTCAAGTCCATTGTTAACTTGGCATTTGACCCTTGACCTTGAAAATCAATAGGATTTATTCTCTCTCCATGGGGAACGTTTATGGAAGGCATGATGCTTCTCCGATGATGGCATTGTCTTTAATCCTGTTCACAAGTTTCCGGACACACGGACACACACAAACACCCACACACGGACGTATGGTATCGATCGCAACTTTGTTGCGAGGGGATAATAACGAACAATCATGTAATGTGTCATTGACTGGTGACAGATAGATCTCAAAGCTATAATTCTGAAGTCATTCAAAATTCCTAAATTATTCTGTTGCTTATTTGCGGCGATATTTCATACTCTTGTTCCACCTTCTCTGTTTATGATTTGTACTGCCTGCAATTGGGAATGGCCTTAGAAAACCTTTCCTATAACGAATCGGTAAGAAAAGGCTCATTCTCATGTATTAGGTCCAACCCTTTAAAGACATGCACAATTATGAAATCTTTTAATGAAATTAAAGGTAAACTAGATCTCGCAGTCGATGGTATACCATCGCAAATACCCGCTTTTTCTATGAAAAACACTAATGACTATGTATTAGCTAGCAAAAACTACATATAAGTTAAAAAAGTTGCAAAGAACATTCTAACTGATAAGCAAAGTTTCAGGAGTGTAACTCTTATAGTTTAGAAGATATGGCAAAATCATACCTTTTTACCTTTGACCTTGGGTTCATGTTGAGGTCCACCAAAATTATCCCAATTTATCCTATATTCCAACGGCCATCTAATATCCAAGTTTCAGAAGTGTAACACCAATAGTTTAGAAGATATGGCAAAGACATACTTTTTGACTTTTGACCTTGGGGTCATGTTGAGGTCGAGGTCAAACCAAAAGTATCCCAATTTATTCTATATTCAAAGGGCCATCCAATAACCAAAGTTTCAGAAGTGTAACTCCAATAGTTTAGAAGATATGACAAAATCATACTTTTTGACCATTGACCTTGGAGTCATGTTGAGAACGAGGTCACACCAAAAGTAGCCCAATATATTCTATATTCCAAGGGCCGTCCAATAACCAAAGTTTCAGAAGTGTAACTCCGATTGTTTAGAAGATATGACAAAGTCATACTTTTTTACCTTTGACCTTGGGGTCATGTTGAGGTCAAGGTCACGCCAAAAGGAGCCCAATTTATTCTATATTCCAAGGGTCATCCAATAACCAAAGTTCCAGAAGTGAAACTCCAATAGTTTAGAAGATATTGCAAAATAATACTTTTTGACCTTTGACCATGGGGCCATGTTGAGGTCAAGGCCACGCCAAAAGTAGCCCAGTGCCATCTACTTTCCATGTATTATCCACAGGCAAAGCTTGAAAAATGTATCTTAAACGGTTTCATAGGAGATCCATTCCATAGAAACTCGACGGGCGTATGTATACACACACACATACATACATACAGACCCCCGGACTGATAGACACTCGACTCTGACACGAAAACAATATACCCGATTTTTTTTTTAAAAAAAGCGGGTATAAAAAAGTTGTTTTCCGCAGCGCTTCCTCCTTTGCTCCAACATGGAGCAATTTTTTACTTGTATTATATTATTGTCTACACCCATAGGCGAAGAATATTGAAGCCGTTTTGCTCCGGAAGCATTTAACGAAAGGTCGCGACTGGTTGAATGATTTCCTTGTGACTGGTCTCCAGAATTATTTGTAACAATTATTAAAATCCGGTAATTACCGGATGGCTGCCTTAAGTTTATCACATTTTGCATACATGAGTGCTCTCACGCTAGCAAAATAAACATAAATTTGTGGTTAACATCCTGTTGACTTTGCCATCATAATACACATCTAAGTGTTGTTTTTTCATGTTTTTTGTTGGACGGCAAGCTGGCAGATTTTTTTTTTTTCATAAGGTTAACCTAGAAATGAAAGGTTAATCTAAAATGCGAAATGAAAAGGTTAACCTAGAATGTGAAATGAAAGAAACCGTAAATGTAAGCATGTTGTACAAGTAGTTGAAATTGATAGTGAAAGGCTGGTACTTTTGTTTTATGTCACATCTAAGAGAACATTTGGAAGTCCTTATTTGTAATCTGTGACTGTAATATAGTTAAATATTAACTGGCACAATATTGCAACATACACATGATAAGTTTTATCACTTTGCTTTCCAGTCCAGGTACTACACAAGTTAGTGTGTGCTGAGCATAGTCTGAAGTTTGTGTAAAAACTAATACTTGTCTGTGTTTTTTTTTTTTTTTTTTTTTTTTTTTTTTTTCATGCCGGTTTTAGCTTTCCTTATTTTATATTATCTTTCTTGTTTTGTCTTGTTTTTTTTTTTTTTTTTTTTTTCAAGAATGACCGCCTATCCTGTCCTTCACCCATCCCTCATCATACCTGTTTTAGCTTTCCTTATTTTATATTATCTGCCTTGTTTTGCCTTTTTTTTGTTGTTGTTGTTTTTGTTTTTATTTATTTATTTTATTTCATTTCATGTATGGCTTGTTTTGTTATGTATGTCCCTGTCCTGTCCTTTCCTGGTCCATCCTGTTTTATCTTGTCTTATCTTATTCTGTTCTGTCCCGGTTTGTCCGGTTTTATATTGTCCTGCCATGTTTTATCATGTCCTTCCTTATCGTAGCTCACCTCTCATCCTCGAATTTAATTCAACTTATTCATTTTGTGGAGTCACGTCACGTTACACTACGAAACGTCTAGTAAAGCCACCTCTTTCTATGTCACGCTGCATAACTTAAGAGGAAAGGGAACATCTTTATGGGAGGCAACTCCTACACAAACATTTTATCTCCAATGTCAAGATGGGTCAACTCTTAAAAAAAAGAATTTGCTCCTGAGGAGCAAATTCTTTTCTTTAAGAGTAGACCCCTTTTTCAGCGGGACTGGGCTTACAGAAAAGCGAACAGGAGGTCCCGAAAGTGTCTCCCTTCGAAAAATGGGGGAAGATCATCTGCCAGGTTTTCCCATTCGCCTTAATATCACTTCATAATCTTCCTACAGGTAGTGACCGGAGAGAAATTCCTCCACATCTACACCGTGGAAAACTTCCCGGATGAATATGGTAAATGCTCTAGCGTCTACTCGCCAGTGAATAACACAAACGTCAACATTTTTCTTTATGATTAGTAAGTATAATCCCTTTGGACACTCGACATCACGAAAACACACTTATATACTTTTGACCCCTTGAACCTCACTTTTATAAAGAAAACTGGGGTTTACATGGGTATACCTTATTTTACTTATTTCTGCTCTGAAATAGAGATTGTGGGTATTCGGTAGAAACGCCTTGATAAGGTGGTTCTAACGAGTACCAACAATCTATTTTTGAGCAGAAATAAGAAAATTTCACAAATTTTTATCTTAAAATAATCATGTTTTCGGCGGTAAAGTTTACAGTGTATTTGTATAGGCATGATTTCGTAAGACACTTTAGCATTGTCGAACCAACCACCGTCATATTGAAAACGCATTTGATCAAACTTTAATGACGTCGCGTCTAAGAATGTAATAACGCCATATATAAAACTCAATGGATTGAATATACAATTATGTTAGATACGCCACGTAACGTTACTAACGAAGTCACAAATATTTACAGTTTTGCAAAAATAAAAAGTAAATGGGAAGAAAAGAGATTCATGGTCAAATGATATCATGCATTCGTGCTCATGTATTATTTTATTTACCACACTCATTACTCATTACGTAAAAGGCACAAAATGCTTGGCGAATCCTCGCATTTAATCCCATTTCCTCAACTCGCTTAAAAATTCAATGAACACTCATGTAAGATCCTCTTTATATTGAGCCGCGTCACAAGAGAATCTGTCTTCATGGTGTGAGACCAGACCATTACGAGAACACGCCTATATAATTCAATGAACACTCATGTAAGATCCTTTTTATATTGAGCCGCGTCACAAGAGAATCTGTCTTCATGGTGTGAGACCAGACCATTACGAGAACACGCCTATATAATTCAATGAACACTCATGTAAGATCCTTTTTATATTGAGCCGCGTCACAAGAGAATCTGTCTTCATGGTGTGAGACCAGACCATTACGAGAACACGCCTATATAATTCAATGAACACTCATGTAAGATCCTTTTTATATTGAGCCGGGTCACAAGAGAATCTGTCTTCATGGTGTGAGACCAGACCATTACGAGAACACGCCTATATAAGTCAATGGACACTCATGTTAGATCCTCTATATATTGAGCCGCGTCACAAGAGAATCTGTCTTCAGTGTGAGAGACCAGACTAAGTCTGGCTAGTTAGAATATGAGGTCCCTCAGAGTCCTGGGTTGTATATATTATACTATTTCTGTTGTGTTAATTTCTAAATAACATTCTAAACTGCTCGCTAGATTTTTAATGGCGGTTCCGAGGGGCGGGGGGAGGGGGGGGGGGGGGGCAAAGGCCCCGAACAAGAACTAACACTGATTTCATCAGGTAAACAAATTCGTAAAAAAGAACACCCTCTAAACCCACTTCATGTAGAGAAATATGGGTTTACGGGGGTATTTTAATTTTCATTTTTTACTAAAAAAACATAGATTGTGGGTACGGATTAGAACCCCGCCTCATTCGGGCGGTTCTAACGAGCACCCACGACTAAATATCGAAACATACTTAATGAGTTATGGCCCTTTGTCACTTTCAATGTGTATTTTTACATTGTGCCTCTATATGCTTTGTGATGCATAGCATAACATGAGAACCGTATATGCTAGGGTTTTGAAATTTCATATATGGATTCCTCAAGGAAAATTAGGGGATGCGTAGTTTTTCTCATCCGGATTGTGCCCCTTTCAAGAGTAATTGCCCTTTGAAATTGTTTTGATAAAATCTTGTCAGCAAAATATCTCACAAACTATAAGAGCTAGAGCCTTAAAAAGTTAGTGAATAGATTGCTAGTGATGAGTAGATGACCTGATTAAAGTTTGACTAAATTCAAAAAAATGCTTAATGAGTTATGGCCCTTTGTCACTTTGGGTATTTTTACATTCAGAGCTTAGTACATTGTGAAACGCAGATCTTACGAGCAGTGTGTCAGTGTAGTGGACTACGAATCAGACTGTGGACAATGAATCTGAAGGGCAAGAGTTCAAACCTTGGTGGAGCACTGATTTTTTTCTTTATTTTTTTTTGCACACACACACTCATGCATGCATGCAGACGCCATTCTGATTTAATTTCAAAATTCAATATTGAACTTAAATCTCTTCTGCAACAAGGTCTATCGGAACCCGAATTTTAAGGTGACTAAGTATATAAATTTAGAAAAAAATATAACCGCAATGACTTCAGCACCCAATTTCGTAAAATCATTCTTCGATACAAAAAGATTGGGTACAACATAAATGTTATACGACAGACTGCATGCATGGTAGCTGACCCAATCACGGTTGACAACTTTATTCCCTCTTTTATTGTACGCCGGAGGGTAAGGCCCCAGTTTCTATGATGGCTCCAACGCATAGGTTAATGTTGGTTGGTACCTGATGCTCTGTCTCTGGTCGAGCCCATCGGAGTCTAACTGTCGGTTTTGTTTTGCTCCAGCCTTTCTGTTGTTCCTTGCTGTCGAGTCCTTACCGTTGTTACATGTATGTGGATGTTGGATTTTTGTGTTCACGGAGACATTGCACTGATGAGTTAGGAGGCCTTCATGCGGACTGAACAAATTATTTGTCTTAATCGCGACGGAAGTAAGGGCGAGGATTGTGGCCATGTATAATCGCTTCCCAGTGGAATTCGTTCCCGCTGACCGTTCCAAGGCTCTTCTTCTATCGCGGTTCATTTTTGTAATGGTTTGTCTTTGGGTGTTTGTGTCGCTTATATTATTTTTTTTTTTGGATAGCCTATTAGCCATTTTGTGGGAAAGTAACTGTCCTTTTGGCTTTCCGCTGTTGATGTTTCAGTTGGAGTATGTTGTTTCATGTTTGTGTTTCTTTCCCTTTGGGGTCTCTGATGGGAGCTGTGAGTTAATTTTATCGATTCCTGATCAATGCCTCTATTTATATAATGCATTATGCATGCATGCAAAAACATGCCCACATGCATAAATGTACACATGTATACACGCACACAAACACGCGCTAATGCATGCATGAACATACACTCATGCATGAACACAAACTCTTGCATGCATACATGCATGCATGCACTCATGCATGCATACACATACACTCATGCATGCATGCACAAACACATGCATGCATGTATGCACACCCACTCATGAAGACATGCATGCACACATACATACATGCATGCATGCACTCATACATGAATGCATACATGCATGCACGCATGCACACGCGCACTCATACATGCATGTACACATGCTTACTTAAACAAACTTGCATACACTCATGCGTGCATGCATGCATGGCCATACACACTCTTGCATTACATGCATGTGCATGCATGAGTGCATGCACACACACTTATGCACAAATACAAACACTCAGAGATGCAGTCATGCAAGCACACATGCATGCACACATACACTCATGCAAGCACACACACATGCATGCATACACACACTCATGTAGCATGCATGCACACATACATGTATGCACGTACTCTAACATACATGTATGCATACATGCACACTCACACATGCATGCATAAACACTAGTGCATAAATGCACACACTCAAGCATCCATGCAAGCACACGTGCATGCACACATTATGGATATCCATTAACAATAAATAATTATGGATATCTATAAATACGGATTAAATAGTAAAACGGCGCCCCATAAACGTGTCACAAAAGGCTACGACATCAACATAGTTCGATCAGCAACTTTTTGTTCGCTGCTTGGTCAGTGGCATATCTCCAGTCTCTTTGTCTAACATTTCAAGACCTCCCTAGACTGTGAAGCTAAGCAGGACATTTCCTGCTTAACCTAAAGTAACCAACAGAATTCAGGTTTTCTCGTGACAACATCAGAAAAAAAACAATTGCGTCCGAAATGACAAATGTTAGGTAAAACGCGTAACCGTTACAAAAACACGCCTTTACAAATACATTGTTAAGTGTACCTCCGAAAAAAGGAAAATTTCAAGATGCAACTTCTGATATTTTTCTTATTTCTGCTCAAAATATAGACTGTGGATACACGTTATCACATCAATTGAGGAAATGGCCGGATATTACGCCTCAGTATAAGAAGATAGCTAGATAGGGTACCCACAATCTATATTTTAGAGCAGAAATAAGAAAATACTGAGCTACCGTTGCCAAGACACCCGCATGAGGTACTTATTCTTGTTTTAGCATTAATATGCCATTTTGCTCATGCACAGTTGCCATGTATTGCTCGTTATTTGTTCGAAATGAGGTTTTACATTGTCCCTCAGAACTATGACATTTTGGAGACGTTGCTTCAAATTTTGAGGAACTTCTACCCTACATTGAGAAGGCCTGACATCTCAACCCCTGCCATCAATTGGAATCAATATGGCTTATGCGTGGACGGAATGACACGCGCCACTTTGTCTGGGCCGGCTTAGACCTTCTAAGCGATTTTCCAGACTGAGTACTCATGTGCGGTTGGTTTCAGCTCCGCAAGGAAGCACCTTGCAGGCCAATATATTTCTTCTTATAACCGCGTCAAAAAAGTCGAAATACATACAATGTTGTAAAACCATTGTACTCATTGCTTGATGAGGTATCTAGTCAAGTTCCCTGCCCATGAGTTACTGATCGACTTCGGCATAGCTCAGTAGATTGTGCGTCTCATTATGTAAACAAGCATATACAAATACATTGTAAATTTACTGCCAAAATATGATTTTTTTTTCAGATGAAATTGTGATATTTTTCTTATTTCAGCTCAAACTATCGATTGTGGGTACACGTTAGAACGGCCTCGATAGAACCGCCTCATTGAGGCCGTTCTAACGAGTACCTACAATCTATATCTTAAAGCAGAAATAAGAAAAATAAGGTTTACCCCTTTAAATCCCAGTTAAACAATAAAGAAGTGGGGTTCAAGGGGGTCATAATAATATTTGCGTGTTTTCGTGATGTGGCTGGTGACCGTGAAGTACCGATTCCTTCCGAGAAGACAATATTATTTTGTAGAGATCGACCACGAAATCTTTTCTACAGTCATTGTCTTCCTTTGGCCGAGTCCAGAACGTATGGTGTACCAAAAGGGTCAAAACCGGTCTACCCGCATTTCAGATATACGGGTATACCCGTAAATTTGCGGGTACACCCCTAAATTTGCAGGTACACCCCTATTTCAAATGCGGGTGTACCCGTAAATTTGCAGGTACACCCGCATTTAGCGGTCTACCCGCATTTTACGGGTAGACCTGCATTTTACGGGTACACCCCTATATTTGCGGGT
This sequence comes from Lucinisca nassula, assembly GCA_963580285.1. Classification (NCBI taxonomy): domain Eukaryota; kingdom Metazoa; phylum Mollusca; class Bivalvia; order Lucinida; family Lucinidae; genus Lucinisca; species Lucinisca nassula. Next base: position 46,953,381 of record OY757018.1, on the reverse strand, counting down.
ACACCCCTAAATTTACGGGTGTACCCGCATCTTAAAATGCGGGTATACCCGTAAAAATAGGAGTGTACCCGTAAAATGCAGGTCTACCCGTAAATGCAAGTAGACCGCTATTTCTTATTTTCCAATTATCCAATCAAAATGCCGCTTACATATCCACATTTTTTGGATAAGGCTCTTATCTTTCTTGCGGCGTCTTTGATATACCTGTCCAATTCATGCTGTGTAAACACTCAATAATTTCAAATTTTAATGAGAATCAAGAGCGTTTATTGCACCCTTGAAAAAATCACGGGATAATCAGTCTGACTTGATATATTAAAATTTAACTAAGCGTATAATAAAATGTTTTGCATTTACTTTCCTGTCATTAATTTATTTATTTATTTACACAGATTATCAAGTGGGGTTTAGTTCCATATATACAATGTTGAAGCATCAAGAATACACGCCTACATATATTTGACCCCCAGAAACCCCATTTTCATTTTGTGAAACGTGGGTTTATTGGGGTATATATTATTTTCCTTATTTTTGCTGAAAACATAGATTGTTGGTACTCTTAAGTACTCTTTAGCTGAAGCGGTTTTAACGAGTACCCACAATCTATGTTTTGGAGCAGACTTGACAAAAATAAAGTATACCCTTGTTTATCCCCGATTTTCTTTGTGTATGGTTTGGTCTTCAAGGGTTTCAAATACGCATGATGAAGATGACTCGAATTGCCCCCGCCCATCGGGGCCTGGAGAAATAAAATGGGCTACACAGTGCTTCCGCGCAGAGTTGAAACCGACCGAACTTGAGCACTGGTAAACTGAAGCGGTTCTAACGAGTACCCACAATCTATGTTTTGGAGCAGACTTGACAAAAATAAAGTATACCCTTGTTAATCCCCGATTTTCTTTATGTATGGTTTGGTCTTCAAGGGTTTCAAATACGCATGATGAAGATGACTCGAATCGCCCCCCGCCCATCGGGGCCTGGAGAAATAAAATGGGCTACACAGTGCTTCCGCGCAGAGTTGAAACCGACCGAACTTGAGCACTGGTAAACTGAAGCGGTTCTAACGAGTACCCACAATCTATGTTTTGGAGCAGACTTGACAAAAATAAAGTATACCCTTGTTAATCCCCGATTTTCTTTATGTATGGTTTGGTCTTCAAGGGTTTCAAATACGCATGATGAAGATGACTCGAATCGCCCCCGCCCATCGGGGCCTGGAGAAATAAAATGGGCTACACAGTGCTTCTGCGCAGAGTTGAAACCGACCGAACTTGAGCACTGGAAAACTGAAGCGGTTCTAACGAGTACCCACAATCTATGTTTTGGAGCAGACTTGACAAAAAAAAAGTATACCCTTGTTAATCCCCGATTTTCTTTATGTATGGTTTGGTCTTCAAGGGTTTCAAATACGCATGATGAAGATGACTCGAATCGCCCCCGCCCATCGGGGCCTGGAGAAATAAAATGGGCTACACAGTGCTTCCGCGCAGAGTTGAAACCGACCGAACTTGAGCACAGGTAAACAGCTTAGGTCTAAGCATGCCCAGGAAAGGTGATGCGAGTCGGACCACTCCTTAAACCCCAGCGGTTTCTATTGGCGGTGGGTCATTTCATCTCAATGTCGTGTAAAATCCCACAAAATCGGAAGCAACGTCTCCAAAATGACTTAAATAGTGTTGACGGGGACGTAAAAACTCAAACAAACAAACAGATAACTCGAAAAGCTTAATTAGTTCGAAAGAATGTTTCCTGTTTCCTATTAAAGAAAAATTGTGTGTGTTGGGGATTGGGGGGGGGGGGGGCGGGGAGGTGCGTGGTGGGTGGGGGTGGGGGGGTGGGGGCAAACTCATACGTTTTTGTCTGAAAAAAGAAATCCGAAACATTTCGTTTCTGGGTTGTAAAATTTTCCAGTATATATGAAAAGGCGTGTTTTCGTAATGTCTTGTGTCATTCAAGCAAAGAATAAGAATGTGCGTAAATACTGCGCGGAAGCGCAGGCAGATGCATGTATGTGTGTGCGGAGTGCGTTTTAGTTGTGATTTTCACAAACTAAGGTAAAATGGATACGGGCCTACTACCACTACCACTATAAGTTTAAATACCACTATTAATACCACTATTATATGTGCCATAACAACTACAGCTATATAAGCCTGCCCAGGAAAAGCGTGGATAGGAAAATTGACTGGCTCAAAAATGACCTAAAACAGTGTTGACTGGACTGTTAGACTCCAATACAAACAAAACTACTACCGCCACTATTCACGCTACCTCTGTAACCACTACTTCATCTATGTCTACTACAGTCACTAGTAAAAGTAGTTGTAATAGTAGTAATTGTTATTGCAGAAGAAGCAGCAGCAGTAATAGTAGTATTATAAGTAGTAGCAGTAGTAGTAGTAGAAGCAGAAGCAGTAACAGCTGAATTAGTAGTAGTAATAGTAGTAGAAGTAGCATTTGCAGTAGTAGTAGGAAATATGATTGTAATAGGTGCAGTAGCATAAGCAGTCTTATCATTCTCGTTATAATAAATATTATTATTAGTAGTAGCATAGAAGTACAAGTATAACTAGTTGTACTAGTAGTTGTAGCAGTAGAAGAAGTAGCAATAGTAGTAGAAGTAGTAGGTATAGTAGTAGTAGTAGTTGCAGTAGTAGTAGCAGTTATAATCGAAGTAGGTGCAGTAGCATATGCAGCAGTAGTAGTAGTAGCAGAAGTAGTAATAGTAGTAGTTTCTTTGGGTGAATTGAGATTTAACGTTCCCGTCAACACTATTTAGGTCATTTTGGAGATGTTGCTTCCAGTTTTGTTTGTTTGTTTGATTTAGATTTAACGTCCCCGTCAACTCTGTGTAGGTCATTTTGGAGACGTTGCTTCCAGTTTTGTGGGACTTTTACCCAACATTGAGATGAAATGACATCTCACGCCCCGCCGCCCAAAGAAACCAACATGGACTGTCCGACTCGCACCACTTTTCTTGGGCAGGCTTAGAACCTCTAAGCAGTTTACCAGTACTCATGTGCGGTCGTTTCAGCTCTGCGTCGAAGCATCAGGCAGCCCAATCTATTTCTTCAAGTCCCTATGGGCGGGGCCGTGCTTACAGTTTTGTAGACCTTTTACCCGAGACTGAGATGACATGACATCTCAAGCCCTGTCGTCCAATTATATGCATTGAACGGTCTGACTCACATTACTTTGCATGGGAAGGCTTAGTCCTTCTAAGAGGTTTATCAGTACTCGTTCGTCGGTTTCAGCTCTGCGTGGAAACACCATGCGGCCAAATCTATTTCTCCAAGCCCCGATGTCTGTTTTTTTGTTTGTTTTATATTGGAGTTTAACGGCTTCAACGCAGAGCTGAAACTGAAACGACTACCGCTCTGCGTGGAAACATCGTGCAGCCCATCTATTTCTTCAAGCCCCGCGGTTCGGGGGCCCGATAGTAGCAACAGAAGCAAAAATAGAAGTAGTAGTAGTAGCAGTGGTAGTAAAAATAGAAGAAGTAGTAGTAGTAGCAGTAGTAGGAGTAGCAGCAGTAGGATTGGAAGTAGTAGTAGTAGTTGTCGTAGTAGTAGTAGTAGTTGTCGTAGTAGTAGTTGTAGTAGTAGAAGTAGTAGAAGAAGTTGTTGTTGTAGAAGTAGTACTGATGGTAGTAGAAGTAGTAGTTGTTGTTGTTGTTGTTTTTGTTGCAGAAGTAATAGAAGTGGCAGTATCAGAAGAGGTAGTAGTAGTAGAAGTAGTAGTGATAGTAACAGCAGTAGTAGTGGTAGTGGTAATAGCAGAAGTAGCAGTAGTAGTAGAAGTAGTAGCAGTAGAAGCCATAGTTGTAGCGATTATGACAATATTAGTAGTAGTTATAGTTGTAGTAGTGTTTAAAGATGTACAAGTGTTTGGAATAGAAGAAGCCATCGTAGCATTAGTAGTGTTGTTGTATTATTGGTAGAATCCGTATTATTATAACTTTTATGATTGTTGTTATTAGTAATAGAAGTTGAAGAAGTAGTAGTAGTAGTAGTAGTTGCAAAAGAAATAGTAGTTTTAATTACAATCGCAGGTGCAGTAGCATAAGCATTAGTGAAACTTCTGTCACAGCAACTACAAACTCTACAATAGCAGCTTCTACTACTACTACTACTACTACTACTACTACTACTACTACTACTACTACTACCACAACTACTACTACTACTACTTCTATTTCTACAACTTCTACTATTACTACTTTGATCATAGTAGTAGCAGTTGTAACTGTAGTAGTAGTAGTAGAAGAGTAGTATAAGTAGTATTAGTGTAGCAGTAGTAAAAGTATTAATAGTAGTAATAGTAGTAGAAGTAGTTGTTGGAGTTATAGTAACAGTAGTAGCAGAAGTAGTAGTAGTGATAGTAGTTTTCGTAGTAGTAGAAGTAGTAGTATTAGAATAAGAAGTAGCAGTAGTAGTTGTAGTAGTAGAAGAAGTAGTAGCAGTAGTAGAAGTAGTAGTAGTTGTTGTTGTAGAAGTAGTAGTAATAGTAGTAGTAGATGTTGTTGCTGTTGTTATAGAAGAGGTATTATAAGTATTAGAATAAGCAGTAGTAGTAGAAGAAGTAGTGGTAGTAGTATCAGCATTAGAAGTGGTAGTGGAAGTAGGAGTAGCAGTAGTAATACTAGTTGTAGAAGTAGTAGCAGTAGAAGCCATAGTTGTAGCGATTATGACAATATTAGTAGCAATCATAGTAGTAGTAGTGCTTTAAAATGTAGAAGTTTTTGGAGTAGAATAGGCCATTGTAGCAGTAGTAGTGTTGTTGTCTTATTGGTAGAAGTCGTATTATCATTACCATTATTAGTTTATACTAATTTATTTAAGTTCGATTGCGATGGAAACTGCAAGCTTATTTAATTGCTCTCGAACACTCATTCCGGATGTTTTCACACGCGCGAGAGAGACGCAGTGACTATTGCACCAGAGTGTCATTACGTGTCTTGCACAAGGAGACACCTCGATACCGGGTGCCGAATTCGAACGCACAACCTCTCGATCATGAGTTGAACGTGTTAACCACTGCGCTATCGAGGCTGACAATTACCATTATTATTATTATTATTAGTAGTAGTAGTAGTCATAGTAATAGTAGTAGTTGCAAAAGTAATTGTAGTTTAAATTGCAATTGCAGGTGCAGTAGCATAAGCATAAGTGAAACTTATAGAAGTTGTAACTGTAACAACAACTACACATTCTACAATAACAGCTACTACTACTACTACTACTACTACTACTTTTACTACTATTACTACTACTACTTCTACTACTAGTTATACTACTACTTTTTGTAATAGTATTTGCAGTTGTAACAGTGATGTTGATGATGATGATGATGATTTTGTGTTTAACGACGCGCCAACCCTCTTTGTGGGTCATAAGCGTCAAGCAGTAAATAGTTAAACGGCATGAAGAATTATGAGGATATTAAAAGTGAAAAAGTAAGTCTGATATGTATAAAAATCTTAAACAGTTAAATCTTATGAAAAAGTCCAATTTCTTTTAAGAATAAAATTATATTATCAACAGGTACATCTTGAAACAATTGTTTAAAAGTGTCAGCTTTGAAGTATAAGTTACGGGATTGTGAAAAGTCTCTACACATTCAATTAAGATAGTTGTAGCAGTAGTAGTAGTAGTAGTAGTAGTAGTAGTCGTAGTAGTAGTAGTAGTAGTAAAAGTAATAATAATAGTAATAGTAGTAGAAGTAGTAATAGTAGTTATAGTAGAAGTAGTAGCAGAAATAGTAGTAGTAATAATAGTAGAAGTAGTAGCTGCAGTAGTAGTAGTAGATATAATTGTAGTAGCTGCAGCAGTATAAACAGTCGAACAATTTTTATTTTTATCATTATTATTTCTATTATTGTAGAAGAAGTAGTAATAGTAGTAGTTGTTGTATTAGTGTAGTTGCAAAAGTAGTAATAATAATCATCGTAGTAGTGGTAGTTATAATTGTAGAAGTAGTGGTAATAGTAGTAGTAGAAGCGGAAGTCATAGAAGAAGTAGAAGTGCTAACAGTAATAGGCGTAGTAGTAGTATTGGTAGAAGTAGTAGCAGTAGCAGTAGAAGTAGTAGTAGTAGTGGTAGTAGTAGTACTAGTACTTGTAGTAGTAGTAATAATAGTAGTAGAAGTAGAAGAAGTAGTAGTTGCTGTTGTAGTAGGTAGTAGTAGGAACAGTAGTACTATTATTTCTGCCATAATTAAGTCCACTACTGCTGCTACTAGTTCAACATCAACAACAACAAAACCTACTACCAGAACTACTACTACCACTACTTGTGCTACCAATGTAACCACTGCGGCTTCAACTTCTATAAAAAAGCAATTGTAGAAGTAGTTGTTATAGTAGCTGCAGTAATAGTAATAGTAGTAGTATGGTACTATAAATAATAGAACAAGCAGTGGTAAAAGTCCAGTAATGGTAGCAGTAGTAGAAGTAGTAATAGTACTAGAAGTAGAGGAGCAGTAGTAGAAGTAGCAGAAGTAGAAGTAGAAGTTTCGGTGGTATTACTGATATTGTAGGAGTAGCAGCAGCAGTGGTATTGAAAGTAATATTAGCAGTAACAGAATTATAAGTAGGAAGAACAAGCAGAAGTAGAAGTCCAGCAGTAGTAGCAGTAGTAGAAGTAGTCGTACTAGTAGTTGTAGTAGTAGTAGTAGTAGCAGTAGCAGTAGAAATAATAGTTGTATTAGATGTTGTAGTTGTTGTATTAGTAGTAGAACTACCACTTATATTATTACTGCTACTACTACCACTGCCACATATACTACTTCTACTACTACAACAACTACTACTATTTCTACTACTATAACAACAACTGCTACAAATACTACAACTTCTAGTACTACTACTACAGTAACTACTTCTACTTCAGCAACCACTTGAACTTCTACTTCTACTACTACTCCTACTACTACAACTTCTACTACTATTTCTGCTACTACTGCTTCTGCTTCTATTACTACTACTTTTACTATTACCACTATTTCTACTACTAGAACTACTTCTACTACTGCTGCTACTACATCTATTTTTCTACTACTACTACTACTCATCGGGGTTTGGAGAAATATATGGGGTTGCATGGTGCTTCCATGCAGAGCTGAAACTGAAACGACTTCTGCAACTACTCCTACAATATTTGCGTATACTACTACTTTTACTATAATCAGTACTACTACTGAAAGTTCTACTTCTGCTACTGCTACTACTACGACTTCTTCTACTACAGGACTTCTACTACTGTTTGTTCTTTTAATTTTTGTTTTCCAACTAATACTTCTGTTACTGCTAATACTAATTTCAATACCACTCCTGCTACTACTTCTACAATATTTACTTATACTACTACCTCTACTATAACCAGTACTACTACCGAAACTTCTACTTCTACTACTGCTACTACTTTTAATACTACTACTATAATTACTACTGCTACTACTACTACTACTACTACAACTTCTCCTGCATCTACTACTACTACTACTACTACTACTACTACTACTACTACTACTACTACTACTACTAGTACTACTACTACTACTATTACTACCATTACGGGACTTCTACTACTGCTTGTTCTATTATTTATTGTACCATACTACTACTATTACAATTACTTACGTTACTATAACAAAAACTTCTACAATTGCCTTTAGTAGAAGTTGAAGCCCTAGAGGCTACATTGGTAGCACAAGTAGTGGTAGTAGTAGTTCTAGTAGTAGATTTTGTTGTTGTTGATGTTGTAGTCGTAGCAGCAGTAGTGTACTTAATTATGACAGAAATAATAGCACTATTGTTCCTACTACTACAACTACTACTACTATGGCAACAACTAATACTACGTCTACAACCATTACTACTACTACTACTACTTATGCTGCTGCTACGCCTACTACTGTTACTACTTCTACTTCTTCTATGACTTCCGCTTCTACTTTACTAATACAATTTCCACTCCCTCTACAATTATAACTACTACTACGATTATAATTATTACAACTACTGCTACTACTTATACTATAACAACAACAACTACTACTACTACTACTTCTACTAGCACAATTATAAAAATAATAATAATAGTTATAATTGTAGAAGTAGTGGTAATAGTACTACTTCTACTAGAACTACTACTACCACTACATGTGCTACCAATGTAGCCACTACGGCTACAACTTCTACTAAAAGCAATTGTAGAAGTAGCTGTTATAGTAGCTGCAGTAATTGTAATAATAGAAGTATGGTACAATGAATAATAGAACAAGCAGTAGTAGAAGTCCAGAAATGGTAGTAGTAGAAGTAGTAGAAGTAGTAGTAGTAGTAAAATACTACTACTGCTACAATCATTAGTAGAAAGAAGTAGTAATGATTGTGCCTGTAGTAGTAATGGTTGTAGCAGTTGTAGTAAAACGTTCTATAAAAGGGTTATCCTTTGGAAGCAAGGAATACACCACAGAACTGAACAATATGGAGTGTTCATATTTTCTGGGACAGACTAGCTTGTTTCGGCCAATTACGCCTCATCAGTGACCCTCAGATATTTTCAAAATTCCACAATGGAATCAATGATCCCAAAGGACAAGAGAATATAATCTACACTATGATATAGTGCAAGGAGACGTTTTACCGCCGCCACACATCCCCACACACCAGCTGTAGTGAAGCTAAAAACGTTCTATAAAAGGGTTATCCTTTGGAAGCAAACACTTGTATAATATTTGTATTGTACTACTAGTGCTGCAATCATTACTACTGCTACTGCTGCTACTACTATTACTAGAGCTACTAATGCTACTACTGTTACTACTACTCTTAAAAATGCCCCACCTCTCCATTTCACAACAGGCCCAACATTCCAGAAACCTAACAGATCCAAACCCCTAAATGAAATATATTTTTGTTCCTTATGATAAGTTGCATTCAGTGACACCAACCTGAGAGACACCCGGGATGTGCCGGGGACATGCCAAACCCCCTCCACTTCATAAAAGGTTGGCATCCAACCATAGGGGCTTGAAGAAATATATGGGCTGCATGATGCTTCCACACAGAGCTGAATCCGGCCCGCACACTAGTACTGGTAAACCGCTTAGAAGATCTAAGCCTGTCCAGGAACCGCGGTGCGAGGCGGACCGTCCATGCTAATAAACCCTATTGGTTTCATTGGACGGCAGGGCTTGAGATGTCATTTCATCTCAATCTCGGGTAAAAGTCCCACAAAATTGGAAGCAACGTCCCCGAAATGACCTTTACAGTTTTGACGGGGACGTTAAACCTCAAATCAAACAAACAAAACTTCATAAAAGGCCGAATATTCCATAACCTTACAAATCCCAAGCCCTAAACCATATATATTCTTGTTCCTTATGATAAGAAGCATTAAGTGACACCAACCTGGGGGTCCCCTCAGATGTGCCCGGGACGTGCCCCACCCCCTCCACTTCATAAAATGCCATTTATCTCAGAAACCATTCAGATCTCCACCCCTAAACCATATATATTCTTGTTCCTTATAATAAGATACATTCAGCGACACCAAGCTGAGGGTCCCCCGGGATGTGCCGGGATCATGCCCCACTCCCTCCACTTCATAAAAGGCCAAATATTTCAGAAACCTTACCGATCCCCACCCCTTAACCATATATATTCTTGTTCCTTGTGATAAGTCACATTCAGTGACACCAACATAGGGTTCCCCCAGGGCTTGCCCGGGCCATGCTCCATTCTTCAACTTCACAAAAGACCATGCATCTGAGAAACTGTTGTTCAGAGCCCTACCCCTAAGCCATATATATTCTTGTTCCGTATGATAAGATGCAGTCAGTGACACCAGCATGGACCCCCCCCCCCCTTTTACTTCATTAAAAGCCATATATCTCAGAAACCGGTCAGATCCCCACCCCTAAACCATATATATTCTTGTTCCTTATGATAAGAGCCCACTTCATAATAGGCCATATATCTCAGAAACTATTCAAATCCCCACCATATAATCACATATATTCTTGTTCATTGTTATTAGACACATTTAGTCAACCCATCTTGTGGGGTCTGCAGGGGTCATTTCTCTTCCATCCACGTCATAAAAGGGCCTCATATCTCAGTGACTGTTCAGCATTAGGTTGCAACAATCTTGGGCTTTTCTGGAATCCGACATGCCCGAATCCCTTCACTGCTTAAAAGGCCTTACATCTCAGGAGCCATACATATCCGACCGCTAAACCATATATGTCTCTGTTCTTTTTTATAAGACACATTCAGTGATACCAACCAGGGCTCCATTGGGTTCATGCCCCACCATTTCTACTATATAAAACACCTAATATTTCAGATACAGTCCACATGAGTGCTCATTTGGGAATTGGGAGACTTTATGATTGGTAGATTAAAATCATACCATGTTAAAATACATGTCTGCCATTGGGCAATGCCCATCTGAGCTCCGGTTTATGAAATTTGGCTCTTTGGTTTGTTTGCCATGGCAAGTTAAGAGTTTCCATGGGGAAAATTGAAAAATGACATTTATGCCTTTCAAGATATTTTGTCAAAATTACATAGAAATGTTCCTTTAATAATGTTCTTTTAGGCCTATTGGTTGCCACAGATGGGAAATTGTCGGTTGTCATCTGTTGTCCTGCAACAACACATTCAAGCGACATCAGACCTCTGAAGACACTAGGCTGATTGGGTCCAAATTTTATCTGTAGCATCCTTGGGCACAGGGCTTCCATGGTTAATTAAAACACTTTGCTGCCAGTCAGCAGTGCCCCCTGAGCTCTGGTGAGCATAGTGGCCCATGGGCCTCTTGTTTATTTTTCAATGAACATTTTTAATGTTACTATGCAGAAATGTTCATCTTCATTAGATGATGTGTTGCACACAAGACCCAACTCAATACCTCCAATGTCAAGGTTATACTTAGCAGTCAAAAACGGGGGAGACATCTGTGTTTTTGTAGAAAAACAAATTCTAGTTATTATTAGTTGTTGTAGTGTAAGTAGAGGTTGTTGTCTTAGTAGAAGCAGTACATGTAAAAGCAGTAGTAGTAGCAGTAGTAGTAGAACTAGAAGCTGTAATAGTAGAGGAAGTAGTAGTTGTTATTGTTGATAATGTATTAGTAGTAATAGAAGTAGCAGTAGTAGCACTAGTAGTAGTAGAAGTAGCATTAGTAGTGAAATAGATGTGGTAGCAGCAGTAGCAGAAGTAGGTCTACTAGTTGAAGAAGTGGTAATAGTAATAGTAGTAGTAATAGAAGCAGTAGTAGCAGTAGCAGTAGAAATAGTAGTAGTAGTTGTAGTAGTAGGAGTAGTAGTAGAAGACAAAATTCAAGTGGTTGTAGTAGTTGTTGTTGCTGTAGTAGAAGTAGTTACTGTAGTAGTAGTGCCAGAGTTGTAGTATTAGTAGCAGTTGTTGTTGCAGTAGTAGAAATAGTACTAGCTGTTGTAGAGTAAAAGTAGTATTTGTGGCAGTGGTAGTAGTAGCAGTAATAATATAAGTGGTAGTTCTACTACTACGACAACAACTACAACATCAAATACAACTATTATTTCTACTACTACTGCTACTGCCATTACTACAACTACTAGTACTACTACTCATCGGGGCTTGTTGAAGTATATCAGGTTGCATGAAGCTGTAACGACTACTGCTACTACTCATACAATATTTACTTATACTACTACTTCAACATTAATTAGTAGTGCTACTGAAACTTCTGCTTCTACTACTGCTGCTACTGCTGGACTTCTACTACTGCTTGTTCTTTAAATTATTGTTTTCCTACTAATAATTCTGTTACTGCTAAAATTACTTTCAATGCCACTGCTGCTGCTACTCCTACAATGTCAATATACCACCGAAACTTCTACTTCTACTACTGCTACTTTTACTACTGCTCCTCTATTTCTAGTACTGCTATTAATACTTCTATTACTGCTACCATTGCTTGACTTCTACTACGTGTTCTATTATTTATTGCACCATACTACTACTATAACAACTACTTCTACAATTGCTTTAAGTAGAAGTCGAAGCCGCAGTGGTTACATTTGTAGCACAAGTAGTGGTAGTAGTAGTTCTGGTAGTAGACTTTGTTGTTGTTGATGTTGTAGTAGAAGCAGCAGTAGTCGACTTAATTATGGCAGAAATAATAGAACTACTGTTCCTACTACTACTACTACCTACTACAACATAAACTACTACTACTTCTACTTCTACTACTATTACTGCTAGTACTTCTACTACTACGCATTTTACTGTTAGCATTTCTACTTCTTCTATGACTTCCGCTTCTACTACTACTATTACCGCTACTTCTACAATTATAACTACCACTACCATTACTACTTTGATTATTATTACTGCTACTGCTACTTATACAAATACATATACTACTACTACTACTTCTGCTACTTCTACTACTAAAATAATAGAAATAATAATGATAAAAATAAAAATTGTTCGACTGTTTATACAGCTGCAGCTACTACGATTATATCTACTAATATTACTGCAGCTACTACTTCTACTACTATTACTTCGACTACTTCTGCTGCTCCTGCTACTATAACTACTACTACTACTACTTCTGCAGCTATTACTATTATTATAACTCTTATTACTACTACTAATACGACGACGACGACTACTACTATTACTACTACTACTACTACTACTACTACTACTTCTACTGTTACAACTGCAACTACTTTGACAAAAAGTAGTAGTTTTGTTTGTTTGATTTGAGGTTTAACGTCCCCGTCAACACTCTAAAGGTCATTTTGGAGACGTTGCTTCCAATTTTGTGGGACTTTTACCCGACATTGAGATGAAATGACTTCTCAAGCCCTGTCGCCCAATGAAACCAATAGGGTTTATTAGCATGGACGGTCCGCCTCGCACCGCGGTTCCTGGACAGGCTCAAAAAGTAGTAGTATTACTAGTTGTAGCAATATAAATAGTACGAGAAGTAGTAGAAGTAGTAGTATTAATAGTAGTAGCAGCAGCAGTAGTAGTAGTAGTAGTAGTAGTAGTAGTAGTAGTAGTAGTAGTAGTAGTAGTGGTAGTAGTAGAAGAAGAAGTAGTAGTAGCTGCTATAGTAGAATTTGTAGTTGTTGTTACAGCTACAACTTCTGCAAGTTTCACTTACGTTTATACTACTGCACCTGCAATTGCAATTAGAACTACTATTACTTTTGAAACTACTACTATTACTACTACTACTACTAATAATAATAATAATGGTAATTGTCATCCTCGATAGCGCAGTCATTATCGCGTTCGACTCATGATCGAGAGGTTTTGTGTTCGAATCCTGTACCCGGTATCGATGTGTCTCCTTATCCAAGACACGTAATAGCAGTTGTAGTAAAATACTTGTATTATACTTGTATTTTACGACTACAACTGCAATTATTACTACTTCTACTGCTGCTTCTACTATTACTAGTGCTACTAATGCTACTACTGTTACTACTACTCTTAAAATTGTAATAGCAGTAGTATGGTAAATAAATAATAAACAAGCAGTAGTAGAAGTTCAGTAACAGTAGCTGTAGTAGTAGTAGCAGTAGTAGAAGTAGAAGAATCAGTAGTTGTACTAGTTATAGTAGAAGTAGTAGTATAAGTAAATATTGTAGGAGTAGTAGCAGTAGTAGTATTGAAAGTAGTAGTAGCAGTGACAGAAGTAGTAGTAATGTAAGCAATTAGTGTGATTATACTTTGTCTATGGATTAATGATTTTGGATTAACGCTTTGGTACTACGACCTAAACAACCTGTGATACCAATATTAGATTGAGATGATTTCTTGTTTGACAGCGCGGCGTAATGGCAAAAGCAATAGTAGTAGTAGTAGTAGCAGTATTGCTTAAAAGAGAAACAGTAGTAGTAGAAGTAGTTTAGTAGCAGTAGTAGTAAAATACAGGTAGTAGCAGCAGTATTAGAACTAGTAGTAGTAAAAGTGGTGCCTTAAGATATAGAGGAGGCAGGAGTAGAAGAAGTAGTTGTAGAAGTAGTAGTGTAGTTGTATTAGTAGTAGAAGGCGTATTATTATTTTTATTGTTATTATCATTATTATTAGAAGTAGAAGTAACAGTAGTAGAAGAAGAAGTAGTCGTAGTAGTAGCAGTAGATGTAGAAGAAGCAGTAGTAGTAGTAGTAGTACTAGAAGTGGTAGTAGAAATAGTAGTAGTTGTTGTTGTTGTTTTATGAGTCGTAGTAATAGTAGAAGCATTAGTAGCACTAGTAATAGTAGTAGCAGTAGTAGAAGTGGGAATGATTGCAGCACTAGTAGTAAAATACAGGTATTTTACTACTACGGCTACAATCATTACTACTACTGCTACAATCATTACTACTTCTACAAATGGTTGTAGCAGTAGTAGTATTTTAATACTACTGCTACAATCATTACTACTTCCACTATTGCTACTACTACGAGTGGTTGAACTAGTTTTAGAAGTAGTAGCACAAGTGGTGCTTCAAAATGTTTAAGTGGTAGGAGTAGAAGAAGCAGCTGTAGAAGGAGTAGTGTTGTTGTAATGTAGTAGTAGCCGTATTATTATTTCTATTATTATAATTATTATTATTATTATTTGTTGTAGTGTTAGTAGAAGTTGTAGTCGTAGAAGTAGCAGTAGATGTAGAAGCTGTAGTAGTAGCAGTAGTAGTAGAACTAGAAGTTGTAGTAGTAGAGGAAGTAGTTGTTGTTATTGTTGTTAATGTAGAGGTAGTAATAGAAGTAGCAGTAGGAGTACTAGTAGTAGTAGAAGTAGCAGTAGTAGTAAAATAGATGTAGTAGCAGCAGTAGTAGAAGTATGTCTACTAGTTGAGGTAGTGGTAAGAGTAATAGTAGTAGTGATAGAAGCAGTAGCAGTAGTAGCAGTAGGAGCAGAAATAGTACGAGGACTTTTCAAATATGAATGCAAGTAGAATGTTTTCTCATGCACTAATGCGAAAATCACCTGGAAATAAATATCACAGCGTAGAAAAACATTTTACCTATACATTGATACCAAAATTGTTCAATCCGTCCACTTTAGCCATGTATATCGTTCGATAAACACTGTCTACTCTTGAATACTAATACAAAACATGGTTGGAAGAAGGTCAGAGTACGCCGTTGAAATACGGTCCTATATTAAGAATCGTTGTATTCTTGGTATACGGTGCAAAGACATTTTTGATGAAATATGTTCGGTTTATGGGCATAATGAAATGTCTTTTCCGACAGTTTTTCGTTGGTGTAAGAAATTTAGCTGTGGGCTAGGCTCAACAGAAGATGCACCACATGATCGTCGGCCGAAAAGAGCAACATCTGCCAAGATGGTTGCTATAGTGAAAGAAATAGTTGCTACCGATGCACGGTACACCACTAGGCAAAAAGCTAGTATGGTTGGCATCTCATTAGGAGCAGATTATACAATTCTGAAACGGGATTTGAAAATGAGAAAGATCTGTGCTAGATGAATTCCCCATCTGTTGACAGATGAGCAGAAAAAGACACGCGTTCAGTGCGCCAAGAAGTTGCTTAAAAAACTTCCAAATTGCAATGCACGGTCTTTCGCTAGTGTCGTCACAGGTGACGAGACATGGGTTCACTTTTTTGAGCCAAAATGAAAGATTCAGAACAAAATATGGGCAACAAAGTATTGCAAAAGACCATGCATTGCAAAGCGACCATGAGCGTCAAGAAGGTAATGTATGCTATATTCTTTTCAAATCAGGGCCCTGCTATTCAGGTTGCTGTGCCTAAAGGCAAATCTGTAAATGCGAAGTTTTACAAGAATAAAGTTCTTCGAAAATTGAAGAAATATTTCAAAGAACGAAGACCCGCAACTGGTTTGGCCAATGTCAGATTGCTATTGACAATGCGTCATCGCACAAGGCGATCATTGTGCAAGACTATCTGAAGCAGGAAAATGTTGTTGAACTCCCTCACCCCCCGTATTCCCCTGACCTTGCCCCTTGTGACTTTCTTTTGTTCCCGCGGCTGAAAAAAATACCTTTCTGGTCGAAAATTTGTACAGCGCACAAACACCTCGGTTCTGCAATAATCAAGTGCCTTCATAGTATACCTCGAAAAGACTACCAAAATGCATTCAATGATTGGATCAGAAGACTGAAAGTTTGTATACCTGTTAAAGGGGAATACTTTGAGGGGACAAAATAAATTTTTCATCGAAATCTATCACGGAATCATTTTTATGTGCTTAGGTGCATTCATATTTGAACAGTCCTCGTAGTAGTAGTTGTAGTAGTAGGCGTAGTCGTAGAAGAAAAAGTTCAAGTGGTTGTAGTAGTAGTTGCTGCTGTAAGAGAAGTAGTTACTGTAGAAGTAGTGCTAAAAGTTGTAGTATTGGTAGCAGTTGTTGTTGTAGTAGTAGAAATAATACTAGTTGTTGTAGTAGTAGAAGTAGTATATGTGGCAGTGGTAGTAGTAGCAGTAATAATATAAGTGGTAGTTCTACTACTACGACAACAACTACAACATCTAATACAACTATTATTTCTACTGCTACTGCTACTGCTATTACTACAACTACTACTACTACTACTCATCGGGGCTTGGAGAAGTATATTGGGTTGCATGGTGCTTCCACGCAGAACTGAAACTAAAACGACTACTGCTACTACTCATACAATTTTTAATTATACAACTACTTCAACTTTAACCAGTAGTGCTACTGAAATTTCTACTTCTACTACTGCTACTACTACGACTACTTCTACTACTGCTTCTACTGCTGGACTTCTACTACTGCTTGTTCTTTTAATTATTGTTTTCCTACTAATAATTCTATTACTGCTAATTTTACTTTCAAAACCAGTGCTGCTGCTACTCCTTCAATATCAGTATACCACCGAAACTTCTACTTCTACTAGTGGTACTTCTACTACTGCTCCTCTACTTCTAGTACTACTATTACTACTTCTACTACTGCTACCATTACTTGACTTCTACTTCTGCTTGTACTATTATTTATTGGTTCCATACTACTACTATTACTATTACTGCAGCTACTATAACAACTACTTCTACAATTGTTTAGTATAAGTTAAAGTCGCAGTGGTTACATTGGCAGCATAAGTAGTGGTAGTAGTAGTACTAGTAGTAGACTTTATTGTTGTTGATGTTGTAGTAGTAGCAGCAGTAGTCAACCTTATTATGGCAGAAATAATAGCACTGCTGTTCCTACTACTACGTACTACAACAACAACAACTACTACTATTTCTACTTCTACTACTATTACTGCTACTACTACTACTACTACTACTACTACTACTACTACTACCACAACTACTACGCATTTTACTGTTAGCATTTCTACTTCTTCTATGACTTCCGCTTCTACTACTACTATTACCACTACTTTTACAAGTATAACTACCACTACCACGATAATTATTATTACTGCTACTTATACTTATACAACAACTACTACAACTACTTCTACTACTAAAATAATAGAAATAATAATGATAAAAATAAAAATTGTTCGACTGTTTATACTGCTGCAGCTACTACGATTATATCTACTACTACTACAGCAGCTACTACTTCTACTACTATTACTTCTACTACTTCTGCTACTACTGCTATTATAACTACTACTACTACTTCTACTGCTATTACTATTATTATTTATTTTACTACTACTACTAATACGACGACTACTACTACTACTACTACTGTTACAACTGCAACTACTATGACAAAAAGTAGTAGAATTACTAGTTGTAGCAATACAAATAGTGCTAGAAATAGTAGAGTGTGTGAGAATTTGGGTTTAACGTCGCTTTCAACAATTTTTCAGTCATATCACGACGGTGTCTGGTTGCGACAGGGAGCTCAATGCTCACTTTTATAGAGCTGCCTCACTGAAGTATCATGTCCCAGACACATTACACGATACCACACCCAGTCACATTATCCTGACACTGGGTCGACAAGTCCTAGCTCTACCCCGTAAATCTGAGTGCCAAGCGAGGAGCAGCTAGTACCATTTTTAACGACTTTGGTAAAAGAAGTAGTAGAAGTTGTAGTAGTTAACATTGTTACAAGCTAAATATCTAAGCTCTGGGCCCTGTGGTTTCAGAGAAGAAGATTGTTTAATTTTTTCCCATTATAAGTCTATGAGAGCTATATGTTGCCATGGCGACCAGAATTCCAATCTGATCAGCCCAAAAACCTTAATGCAGCCTTTTCCCCTACCTGATGATGCTTCACATGAATTCGATCAAGATTGGCCATGGGGTATTAGAGATATACTTATTTCAAATTGTTTACGGACGCACGCACGCACGGACGCACGCACGACGGACAAAATGTGATCACAAAAGCTCACCTTGTACTATGTGACAGGTGAGCTAAAAAAACCAAGAAGCCATTCAGTGCTGAGTTAATTTATTTTTACTAGCCATAGTATATCAATCACAATTTTAAAGCAAACAACAAAGATGCTGATTACACTGTGTGTACACACAGGCTTATCTGCATATTTATCGTTCATACATGAAAGGGCTTGGTTCACAAATGCCAGTTAACTGCCCTGTAAATTCCTATGTGAGCAACCTGTTCAATACAAAATGATTTTCTAATTTTTGTAAACTATGACCTCTTGTGTCTCCGAAAATGTATGAAATAATTATCAAAACTGCTAATATCTGAATGAAAATTATGTAAAAATAGACATGGTCTACACCAAAATCGAACATTTTCTCCATATTTATCATAAAGAAATCAAGAAAAAAATATGAAGACATACATGCGACACAAAGATTTTTTGTTGAAAGCTCCGAAACTACAAGAAAAACATTTGATTAAATTTCCAAGGTGTCGAAGATGTGCATTCATTGTTAAATTAATGGAAATGTACCCTGTCCCCCTTCCTAATTTGTACGAGGCTCGAGCTGTCTTTACTGCCAACCAGCCAAAATTTAGGAGAAAAAAAATGGATCAAGATCAAGGCAAAGAAAACAAGACCCATTAGAAGGTTTTGCCTATGATGTTTTATTTCTAACGCTATTGCTTGGCCAAAAAATCATGGTATTTTGGCAAGAACGCCGTTAACCAAACAAGGGACATTACTCTTACTGCAGGTCGCTGTGCGTCATTGGTTACGGATAAGAGACTTGATTCCATGTTACAGGTTCAAAATAGGTTTGCCGGACAACAGAGCCATTAACTATGTATATTTTTTTAGAGTTTATAGGCCATTGACATTCATAAAGGGTACAGTGACAGACGATTTTGATTCTTTACTATGACAGCTGCGTCACGTCTTTATCAATATCTAACTTAGTGTTAGATGATGACGTCATCAGTCACAGTGGCCAAATGGTTACATACTTCGGTTAGCAGCTAAAAGGCCCCCGGTTCGACCCCCACTCCAGACATTTTTTTTTTTTCATTTTTTTTTTAAAACCACTGTTATGCTTTGAAAAACACTTTATGCTTGGACCATTGTTTTCATTTGCTACAGTTGTTTTTATCACGGACCCATCAATACCGGTATTGATGGGTCCGATATTTTATATATTTTTTAAATTATAACCATGCTAATAAATGGGGGAGTTTTGTGAATGTATTTATGTATCTCAAATGAAAAGAAAAAAAAAACATCGGCCTCATCAGCATGAGAACAATGCTTTTGAGATGTTTTATTAAATATTCTAATGCAAGAAAACTTCTATTGTCGTCATCATCCTCACGTCTATCGGGTGCTTCAACGCAGAGCTTAAACGACCGCACATAAGTACAGGTAACTGTCTGTCCAGGCAAGGTGGTTCTAGTTGGACCATTCATGCATATAAACCCATTGGTTTCATTGGGCAGCAGGGCTTTGGGTGTCATTGCATCTCACTGTCGGGTAAAAGTCTCACAACGTTAGGAGCAACGTCTCCAAAATGCCCTAACTAGTGTTGATGTGGACGTTAAACCTCAATTCAAACAAACAAGTCGTCAGCAGACCTCATCAATAAGTTATGACAGCAAGTTGGTATACGATGCCCTGCTTGTTGAACCCGTGTTTTTAAAAAGACAAAGGGCAAAAAGATACTCGTATGATAAATCCCATGTGTGATAATGTAAGTAGCTCAATAACAGGGGGAACAACCTACGTCAGAGCAGTGACGTCATAACCATTCGTAGGTTTGCCGGCGTTTACTACACAAAAGGCAATTGTCACAACAAGCAGGCGCAGTCGGTGCATTAGGACATAAAAGAATCAAACATACTGAAATCTGTCTCAGAAATGTGGCCTTTTCTTTAAATAATTCGACACAAGATGGTTTGGCAATGATGTCGGAACTACAGTGCCGAATCAAATCTTGTGGCGAAGCTATCGAAGCCTTTTAAATGTTTCTAGGTGGAATTAGCTTACTGGTGGGATGAAAATATTGTTCGTTACCAGCTGAAGTATGTTTTCTGAAGACTCGTAATGTACATATCTAGTTTGAGCATTTTATTTACCCTATTTACACGAATATTGCCGCTTCTGAAATGGGTACGACATCTCTGCTATGACGTAGGTTGTCACCCCTGAATAAACTGGATTCTGGGTTGAAGGAAATTCAAATGCGGGAATAAAGAGATGGAAATACTTGTCATATTTAAAATAAATTCATGTATAAAAAGTCATATTTGATAAATCTATCTATCTATCTATCTATCTATCTATCTATCTATCTATCTATCTATCTATCTATCTATCTATCTATCTATCTATCTATCTATCTATCTATCTATCCGCTTGACTTCGTGGACGACCCGGCTAACGCTACACAAGAAAAGGACCGGCCCAAGGACTGAACTCTGGGGGACACCAGATAAAACCGGGACTGAATCAGAAGTACAACTTATTGTCAGCGTCCGGAGAGCCATGCGTAGATCCTCTTATCTGATAGTTGAACAATTTATACAACAGTATTCCGTGAGGTACGTTGTCGGGGGCCTTGACGAAGTCTATGGTGATCCTGTCAGTCTGTTTGTGGCACGGTTTATGGCCCCACCCAGATTGCTCACTATATCATTGTAAAATTGAGCTAATTGAGTTTCGCAATACCTCTGACTTCGGAAAACATGTTGACAGTCAGCAAGAATGCTCTCAAAGGTTAGGTGCTTGTTGCTGTTGCTATATAACTAATATTTGCAACAGGGGTTTCCAGCCATTAAAAAGAACATAAGAAGAAGCGCACAGCCCCGATTTTACAATGACATTTAACAATCGAATGTATGTTCAGTAAAGGAAGAAAATACAAGCATCTCAGTTGTATTTCAGCAAAATATGTCCGAAATGCCAGATAACGACGTTTATTAGCTTTCTGTGTAATTGAAGTAAGATATATATTATTGCATTGAAACGTTTTTGAAGTTAATGATTCTTCATTAATTTCTTCCTTCTTTCTTTCTTACTTAATGTAGCATAAAGTCAAAATTGCCTGCAACAAGAGGCCCATGGGCCACTATGCTCACCAGAGCTCAGATGAGCCACTATGCTCACCAGAGTTCAGGTGAGTACTGCTCACTGAAAGCCATCTGTTTTATCAAGCAGAGGCAGACCGAAGCCAAGCACGCTTCAGATGAAATTTGAACCCATTCGACCCAGTGACTTCAGAGATGTTATTTGAATGTGCTGGCACCAGATGACATATGATAATGGACAAATGCCCATCCTATAAGTTCCTACAGCAGCCTTCAGCTCTGGTCAGATAAAAAAAAAACAAAACCAAACCTGTAATGACTAATATTTTTGTTTTGTTTGATTTGAGGTTTAACGTCCCCGTCAACACTGTAAAGGTCATTTTGGAGACGTTGCTTCCAATTTTGTGGGACTTTTACCCGACATTGAGATGAAATGACATCTCAAGCCCTGTCGCCCAATGAAACCGATAGGGTTTATTAGCATGGACGTTCCGTCTCGCACCGCGGTTCCTGGACAGGCTTAGATCCTCTAAGCGGTTTACCAGTACTAGTGTGCGGGCCGGATTCAGCTCTGCGTGGAAGCATCATGCAGCCCATATATTTCTTCAAGCCCCTATGGGCGGGGGCTGAGTAATGACTAATATGGTTAAGATTTCTATAGTCGCAGATTTATGTAGCATATGGTTGCTGAGGAGCCCAATGTTATAGAGCGTATAGAGCATTCTGTGGTTTCTGAGGAGATGCTTATTTATTTATTTATTTCCGTTTCCATGGCAGCCAATAAAAAGGAGCAGCAGCCTAAAATCATATGCCAAATAGAACATGGCTTAAGGAACATTTCTATGAAAGTTTTGTCACCGTATCTGAAATGACTTGGTAGTTAATACAGTTTTTCATTTTTCTAACTCTAAATTGCCATAGCAACCAAACTAATGAGCCAAATGTCATAAAAAAACATAACCTTTCAATCCCTAAGTCCAAGGATTTTACAGATGAAATTTGGACCCGATCGGCCCAGTGGCTTCAGAGGAATTGTGGTTAGAAATTTTTGACGGAAGACAGACGACGACGGACAATTAACTATCCTCCTATATGCGTCCTAGGAGCCTTTGGTTCTGGTGAGCGTAAAATACTTTTACTTGAAGAAAAAGGTATATAATAAACGAGTTATAACTATGTCAACTTGATCTGCCGTTCATTATCGCATCTCGTGATCTTTCATCAAGAAAGAGCCACACAACTTGATACAGTGCGGCAGATCAAGTTATGTAGTAATAATGTGTATTTAATGTGTAAACCCGTCCGTTACCATGGCGACACAAATTTTAATGATATGTTGTTCCATATAAATTGTTGCAGAACCTGGAATGCATCTTCCTAGTAATTGCAAATATTTGTGTAATCTTTGTATGTTTTCTGACCACACACTGGATAAAATTTAATCAAACATGAAGTTTTCACCTGGTGTTCTTTTGTTGCTATAGCAACCATACTACATAAGCTTGGAGCTTATTGTTGCCGTTTTTTAAGATACCACGCCATATACTGTTAACACAAAAGATTTTAACAATTTCTGAAACAGGGCCATTTTTGGCCTTTCGTGAACCAAGCCCTTTGCAGGTTTTCTCATGATGAGGCTCATACATTATGGTCTATAATATATTAAATGATAAAAGTGAATGAATAGATTGGTGCAAATGTTAAGCAGCTAAACTACACAGTTTGGTCTAATCCTGTGTGAAAATATTTCTATGAAGCAGCCATCACTATTGTACCACTTTTGGAGCAGCTATACTTACACATTCTATGCCAAATAGAGAATGGTATTCTCAACTCTCAAACAATCTATTATTTTATTCCTAAAAATTCCAGAAAGGGGTGTGTACATGGCATATGCTGGTTACAAAACCACATTGTAATGCATTTACTATTTAGCAAAATACAAGTTGCCTATGTTAACTTAAAACAAGTTTTTCATGAAAAGCTTGTCCCAAGTATGCTTACCATAGTCCCATTTTGGACCATTTTACTGGTTAAAATCATGGTGTGTATCATATTTATACCTCAAGCATAAGTTTCCTGCATAAAACAAGTTAAACAAATGTAAATTGCACCGCTGTTAATGACTACATCTGAAAAGACCTTAATATTTCAACATTGTCCTAATGTTAGTCTTATTACATAACTGGCACATTCGTGAACTTGCGTACCGCATGTTGGCATGATATAAAACATGTTTTGCAAGACTTAAAAAATGGGAAATATTGTGTTTCATACTGCCCAGATATAGTAGTAAAATAATATACTAAAGAGAATTTTGGTACCATGGTGGCCACTCAAAATGCATTTTTGTGAGCTTTCGTCACACGGGAGCTTCTACTAATAGGGACTTGAAGAAATAGATTGGGCTGCATGATGCTTCCACGCAGAGCTGAAACGACAGCACATGGGTACTGGTAAACTGCTTAGAGGTTCTAAGCCTGTCCAGGAAAAGTGGTGCGAGTCGGACAGTCCATGCTGGTTTCATTGGGCGGCTGGGCGTGAGATGTCATTTCATCTCAATATTGGGTAGAAGTCCCACAAAATTGCAAGCAACGTCTCCAAAATGACCTATACAGAGTTGACGGGGACATTAAAGCTAAATCAAACAAATTAAAGTTGAAGCAACATCTCCAAAATGACCTAAGTAGTGTTGACGGTGTAGCGTGAGATTATTGATCCCGTGAGATTCTTCAGTCGCACCGGAAGTGGCTGAAATCCCTCATGGAGGGGTGTGAGAGAATTCAGTCGTGAGAATTGTCATACGATAACTCTATAAGAGACTGGGGTATCGAAACTCTCTTAGTATATTAAATGATAAATTATGATGGTACATTAATTAGTGATTTTATTTATTTATTTATTCACCAAGCCCCGATCGACGGGGCCAATGACAAACAGATACTATAGAATGTAGAAAGATATTATCTTGATTAAAGACAACTCTGTCAAGCTAAACTTATATTGGGGTCCGACTTGACCAAAGCCAAACTGCATCGCCCGAGATCACTCAGGGCGACTGGACTTAGGGTCGAAATGGTCCGTATTCATAGTGGTGTTGATTATCAAGTTACAAAAAAAAAAAAGTGTAGGGACATTTTTTGTTTGTTTTGTTTGATTTGAGGTTTAACGTCCCCGTCAACAGTGTATAAGGTCATTTTGGAGACGTTGCGGCCAATTTTTCCCGACATTGAGATGAAATGAAATTTCAAGCCCTGTCGCCCAATGAAACCAATAGGGTTTATGAGCATAGACGGTCCGACTCGCACCGCTTTGCCTGGGCAGGCTTAGCTCCTCTAAGCGGTTTACCAGTA
This sequence comes from Lucinisca nassula, assembly GCA_963580285.1. Classification (NCBI taxonomy): domain Eukaryota; kingdom Metazoa; phylum Mollusca; class Bivalvia; order Lucinida; family Lucinidae; genus Lucinisca; species Lucinisca nassula. The sequence continues at coordinate 46,928,585 of OY757018.1, read as the reverse complement.
CTCGTGTGCGGTCGGTTTCAGCTCTGTGTGGAAGTCTCGTGCAGTCCATCTATTTCTTCACGCCCCCATCACGAAAACACGCCTGTATAATTTTGACCCCCTTGAACCCCACTTTTATATTGTAAAACTGGGCTTCCCGGGGGTATACCTTATTTTTCTTATTCCTGCTCTAAAATATAGATTGTGGGTACTCGTTAGAACCGCCTCGGTGAGGCGGTTCTAACGAGTGCCCACAATCTATATTTGGAGCAGAAATAAGAAACATACCGCATGTTTTCGTCATAAATTTTTCATTTTTTCGGCGATAAAGGTGGCAATGTATTTGTATAGGCGTGATTGCGTGATGCCAATGGGCGAGAGCAAGCTGACTTCGTACTTCTAACTTCTGCTTTGACGTTGTATAGGTAGGTAAGTAAGTAGGTAGCTGTTTTGGTGGCTAGATAGGTTAAGAAGATTGGTGGCTGGGCAGGTAGGAAGGTAGGGTTTTTTTTTAAGTTAAACGTCCCCGTCAATACTATATAGGTCATTCAGAGACTGTGCTTCCAATTTCGTAGGACCCGACTGAGATAAAAGACATCTCAAGACATGCTGCCCAATGGAACTAATAGGGTTTATATGCATCAATTTGCCTGGGCAGGTTTACCAGTACTCATGTGCGGTCGGGCATCATGCAGCCTATTTATTTCTTCAAGTCCCGATGGTCGGGAAAGATTTAAGTAGGTAGGTAAGGATATGTGTCTTGGTGGGTCGGTAGGTAGGTAGGTAAGGAGGGATGTTGGTAGGTTTGATTTGAGGTTTAAGGTCCCCGTCAATATTATATAGGTCATTTGGAGACGATGCTTTCAATTTCGAGGGACCCGACTTTGAGATGAAAAGACCTGCCGCCCAATGAACCAATAAGGATTTTATTCATGGACGGCCCGACTCGCATCACCCGTCTGGGCAGGCTTTTGCGGTTTACCAATACTCAGGTGTGACAGGGAACCATGCAGCCCATCTAGTTCTTCAAGTCCCGATGGGCGGGATAGATTTAGGTAGGCAGGTAATGGGGTGTCTTGGTAGGAAGGTAGGTAGGTGTTTGTTTGTTTGGTTGGTTGTGTGTGTGTTTGATTGTTTGTTTGTTTGTTTGACTTGAGGTTTAAAGTCCCAGTCAACACTGTGAAAGTCATTTTGGAGACATTGCGACCAATTGCGTACAATTTGTTGGACTTCTACCAAACATTGAGATGAACTGACATCTCAAGTCCTACCGCCTTATTAAACCAGTAGGGTACTTGGGTAGGTAGGTAGGCCGGTAGGCAGGTAGAAATAAGTAAATGTATGTCTGACCGTCCGTTCCCATACGGAAAGAAGCCTCCGCGGTGTAGTGGTTATGTTACTGGCCTCATAGACCTGGGGTTACATATTCGATACCGTGCCTACCTGTCTACATACCCACTGAGCCACGAAGCCACCAGACCATTTCCCTACCAACGCACCTACCTGCCTACCTAGCTACCATGCAGTCCATCTATTTCTTCAAGCCCGGGTGGGCGGGGCAGGACTGCATACCTACCTACCTACGTACGCAATACCGACTAAGTCGCCCCGCCCATCGGGGCTTGGATAACTAGATCGACTGGATGGTGCTTCCACGCAGGGCTGAAACTGACCACACATGAGTTCTGGTAAACCGCTTAAAAAGACTAAGCCGATGAGTCAGTCCGTCCACTTACCTACATTCCTGCCTGCCTACCTACCCTAACAAAATATACATATCTACGATCCTACCTACGACCTTCCTATAGATCTACCTCCATACCAATCGCAACTAGCCCAAACCTACCATTCCTACCTCATCACGCAAACAAGCTTGTATAATTTTGATCCCCTTAAACCCCACTTTTAGATAGTAAAACTGGGGTTTACAGGGATGTTTATTATTTGTCTTATTTCTGCTCAAAACATAGATTGTGGGTACTCGTTAGAACCGACGCGCCAAGGCGGTTCTAACGAGTACCCACAATCTATATTTTGTGAAGAAATAGGAAAATATATTAAGACTTTTATCTAAAAAAAAATCGTTTTAGTTATAAAATTTTGTCAATATATTTGAATAGGCGTGTTTTCATGATAAACATACCTACATGCATACCTCCACTCTACCGGCCTGTCGCACCCGCCAATCGGGGCTTCAAGAAATATATTGGCTGCATGATGTCTCCGCACAGAGCTGAAACCGACCGCACACGAGTACTGGTAAACCGCATAGAGGCTCTAAGACTGTCCAGACAAAGCGGTCGGAGTCGGGCCGTTCATGCTTATAAACCATATAGGTTTCATTGGGCGAAAGGGCTTGAGATGTCATTTCATCTCAATGTCGGGCATAAGTCACACAAAAATGAAAGCAACGTCTCCAAAATGACCTGTACCGTGATGACGGGGACGTTAAACCTCAAAACAAACGAACACACAAAAACTATCTACCTAACTTCCTACCTACCTACAACGTCGAAGGTTGGCCCCCGCCCATCGGGACTTGAAGAAATAGATGGGCTGCATGATGCTTCCACGCAAAGCTGAAACTGACCGCACACGAGTGCTGGTAAACCGCTTAGAGGACCTAAGACTGTCCAGGCAAAGCGGTGCAAGTCGGCCCGTCCATGCTTATACACCATATTGGTTTGATTGGGCAACAGGGCTTGAGATGTCATTTCATCTCAATGTCGGGTAAAAGTCCCACATTGGAAGCAACGTCTCCAAAATGACCTATACAGTGTTGACGGGGACATTAAACCCCCAATTCAAAGAAAAAACATTCCTACTTAGTTACATTCCTACCTGCCTATACGTCTACATACCTTTCTATCGATATTCATACGTAATACCCGCTCACCTACATTCCTGCCTGCCTACCTACCTAACAAAACATACATATCTACGAGCATACCTACGACCTTCCTATAGATCTACCTACATACCCATCGCCACTACCCCAAACCTACCATTCCTACCTCATCACGCAAACACATCTGCATAATTTTGATCCCCTTAAACCCCACTTTTAGATAGTAAAACTGGGGTTTACAGGGATATTTATTATTTGTCTTATTTCTGCTCAAAAACATAGATTGTGGGTACTCGTTAGAACCGACGCGCCGAGGCGGTTCTAACGAGTACCCACATTCAAGGTTTGGTGCAGAAATAGGAAAATATATTAAGAATTTTATCTGAAAAATTTCGATTTTGGTTTAAAATTTTGTCAATATATTTGAATAGTCGTGTCTCGTGATAAACCTACCTACATGCATACCTCCACTCTACCTACCTGTCGCACCCGCCCATCGGGGTTCCAAGAAATATATGCGCTGCATGATGTCTCCGCGCAGAGCTAAAACCGACCGCACACGAGTACTGGTAAACCGCATAGAGGCTCTAAGACTGTCCAGACAAAGCGGTCGGAGTCGGACCGTTCATGCTTACAAACCATATAGGTTTAATTGGGCGACAGGGCTTGAGATGTCATTTCATCTCAATGTCGGGCATAAGTCACACAAAAATGAAAGCAACGTCTCCAAAATGACATGTACCGTGATGACGGGACGTTTAACCTCAAATCAAACAAACAAACAAAATATATCTACCTAACTTCCTACCTACCTACAACGTCGAAGGTTGGCCCCGCCCATCGGGGCTTGAAGAAATAGATTGGCTGCATGATGCTTCCACGCAAAGCTGAAACTGACCGCACACGAGGACTGGTAAACTGCTTAGAGGATCTAAGCCTGTCCAGGCAAAGCGGTGCGAGTCGGCCCGCCCATGCTTATAAACCCTATTGGTTTCATTGGGCGACAGGGCTTGAGATGTCATTTCATCTCAGTGTCGGGTAAAAGTCCCACATTGGAAGCAACGTCTCCAAAATGACCTATACAGTGTTGACGGTGACGTTAAACCTCAAATCAAACAAAACAAACAACGTCGAAGGAAGACTTAAAAGTAAACCTGCCTACCTACCTGCCCACGAGACCATTCACCCTACCTACACACCTACCTACCTGCCTACCTAGCTATCATGCAGCCGATCTGTTTCTTCAAGCCCCGGCTTGTGGGGTCGATTTTGATTGGTTGAAAGTAAGCAGTGAGTTCAGTAATTACTTCTGTTTATTATTTTTATTATTATAAATAATTTTTATTGAAAGGGTTAAGAGAAAACATGTTTGGTTGTACCCCATATAAGCAGAAATAGGTGTGAAAATTAGTCAGTGTGCTTTGATAAGCATGGGGACAACAGGAAATGTCAAACCATAAATCAAACATGTTAATCACCTTGGTATATACCTAAAATCCAAATTCCATGAAGGGTTCAATATCGTTTGGAAGCTAGGAATACACAGTAGAACTGAAAAGGTAAGAGTGTACATGTTTTCTCTAAGCCTCGAATTATGATTAATATTATCATTATTATTTCTGTTATATAATTATTATTATTATTATTATTATTATTATTATTATTGTTATTATTGTAAAAAGGCACTTATATTGAGATAGACCAGGCTTATGCTACAGTGTTCCAATCCATTTAGGCAGAATAATAATTTTAAAATTTCCACAGAACTTGTTTTTTAAAAGTATTAACACGCCTATTAAAAATATATAGAAATTTTACCGTCAAACTTTTAGATAAAATATTCTGATGTATTTCATTTTCCGCTGGAAAACATAGATTGTAGGTACTCTCTAGAATCGCCTCGTCGAGACGGTTCTAACCAGAACGTACAATCTATGTTTTCCAGTGGAAATAATTAAATGATATACACCGCTGTAAACCCCAGTTTTACTGTATAAAAGTGGAGTTTAATGGGGTTCGTAATAATTTCAAGAAAATACATGTACCCGCATATATTGTGTTCTTTTTGAACACATGGAAACCTATTTATGGCATATTTAATACGCGCATCTTTCGAATAAATAAATAGATAAACATATAAATAAAAAAAAAAAAGAAATAAAGCCTGTAATAAAAATGTTCTATTTAAAGTTCGTAATATAAGCAGATTTCTTAAGACATTTTAAACAAAGGAGCAGTGGCTAACAGGAAGAGGATGACATTTCTCACGGCCTCCTTGCGCATGCGCAGATAAACCTTGGTATTAAGGTTCTCACGGGTTTAAAGATCTCACGCTACACCGGCAACGTTAAATCAAAATTCAACCAAAGAAACTACTACTATTACTACTTCTGCTACTGCTACTACTGCTGCTGCTGCTTATGCTACTGCACCTACTACGAGTATAACTGCTACTACTACTGCAACTACTACTGCTATACCTACTACTTCTACTTCTATTGCTACTACTTCTACTTCTACAACTACTACTACTACTACTACTACTACTACTACTACTACTACTACTACTAGTTATACTTGTACTACTTCTGCTATTACAATTACTACTACTACAACTACTTGTACTAGTGACTGTGGTAGACATAGATGAAGTAGTGGTTACAGAGGTAGCATGAATAGTGGCGGTAGTAGTTTTGTTTGTATGGGAGTTTAACAGTCCAGTTAACACTGTTTTAGGTCATTTTTGAGCCAGTCAGTTTACCTATCCACGCTTTTCCTGTACAGGCTTATATAGCTGTAGTTGTAGTAGTTATGGCAGATATAATAGTGGTATTTAAAGATATAGTGGTAGTGGTAGTAGGCCCGTATATATTTTACCTTAGTTGTTTGTGAAACTTACAACTAAAACGCACTCCGCACACAGATACATGCATCTGCCTGCGCTTCCGCGCAGTATATACGGACATTCTTATTCTTTGCTGGAATATCACAAGACATTACGAAAACGCGCCTTTGCAGATATACTGGAAAATTTTACCACCCAAAAACGAAATGTTTCGTTTTTTTGGTTTTTTTTTTTTTTTTTCAGACAAAAACGAATGAGTTTGCCGCCCTCCTCCTCCTTCCCCCCCCCCCCGCCCCCACCCCCAAACACACACTTTTTTCTTTGATAGGAAACAGGAAACATTCTTTCGAAATAAGAAAGCTTTTCGAGTTATCTGTTAGTTTGTTTGAGTTGAGGTTTTACGTCCCCGTCAACACTATTAAAGTCATTTTGGAGACGTTGCTTCCGATTTTGTGGGATTTTACACGACATTGAGATGAAATGACTTCTCAAACCCTACCGCCAATAGAAACCGCTGGGGTTTAAGGAGTGGTCAGACTCGCATCACTTTTCCTGGGCATGCTTAGACCTAAGCTGTTTACCAGTGCTCAAGTTCGGTCGGTTTCAACTCTGCGCGGAAGCACTGTGTAGCCCATTTTATTTCTCCAGGCCCCGATGGGCGGGGGCGATTCGAGTCATCTTCATCATGCGTATTTGAAACCCTTGAAGACCAAACCATACATAAAGAAAATCGGGGATTAACAAGGGTATACTTTATTTTTGTCAAGTCTGCTCCAAAACATAGATTGTGGGTACTCGTTAGAACCGCTTCAGATAAGGAGTACTAAAGAGAACCAGCAATCTATGTTTTCAGCAAAAATAAGGAAATTAATGTATACCCCAATAAACCCAAGTTTCACAAAATGAAAATGGGGTTTCTGGGGGTCAAACATATATAGGCGTGTTTTCTTGATGCTTCAACATTGTATATCTGGAACTAAACCCCACATGATAATCTGTGTAAATAAATAAATAAATGACAGGAAAGTAAATGCAAAACATTTTAATATACGCTTAGTTAAATTTTAATATATCAAATCAGACTGTAGCTGATTTTTCAAGGGTGCAATAAAATAAAATTTGAAATTATTGAGTGTGTACACAGCATGAATTGGACAGGTATATCAAAGACGCCGCAAGAAAGATAAGAGCCTTATCCAAAAAATGTGGATATGTAAGCGGCATTTTGATTGGATAATTGGAAAATAAGAAATAGCGGTCTACTTGCATTTACGGGTAGACCTGCATTTTACGGGTACACTCCTATTTTTACGGGTATACCCGCATTTTAAGATGCGGGTACACCCGTAAATTTAGGGGTGTACCCGCAAATATAGGGGTGTACCCGTAAAATGCAGGTCTACCCGTAAAATGCGGGTAGACCGCTAAATGCGGGTGTACCTGCAAATTTACGGGTACACCCGCATTTGAAATAGGGGTGTACCTGCAAATTTAGGGGTGTACCCGCAAATTTACGGGTATACCCGTATATCTAAAATGCGGGTAGACCGGTATCGGTCATTTTGACCCTTTTGGTACACCATAAGAACGGCTGTCATGAGATTTTGACGAGGATAGCTGGCCCGGACTTCGATTTAACCAAAATAGTGTTGACTCAAGGTATACCAATATCTAGTACGCCCACTTCGTGTCGCAATAACTCTCACAGCCAGCACTGAGGCAGACCTACGTCATGATTCCTCATGATTTGCTTAACACATGTAAAGTTAACCATGTTTGTCCTTACGTATCTACCCGAATTTATTGACAGCGACCTCGACAAGGCTAAATGTGAGTTGTTCAAAAACACAACAGCAGAGGTAAACCGACGAAGTTCCCTATGTGGTTCTGAAAATGGGAGTCTCACTAGAGACTATTTTATTACCGTTGGTAAGCATTACTCATAACTTGTAAAGATCGGTTAGGTGTCATAAAGTGGTAGGTTTTGAATCAGTCATAATACAGGCGACGTTCAGATAAAGTCAAACTTCAATAACTCAACACATTTGATAACATGAACATTTGTTCGAGCTATGGGTTGTGCGAATCACCGAAGGCTATTCTCAGCGCCAAGTCAAAACGAAGAATAAAAATAAACTATGTATACCTTTTCAAGCTGTTTTGAATATGTTATGTTGTGTATACTCATTAGAATCGTCTCGTGGAAGCGATTCTAATGAGTTCACACAATATATATTTTCAGGATACAATAAGGAAAATCTCTCTTTATTATCCTAAATAGTATTGATAAATGGAGTTACGGAGAGAAAAGGATAAAGATACAAGATCAAGTTCGAATCTGTCGTTGTAAATGACTATTCTAATGCACTTACGTATGTTACGCGACGTCTGATTGGATAACGTCAATAATTTGCGGCAGTATATTCTGCGATATACTGTCCGAAACCCGTCGCCATCACGTAACGTCGTTTATCATTGGCTGCCATTTGGTTTTACGCAGCTCACAGCGGTTGCCGCTATGTGCATAATAGTTCAAATGAATAAGTGCATTAGAATGGGGATAACTGTAATGAAAATTGCCATTTGGGTAGGTAAATCGTCCGTTTTACGGTCGCAAATTACTAAATTTCCGACCGAAAAACCTCCGATTTACCTACCCAAATGACAATTTTGTATACAGTGATCCCCTTATTCGGTGCTGGATTCATCGAAGTTTTATTTTATAATCGGTTATAAAGGTATAAAGGACAAAACCTCTATAAGTGCTGGATTCCACGTGACTATCACTGATTTGTAGGAATCCACGCAGATTATTTATTGAATTTTATCGCAGTGAGGTCAGCGTGTTTACGTGAAAAGGTTAACTGTAAAATCTGGGCTGGAATCATGGGTTGGGCTAGGCAGACAGTGTAGACCCAGATCAGACGCCGCAGAACGCGGCGTCTGATCAGGGTCTTCACTGCTTGCTTAGAGTATAGGAATTTAAGTGTCAGGCGCCGAAAAACGCAACGTCTGATCAGGGTCTACACGGTTTTCTTTCAGTAAAGGAGTTTAAGGGTTAAACGAAACAGTCCACGCTCAGGCCCATTTTTCCTAACTACAGCCAGAGACAATCGACCCACCAGTACTCTCAGTGCTTTGATTTTTATAAGAGGGCTGTTCCAAAATCAATATCAGTGTAGTTTTATTTCGCACCATTCATGCAATGTGTGCTCAAAACCATCTCATGTCGACAGAGTGAACACAAACGAGTAGCATAGGGTAAAATCTTGGGCAAAACTTCACTGACCGTGGCCTAGTAAACATTACGAAAACACGCCTATTTAAATATAAAGACAATTTTACCAACAAAAATGAAAATTTTCAGATAAAACAAATTTGATATTTTTCTTATTTCTGCTCAAAACATAGTCGAGGCGGTTCTAAGTAGTACGCATAATCTATGATAGTGAGCAGAAATAAGAAACATAAAACAATATATGAAATAAAGGAACTGCCTTTTGAGCAAACACACTCATTTACATCCCTATCTATCTTCATATACTGAGTCGGTCATATCTGGCTAAACAACAAAAGGGTTGTGGGGATGTCGTTGGATGAGGCGGTTCTACCGCGCACCCACAACCTATGTTTTCAGCATTTATAAGAAACATATCACAGATTTTCACCTGAAGAGTAGCCACTTTTGAGGTGTGAAAAATGCACTATATCGCACGGGTGAGTTATCATAATGGATCGTCATTTTTTTCTGACATACATGACGCAAACACGCCTTTACAAATACATTACCACCTATATCGCCGAAAAAAATTGTGATATTTTTCTTATTTCTGCTCATCAAGGCGGAATCTATATTTTAGAACAGAAATAAGAAAAATAAGGTATACCCCCGAAAACCCCAGTTTTACTATATAAAAGTGGGGTTCAAGGGGTTCAAAATTATATAGGCGTGTTTTCGTGATGGTTTGTGTGTACTCGATAGCATTCCCTTCTTATATTATTGGTGTTCTAACGAGCACCCACGGTGTTCTAACGAGCACCCACATTATACAGTAGAACTTTGGTGGCTCGAACACAGATGGCTCGTTCACCATGGCTGAGTCGAACCCGTTTTCGAGACCCTGCGAGTACACAAAACATACATTTTTATCATAGAATAGCGGATCATTAGGTCTCTCACCGCTGTGGTGACATGTTAGACGCCAAGTTCCGCAACGGAAGGTCAGGTGATTTTTCGCCTGGTACTCCGGTTTTCGCCCACTTCTGATTAAACGATCGGCTCGATATGAGTGAAATAATCTTGAAAAGGCCGTAAAACCAAAAAAAAAAAAAAATATATATATAGAATGGCGAAAAGATGTCCCAAAATTAACCCCGTTATGCCTCTTGGCAGTTACCCTCAGTGGCTCGAACTACCCTCTGTCTCGAACAGATTTTGCGGTCCCAAAGGTGTTCGAGCCATTGAAGTGCGGCTGTATGTTGAAAGTTTAAATAGAAACATTACGAAAACACGTCTATACCATTACATTGTAAATTTTACCTCCGAAAAATGCAAATTTTAAGACGAAAAATAGTGATAGTTTTCTTATTACTGCTCAAAATATAGACTGTGGGTACACGTGAAAACCGCCTCTTTGGGCCATTTCTAACGAGTACCCACAATCTATATTTTAGAGCAGAAATAAGAAAACTATATAAAAGTCGGGTTAAAGGGTGTCAAAATTATAAAGGTGTGTTTTCGTGATGAAAAAAAAAAACAAAAAACAACAATATCGTACATTTTCATCACACTGGTATGCGATATGTTATGAAGGATCTGCTCAAATGTTTGATAATTTTGGGGTATATATAGGTATATATTATTTTGCCTCTAGATACCAATGACATGCAATAGCGGTATTTCTCACAAACGCCAGATAAGTATATTTGGGTTTTCGGCTGTCCGAATGGAACAACGCAGGCATGGAATGGCTGTGTCAAACGATTCTTTGATCTTATGATACCAGATACTCGTCCTGGAATGACAGGGGAGATAAACCTGGATGGCATTCCCTGGGACCTAATAGCTGAAGATCTGAAATAAAATCTGATATTGGATTCTGTTGTAGAGGCGCGTTTCAAACCCTCGGGATGAGCAGGACCGAGGGTTTCTTTCAGCTTGGTCGTCGCGAGGGTTGGAAGCGCCTATCTTAATCTGAAACACATATATACGATTCTTTTCCACAACACCACTAAAAATTATCATTTTAACTTTAATTGCCGTTTTCGTCGCGCCTGCTTTAAGCATAATACGACAGAGGAGTCCATTTTTTCGTTCGTTCGTCAATTCGTCAACATTTGCGACCACCCGAACGTTCACCCTACTGTAAGAGTCCATTCCTCAAGAGCTAAAAGAGATCCATTAATGATTCTTGGTAGGACTAACAACTTCAGTGCATGCATCCATATCTCACCTTAACCTTTATTTAATGGTTCACTGATTCAACTCTTTGAATTATTACGACCACCCTAACTTTCAACTTAACGCAAGAGCCAATTCCTCGACAACTATAAGAGTTTCATTGATGAAACTTTGTACAAACTTGCATCTAGGAATAGCAATTTCAACGTAAGCATCCGTATCTGGCCTTGACCTAGTTCTCATGGTTCCCTGCTTTTCAATTATTGCGACCACCCTAACTTTCACCCTAATGTAGGAGTTCATTTCTCGAAAACTATAACAGCTTCATTAATGATACTTGGTACAAGCTAGCATCTAGGAGTGACATTTTTATGCAGGCATCCATGTTGTTCATCTTGGCATAGATTGCATGGTGCGACATAGCCTTCGGCGGAATCCTTTATATTTTTCCGCACTGTACTATGTAGTTTGCCTGAGTAAGAACACCAGGGAAGGAACAGAATTTCTATCCAATGCTAAAACGGATTTCCTTATCTAGTGTGAAAGAAATTGTTCGAAACACTGATAAATTGAGTAACTCAATTACAATTACGACAATATATTGATAAGATAGGGATTTCTTCCGCTCTTCTTTAAAATAATAGCAGCAAACCAACGAGATTTGATTGCTTAACTTCAGAACGTGTATTTATTTATGGGAAATATACCCCACCCATTCAAAACCTCAAAAATTAAAATGCGCACCCCTGCAATGTGAACTGCTCCTTGATTAGTATCACTGTATGCAGTTCGGTAATTGACAGGTCGTTTGTTTCCGGTTTGCTAATGTAAACACGAGCCTTGAGGGGTTAAAATATTGGTGCATTTTTAAGTTTTGTCTTTTCTTACCTATCCACAAAGAGTCAGTAGATTGCTTCGACAACAGTGTTAGATTAAAATTAACTGCATGCATGACACAGATTTATAATTAAAAATAGGGAAATAATAACTCTCTAATAATACTTTCGAAGTTAACTCTTGTCATGCTGTTCACGACAACCCCTATCTATGGAAACAGTGTAGATCCAGATCAGATGGCTCCTGCCATCTGATCAGGATCTACACTGTTTGACATGAAGTTTATGGATTTGTAAGAATAAATTACATGAATAAATCTGATTGGTTCAAAGTCAGAAATGGGTGTGGCTAACATGGAGGGATTAAAACACAGTCCAGATTATTGACATGGTATGTTTTAGTTATTATTTCTATGAATTTGTCTGTAATTTGATCAACAAGAGCAGTGTGCTGCTCTTTGGTAGTTCAGAGTTTTCTTAACTCCAGAATAAAAAGGGTTTTCCTTGTTGTGCAGGAATTTCGGCTAAACACAAACCGATTCAAATAAACTGATGAATTCATTTTAGACCCTTCTTCAATTGTAGCATAAAACATTCCATTAGAAAGGCATATAAGATGGACCTCTTGTTCTGTTATGTTCTACACTTACCTATCCTTTTCCATATGTTCCAATGCTACAATGCAAAAGTTCTAGAGGCTAAGAATTGACAAAACACGCTTTGTCTTTGCTTACATGCGCAAAGTCGTAAGTTGTTAAAACATAGTATTGGAGTAAGAACTTATCCACTCCCCGTGGACCCTGCAGCAGATTATGTAATTTCTAAGGAATGTTGACACACAAGTCCATGAAATAAAATACTTAGGGTCTTGTTTACAAGCTAAATCAGTATCACTATTGTCTTCACTATAAGCAAGACGATACTGATTTTTTTCAAAGGTCGAACGACTTTCTCCTGAAACCCATTTGTATAGCATTGTAACTTTGTAGCTTCTATGTGTTGAATGTATATGTATTAATTATACAAATAAAATGAAGTTTAAACTAAAAGCAGTGTTGATAAATGCATACTTTAGTTTGTTTACATATAGTACTAACGTTTGTTTACCTATACACAACAAGGGGGTCACGTTTGTTTCTAATATTATCATTACTGAAAGCAAGGACAAACTCTGTTTACATGTAACAAAAATGGTTAAATAAGCGAAATATTTTCAAAACCTTATAAAGGTTGAATCCCCAACCTTTTCTTGAAAATTTGACCTTCGACCGCCAAAATGACCGGTTTATTAGGGCTCGAAATCAAAATTCAAACACTCTCATACTCATCTGCAATATTTTAGCATTTGTTTGTTTGTTTGTTTGATTTGAGGTTTAACGTCCCCGTCAACACAGTATAGGTCATTTTAGAGACGCTGCTTCCAATTTTGTGGGACTTTTACCCGACATTGAGATGAAATTAAACCTCAGGCCCTGCCGCCCAACGAAACCAATAGGGTTTATAAGCATGTACGGCCCGACCCTCACCGCGGTTCCTGGACAGGCTTAGAGCCTCTAAGCTGTTTACCAGAACTAGTGTGCGGCCGGTTTCAGCTCTGCGTAGAAGCATCGTGCAGCCAATCTATTTCTTCAAGCCCGGATGGGCGGGGGCGGGAAATAATTCGTGGACCAAGTTTGGTCACTGTAGGTTTAGCAATAAAAAAGATGCATTCTCTTAAAATAAAATTTGTTTGACCTCAACCCCATACCAACTAGGGGTCATATCACAACAGCTCACCTTCTTCCGTATCGCCAATTCTTAAGCCATTAACAGAACACGCCTCTTCAAAAACATTGTAAATTTTACGACCAAAAAACGAAAATTTTTAGATTAAAAATTGTCATATTTTTCTTATTTCTGCTCAAAATATAGATTGTTGGTACACGTTAGAACCGCCTCACGAGTACCCACAATCTATATTTAGAGCAGAAATAAGAAAAATAAGGGTTACCCCTGCAAACCCCAGTTTTACTATATAAAAGTGGGGTTCGATGGGGTCAAAATTATATAGGCATATTTTCGTGATCAATGTGAGTACTAGGTTATGTCAAAATAAGCCAAGCTATAAAAAGGAGTTGCATTCACAAGTCCTTATTTGATAATGTTGACCTTTAACCTCACCCTTGACCCTAGGAGGATAGATGCCCCAAAACACATCGGCAATTCGTAAGCAATCTATGTACCAAGTTTGGTTACCATAAGCCAAGAATAGAAACAAGTACACGTAGCTACATTCACATGGTTTGGGACAGACGGAAGGACAGAATAATGGACATCCATATGGATTGAAGCACGTCTAAGACTGGTGGACAGATAGCCGCGAAGAATCTAATACAGTATACACTTTTCTTGAAAAAAAAAAAACGAAAAAAAAAACGGTATAAATAAATGGACACTGTGAATTGTGGATTTGTTTCGTCAGTTATGTTAGGCCGAAAACAAATAGCTGTGTTTCCGCTAACCTGACCGGTCCTGATTTTTTGTACCGACCCTGCAATTTTAATTGCCATCATATTTTCTTACCCACCCACCTTAATGTCTACCGCTTATGATAAAAATGCATAAAACTATTAAAATAGCTAAACTTTTAGTTGAAACCCGGTTCATTTGCTTCCTTGATGCTTTAAACCTCGTTATTTGAATGTTTCAAGGTAATATAGTTACAATCTAGCCGTTTTAATGTGTTTTTCTTTTTTCCATCGAATAAAATATTGACCAAAAAATGCGACCTGTGGACCCATACCCGTTTTCGGTATGTTAACGGAAACACAGCTATTTTTAGGTCTCAGTCATTGAAGCAATAAACGTATGTATTAAACACAGCATCACGGAAACACGCCCATATAATTTTGACCCCCTTGAACCCCACTTTTATATAGTAAAACTGGGGTTTCCGGGGATATACCTTATTTTTCTTATTTCTGCTCTAAAATATAGATTGTGGGTACTCGTAAGAGGCGGTTCTAACGAGGGCCCACAATTTATATTTGGAGCAGAAATAAGAAAAATATCACAATTTTTCACCTTAAAATTTTCATTTTTTTTTTCGGCGATAAAGGTTCCAATGTATTTGTATAGGCGTGTTTTCGTAATGTTTTTAGACCTTAGTCATTGAAGCTGAGTGCCAATAAAATAAACGTATGTAGTAAACACAGGTATATATAGCATATCTACTCAAGACATTTTGTCCAAGTGAGAAAAAGTATTTGTGTATCATTGCAAAATTTGAAAACTTGACTATTCAGCATTCAATGTGAATATGTGATCCTCATACATTACGTGAACAAGTCCGTGAACTGAACACCCCTCTAAACCCCGCTTTATATAGAGAAAATTGGGGTTTACGGTGGTATAATTTGATATTTTATTTCTTCTCCTAGACATAGGTTATGGTACTCTTTAGAGCACCACCAACGTATGTTTGCAATAAAAATAAGCAAAATACCAAAATGCACGAGTAACCATATTTGAACGTACACCGACCTATACTGCCAACTTTTCGGCGCAGATGCGTGGACTGCGTGTAAATAGAAGATTTTTTTTTCAATAAAATGTCACTTTTCATGTAACAAACGTTTCGAAACGTTGATTACACTGCCTACAAACATTACAGCGTACCGGCAATTAACCCTTGTTCTGCTGAATATTCATATATGCCACACCCACTACCGATTATCAACCAATCAGATTGATTGATGCAAATTATTGAAACAAATTTACCATCTGGACGGCAAACAATGTAGATCCTGATCAGATGGCTTCGTCAGAAGCCATCTGATCTGGATCTACATTGTTTCAAAGATCAGACATATCCGGGCTCAGCAGGACAAGGGTTAACGATCTGTCGATTACCAGGCTATCTTCGGTGAGTATAATACGCAGTAAAGTTCTTATATTAAGACCACTCACTCTTGGGACAGTTCAAAAGTGGTCCGCAAGATTGAAACCTCTTGGATATGCGTTTATATACGGTGTCCTGTTCGGGTTTTAACATTAAAATGCAGATATCTGTATTTCAAATACAGATATATCTAATTGGAAATACAGATATCCGTATGTGACATCATATTTTCTTACCCACCAACTTACGCATGTATGCATGCATGTTTGTAAACATGCACTCATGCATACATGAACGCATGCATACATCCATGCATGCAAACTCACACCAATGCATGCATGCACATACATACATGCATGCACACACACGCGTACATTCACACAAATATGCATGCACTCATTGTCGGGCCTCCGTGGCCTAGTGGTTAAGAGTGCTGACTCTTGATCATTAGGTCTCTCACCGCTGTGGTTCGAGCCTCGCTCGGGTCATATGTGAGACGCAAAGTTCTGCAACGGAAGGTCAGGTGGTTTTTCTCCGGGTACTCCGGTTCTCGCCCACCTCTGATTAACGATCGGCTCGATATGAGTGAAATGATCTTGAAAGGGCCGTAAAACAAAAAAAAAAAAAAAAAAAAAAAAAAAAGATTATATAATTGAAATTCACAGATCTCTGTCTAATAGCCAAATATAGATATCTGCATTTCAAATATAGATATCTGTATTTTAAATAGAGATATCTGCATTTAAATACAGATATCTTAATTGAAATGCAGATATCTCTATCTAAATGCAGATATCTTTATTTAAGATGTATATATCTGTACTAAACGGGTATAAACTCAAACGGGACGCCATATGCATAAGCAGACTTAGTCTTAAGTTAAGCTGTTCAAAATAGCGGCATTTCACTGTAATTGCATCACGAAAACACGCCTATATAATTTTGACCCCCTTTAACCCCGGTTTTATATAGTAAAGCTGGGGTTTCCCGGGGTATACCTTATTTTTCATATTTCTGCTCTAAAATATAGATTGTGGGTACTTGTTAGAACCGCCTCGATGAGGCGGTTCTAGCGAGTGCCCACAATCTATATTTTGAGCAGAAATAAGAAAAATATCAAAATTTTTCATCATAAAATTTTCATTTTTTTTTCGGCGATTAAGGTGGAAATGTATTTGTATAGGCGTGTTTGCGTAATATTTGCATTTAATTACATACAATGTATTCATTTTTTACAGAATGTTCTCCGGACGACTTCGAGTAACTGTGGAAGATATATACTTACAGTTAAACTTGTCTCCTAGTAAATTTTATTACATTCAAGAGTTGTCGTTTTCTGTCATTAAAATTGCACTCTTGTGGAAAATATTTACACAGCAGATTGTACAAAGAGGATCTTACTTGAGTGTTCATGTACTATTGAATTTATTATAGGAGTTGAGGAAAAGGGATACAACGCGAGGCTTTGCCGAGCATTTTATCCCTTTTCCTCAACAAGTTTAATAAATTCAATAATACATGAGCACGTATGCAAGATTCTATTTATCATATGACATTTAAAACGCATTTTATTCACGACTGTTTACTAAACTATCAATATTCCACCATTGGTAAACGGGCCGACGTTAGGGACGTCGTACATGTAACGCTACGGGACGTATCTAGTTAATTTGCATATTTAATCCACTAGTGGATTATCGAAAATATTACATGGCGTTATTACATTCTCCGACGTGACGTCATATGATAAAGCAGATTATTATATAACCACAAAATGTGCCAATTACTTTGACCAGGTTTCCATATTGCCCGTAATCAAGTGCTTATTGCCCATAATTAAGCAGTCACGTTGACATTGGAACTACTCTCAGATCTATGCAATATTCGGCACGGGTTCATATGGCTGAGACGCCCTCGCAAGCTCGAGCGTCATTCGTTATATGAACTCGTGCCGAATATTTCACAATATAAAGTAAATAACCTAATATTTTGTTTGTTCACAACATATTATATTCGTATCTGTAAGACTCAGATTGAGGGCCAGCCCCTTATCGAGGGCCGATTTCCAAATCATGGGTAGGTTGCACTGCAAATAGTAGATAGGCTGCCTTTTTCACATCAAGGGCCGCTCTTGTCGCATATCGAGGGCCGATTTTGTTTTTGCCCAAATCAAGGGCCGATGACGCCATACACCTCGCCTATTCAACATAACATTTTCCTTCAAAGATTACATTAAGTAAACTAGGTAAAACTATTTAAATACGTTCTGAATAGTTAGATCCTTTGGAAGCAAAGAAAACACCAAATAAACGAAAATAGCAGACTCGGTTTAATTGAGTCTGTTCATGACCAGTACTGAAATGTGCTACACCGGCCACGCCCCCTAGCACCGCCTTAAGCAGAACTCTATTTTCAAAATGATTCTAAATGAACTCAATGATCCCAAAGGACCAGCAAATATAATCCGCACTATGATGGAATAAGGAATACTCGTACTACAGGTACTAATCTACACTTATCTGTCACTTCTGTGACGTCACGGCCTGTCGCTAGTTTTCATACAGGTAATAGTAGGAAAATGTATAGACTTATATAGGAGCCCGTCATTTAACTAATAAAATCATTTCTTTTAATTTCTACAAGATATTATTATAACCTCGCATTTGATAGAAAAATGTATCTGCTTCATTTTGGTTCCAAATTTGTTGAAATAAAATAAATTTTAAAATGGCCCAGATTGTAATGAATGCTACTTGGGTATTTTCCTATTAAGTCTTTGTATATTACAACAAAAATGAAAAATAGCCTTAATTCAAAGGCTCAAAAGTCATATTTATAAACATTTCTCCGTGCGCTTTAACCTCTCATTAGAAATATCTGTGAATATCTATATCCATGTGGTAAAAAATTAGAAAATCATTTTATTAAAAGTGGCCCACAGGTTGTAGAAAATACCTATATTTGAAGATTCGGATCAAAAATATATTAAGATTACACAGACGCATGACCTGTATACACAGAATATATTAGAATGAATCGCAAACGAAGTTATAAGAATTAAAAATCGGTATCAATATGGATAATATAATTGATAGAATTAGAAAACAAATATACATCTTTGTACTCATATTATAATTTATATATTTATTATTGTTAATGTAAAATTATGTTTTTAATTACATGTAGCAACCTTTGGAAGCTTGATTTTAAGATAAGCAATAATTATAGTTTCGCCATGGAAAACCATAAACTGCTTAATTAGAAAACTTGAATGATACAATGTATATTTCCATAGTTACGAAAACGCACATATTCAAATAAATTGTAAATTTCACGGCCAACTTACAGCAATTTAAAAAAAAAAAGTGGTTTCTTATTTCTGCAGTTAATTATAAATTGAGCTACTCGTTAGAATGACGATGATGACTCGTTAGAACAGTCAAACGTATAATTTTAAGCTGAAAAGTTCTTTATTTTCATCTCATTTCTGCTCAACATAAAGACTGTGCATGGGTACTTGTTAAAATCGCCTCACTGAGTGGCTTCTAACGTCTATCTAACTTCAATCTATGTTTTAGCAGAAATAAGATAATTAAAGTTTGTGAGGGTCAAAAAGTTACAGTTTTTGACGGTAAAATTTTCAATCTACATTTGAATTGGCATGCAGATTTGTTAGATTTTACAACAGTCCTGTAGATGCAGTGTTTTAGTTCACGTGTTTAGAAAACTTGAATGTTTTTGATAAGTAATAATTAATATAATCGTGACGATGCATATTTCCATCATTATGAAAACACGCCTATTCAAATACATTGTAAATTCCACGTCCAAAACCAGCAATTTTCAGAAAAAAATATGATGTTTTTCTTATACATATAATATGTGGGTTCAGGTAAGAACAGCCTCTGCGAGGCGTTTCCAACGAGTACCCAAAATCTATATTTTAGAGCAGAAATAAGAAAAATGAGCACCCAGAGTTTATGGTTCATGCCAAAAAGTTTTTATCTTAACTCATAAATAAGAAGTAAGAATCATTCGTCTGGATCAAGTTTTTTTTTCTTTAAGAAGAACTGATATTTACCATCCAAGTATATGATCAGTATAATGGTCTTTTTAGATGACAAATTGTGTCATTTTTCTCTTATGTAGTCAAAACATAGTTGTTCTTTCTTTGTCTCATTAATTAATCTTAATCTTCTCTGGGCCTAGCCGAAATGAAATATGAAATTTGGTAAAATTTCTCATTTGTACAATCGTTTCAGAAGCTGTGTTTATTTCACGCATTACTCCCTTAAATGATTGTCATTTTTAAATGTCAAATACACAATGGTTCACCCGAAGGCTATGCTATGAAATTGACCGTTTATATCGCAAAACTCAACAATAAGGGTGTGGGTGTTGGGGGGGGGGGTATACCGCGCAAGACCACGTTACATGTAGTTTTATGGACTGTTTGGTTGGTTGATTATCTTAATTACATAGAAAAAGTGAGGTTTCTGATGACAAACCATAAACCCATTTTTTTTTTTGCATTGCATTAACCCTTATCCTGCTGTTCACGACAACCCCTAGCTTTGACCATCTGATCAGGAGCTACACTGTTTGTCAACCAGTTTGTGAATTTGAACGAAAAAATTATTCCATGTAGTCTAATTGGCTGGTAGTATAAATGTGACCAAGGAGCGTGTGATGAGCTCTTGATGCGACGTATTATATTATTCTCGTTTGAATAGCCTCGTCGAGGCGTTTCTACCGAGTATCCGCAATGTATGTTATGTGCAGAAATATTAAAATTATCAGGATTTTTTAAACATTTCAATTTTAGTGTGGTAAAATTTTAAATATATGTAAAATAATATAATAATATGTGAGTATAGACTGCTTTCGTTGTGTCTTGTTTAAATCTTAAAGTAAGAAGATTAAGATGCAAACCCACTTTATTCTGAAATGACTGAGGATGTATCTAACGTGAGTATTGCTCGCCTGGGGCGTCCGAGTTATAGTTAATCAACGACCTTTGAGAGTTCAACGTTCAAGCGTGGCAAGACTATTCTATGTTTTAGGAGAAGCAGGTTTCGGATTTCTATTTTAACAGGATTTTAAAATTATAAATACGTTTTTGATAGTGTCATTATGTTAAAGGCATGACCAAGTGGTTAGTATGATGCAGTACGAAGTTCAGTAAAACTATATCTCTGAAAGTAAAATCCCAACTGAAGGCGACTTACCTAAAACACGGACTAGTCCAAAATTAAAAGTGCAGTTACGTCTCACTGCATTTTGAAAGACTATAAGTCTATCCAAAGTTTGTGATTGTTGTGCATTAACCCATTTTGTACCGAAATCCCCAAAACGGGTGATAGCAAAAAGTGCAGGCCCAGATCAGACGACACCGAGCTCGGCCTTTGTTCAGGAACTACTGTTTGCTAAAAGGACCGGCCATTTTTTTTCAAATATATTTAGAAAACACAACTTCACACCATTAAATTTTGAAATGGACTTGTGCAATATATTCCGGTCGGTGTAAAATGGGTTGAACTGATATAAACGACAGAGCTGTAAGTAGCTTTAATTAGCACACCCAGTGCAGGTAGACCTTTTCATAAGACTTTGGAGTTTCACGGTCTTCTTAGAATCATTTTGAAAATAGAGTTCTGCTTAAGCCGGTGCTAGGGGGCGTGGCCGGTGTAGCACATTTCAGTACTGGTCATGAACAGACTCAATAAAACCGAGTCTGCTTTTTTCATTTATTTGGTGTATTCTTTGCTTCCAAAGGATCTAGCTATTCAGAACTTATTCTCAACACTTTTTGGTCATATCGAGATATGATATATGATATATGATATATGCTTAAGCGAGTACAGTCTGATCAGAGCCTTAGGTAGTGCGGAAGCAATGCAATTCATAGAACGTTATTGAACCAGTAAACATGCAGGCTGATCTTGTCTTCACCTTAAAAACTTCCACATCATTGGAAATGAATTCCAAACATACGCCAGGGTACATAATTGTTTAATTTGTTTCCTTCAAAACGGCGTAACATTCCCCACTTATGTGAAAGTGAGGCTAGAGCTTTATAAAGGTATGTCATTACTATACGCTGAATTTCATTAATTAAATAAATTCTTTTATATATTGTCATCATTACGTTTCTTTTATTGTTTACCAATGGCCACAATATAGAAAGGAACACAATTACACCCATGGAATAAAAAGAAAGAAAAAAAAAACAACATTTTATATAAACGTGATCTATCATTATTTCCCTTTAATTTCACTTATATCGAGGACAAAACACCTGGTCATCCGTGAGCAAAACATGCCTTTTTATATAAAATATCACAATTTGTCATCTTGAAATTTTCGGTGGCAAAATTTACAATGTATATCCATACTAATTTTAACAAGGCACTGGATAGAACACAGATTGGTTGTGTATTGTAATTCAAACCGGGAGGTGTGAAAGACCTATTACACACAATCAACACAAGTAAACGACACTATCTCGACTGCGGTCAAAGGCGGTTCTTCCGTCGCGATTTATTTTTGTCATGGTTTGTCTGGTGTTTGTGTCGCTTGTGTTATTTTATTTTGGTTAACCTATTGGCTATTTTGTGGGTCTTTTTGGCTTTCCGCTGTTGGTGTTTCCATTAGGTCTGTTGATGCATGTTTGTGTTTCTTTCCCTTTGGTGTCTCTGATGGGAGCTATGGGTTAATTGTATCGATTCCTTATCGTTGCCTCTACTTCTATTTAGATATCAAAACTTTTAAACTGGTCTCCAAGACCGTCCGTCCGCCCGCCGATCCGTCCGCCCGATCATCCGTCCGTCCACCCGTTCATCTATCTATCTATCTATCTATCTATCTATCTATCTATCTATCTATCTATCTATCTATCTATCTATCTATCTATCTATCTATCTATCTATCTATCTACGGGCCTCCGTGGCCTAGTGGTTAAGAGCGCTGACTCTTGATAATTAGGTCTCTCACCGCCGTGGTTCGAGCCTTGCTCGGGTCACATGTGAGACGCCAAGTTCTGCAACGAAAGGTCAGGTGGTTTTTCTCCGGGTACTCCGGTTTTCGCCCACTTCCAATTAACGATCGGCTCGAAATGAGTGAAATAATCTTGAAAGGGCCGTAAAACCAAAACCAAAAAAAAACTATCTATCTATCTATCTATCTATCTATCTATCTATCTATCTATCTATCTATCTATCTATCTATCTATCACAATTACTCGCAGGTGTACATAATATACACTCCAGGTATGTAGTGTTTGTAATCAGGCCTTAGATTTGATGGCGGTTCAAGCGTAAAGGATTACTGACAATTAGAGAAAATTTAATTTTGTGTAATGTTGGTTAGTGCCTGATGCTCCGTCTCTGGTGGGGTCCATCGGAGTCATTATTGTTTCATCTTTGTTGTTTGGTTTTTAGGTTGTCGGAGATGTTGCATTGATAAGATAGGAGGCACTCATGCGGACTGAACAAATTGTTTGCCTAAATCGACGGAAGTAAAGGAGAGAATTGCGGCCACGTAAAATCGATTTAAGCACCCCGGTGGAATTCGTTTCACTGACCTTTCCAATGCGGTTCTTCTGTTGCGGTTTATTTTGTTATGGTTTGTCTTTGATTGTATGCATCGCTTATATTTTTTGTTTTGGATTGCCAATTGGCCATTCGATGGCTCGAACCCCTTTGTGACCATGAAAATTTGTTCGAGACAGGGGATGTTCGAGCCACTGAGATTACTTCCAGGAGGCATAATGGGATACTTTTGGACATATTTTCGGTGTTCTGTAATGAAAATGTATGCTGTGTGTACTCATTAGAATCGCCTCATCGAGGCGATTCTAATGAGTACACACAGCATACATTTGCAAGATAAATGACGAAAATCTCCTTAATTATCTCGCACCATTTCTTATGTAGAGGACTTCCCTAAGGGCTCAAGAACGGTTTCGACTCAGCCATGGTAAACGAGTCATCGGTGTTCGAGCCATCGAAGTTCTACTGTAGTTATTTCAAAGTTGTGTCTCTTTCCCTTAGGTTTTTCTGACGGGAGTGGTGGGTTAATTATATCGATTTTGCCTTTACTTCTGTTTTGGAGAATGAAGGCCTACACAGTAGTCATGCAGGATTTTGTTGCTTTAATATCACTGCTCCTATTTACGACAGTATTAAATTGTATCGTGTATACATGGACGCCAATGTATTGTTTACTGTTCTTATTGAGTTGTGGTTTTAAAAGCATGAATATAATGTTTAATGACAGTTGTTGAAAACAAAATCTCATGTCTGGTCAGACTTGGGATCAATTTCGTTCGAAAGTAATTAATTAAATTATAATTACTTTGTGCAATACTCAATTAAATTACAATTATAACTACTCCAATTTTGGGAAAGTAATTAATTAAATTACATAATCGAAAGTAATTAATTATTTACAATTACAATGTCAGTCCAGATATGTGGAAGAGGTGTACTGTTTGATTTTGGTAATTGAACGCAACCCAGTTTCTGTTCAAGTATTTTATTTCAGGGCATTTTAAAACACATTGAAAGTTTATACTGTTTGTTTGTATTGGAGTTTAACGACCCAGTCAATATTATTTAGGACATTTTGAGCCGGTCAATTTACATATTCAGACTTTTCCTGGCCAGGCTTATACGTAGGTTAATCAGTTCAGTGCACAGGCTTTCGCCAAAACTGACAACTGCCCTTCTTGAACCAGCGGAAGGAAGAGAATGGCCATAGAAAAGATTTCATGATCAGTCTTCACGAAAGAATGTCCTCCTGATCACCTCTCAGGCGCACATCCGACTGAGCTACCAAGGCTGGCTTGAAAGTTTATATAAAGTACAAATAGTACTTCTGCACTACTTCTGTACTATCTAAAGCGGTTTTAAGACCTTGGTAAGATTCTGAACAGCATACAAATTTCATTAAACATTGCTTATATCGTTGATGAAATATTGCCAGTATGCACAGACCAGTGCATGATAACATTTTCAAAAATCTGTCATCTGCTGAAAAGGACTGACTATAACAACACTTGTGTGTATGTTCTTGAGTAGAAGTCGCTAAAATATAGCTTCAGATTACATTACAAATATGAGTGATTCAAAGTTTTTATAACTAAGAAGGCACCTCTCTGCGCGAAAAATCTTTCCACCAATAGAGAACAGTCATTCAACTGGTGCTGATTTTGCATGCAGAGGTAATATATTTGAGCTAGTTTGATGAGAGTAGGGAATTTAGTTCCAGTATTTAAAGGGGTCACATTCAGCAGCCGCTGATAGATATGTATCTAGTTCATTAGTAATTCCATGAACATGTCTTTGCCGTTGAGAAACCTGAGGCAGGAAACTGAATAAGCTACCATTTAACTTGTTTTAGCTCACCTGAGAAGT
Source organism: Lucinisca nassula (assembly GCA_963580285.1). Lineage (NCBI taxonomy): Eukaryota > Metazoa > Mollusca > Bivalvia > Lucinida > Lucinidae > Lucinisca > Lucinisca nassula. Next base: position 46,903,380 of record OY757018.1, on the reverse strand, counting down.
GCTCATGGTGGGCTATTGTGATCGGTCAATGTCCGTCGTGCGACGTGCGTCGTATGTCGTGCGGCGTCAACAATTTGCTTTAAATGCTAACTCCTCCTTAACCCTTGAGCCAATTTCAATAAAACTTCATAGGAATGTTGCTGGGATGACCCTCTACAAAAATAGCTAAAATTGTTCCTCTCCGCTGAACAAGATGGCCGCCAGGGCTAAAAATAGAAAAAAAATCTTTCAACGACATTTTCTCCTGTACCTTAAGGCCAATTTCATTCTAACTTTATAGGAATGTTGCTTTGGTGACCCCTTACCAAAATAGCTAAAACGTTTCCGCTCCGGTGAACAAAATGGCCGCCAGAGCTAAAATAGAAAATTCTTTAAACGACAACTCCTCCTGTACACTTGGGTCAAATTAATTCAAACTTCATAGGACTTTGCTGAGGTGACCCTCTACTAAAATAGCTAAAACGGTATTGCTCTGATGAGCAAAATGGCCACAATAGCTAAAAATAGAAATGCATCGTAAATTTGCTTCAAACAAGAACACCTCGTCAACCCTTGGGCCAATTTGATTCAATCTTCACAGGAATGTTGCCCAAATGACTCCCAACCAAAATAGCTAAAATCGTTGTGCTCTGACAAACAAGATGGCCGCCAGAGCTCGAGCTAAAAACAGAAAAAAAATCTTTAAACGACAACTCCTCCTGTACCCGTCGGCCAATTTTATTCAAACTTCATAGAAATGTTGCTTAGGTGACCATCTACCAAAATAGCTGAAAAAGTTCTGCTCTGATGAGCAAAATGGCCGCCATAGCTAAAAATAGAAAAGCATCGTAAATTTGCTTCAAACACGAACTCCTCCTTAACCCTTGGGCCAATTTAATTCAAACTTCACAGGAATGATATGTAGGTGACTCCCTAAAGAAATAGCTAAAATCATTCCGCTCTGAATAACAAGATGGCCACCAGAGCTAAAAATAGAAAAAATCTTCAAACTACAACTCCTCCTTTACCCTTGGGCCAATTTCAATCAAACTTCATAGGAATTTTGCTTAGATGACCTACTACCAAAATAGCTAAAACATTTTCGCTCTGATGAGCAAAATGGCCGCCATAGCTAAAAACAGTGAAAAAACTTTGTAAATTTACGTCAAAACGCAAACTCCGCAACCCTTCTGCCAATTTGATTCAAACTTCACAGGAATGTTAGTGAGGTGACTCCCTACCAAAATAGCTAAAATCGTTCAACACGTTGAACAACATGGCCGCCAGAGCTAAAATAGAAAAAAAATCTTCAAACGACAACTCCTCCTTAAGTTACCCCTCGGGCCAATTTGATTCAAACTTCACAGGAATATTATGTCGTTGACTCCCTACTGAAATAGCTAAAATTATTCCGCTCTGACTAACAAGATGGCCACCAGAGCTAAAAATAGAAAAATTCTTCAAACGACAATTCCTTCTTACCTCTTGGGCCAATTTGATTCAAACTTCACAGGAATATTATGTCGTTGACCCTCTATAGAAAAATAGAAAATTATTGTAAATTTGCTTCAAACTTACAGGAATGTTGCCCAGGTGACTCCCTACCAAAATAGTTAAAACCATTCAATTCTGATAAACAAGATGGCCACCAGGGCTAAACATAGAAAAAAATTATGTCAAACGACAATTCCTCCTGTACCCTTGGGCCAATTACATTCAAACTTCATTGGAATGTTGCTTAGATGACTCTCTAACAAAATAGCTAAAATGGTCTCGCTCCGATGAACAATATGGCCGCAAGAGCTAACAATAGCAAAAAACAATGTAAATTTGCTTCAAATGCAAACTCTTCCTAAAATTTTGGGTCAGTTTGATTCAAACTTCAAAGGAATGTTGCCTAGGTGACACTCTACCAAAATAGCTAAGATCGTTAGATGGCCACCAGAGCTAAAATAGAATGTACTAGAGGCGATGATATTCAGGTGAGCGAATCAAGGCCCTCTTGTTTATTTTGCATGGAGGTGATCTTTCCTCTTCTAAAGCCTTATTTGCATTTACAGAATTCATCTTGGTTCTGACACCATGTGCTTCCAATGCCAAATTTGAAAACAAATGAAATTGAAAGTAATTCAAAAGTAATTGTATATTACACCCATTTTGTGGAGAGTAATTAATTCAATAATGCTGAATTACGCATTGCATCCAATTACTTTGACAAGTGTTATTAAGATGTAATACTTACAAATTACAGTTTTAATTACACAAATCTGTTTCTGATGCACCTAGTACATGGACTAAACTATGTGTTGGTATAAGAATGTAACGTTTGTGAGAAATGATAACGAAGAAGCTGATCAAATAAAATGGACCATTTTTAAAATGTAATATTTCACACAAATTTAATGTTTGTTGTGTTCTTCCAACAACTAGATTTCATTATTTGATATATTTGTTCTATGATTATTCAATAATTAAGAACATAATTTGTTATTTTTCAAGAAACTCGCCAACGTCTTAAGCAGTTGTACATATTAACCCACGTGTCAGGTAGGACAGATAGACATGTTGAATGTCCTTTAACTGCACAGGAGATTGTTCTCCCTTCATGGCGGTGGATGGGTGTGGGGGCTCCAGTTAACGTCCGATCCGAAAGACGGTGCACTTTGTGGCATTCATCCCTGCAAATGATGCCAGTGGATCATGTTGAGATGAGCATGTTCGAACACAGCAGTTTTATTACGACTGCCGGTACCTATCGGTCTTATCTTATATATCTTATCTTATCTCTGTTGTTGTTGTAAAATATATAGTTTGCCAACACTGTCGATCACCGCATAATTTTTCATGGTTAAGGTTCACTAAATAAGTTATGCGTGTTTGCAAATTTCTGTAAATAATTTGTTTGTGGCTAGAGACATGAATCTTTAGGAAATGAAGTTGAAAAAAAAATGCGACCAGAACCGGACCCGAACTGGCGACCCCTTGATAGTGCACTACAGACTGAGCTATCCGGGCGCTGATAACATTAATTCAACCTTTATACAGGCACACTTTAACAGGTCCCACAACTGCACTTAACTGACTTACAATGCAAGTGTTTTACCGACTGAGCTACATGGCGCTGATCACATTATTTCAACTTCGAAGTTTTATTCAATTAGTGAATGAACAGCACTATTGATGAAGTTCTATATAATAACTCCTACAATTTAGACTTGATCAAGCTGAAACTTGATATTAAGGTAGACCATTTTGTGCAGCCTTGCATATTGTATCGATGTTACGGTCCAACAAATATAAATTTGCAACGGTGCATAAAGCTCCGCTTGCGGAGCTCCTGCTACACAATATTCCCGAATTTAACACGACAATACATGTCTCGGGGTGCATATATAAAGGTAGTTCACCAGTTTAAAGGAATCTTGTCACTTGATGATAAAAGAAACCGATGATATTACAACCATACAACCAGCAGTTAAGCAATAAGACTTCTCTCCGCTGCGCGTTTAATGCCGTTTGCAACGAAAATCAAAGACGCGCCTAAAGCTTTGTCGTACCGTGTTGAACGTTCTATCATGTGCTTCTGAATATGTTTTAGAGATTTTCGACAATGTCGGCGAAATGATTGCGTAACTAGTCCTTCGCAGCTGGCTGGCCGAAAATGTCATTCAACTGACGTTAATAACATGTTAGATTATGCGTCGCAAATCTGAAGAAAGCAGTGGTAGTTTTGGTTAATTTACAATCGCCAAGCTCCGCCCACACTGTGATTACCGGAGTTACTGGTATTCAATATGCCAAATATGGTTTACGGTTTCTTTATACTTTTGACAAACATGTCACCTGTGACGAAAATTCTTGTTCAGCGTGGCATTATGTTTTGATGTATTTACACATTAACGAACCGACCAAGGATGTATTGCAAAACTGCAAGTTTCGCAGTTGTATCTCTATCAGATTTGGTTGTAAGCTTACTATTTACACCAAGATGTGATCAATGTATATATAAAGTACTCAGATTGTGGGTTTGTCTGTCCCAGACCGAGGGCCGATACCCAGACAACAGGCCTATCTTACAACAAGGGCCGATCCCGACAGTCATATCCCACAACCAGGAACGATTTTCTTTTTAAGTGTGTTGCTTATCATTCGCCTATGTATGGTAATACAGGGTTGTGGTGAAAGCTTACTTCCCAATGTCAAATAGAATTTCTTCGCGGTTCGCCAATTTCCTGCATGGTAGGCTTCATATCTGGTTTAACTTCTGTTATTTTAATACCAGTTTCCCAACACAGAGAGAGTCGACCTTTCTGTGCTTTGATTACATAAATGTTTCGTCTTTGTTTTCGATAGCTTGTTTGGTATATATTAAACGTTAAAGTAACGTCATATCTGAAACGAAGTTTATGTGACGTAATCGGCCCTTGTGAAAAAATAAAAATAAATAAAATCGGCCCTCGATGTGCGAAAAAATCGGTCCTTGATGTTAAAAATAGAAGTCGGCCAACGCTTTGGAGTGGAATCCGTCCATGATTTGGAAATCAGCCCCCGATCTGAGTCTTATGTGCAAAAAGACAAAATATTCATTGGTCTTTGACTTTATATTGTGAAATAATTTGACACGAGTTAATATGGCGAAGGACACGCGAGCTTGCGAGTGGGACTCAGGCAGCCACATGAACGTGTGTCGAATATTGCATAGACATATATTTGAAAGTAGTTCTAACTTGAACGTGGCTACTTACTTACGGGAAATATCCACTAGACTACGGGCAATATGGAAATTCTGCTGCACAAAGTAAACGGGACATGGGTATTTTGTAATCTGATGCACAATCACTGCTTAAATATTGCCGGCTGACGGCAATTCCAAGGGTTATTTTAAGGAAAGAAACGACCACTCTTGAATGGTGTAAATTTTACTACGAGACAAGAACTGTCAGTATCTATCTTCCTCAGTTACTCGAAGTCGCCCGGAGAACACTCTGTAAATAATGAATACATTGTATGTAATTAAATGCAAATAATTCATGTAGTGAAATTTCGCTATCCAAAGGCTTATTCTGCTTATAAATATGGCGGCCCGTTTGAGTTTTACCCTTTTACTACATATATATGCATCTAAAATAGAGGTATCTGCTTTAAATTCAGATATCTGTATTTGGTTTCAATATTTTATTTCTTTTCTTTTAAGCAATAATTTCAGAATGAATATACTGTACATACAGTATAATTCAGGATCTGATGGTAAGCTAGAAGCTTATGTGTGTCATCTCCTATCTATATTTGACATGTACATATCTATATCTGACTATAAAATAGAGAAATCTGAATTATAGATATCTGGATTGGATTTACAGATTACTGCATTACAGCTTAATTAGAAACATATGTTACTGAAATTCAGATATCTGTATTTGAAATCGCTGTTGAGGAGCATGGATAATTTTGTTTATATTTCAACATATAATCAATATTCCCTTGCTCAAGATTATAACATAAAATCATCTAATACAGCAATAGATAGATACACATAACTAAAGGGCCAACTCGGCAAACTAGTGTAGAAATGGAACAGAAAATATTAATGTAACTAAAAGTTGAAAAGAATTATAGGTACAGAGGACCCTCGTTATAACGACAGTATTTGTTCACTATATTTGTTCTGATATAAAGAATCCCAGGTAGAAGTATGATACGTAATAAAAGGCCTTTTCTCCATTATTACTCCAAGAAATTCTTGGGGTATTAGATTACAAGATTCTTTCATGACTATGGGCTCGATTTGTGCATTTCCAACATGAGGGAAGTTCACGCCGCTCAGAACCGAAGCTTACCCTTAAGCTAAGTAGTCATCCCATTCAAATGGCCGATATAATGAGTTTTACCGTTATAACGAATGTCGGTATAAAGAGGGTTGAATGTATAACAAGCTTAGAATGGTTAGAATATTAGCAGACATAACTGAGGCTGTCTACATTAAAAAAGGGGAAAACGTTTTATAACGATACGGCAATACAAGCACCACCTGGATCGGAATGTTGGCACCCCCTGTTAGGGAACCGTAATGAATCTGTATTTTCGTTCCAGTCAGGTTAAAGAGGAAGAAATAAAGGTGTTTTTTGGCAATTATAAAGAATCCCGGTTTGTATGATAAGCAATAAAAGGACTTTTTCCCATCATTACTCCAAATTTTGTTTCTTGGGGTATTAGATTACGACACTATTACATGACTATGGACTCGATTTGTGTATTTCAACCCGAGGGAAGTTCACGCCGCCCGGAACCGAGGCTAAGCCTTTAGCTAAGTAGTCATTCCATTCAAATGACCGATATAATGAGTTTTGCCGTTATAACGAATGTCGGTATAAAGAGGGTTGACTGTATAACAAGCTGAGAATCGTTAGAAGACATAACTGAGGCTGTCTACAAAAAAAACCAGGGGGAAAACGTTTTATAACTCTGACAATACGATCACCACATGGTTTGCAATGTTAATAGCATTGTAACAAGCAGTCCCTGTTATGGGAACAGTAATAAGATGTATTGTCGGTCCAGTCAGGTTACAGAGGAAGACATGAAGGTAAATTTTGGCAATTACATCACGAAAACACGCCGATATAATTTTGACCCCCATGAGCCCCACTTTTATATAGTAAAACTGGGGTTTCCGGGGGTAAACCTTATTTTTTTCTTATTTCTGCTCTAAAATATAGATTGTGGGTACTCGTTAGAACCGCCTCATCGAGGGGGTTCTAACGAGTGCCCACAATCTATATTTTGAGCAGAAATAAGAAAAATATCACAATTTTTCATCATAAAATTTTTATTTTTTCGGCGATAAAGGTGGCAATGTATTTGTATAGGCTTGTTTGCGTAAAAATAAGGAAGGGTCTGATAATAGAACAATAAGGTACACAAGAAACCATGGGTGCACGGTCGCTATATGGAAATTAAAATGAAGGAAGCATTGAAGGACATCAGACAATATTCAACAGACAATAATGTTTGAACGTCAATTAAACATTGAATCAACGTCGCATGCCCGAGGGGTAGGTAGAATCGCCACATCTATATATGTATAGTTAATATTGAAAGTTAGATGTAAAAGAAATTTTATTACAATATATACAATATCATCATTTGATAAATATTGGTGCAAAAGTATTTGTGTTCATCACAAAAACACTTCTATATAATTATGACTCACTTAAAGGTGACTTGAATGAACAAGCCTATGGCCTGTGAAATAAATTGCTTACCTTACGTTTAAAGTTAAAATATTCATAACTTACTTGGTCGGGTCTAATGTTTGCTAAACAAAGACTGCGATTTTAGGGATTATCATACTTGTAGGGGAGTAGGGGCGTGATGTTTTGACACTGGTTGCCGCCACGCGCACCTCGTTCCAGCCTTGATGCCCAAGGTCCTTTCAACGTTTAATGTACACATTTGTGAATAGGTTTTTCCTTCATTTTGTCAACAATAAATTTTATCAACAATAAATACATACTCATATAAATGTTACAATGAGGACTGTATGTTAGACTGCCAAATATGTTATTCTCTTACAATAAAGTTATTATTATTGTATCCATTTTTATTTAACAGTTATCTATTTTTTGTTTCGTTCACTAACTTTCAAAGGTAAACTACTAATTCTTGCACTGTTGAAGTTTCTAGGGCAGGGTTACTTCCCTTGAATATACTTAATATCAGGGCTCAAAACTTTTGTAAAGCATCTGCTAAGAGGTTGTTATAATGAGGAGACAGAGCGTACTGTCATTTTATAGAAGATCGAAGGATTATAAGAATCTGATATGGGATCCTGTTGTATCTCAAGGGATCCGTGCTGAGCGGAATCGAGGCTGTGCCGCGGTTCCGCTCAACACGGTCATCCCGAGGGTTGAAAAAGCCCATCTTCAACAGAACCCAATATTAGATATCTTTTCTTGCACAGCATAGCCAAAAATTTCATTTTACTTTATTATCATTTCATTTTTCGAGCACAATATTTACGTAGTTGCCCCTTGGTAAGAACACCAGGGTAAGAACAAAATTTCCCTCCCAGTCTATAACCATGGATTTCCTTATCGGATGAGCAAGAAATCCCCATATTATCAATATAAGTATAGAGCGCGATAACTTAAATGGTAAAAAAATGAAATGAATATTTCAGTGGTGTTGTGCAAGACTATATAGTTTTCTGTTCCAGATGGGTGTTTCGAATCCTCGGGATGACTATGCTAACCGGAAACTCGACACAGCCTCGGCTCCTCTGAGCACCGTCATTCCGAAGGTGGGAAACGCCCATCTACAACAAAATCCCATGTCAGATTCTAATATTCTTTGACCCTATAGGTGTTCGCGCCATTGAGATTCTACTGTACCTGGGCCTTTCCAAGAGTATTGCATGTCGGGGTCATCAAATGTCGTTCCAGTGAAGAATACTAGATCTGCAGCTATTAGATCCCAGGGAAGACCATTTAGATTTATCTCCCCTGTCATTCCAGGACGGGTATCTGGTATCACGAGAGCAATGTATCGGAAGGCACAGCCAATCCAAGTCTCAGTTGTTCCACCCACACAGCCGAATTGCCAAACATATTTATCAGGAGCATGTGAGAAAAACCTCCATTGCATGCCAGGTGAATCTAAGGGCAAACAAATAGCAAAAACCATTAAACACATGAGCAAATGCTTCATAACAACAACATATCAATGTGATGAAAATGTATTATGGCTTTTTGTATTTATACTTCAATCATATGTTGTCGATGCTCGTTAGAACTTGTTTGTTTGTTTGTTTGATTTTAGGTTTAACGCCCCCATTAACACTGAAAAGTCATTTTGGAGACGCTGCTTCTATTTGTGGGACTTTAACTCGACATTGAGATGAAATGACATCTAAAGCTCTGCCGCCCGATGAAACCAATAGGGTTCATAAGCATGGATGGTTCCGACTCGCACCGCTTTGCCTGGGCAGGCTAAGATCCTTAAAGCGGTTTAGCAGTACTCGTGCGCGGGTCGGTTTCAGCTCTGTGTGGAAGCATCATGCAGCAGCCCATCTATTTCTTCAAGCCCCGCTCGTTAGAACTGCAATTACATATTAAGGCGGCTCTATCGAGTGCCCACAACCTATGTCTTCGTGCAAAATAAAATGGTTTTCCCTGTAAACAACAGCTTTCTCTATATAAAATGGGGTTGTCAAATAGATAAGTTAACGTTATATGACTCGATCGACACGGGATGGTTTTGAGCACACACTGCATGACGAGTGTCATTGTCTGTAAAGTTTCAAGTTTGATTTGCTGAGTATTGAGTTACAAATGTCGAGTATAAAGTGAAAAATTGTCGAGTATCGATTAAAAACTGTCGAGTATGAAGCTAATTTGCGAGTATCGAGTTAGACTTGTCGAATATCGAGTTGTAAAAGTAAAGTGTTCAGTTGAAATTGTCGAGTATAGCGGCAATTAAGAAAACACACCTACATAATTCTCAGCCAATTTAACCCCACTTTTATATAGTGAAACTCGGGTTTACAGTGGTGCAGTGGTAAAGTATCCGATTTGAGATCGCGAGGTACCCGGTTCGATCCTCGCAAGCGCCATGTGTTGTTTCCTTGAGCAAGAAACTTTATCCACATTGCTTAGTACTGGTTCCCACCCAGGAAAAGAGGGCCACATGGAAGATTAGTACTAGTACTAAATGTGTTACCCTCTATAAAGAAGGTCGATTATTATTATTATTATTATTATTACCTTATTTTTTATTATTTCTGCTCAAAATATATGTTGTGGGTCGATGAGAAAGTTCTAATGTGTAATCACAATGAAAACTGGTTGACACCTGTCCTTTCTCCTGTTCTTCCATACAACCCTTCAAATTCGGTCACATATATTTTTGTTAACTGAAGAACATACTGACAGGCCAACGTAACTCGATACTTGACATTTTGTTTTAACTTGATACTCGACATTTTACAATTTCAACTCGAAACTAGACCAACTTTACTCGTTTACTCGGCAATGCTTTACTTGATACTTGACGATTGTAAGTCGATACGCCACGGTTTTTACTGAATGCTCGACTTTTAAATTCGATATTTGACACTCGACAAAAATGAAACCCTCTTAAAAGACCGGTGTCAAATAAAACTGCTCTGGCATTAATTTTGAACAACCCTCGTAAAAGATTAATCGAGGAAACTTTGAGCTTTCCACCAAAGTTCAAAACTGTAGTAAAACTTCAATGAATCGAGCACTGGTGAGAGATACGAACTTGATTTATATCGATATCAATATATGTCGGATAATAAAGAGAGACTTTCCCCTGTGTATTCTTAAAATGTATATCGTTTGTACTCATTAGAACTACCTCACCGAGGCGATTATAATGAGTATACTAAACGTTCCATTTTCAAAGAGATTGAAAATGTATTATTATGCTATTCCTATTCTGCTTTCTGCTCTGGTACTGTGAATAGCCTTGTTCAGTGTTTCTCACAACTCATACACGCCTACGGAACGATAGAATGCGTAACCATTGGGTAAGAACGCGAAGCAATTAGAGCGACATCCGGTGAGGAATTAGATCGCTAAAAAAGGTAAAGAAACTGTGCATTTTCTGTGTTTCATAAGTTATATAATTTTTGCGAGGAAGTTATTTAAAAAAACGGGGAATTACATTCAGGAGCCCATTGATATCGGCATCTTTGGAGTAAATACCAAATCCCGTACTTCACACATTTTGGCTAAATTTAGTTTCTCCTGCTGAAGGTGAAATGAAGCCTTAGAAAACGAGTGGTTTTTTCGAGGTGTTTGGTGCCTTTTATTTATTATTGTGCTTTGCTACAAGTTCAGCGTATTAACATGCACACACAATAAACATATATGGTTATATGTGTTGTGGACATTTTGCTTGTCAATGCAGCACTAGCGAGAAATCACCACGGGAAAGGTCGAAAATGGTTGGTTACGCATTAGATCTATAGAAATGATAACAAAATTTGCAACTATAAAAAGTAGAAGTAAAACAAAGATCAGGAATTGATACAATTAACTTACTCCACCCATAAAAGACACCAAAGGGAAAGAAATACAAACATTAAGCGACAAGACCATAATGGAAACCTAAACAAAGGTAGGCCATAAGGAGAGTTACTTTCCCACAAAATGGCCATATGGCCATCCAAAATAAAAAGACAAAAGCGATACACACAGTAAGTAACAAACAACAACACAAACAAATCGCCAAAGAAGAGCCGCCCCGGAACGGCCAGCGGAAGACCTCCACCGGGGGGCCCTATATAAAGCGAATCTATTTTCATCTCCACGGCCACAGAATCACCCGCACCTTGTTCTACGGAACCATTTATAGCCAACCTGATAAGCAGTGCGCTATTGATTCGATAATGACATAGTATTTTATGGAAACAATTTCAGTCTCCAGAATCATAGTACCGAATGATTTTCACTGACTTTTACGCTGTGTTTGTTTTATCAATGGTCCGGTAATTGACTGAAATGAAATAAAACAGATTTTGGAATTTTAATTTCTGCGAAGAACTCTTCATCTGTCAAAATTTGCTGGTTAAGCATTAGATCGTCTGGTTGAGCAATCGATAATCAGAGGAGAAAATCAAACCAGTTGCTGCCTAAGTAAATGCTAGCAGCTTACTACAATAAAAGGTGGTCTACATATGATTTCTAAATTGTGTTAAAATCACCAGAGAAAGAAAGCTGTGATGAAAAATACTTTTCTGGACAAGACCATTAAATGTCTGGGTATCATGCTTATCTGACCGAATGACGCGCCGATTCATAAATAAGAGGTCATTACTTGCTTTTGTAGAAAACAAAATGGCCAGCTTACGCTTTGTAATGGCGATTAAATCTATATCCGGATGGGACGGCCATTAATGAACCGTCTCATCCGAGAATCAAAGCTGTTCGCAATCCTATAAATGAATTTGACTAAATCCCCTATTAACAAGAATTGCCCAAAATAAAAAAAATAAAAAAATGGAGAGAACCCGTTTCAGAAACTCAGGCGTGAAAGGCTAAGTGTAAGATCGTTAACACTGCAGATACGAAAGCCTATTTGGCTTATGTACGAGAAAATAAAATACCGTAAAGGCGTAGTAACGCGACACAAAAAACGTAATAACGCAAAAAGGCGTAGAAACGCAAAACAAAAGACGCAGTAACGCCAATCAGAAGGCGAAGCTACGCAACAAAAGGCGTAGTAACGCAAAAACAAGGCGTAGTAACGCGAAAAAGTTCATACTAATGCAAAAGAAAGACGTAGTAACGCAAAAGAAAGGCGCAGTGATGCGAATCAAAGGCGTTTTTACGCGAATCAAAAGGCGTAGTAATGCGAAAAAAGGCATAGTAACGCAAAAGAAAGGCGTATTTGTTTTAGCACGCTTCTGCAAAGCCAATAGGTAGCCTGAATATCCTACTCCTGGGACTGCGCATGCCCCCAAAATATATGTCTGTATCATGATCGATAACCCAGATCGGAGATCCCGTGAGTTCTATGCTAACTGTCAAAACGATGAGATTAAGATATTGTCCAAAACCAACTTCTTATTAATACAAACAGCGCAAGAATGACACACCATGTATTCTTAATCATGTTAATCAAGACGAACCAGAATCCATTTGTAAAATTTATAAAAGTAAACAGGAGGACAGGTGCGTTCATTAAATACATTGAGAGAAGTAAGTAAGTAAGTCAGTCTGTCAGTCAGTCAGTCAGTAAGTAAGTAAGGACTTTATTTAGTGAGGGTAGCAACATTTAGCACATACAAAAATACATGTAATAGCTAATCTTCCATGAGGCCCTCAGCTAATCTTCCATGATCTTATCTTCCTTCTTAATATAACATACACGCTATAATATTTTGTTTCATCGGCAGTGAGTGCCATTTTTAGATATGAGGAAAAAATATAGATATAATAAATTGATAGAACATACAAGTTATAATATTTTCTTCCATCTGCAGTATCATGTTTACATATGAGGAACTTTTGAAACCGTTTTGAATATGGAGCAATATTTTCTCACGGATGTATCTAGGCAGTGATTAGACAGTTTACATTAAGCAAAAAGTCCAGTCTTTTGTTCACTATCGACCGACTGTTGATAATATTGTATTTAGTACTAAATATCTTGTAGACATTTGTTTTCTCCACATCATTGTGTTTCTTTGAATAACCATTACGAAAACACGCCTATACAAATACAATGTAACCTTTATCGCCGAAAAAAACGAAAATTTTAAGTTGAAAAATTGTGATATTTTTCTCATTTCTGCTCAAAATATAATGTGATTTAAAACAAAAACAAAGGACTGGTGGGTATATTGCCTCCGAGTGTAGGTAGGAGAAATAGTCTTAAACTGTTTCATTAATCTCTTAAATTCCAGTGTCCAATCAAATAGTGTAGATCTTCACCAGACGCCGGATTATGCAGCGTCTGATCAGGGTCTACACTCTTTGCCAAGCCCATCCTATGTTTCAAAGATAACCCTCTTTAGTTTTTCACAACACTCTGACCTCACTGCGACTATTTTCATTCTAATAGTTTTCCCGACAAGTCAGTGATATTCACGTGCACTTAAGCATAGAACAGCTTTTCTTCGGAGCACCTTTGGGTCGATTGACAAACAATTCCCAGTGGAATTCTTTTCACTGACTGTTACAAGGCGGTTCTTCTTTGGCGTTTTATTTATGTTATTGTTTGTCACTGATTGTATGTATCGCATTTTGGATAGCCAGCTGGTATTGATTCCTGATCATTGCTTTACTTCTATTTTGTATAAGCACCAAGTTTATAATCATGAGTGTCTTATGCTCAACCTGGCTCTCTAATGCTTGACCATAGAAACACGATATAGATATAATCGCCATTACAAAGCGTAAGCTGGCCATTTTGTTTTCTACAAAAGCAAGTAATGACCTCTTATTTATGAATCTGTGCGTCATTCGGTCAGATAAGCATGATACCCAGACATTTAATGGTCTTGTCCAGAAAATTATTTTTCATCACGGCTTTCTTTCTCTGGTGATTTTTAACACAATTTAGAAATCATATGTATACCACCTTTTATTGTAGTAAGCTGCTGGCATTTACTTAGGCAGCAACTGGTGAGATTTTCTCCTCTCTGGCTATCGAATGCTCAACCAGACGATCTAATGCTTAACCAGCAAAATTTTGACAGCTGAGGAGTTCTTCACAGAAATTAAAACTCCAAAACCTGTTTTATTTCATTTCAGGCAATTACCGGACCATTGATAAAACAAACACAGCGTAAAAGTCAGTGAAAATCATTCGGTACTATGATTCTGGAGACTGAAAATGTTTCCATAAAATACTATGTCATTATCGAATCAATAGCGCACTGCTTATCAGGTTGGCTAAAAATGGTTCCGTAGAACAAGGTGCGGGTGATTCTGGGGCCGTGGAGATGAAAATAGATCCGCTTTATAGTTGCAAGTTTTGTTATCATTTCTATAGATCTAATGCGTAACCAACCATTTTCGACCTTTTCCGTGGTGATTTCTCGCTAGTGCTGCATTGACAAGCAAAATATCCACAACACATATAACCATATATGTTTATTGTGTTAATAAGTTAATACGCTGAACTTGTAGCAAAGCGCAGTAATAAATAAAAGGCAACAAACACCTCGAAAAACCACTCGTTTTCTAAGGGTTGAGTTCACCTTCAGCAGGAGAAACTAAATTTAGCCAAAATGTGAGAAGTACGGGATTTGGTTTTTACTCCAAAGATGCCGATATCAATGGGCTCCTGAATGTAATTCCCCGTTTTTTAAATAACTTCCTCGTAAAAATTATATAACTTATGAAAGACAGAAATTGCACAGTTTCTTTACCTTTTTTAGCGATCTAATTCCTCACCGGATGTCGCTCTAATTGCTTCACATTCTTACCCAACGGTTACGCATTCTATCGTTCCGTAGGCGTGCTCATATCTCGAACAAATGTCCTAATTATCAAATGTGTTTGAGTCATTGAAGTTTGACTATCTGAACGACGCATGTATTATAACTGGTTCAAAAGCTACCACTTTCTGACAACCGACCGATCCTTATAGGAATGAATTATCACTTTTGTGGCTTTTATCGATGTGTAAACTCCGGCGAATCACTCACTTACTTAGGATGAAGCCCGTGTGGCTTTTATCGACGTGTAAACTCCGGCGAATCATCCACAAACTGCATGAAGCCTTCGCCAGAGTTTACACATCGACAAAACGAAGGCTTCATGCAGTTTGTGAGTGATTCGCCGGAGTTTACACATCGATAACCGCCCCCCTCAACCCTCCGCAAAAAAAAAAAATGATAATTCATTCCTTATAATTCTAAATAGGTTATCGAAATATTAAAAATGCAAACACAACGCAATTTTTAGGAATTCTTTCGAAAGCGTAACAATGAACTTACCAACGGCCACGGCGGAATGATTATTCAGTTAGCAGCTGCCATCTTTGAAAGAAACACAAGCGAACAAAACGTCAAGTCTATAAACTCAATAAATTTGTTTTCTAACATTTACGTTTTCAATAGATTTCCATATTTTAATCGAACGCTGTTGATGTCGTTGATATACAATGACGTAACGCGCGGGTTTTTAACATGCTCTTTGACGTCGCGTTATATTACTACCTGTCGCTGTGTGATTACGTACTAGACTTGCCCAATACCCTACATTTACATTTTTTATATCAAATGAAGTCCCTTTAAACAAGAAATATGTGAAAGTTTCTTAAGTCTTCATCTCTGTTAATTTCACAATTTTCTGTTTTTTTTTTTTTTTTTTTTTTTTTTTTTGTAAACAATTAATTCTACAATGGACACTTAATTATAAGACTTGGGCAAGTCTTTGTGATTACTTTTGAGATTCTCGCTCCTGGAATTTATCGAAGTATAAAACTTTTATTTCAACCAATCAAATCGCTCGAAATGTATAAGATGATGGAGAGTTGGAATTATTACAAATTATGAGAACTGCTTACCAAGGGTCATTAAATAGTCGCTAGTTTGAGTTCCTTTTCTAGAACTACACTGGTAACTTCGTTGGTTTACTTCTGCCGATGTGTTTAACACAGCACATGTAGCATTGTCAACGTCGCTGTCAATAAACAGAGTAAATAAGTAACGACTAATAAAAAGCCTAATAATGCACAGAACCACTACATGTGTTTTCAGAACTTGAGAAATCATATCTAGGGCCGACGTCAGTGCTGACTATGAGAGATAAGGCGACTCGAGGTGGGCGAAGTTTTAACGGAAAAGTCAACACTACGTGGTTAAATCGAAGTCGGCCAGTTTATCTGACTGTACTTTTCCTGGACAAAATTAAAGTAGTATAGTTCTACCCTTTACAAAAAAAAAAAAAAAAAGAAGTGAAGGCATTGATCATGAATCGATACAATTAACCCACAACTCCTACCAGAGACACCAAAAGTAAATTAACATAAACATTAAACGATAGACCCTAATGGAAACAATAGCGGAGTCAAAGGACAGTTACTTTCCCACAAAATGGCCAATTGGCTATCCAATACAAAATAATATAAGCGGTACAAACACTCAAAGACAAACCATAACAAAAATATATCGAAGAATGATTTCACGAAATTGGGTGCTGAAGTCACTGCGGTTATATATTATTCTGAATTTATATACTAAGTCACCATAAAATTCGGGTTCCGATAGACATTGTTGCAGAAGAGATTAAAAAGTAGAAGTAAAACAAAGATCAGGAATTGATACAATTAACTTACTCCATCCATAAAAGACACCAAAGGGAAAGAAATACAAACATTAAGCGACCAGACCATAATGGAAACCTTGCCAGATAGTGTATTCATGTAATTGACTTCAACACTCGTAATAAATTGTTAACGGATAAACTTCTTAATCAGGGTTATCGGTACCATAAACTACGCAAAGCCTTTTCAAAATTTTATAGACGTCATTCTGATTTACTTTCAAAATTATGGTACCGATAACCCTGATTAAGAAGTTTATCCGTTAACAATTTATTACGAGTGTTGAAGTCAATTACATGAACACACTATCTGGCAAATCGAATTAATTGCGAAATATAAACGCCATAGGATGGCGCACGAGGAACATCACCATCCAAAAAAAGGAAAATTTACAATCTCAAAATCAAAATCATCGCATTTATCATAAATTTAGCAAGAAACAAGGTCATCGACATTAGATAGATGTAAATCCAAAAACGAGGCCTCGGTATCAGTAGAATTTGCTTTATTTAACTGAAGTTCTTTGGGCGGGGGTAAACTTAACTGATCAAACCATCGAAATAGGTATTGTCAGTATTGTTGAAAATGTTGTTTCCTCTTAATATTTTGGTGGAAGAGCACAAAATATTTCGATGAAGATGAATGATTTTACCACAAGGAATGATTCAATATACCTCTTTGTGATGACTGTGAAAAGGTAAGTTCAGACGAAATACATACAGGGCATAAGTGTGGTTAAGAAGTATACCATGTGTATTACCTTTCAATATTTCGGGCATAGAAATCAGAACGTGAAATCAGATTATATAGCGACGGAAGTAAGCGCGAGGATTATGGCCACGTAAAATCGATTTAAGGCCCCAGTGGAATTCGTAAAATCGATTTAAGCCCCCCCCCCTCCAGCGCAATTCGTTTCCACTGACCGTTCCTAGGCTGCTCTTCTGTCGCGGTTATTTTTGTTATGGTTCGTCTTTGGTTGTTTGTGTCGCTAACGTTATTTTATTTTGGATAGCCTTTTGGCCATTTTGTGGGAAAGTACTGTCCTCTTGGCTTTCTGCTGTTGGTGTTTCCGTTGGAGTCTGTTGCTTCATGTTTGTGCTTCTTTCCCTTTGGTGTCTCTGATTGGAGCTGTGGGTTAATTGCATCGATTCCTGATCATTGCCTCTACTTCTATTTTTTAAAAGGTTTGAAACGGAAAATAATGCAGTTCGTTATGTGGCTCCATACACGCTGAAAAATCACGCCCAGTGGCGCCAAAGTAAGCTTGAAGTTAACGTTGATAGATGTGACGTCATTAAATCTTTGGCGGTTCCCAACGCAGGGCGCCCTTTTATCGTTGTGTCCGTTGTATTTCTTTCAAAATTCTGCAGAATTCCTAAAAGACATTATTGAAAATCTATTGATATTATATCAAGTAAGTCAAATTTGACAGCATTAAATGTGCTTTATTCACTTTTTCACCGCCTATATACGGTGTTCTTACAGTTCATTTGCAGGACAAGATGGCTGCCGATTTTTTAATCTAAATTGACAACTTTGAGGTTGTTCAATTGTGAAAGAGCCTCCGGGTAATATGATAAAGGTTAACACGCTTAAGCAGGAGCTTGGTGGTACTAAGGCCTATGAACTTCAGCCTTTAGCTGAAGAGAGAGAGAGTTATAGTGCATAAACATATTTGTCATTCAGCCACCAAGTTTGCTGTGTGTGTTACCGAAGGCCAAGACAAGCTTCCTACGCTATACTGGTTACCTAAACTTCATAAAAGACCTTACAAAGCACGGTTTATTGCAAATTCTAGCTCTTGCACTACCACTGAACTTTCTAAATTATTAACTTCCTGTCTTACTGCTATTAAAACGCATGTGATTAAATATTGTGATAAAGTCTTTGAAAGATCAGGAAAAAATCGGTTTTGGTCTATAACAAATTCGAATGAGGTGTTAAATAAATTGAAATCCAGACATTTTCGTTCCTCAAGTCTGTCGTCTTACGATTTTTCCACTCTTTACACTACACTTCCTCATAGTCTTATAAAAGAAAAGCTTAATGATTTAATTTAATGGGCTTTTCACAGAGAAGATTCTCTCTATCTTGCATGTAATGTCAGAAATGCATTTTTCACTTCTAAAGAGCATAAGAATTATACACTTTGGTCATGTCAGAAAGTGTGTGATGCCCTTACCTTTCTACTTGACAATATTTATATTAGATTCGGTTAAGTTATTTAGATAAATTGTGGGCATTCCAATGGGTACGAATTGCGCACCTCTTGTGGCTGATATATTCTTGTATTGTTATGAAAGAGACTTCATGTTGTCGCTTTCCATTGATAACCAATCTGAAATTATTGAAGCTTTTAGCTCCACTTCTAGATATTAAGATGATTTATTAAATATTGATAATACCTATTTCGATGATTTGATCAGTCAGATTTACCCCCCCCCTCCCCCAGAACTTCAGTTAAATAAAGCAATTTCTTCTGATACCGAGGCCCCGTTTTTGGATTTACATCTATCTATTGTAGATGGAATTGTTTCGTGCAAAATTTATTATAAACACGATGACTTAGATTTTGAGATTGTAAATTTTCCTTTTTTGGATGGTGATGTTCCGCGTGCGCCATCGTATGGCGTTTATATTTCGCAATTAATTCGATTTGCTAGAGTGTGTAGTCATGTAACTGACTTCAACACTCGTAATAAAATATTAACGGCTAATCTTCTTAATCAGGGTTATCGGTACCATAAGCTACGCAAAGCCTTTTCAAAATTGTATAGACGCCATTCTGTTACTTACTGTGTGTATCACTTTTGTCTTTTAATTTTGGATGGCCATATGACCATTTTGTGGGAAAGTAACTGTCCTTATGGCCTTCCTTTGTTTAGGTTTCCATTGTGGTCTGGTCGCTTAATGTTTGTATATCTTTCCCTTTGGTGGCTTTTGTGGGTAGAGTGGGTTGGTTGTATCAATTCCTGATCTTTGTTTTACTTCTACTTCAACTGCCCATGTGCTTACCAGGTTTCAATTGCCCATGTGCTTGCCAGGTTTTTCTCTGTCTCTGGTCGGGCCCATCGGAGTCAAACTGTTGGTTTTCCTTTGCTCCAGCATTTCAGTGGTTTCTTGCTGTCGAGTCCTCACCGTTGTCTCACCTCTGTGGTTCTTTGATTATTGTGTTCACGGAGATGTTGCACTGATGAGTTAGGAGGCCTTCAAGCGGACTGAACAAATTGTTTGTCTAAATCGCGACGGAAGTAAGGGCGAGGATTGTGGCCACGTAAAATCGATTTAAGCCCCCCAGTGCAAATCTTCCACTGACCGTTCCAAGGCGGCTCTTCTGTGGCGATTTATTTATGTTGTTGTTTGTTACTTACTGTGTGTATCACTTGTGTCTTTTGGTTTTGGATGGCCATATAGCCATTTTGTGGGAAAGTAACTGTCCTTATGGCCTTCCTTTGTTTATGTTTACATTATGGTCTGGTCGCTTAATGTTTGTATTTCTTTCCCTTTGGTGTCTTTTATGGGTGGAGTAAGTTAATTGTATCAATTCCTGATCTTTGTTTTACTTCTACTTAATTTCAAAATTCAATATTGGACTTAAATCTCTTCTGCAACAAGGTCTATCGGAACCCGAATTTTATGGTGACTTAGTATATAAATTCAGAAAAATATATAACCGCAATGACTTTAGCACCCAATTTCGTAAAATCATTCTTCGATATAAAAAGATTGGGTATCACATGCCTATTATACGACAGACTGCATGCATGGTGGTTAACCCAATCACTGTTGGCAACTTTGCTTCCCTCTTTAATTGCACGCCGGAGGGTCAGGCCTCAGATCCTATGACGGTTCCAACGTAAAGGCTTATTGAGAATTAGAGAGATCTAATTCAAGGTTGTTGGTATGCTTGATGCTCTGTCTCTGGTTCGGCCCATCGGAGTCTAACTGCTGGTTTTCTTTTGCTCCAGCATTTCAGTGGTTTCTTCCTGTCGAGTCCTCACCGTTGTCTCACCTCTGTGGTTCTTTGATTATTTGTGTTCACGGAGATGTTGCACTGATGAGTTAGGAGGCCTTCATGCGGACTGTACAAATTATTTGTTTTAATCGCCACGGAAGTAAGGGCGAGGATTGTGGCCACGTAAACTCGATTTAAGCCCCCAACACCCAATGGAATTCTTTCCACTGACCGTTCCAAGTCGGTCTTCTGTGGCGATTTATTTATGTTGTTGTTTGTTACTTACTGTGTGTATCACTTGTGTCTTTTTATTTTGGATGGCCATATGGCCATTTTGTGGGAAAGTAACTGTCCTTATGGCCTTCGTTTGTTTAGGTTTCCATTATGGCCTGGTCGCTTAATGTTTGTGTTTCTTTCCCTTTGGTGTCTTTGATGGGTGGAGTAATTTAATTGTATTGATTCCTGATCTTTGTTTTACTTCTACTTTGACCAGTAACTTCTGTATAAAGTAAACGGTCCCCGCCCATAGGGGCTTGAAAAAATATATGAACTGCACGGTGCTTCCACGCAGAGCTGAATCCGGCCCGCACACTAGTACTGGTTACCCACTGAGAGGATCTAAGCCTGTCCAGGAACTGCGGTGCGAGACAGTCCATGCTAATAAATCTAGGCTATTGGTTTCATTGGGCGATAGAGCTTGAGATGTCATTTCAACTCAATGTCGGGCAAAAGTCCCACACAATTGGACGCAACGTCTCCAAAATGACCTATACAGTGTTGACGGGGACGTTAAACCTCAAATCGAACAAATCGAATATAAAGTAAACGGGACATTTTCTTGGTATATAATTCTATAGTATCGTCTTGTAATGTATTTGGACGCATATCTAATTTGAGGCACCGACAAGTTTGTTTCCTATTCTTGGACTTACGGAAGCTAATTTGCAATACCTCATCATCTTTTTGGTTGAACAATATAAGAGTGTCACATCCAGGAGATTTTTGAAAAATTTAAGGATTGTCCTTGAAAATTACAACAGTTTTAGCCTGACTGCTCAAATTTATAAGAGAAATCCTTACGGCAAATTTCCTCAAATCGAAGCATAAAAAAATGAGAATCAAAAAGTGCATCCGAAACAAGCCATGTTTTCTCTGTTATAGTGTCACCTGGTGCACGAGTTCACGTGCAACTTGTTTGAATGAATTGCTAGTGTATACAAAATTGTCCTTTTCAAACTAATATCACGTCTTATTTGAACATATGTTGGAACTGGAAGAATAGAAACTTGTGAAGTGGTTTTCTGTGTGTAAAGGTTTCCAGAAAAATTCTTGTCAATGAACAATCCATTAAAGAACGTACTAACGCAGACCTTTTGTTTATTGCTCAGTGCAGGCAAGAGAGACAAACACTGCAACTTGCCTACCCACTGAAACAAGGACATATAAATGGCGACCATTTGCAAAATAGGATAAGATTATATAAATTCTTTGAGGTCTCAAACAACAGTTATTCTTGTTATTTTACAGACAAATAATGATCTCTGAGCACAGCCCTGGTATTTATGTTGAACTTAAATAATTATCTTGCCAGAAAGATGGCAGATTGTCAGATGCGTCATTTCAAATGACTGTTGGCTTAAATGACACTCACCATGGTGGTCCTTTTTCTCTTATAATTTCTACAAAGACAGTTGATGAGAATATTAAAATTATTTGCTAGAAGTCCATGTATGTCTTGCACAAAACCAATGTACCGGGAGTTGCAAGTTAAATTACTGACACATCAACTTATGCTTAAGTGCTATATACAACCCAAGGCTCTGATGGATTTCTTAGAGGTTATGATTCTGGAACAGGAGGTTGTGGACCCAGCTTTTAGCCATGTATGACAATAGTCACATTTGATTGGATATAATTATGGAACTGATGAAAAATACTTAGCTGTTATTTTTTTTCTTTCAGGGTATTATATGTGCATTAAACAAATAAAGAAAACAAAGTGATCTGTCTCGTGAATTTTCTGTTGTGACAATAATATTACATGTTTATTTTGTTTGATTTGAGGTTGAATGTCCTCATCAACACTGTAAAGCTCATTTTGGAGACGTTGCTTCCAATTTTGTGGGACTTTTACCCGACATTGAGATGAAAAGACATCACAAGCCCTGTCGCCCAATAAACCAATAGGGTGTATCAGCATAGACGGTCCGCCTCGCACAGCGGTTCCTGGACAGGCTTAGATCCTCTAAGCGGTTTACCAGTACTAGGGTGCGGGCCGGATTCAGCTCTGCGTGGAAGCATCATGCAGCCAATATATTTCGTCAAGCCCCTATGGGCGGGGGCCCAAAAATATTATATGTGGTATCTCTGAATTTCAAAGACTGAATTTTCATTTTGAGGCAGGGTTACCTACCTTAGACAGTTAGAATGCTTGAAATTGGCACATGAAACCCTTTTTTTATATAATTTTGTATTTGGCAGTTTGTTTACCATGTTTTGGGGTAAGAAAATCATTTTGAAATGCAGATTTATCAGGTAAAGGGTCAAATATTAACATGTAAGCATGGAAATGTGAATAGAAAACCAAAACCGAAAGTAGAAAAATCAGCACCTCTGTCCTATTTTCAGTCATTACATAATATTTTCACAAATTTGTAGGTTCTATCTAATTCTGTGTCATAAATTGGATCTTCCTGACATGTATTTTGTTACACAATTTGTAACTTTAGTGCTAATTTAGGTCTAACTGGGCCATTTGATCAATTTTGTGTTTCTGATCAATGTAAATGGGGGTTATGGGGGAGGTAGGGGTGGGGTTGCTTAGCTCTAAAAGGCATGTAAATCAGTGTTGTCATTGGTCTGTTTAGAAATTAGTCTTGCAGTAGGTGTATGAACATAAACATAAGAAATAAATCTACTCCATCTGGAATATATGCAATCAGGCTCCGTCTTTGGTCGGGCCCCTCGGAGTCTAACTGTTGGTTTTCTTTTGCTCCAGCAATTCTGTTTTTGTATGCTGTCGAGTCCTCAACCTTGTTTCAACTCAATAGTTTTTATAATTGTATGTTCTCGGAGATGTTACACTGATGAGGTAGGAAGCCTTCATGCGGACTAAACAAAATTAGTGTATACCGCGACAGAGGTAAGGGTGAGGATTATGGCCATGTAAAATCGATTTAAGCCCCTCCCCCCCCCCCCCCCCCAGTGGAATTCTTTCCACTGACCGTTCCAAGGCGGTTCTTCTGTGGGGGTGTATTTATGTTGTTGTGGGTTACTTACTGAGTTAATCACTTGTGTCTTTTTATTTTGGATGGCCATTTTATGGGAAAGTAACCGTCCTTATGGCCTTCCTTTGTTTAGGTTTCCATTATGGTCTGGTCCCTTCATGTTTGTGTTTCTTTCCCTTTGGTGTCTTTGATGGGTGGAGTAAGTTAATTGTATCGATTCCTGATCTTTGTTTTACTTCTACTTGGTCCAACGCAAAATTTCAAAATTATCTCTCCGAACAGCCCGCTGCAATATCGCAACAATTTTCCTCATCCGTTATAAGTTCTAATTGGTTAGATTCGTGTTACTGGATCTGAACAAATATTTTCAGCTGTATCTCATGGCATTAAGGCATTATGTTCATTTTTATCAATGTTTTGTCTTCAAAATATCCTCAAAATGCCTTTGTTTTACTTAAAGGAGGGGGTATAGGTGTAGGAACAGCCATACCTTCTACGTATGGATGCTATTGTGACATAATTTAGTGCATTTTAGGACTGACGTATTCCAAAGACACATGAGAAGAACCACTGATGCAAGCCGGTTTCTTGATCTCAGTCTAAAAAGAGGTAAACTTTGCGCTTTTTCACAAAATATGGTTTGTTCGGCTTTCATCGTAAAATCTGAAGGCGATAACATTTTTGCAAACTAGAAAGACTTTTTGTAACTGAACATTTATTATGCATGGCTGCATTATTAGATATGATCTGAATTTCTATTTTGCAATTCTTTTGATGGATTATAAAGAAAATAAGATTTGGTTTAAGGTTATGATCCTGGAAAAGGAGGTCGTGGACCCAGCTTTTAGCCATGTATGAGACAATAGTCACATTTGATTGGATATAATTATGAAACTGATGAGTTTTCATGTATTATTGAATTTATTTACCGAGCTTAGAAAAAAGAATAACATGCGAAGAACATATGTTCCTTAATTTAAAATACATTTTATTCACGATTTTTTTATCCTAATATTTCACACCAATGTCAATATTCCGCCATTGGTAAATGTGACGGTTCTGAATTTGTAAATTATTTGTCGAAATCTTGACGGAAGTAAGGGCGAGGATTGTTTTGGATAGACGATTGATCATTTAGTGTGAAAATAACTGTCCTTTTGACTTTGCGCTATATATGTTTCTATTAGGAATTGTTTCATGCCTTTGGTGTCTCCCATCGGAGCTGTGGGTTAATTGTGTCGATTCCTGATCGTTGCCTTTATTTATATTTTGCTAAGGACGTCGTACGTCTTACGTTATTTGGCGTATCTAAATAATTTGCATAAAAATTTAACCCACTGAATTTAATAAACGAGTGCTCATGTATTATTGAATTTATTAAACGAATAAAGAAAAATGGAAAGCTTCGCATTTTATCACGTTTCTGCAGCAGGTGTAATAAATCAAAACTACACATGGACACGAATGCAATATTCTATTATTTGACATTTGAAATGCAATATTCCGCCATCAATGAACCCGACGTAGTTAATAACGTCGCTAGTGAAACGTTGCGGTATGTATCTAACACATTTGAATATTTTATCTACTAGTGGATTACTGAACATGGCGGTATTATATTTTCAGACGCGACGACATGATGAAGTGGCGTTATTACATTCAGATGCGACTTCATCTGATCAAATCAGTTTTCAATATAATTGCTAGCCGACATTTCTAAAACGACAAGTGTTCAAGGGAGTATACTCACTAAGCACTAAGGAAAACGTTAATGTGTGTATCATTAATTGGCGTGTATACGGAATAGCCTTTACCATAGTCCACTGGTAAAGTTCCCATGTGGTACACGTGGAGGAAGGTCTCTCCGGGCTCCACCTGTAAGGAGATTATAAGGAAAGGTGAGATTCAGTTACGCGGTGTTAAATAAGAAAAAGGGACGTGAACAGACGTTACATCATTTTACGTGACTTCACATAATGTGTGCTGAGTTTATTTGGAACTGCGTGGAGTTAAGTAAGAGGTTAATCGAGATGACTTGAAAGGTGAGCTAAGGTGATAGGGCATGATAAATCAGGACAGTACAAGTACTTGGAGTTAAATATGAGGTCAATTGAGTAGACCTGAGTAGACTTGAGATGTGAGCTACTGTAAGATAGGACAAGATAATTCAGGACAGTACAAGTATACGGAGTTAAGTATGAGGTTAATTGAGTAGACTTGAGAGGTGAGCTACGGTAAGATAGGACAAGACAAAGCAGAACAGCACAAGTACGTGGAGTTAAGTATGAGGTTAATTGAGTAAACTTGAGAGATGAACTACGGTAAGATAGCACAAGATAAATCAGGACAGTACAAGTATACGGAGTTAAGTATGAGGTTAATTGAGCAGACTTGAGAGGTGAGCTACGGTAAGATAGGACAAGATAAATCAGGACAGTACAAGTATACGGAGTTAAGTATGAGGTTAATTGAGAAGACCTGAGAGGTGAGCTACGATAAGATAGGACAAGATAAATCAGGACAGTACAAGTATACGGAGTTAAGTATGAGGTAAATTGAGTAGACTTGAGAGGTGAGCTACGGTAAGATAGGACACGATGAATCCGGACAGTACAAGTACGTGGAGTTTAGTATGGGGTTAATTGAGTAGACTTGAGAGATGAACCACGGTAAGATAGGACAAGATAAATCAGGACAGTACAAGTACGTGGAGTTTAGTATGGGGTTAATTGAGTAGGCTTGAGAGATGAACCACGGTAAGATAGGACAAGATAAATCAGGAGAGTACAAGTATACGGAATTAAGTATGAGGTTAAATGAGTAGACTTGAGAGGTGAGCTACGGTAAGATAGGACACGATGAATCCGGACAGTACAAGTACGTGGAGTTAAGTATGAGGTTAACTGAGTAGTTTTTAGAGAGGTGAACTACGGTAAGAGAGGACAAGATAAATCAGGACAGTACAAGATAAAACAGGGCATACCAAGGAAGAACAGGAGAAGTTAAGGCAAAATAAGACCAGGCCAAATGGCCCTATATCGCTCACCTGTGTACCAGAAAATCAGTAATGCCAATCGGGCTTGAAGAAATAGACTGGGCTACACGGTGCTTCTATGCAGAGCTGGAACCGACCACACGGGTACTGGTAAACAGGTTCTAAGCCTGCTCAGGAAAAGTCGTGCCAGTTAGACCGTCCATGCATAATGACCCTATTGGTTTCATTGGGTGGAAAGGGCTTAAGATATAATTTCATCTCGATGTCGGGCAAAAGTCCCACAAAACTAGTAGCAACGTCTCCAAAATGACCTACACTGTGCTGAAAGGGATGCTAAACCTCAAATCAATAAACAAGGGAAGGTAACTCCAAGTTGTTTGTCTCATGCAGCCGAAATTCGAACTCTATGTAGATTGTATGTCCCTTCTGCTTATCGGCAAGTTTGGTGAAGATCAGTTCCGAAAGGGTGGAGAAAAGTTGGTAAAGTCGTTTTTTCATTGGAAAAATTGTTCGTGCTCTAAGGGCTGTAACTGCAAAACCGAATGTCAGATTCAAGCCAAATTCAAACTCATCTGAGGTTTTATGCTTGTTATCGTTTACTGAAACTTTCAAAAAGATCAGATTAGAAACGGCTGCGAAAAGGTGGAGACACTATTTTTCACTAATATTTATGCTCAAGGGCAGGTAATTCGAACGCCTTTTGACTCATGCGGCCCGTATTCGAACTAAACATAGACTGTAAGCTGCTCCTGGTTATCTGGAAGTTTGATGAAGGTCAGGTTAGAAATAGCCAAGCAAAGTTGGAGACATCGTTTTCCCATTGTAAGTCTATGGGAAAATTTTTCACCCTCAATGGGATGTATCTGGAAATCTGGTGGTCAGATTCAAGCCAAAATCGAACTCATTAGAGATTTTACGCTTATCCTCGTTTATCAAAAGTAACAAAAGTATAGGATCAAAAACGGTTGCGGAAAGCTGGATACACCATTTTTCGCTAATAATTATGCTCAAGGGCAGGTAAGCTAGAAGTCATTTAACCTGCGTGGCCCAAATTCAAACTCAACATAGACTGTATGCCCCTCCTGGCTATCTGCAAGATTGATGAAGATCTTATTTGAAATGGTCGATAAAAGCTGGAGACGTCGTTTTTCTATTGTAAGTCTATGGGAAAATCTTTCACACTCAAGGAGATGTAACTGGAAAACCACTGGTCAGATTCGAGTCAACTTCAAACTCGCTTGAGATTTTATGCTTGTCATCTTTACCAAAGTTACAAAATGATCCAATCAAAACGGCTGAGAAAAGCTGGGTACACCATTTTTCACTTACATTTATGTTCAAGGACAGGTAACGCGGAAGCTGTTTGTCCCGTGCAGCCCAAATTTGAACTCAACATAGACTGTAAGCCCCTCCTCATTACGCAAACACGCCTATACAAATACATCGCCACCTTTATCGCCGAAAAAATGAAAATGTATTATGAAAAATTGTAATATTTTTCATATTTCTGCTCCAAATATAGATTGTGGGCACTCGTTAGAACCGCCTCATCGAGGCGGTTCTAACGAGTACCAACAATCTATGTTTTAGAGGAGATATAAGAAAAATAAAGGTATGAACCGGAAACCCCAGTTTTACTATATAAAAGTGGGGTCCAAGGGGGTCAAAATTATACAGGTACGTTTTCGAGATGTGGTTATCTGCAAGTTTGATGAAGATCGGATCAGAAATGGCGGAGAAAAAGAGACATCGTTTTCCCCATAATAAGTCTATGGGAAAAATTTTTTCACGCTCAAGGGGATGTAACTGAAAAAAAAAATCGTCAGATTCAAGCCAAATTCGAACTCGTCCAAGATTTTATGCTTGTTCTCGTTTATGAAAAGTTATAAAAAAATCAGATCATAAACGGTTGAGAAAAGCTGGAGACACCATTTTTCACTTATATTTATGCTCAACGGCAAGTAACTCCAAAGCTGTTTGTCCCATGCATCCCAAATATGAACTCGACGTATACTGTAAGCTCGTCCTGGTTATCTGCAAGTTTGATGAAGATCGGATCAGAAATGGCTGAGATAAAAGTGGAGACGTCGCTCGGAGGGGGATGTGCTGTGTTTGCCGGGTCTTGTCCACCATCCGTTTCGGTTTCAGAACTTTGGGGTTGAGACACACTGACGAAGTTTAAATATCAGAAAGGCCTCTGTGTCACTTAATTAGGTATAGTTACGCCAAAATTTCCCCATTAAAAGTCTATGGGAAAATTTTTCACGCTCAAGGGGATGTAACTGGAAAACCGCTGGTCAGATTCATAACAAATTCGAACTCATCTAAGATTTTATGCTTGTCCTCGTTTATGAAAAGTTATAAAAAGATCAGATCATAAACGGCTGGGAAAAGCTGGAGACACCATTTATCACTTATGTTTATGCTCAAGGGCAGGTAACTCCAAAGCTGTTTGTCCCGTGCAGCCCAAATTTGAACTCGACGTAGTGTGTAAGCCCCTCCTGGTTATCTGCAAGTTTGATGAAGATCGGATCAGAAATGGCTGAGAAAAAATGGAGACGTCGTTTTCCCCATTATAAGTCTATGGAACCTTTTTGTTTCCATAGCAACCACAGTTCTGATCAAAACTGGCCCAAAACCTAATGCAGACAATTACCCAACCCAGTGAAGCTGCACATAAAATTTGATTGGGATAGGCCAGCTAGTCACTTCATGTTCAAATGTGTGGACGATGGACGGACGACGGACGGACGCCGGATGCCTACCAATACTATAATCTCACCTTGTGAGCCTTCGGCTCAGGTGAGCTAAAAAGATCAGATCATAAACGGCTGAGAAAAGCTGGAGACAACATTTTTCACTTATATTTATGCTCAAGGGCAGATAACTCCAAACCTGTTTGTCCGGTGCAGCCCAAATTCGAAGTCGACGTAGACTGTAAGCCCCTCCTGATTATCTGCAAGTTTGATGAAGATCGAATCAGAAATGGCTGAGAAAAAGAGGAGACGTTGTTTTCCCCAGTATAAGTCTAAGGGAAAATTTTTCACGCTCAAGGGGATATAACTAGAAAACCTCTGGTTAGATTCAAACCAAATTCGAACTCGTCCGAGATTTTATGCTTGTCCTCGGTTTTTGAAAAGTAACAAAACGATCAGATCATAAACGGCTGAGAAAAGCTGGAGACACCGTTTTTCACTTATATTTATGCTCAAGGACAGGTAACGCCAAACCTGTTTGTTCCGTGCAGCCCAAATTCGAACTCGACGTAGACTGTAAGCCCCTCCTGGTTATCCGCAAGTTTGATGAAGATCGGATAAAAAATGGTCGAGAAAAAGTGTCGTCATTTTCCCCATTATAAGTCTATGGAACCTTTTTGTTTCCATTGCAACCAGAATTCCAATCTGATCAGCCCAAAATCCTTATGGAGCCTTTCCCCATATCTGGTGATGCTTCTCATGAAATTTGATCAAGATTGGCCGTGGAGTATTAGAGATATACTTATTTGAAATTGTTTACGGACGGACGCACGCACGACGGACAAAATGTGATCACAAAAGCTCACCTTGTCACTACGTGACAGGTGAGCCAATAAAACAGAAAAGGACAGGAAAGAACAGGAGTGCTATACATGAAAAGAAAGTATCATAACAAAAAAGATGGATAATATAAAATAAGTAAAGCTAAAACAGGTATGACGAGGACAAAAGAGGTGCGGAGAGGACGGGACGTGACTGGATAAGATATGAGAGGACAGGCCAGGACAGAACAGAGCAGGGTTGGACAGCACTGTCCAGGACAGAATTGGTCAGCATAAAACAAAACACGAGCAAGACAGAACAGAACAAGTCAAAACAAGGAAACGCCAAGACAACACATGATAAAACATGACAAAACAAGACAGAATCTAGTCACAGAAGGGGTCTACACTGTTAAGACACAACATCGGGTAACAATTTGTGCTTGTTCACAGTTAAGAAGACGTTAAGTATGGAGTTTAGGTCCGAATACTTCGGGTAAAATACGATAGTAATAAAAGTAGCCTGAAAATTCCATAAAAAAAATTATATGTAAGTAGTAGGTAATGTGCCCTATTATTATACTGAAAAAAAAAATTCCAGGCCGAAAAGGCAATTATTTGCCATATACGCCGTAAGCAAAATATATACCACTCTCGCGCTTTCAATCGCTGAATTGCGATGTCCGCATTCCAGGATTTCAGAATCAGAATTGTTACTGGTGACACGTCAAAAGACATTCATACACCAGGACCTGTGATGTGGGAAGTTAGTCCCTAGCTCTAACCAAATAGGTAATTTTAGCTACACAATCATCAGCACCTTCAGCTGTCGAAATAATCGAATCGGGAAGGGCATTCCAATCTCTAATGGTTCTGGGGAAGAACGACTCTTTATAAATGTCAGTTCTTGCAGTAAGGGTCTGAAACGCCAACGAATGGTGATTTCTACAGTGTCTAGCTGGGGAAACAAGGTCATCTGTTGGAATGCTGGCAGCACCCTTTAGACCTTTGTATAAAAGGATTAGCCTACTGTCTTTTCTTCTTTTCTTGAGAGACTCCCATTTTAATATTCCAAGTATTCCAGTCATGCTCCCAGTTTCAAAGCAGTAATTGCCTGTTAAAAATCTAGCAGCTCTATTCTAAACTTTCTCAATTTCATCGTTAAGGACCACTCCACTGGGGTCCCAGATACAACTACCATATTCCAAAATTGGGCGAACAAAACCTTTATATGCTGCCACTTTAACATCCTGAGGGCACTGATGAAGATTTCGCCTCAGGAAACCAAGCGTTCTATTTGCCTTAGTACACATGTTGCTAATATGAGTATTCCATCTCAAGTTGTGTGAGATTGTCACTCCAAGGTATTTAATGGAGTCCACATTCTCGAGGACCGTTCCCTCTAAGGTGTAAGAAGCCTAAACTTTATTAGATATCTTCCTAGTTATCTGCATGATATTGCATTTAACTGGCTGAAATCTCATGCCCCATTTTCGGGCCCAACATCCCAATCTATCTATGTCAGCCTGAAGTTTCACTGAGTCATCTGTATCTCTAATCTCCCGTTAACAAACACAGTCATCTGCGAACAGTCTTATTTCTGAGTCAATGTCAGTGGATATATCATTGATGTACAGGGAGAACAAAAGTGGACCAAGAACGGTCCCTTGCGGGATTCCAGACAAAACTGGAGCCCCCTCCGAAGATTCACCATTAACAACAACCCGCTGTTTTCTGTAGCAAAGTAAGGAATCTATCCATTTGAGGGTCTTTCCCCCAATTCCATAACCAAATAACTTAGATTTAAGTAGTTCATGAGGAGGGGTGTCAAAAGCTTTCTCGAAGTCCAGAATAAATGTGTCCACCTGTCCCCCTTTGTCCAAGATTTTTGCCCAGTCATTAATAACTGTGCTTAGCTGAGTTTTACAACTGTGCCTTTTCCTAAATGCATGCTGTCTGTCTGACAAAAGTTTAAGTTCGTCCAAGTTGGCCATGATGTTTGAGCAGACTATATGTTCCAGCAATTTCCATAGAACACAAGTCAGAGACACAGGGCGATAATTACGGGCAAGAGCCCTATCTTCATTTTTGAAGAGTGGACAGATGTTTGCTAAGAGCCATTCTTTGGGGATTTTACCCGTATCAAGAGATTGTTGAAACAAGTGTGCAAAAACTGGACCCAACTAATTTGCTAGTTACTTCATGACTCTAGGATGAAGCTCATCAGGTCCTGAGGCCTTACTGGGGTTTAAGCCTTGAAGTAACTTGATCACTCCTGCAGCTGTCACAACAATATTATTCATGAATGGGGCCGATCTTCCAGTCAATGGAACCTCCGTGAACTCAGTTTTATTAAACGCATCATTGAATTGACCAACTAGTTCCTCTGCCCTTTCAGAGACTGATTCAGAAACCCCTTTCCCTCCTCTTTTATTAAGGGACGGGATACCTTACCTGTCTTTCTTCTGGCTGTTGATATATCTGTAGAAGTCTCTTGGATTTGCCTTTACATCACCTACCAAGTTATTCACATACAAATCATGCTGATTTTTTTTTATATATCAGTCTTGATTTCACGTCTCAAGTTTTCAATTTTTGTCCGGAGTTTACCACTTCCCGTCTTTTTTGCCTTTGCATGAATCTTTTTCCTTCTGAGAATTTTCTCCCTATCTCTTGAGTGATCCACTAGTTTTTGAGGGGATATGATTTTCGGCCGCCGAAGTATGAATGAAAGAAGTTATCAAATCAAAATTCTCCTGTACAGACCGAGCATCTGAATGACCATTTAAGTATTTCTCCTTTGCAAATCTGAGTGCATCCTTCCTCATAGTTTCATAGTCACCTTTCTGATAGGAGTACACCTTCCTTCGAGGTTTCTTTATTGGTGGGATGTGAATTTTTAAATATCCAGAGACAATATTGTGGTCACTTAGTTTATCTTGGGAATGAATGTCTTCGAATTTTCCTGGCAAAGTCGTAAGGATTAGATCCAATGTGTTCTTATCACGAGTTGGGAAGTTAAAAATTTGTTCAAGGCCATGATCGTTCATAATATCAATTAATATTTGACCTTCCGACTGACTCAGCATTGTGCCTTGTTTGCTGAGGCTGTCGGGCCAAGCAATGTCTCTGAAGTTGAGGTCACCTAGAACATGTACAGCCGGGAGTTTTTTACCCTTATGCTGCGATTTGATGCAATCCAGTTGGTCTTTATACTGCAGTTGATAAGAAATATAACCAAAATGATTTCATACAAGAGCGTGAATAATTTCTGCCAATAAACAAATATTTTTTTTTTGTTTTCATTTATTCTTACTTTATTTCATTGTTTACCGAAAAAAACTGTCATACAAACATGACGTAAATATGTTCCCACTGAGCCTTGTGATCAACGAAGTATGTGCAGAAGGGTGCGTTTGATGACGTCACATGTTAACATGTACTTCTGACGGCATCCGCTACAAAAGAATCCTTTGGAAAACATAGCAACAATGTAAAGTAGAAGTAAAACAAAGATCAGGAATTGATACAATTAACTTACTCCATCCATAAAAGACACCAAAGGGAAAGAAATACAAACATTAAGCGACCAGACCATAATTGAAACCTAAACAAAGGAAGGCCATATGGACAGTTACTTTCCCACAAAATGTAAGTTTTTAAATCGTTGTCGAAAGGCTTTCCAATATACCAAATGCGTAATTCCCCGCCTGAAAGCGATATTTTACCTCCCCTAACGGCTGGGGAAAATATCGCTGTCAGGAGAGGATTGTGATCCCATGCCCCCGTCAAAAATCAAAATAACTTATAAAACCTTCAGAAAAGGCAAGTGATATATTTCAAAAAACGATTTCGTCCTTTTCACTAGGGAATGTTTAAAGAACCACATTTTTTACTTGAACAGATTGTGCCGCATTTACTACATCACAAAAACACGTTTGTATAATTCTGATTCCCGCCAACCCCATTTCCATACAGTAGAACTGGGGTTTACAGGGTTAGACATTTTAGCTCACCTGTTACGTAGTGACAAGGTGAGATATTATGAGAACATTTTGTCCGTCGCCCGACCGTCCATTCGTCCGTCCGTAAACAATAACTTCAAACGACATCTCCTCCTAAACCAATGTTCGGATTTTGACCACATACATGATCCTTAGATCGTCCCCATTCAAATTTGATCAAATTGTTCCGGTCCATTTAAATCTAGGTCACAGGCGACAAAAATAATTTTTAACTGTTCAAAGGGGGTAGCCCATTTGGGGGTATTCTGGCCTTGTACCAAAACTTTTTATTTTTGCAGGTAAACAGCCTAACATGTGAACTTTATAATGGCATACCTCTGGTAGCGCGCAAGGTTGGGTATTTTCCAGCTATAGGCCTTTAAAATTGGGTGGGGTAACTTAGCATGACACTGTAGTGTATTTTGAAAGTTAACTCTGGTTATAACATGTGTGCTCTTCCACTGCAATTTGTTCTTAGGTAGACTGAAGGATGTCTGAAGTGATGTATAGAAACATTTTTCGAAACAAATTGCAATTAAGGAAGATAAACTGCATTTGCCAAACGCTAAAGATATTTTTACTTATTTTTAACCATAGTCATTAAATTTTTAAAAGTTTCTGGTAATATGGGAGGAAACCAATGACGATTCTTGGATAACAGTATCATTTTTACCAGTACAATTGGTAGCAGTGTAGTGCCGGATAAATTGAGCAATATTTAATGGTTCACGGAACACGGAATTACAAATGGGTGGGGTAATCAGATTGTAAACTCAGTTACTATTCAACCACCTTACCAATACATCAAAACCATGCACAAGATTTATTGAACAGATGTCCTGTCATGTAGATTTCAGATGAGCCAGAATGAATTTGGTAATCGATGGTGTAAACGGGAGTATGTTGAGCATAAAGCTCTAAAAGAATTGAAACTTAGCATTCTGAAATTAGTGAACAAACGCATTTCTTTTTATTCGCAAAATATGAACTTATTATCTCCTAAACCTAAGACGTCTTTACGTCACCTTAAACTAGGTGTTCAAGAATTTCATAGAAAGTAGAAGTAAAACAAAGATCAGGAATCGATACAATAAACTTACTCCACCCACCAAAGACACCAAAGGGAAAGAAACACAAACATTAAGCGACCAGACCATAATGGAAACCTAAACAAAGGAAGGCCATAAGGACAGTTACTTTCCCACAAAATCGCCATATGGCCATCCAAAATAAAAAGGCACAAGTGATACATAAGTTTGTTTTGGCTCCAGCTGATAAGGCTATATAACACTCTTCAGCAAGAGCTTGGTGGTACTAAGGCCTATGACCTTCAGCCTTTAGATGTAGAGAGGGCTTTAGTTGATGGCCATATTTGTCATTCAGCCACCAAGTTTGATGTCTGTGTTACAGAAGGCCGAGACAAGCTTCCTACGTTATATTGGTTACCTAAACTTCATAAAATACCATACAAAGCGCGGTTTTATGCAAATTAGAGCTTTTGTACCACACCTGAACTTTGGAAGCATGGAATACACCACAGAACTGAAAAATATGGAGTGTATATGTTTTCTGGGCCAGACTAGCTAGTTTCGGCCAATTAGGCCTCATCAATGAATCTCAGATATTTTAAAAATTCCACAATGGAATCAAACCTGTTCAGAAGCACGGTGCGACAAAACTTTCGGCGCGTCCTGGGTTCTCATTGCAAACAACATGAAACTTCCTACAGGTAGAAGTCTTATTGCTTAACTGCTGGTTGCGTAGTTGTAAAGTACCTCAGTCTATGAAAAGGCGCACCAGATGTTCCAGCATGGAAGTCAAATAATTTGTTTAACCCATTTCTCAGAGAAAGGACTGATTCTTCACTGTCCACTCATTATTTTTGTATGGCAGGAAGTAATGTGCCCTGGCTCGTTTATTGTGATGTTGAGTTTTAGGTATTTTTCTTCACTTTACATCTCAAAGGATTCAAAGATGATCTGATACTTCACTGTCCACGCATAAAACTTTGCACAGTAGAAACTGACGTGTCCGGTTCGTAATATTCATAACTAATGATAAATAAAACACAACGACATTTACCATTAACTCATGTATAGTCTAATATAGATGAATGCACAATGTCTGATTCCCGTCATTAAAATGCTCAGGTACTCAAACGAGCAAAGGCTAAACACTAGGAGACACAGCTATTATTTTAGCCAAGCAGTGAATACAAACGTACTGACCAAACTGCGAGGATTCCCAGGCTGATATGCAACCCATTTTGCAAATGATTCAAACAGGTTCTCTGATGGCGTGGCTGTTAATTGTGTGTCTGCTGTAAAACTAACTTGTCTACATGCAATACACTATATGTTCTGGCCACATGAAATGACAGAGAACTCATTTTACAACCGAAACACTTTCTATTTTCGAAATCATTAGAAAAACGTGTCCATGTGAAATAATGGCGTCCAAAATGGTGTCACAAAAGACATATGTAAGGTAACAATTTTGATACTTTCTTATTCCTGCTGTCAACATAGCTTGTTTGTGCTCCTTAGAATCGCTTTGACAAGGCGGTTCTAACGAGTACCTACACTCAATATTTCTGAGCAAACATAAGGCTTATAACGTATACCCCCGTAAACCCCACTTTTCTCTATATAAAATGAGGTCTAGAGGGGTCTTCGTTTCACGGAATTTTCAACGTGATGATGGTCAAGCGCATGTAATTGATATTGCAATTGGGCAGATATGCACCGGTGTGGTTTGCCAATTCTTTAAGAATCGCGCTTATAAAGGCTCAAGACGTCCAGATTTTGGTTTCCCACATCCGTGTATGATGTGTCGTCTGTTCCTGATATGTTGTACTCAGACACAACGCATGATCTGTGGTGAGTTGTACCCATGCTTGAGAATACATGTACTGAGCTAAGAAAAATGATACAATTCTTGTGCTGGAATTTGTTTTTTATGGATGATTACAAAAGTATACTTACTTAGAATCTAGAGACATGAAAAATCCTTAAATGACCGCGTACATGCCATTTATTGCTACCTGATACACCCATAAAACTTTAAGTTTTGTTTTTGTTTTTTTACCTGTCGTGGCCTAATTTGTAGCTTTGACTTCCATTCTCTGACCGTGGCATATCTTAAAATTAAGACAAAACAACGCAACAAAGATGGGGTCAGTTGTTTTGGAAAGCGATTAATTAAATTACCATTACTTCACACAAGTAATTAATCACCATTTCACATTACTTTCCACATTTGAACCATGACATAAAACATCGCTAAAATATCAAACATTATTTTCAGGAAGCTTTCATGAGTTTGAACCTAATCGACCTCAGAAATAACATATCTATTGCATTTGATATTATTTAGTTTTTCAAAGTTATCCTCACTAAGTTTGCATCTCTCAGCAAGAGCTTGGTGGTACTAAGGCCTATGACCTTCAGCCTTTAGATGTAGAGAGGGCTTTAGTTGATGGCCATGTTTGTCATTCAGCCACCAAGTTTGATGTCTGTGTTACAGAAGGCCCAGACAAGCTTCCTACGTTATATTGGTTACCTAAACTTCATAAAATACCATACAAAGCGGGGTTTTATGCAAATTGGAGCTCTTGTACCACAACTGAACTCTCCAAATTATTAACTTCATGTTTTACTGCCATCAAAAATCATGCGATAAAATTTTGCGACAAATTATTCGAAAGATCAGGTCGAAACCTGAAACCCAGGTGGTTTCGAGCTTCAAGTCTGTCTTCTTATGATTTTTCCACCCTTTACACTACACTTCCTCACTCACACCGCACTTCCTCATAAACTTATAAAAGAAAATTGAATGTACATTTCATAGGGATGACTCCCTCTACCTTGCATGTAATGTACGAAATGTTTTTTTTTCTCTTCTGAAGAGCATGATGATTATACTTTATGGTCATATCAGAAAGTGTGTGAAGCTCTTACCTTTCTACTTGACAATATTTACAAAAGATGTGGTACTAATTTATTTAGGCAAGTTCTTCTGATACCGTGACCACTTTTTGGATTTAAATCTGTCTATTGTAGATGGGTTTGTTTCGTGCAAAACTAATGATAACCGAGATGATTTTGATTTTGAAATTGTAATTTTTCCTTTTTTTTGATGGTGATGTTCCTCGTGCGCCATCCTATGGCGTTTATATTTCGCAATTAATTCGATTTGCCAGACTGTGTAGTCTTGTAACCGACTTCAACACTCGTAATGAATTGTTAACTTCTTAATCAGGATTATCGGTACCATAAAATACGCAAAGCCTATTCAAAATTTTATAGACGTCATTCTGATTTAATTTCAAAATTCAATATTGGACTTGAATCTCTTCTGTAACAAGGTCTAACGGAGCTCGAATTTTATGATGACTTAGTATATAAATTCAGAAAACAATATAACCGCAATGACGTCAGCACCAAATTTCGTAAAATCATTCTTAGACTGGGGACAACATAAATGTTATACGACAGACTGCATGCATGGTAGTTAACCCAATCACGGCTGACAACTTTGCTTCCCTCTTTAATTGCACGCCGATGGGTCAGGCCTCAGATTCCAAGACGGTTCCAGCGTAAAGGCTTATGCTTGTTGGTACCTGATGCTTTGTCCCTGCTCTGGCCCATCGGAGTCTTACTGTTGGTTTTCCTTTGCTCCAGCATTTCAATGTTTTGTTTGTTTTCGAGTCCTCACCGTTGTTTGATGTCTGTGAGTTTTTGATTTTTGTGTTCAGGGTTATGTGGCTCTGATGAGTAAGGAGGCCTTCATGCGGACTGAACAATTTTATTTCTCTAAATCGCGACGGAAGTAAGGGCGAGAAGTGTGACCACGTAAAATCCGTTTAAAGTCCCCCCCCCCCAGTCTTTGGGTGTTTGTTTCGCTTATATTATTTTATTTTGGGTAGCCTATTGGCCATTTTGTGGAAAAGTAACGATCATTTTGGCTTTTCGCTGTTGATGTTTCCATTAGGGTCTGTTGTTTCAGGTTTGTGTTTCTTTACCTTGGTGTCTCTGATTGGAGCTGTGGGTTAATTGTATCGATTCCTGATCATTGCCTCCACTTCTATTGTACTCGCCCATAAACTTAAAATGGGAAAAATGTTGTCTGGCGATGGACACTATACATTTGATCAGATCTTCAACAAACTTAAAGGCATTTATTCTTAGACAGTAGGACACACCGTGTGTTCATAATTGTTTTATTGCCCCCTGTGATATACTGTCTATAGCAGATCAAAGGCGGCCTTTAATAGGGTGTTAGTAGCTCCTCTTGAATCCCCTGACTGAGGCACTTAAGAGGAAAATCAATAAGGTACACTGTAGTTAACAGTTAGTCAATTATTGATTTTCGCCAAGAAGGCCCCTTACCTGTTGAAGACAGAGGACTTCTCTTAAGTCAGCACTGAGGGCCACATAATATTATGTAATGAAATGATAGTCCTCAAAAATCAAGAATAAATGCCTTTAAAGACAATGAGGGCAGCCATAAAATCTTGGACGAGTTCGAATTTTGGGCAGAACGGATTGTTCATGTGAGTTACTTTCCCTTTCGTCCACCATAGACTTAATATGGGGAAATGGCTCTCCAGGTGATGGATGTTTATTTTTGCATTTGATCTTGCAGGTAAAGGGTTTTGTTTGTTTGATTGGTTTGTAGTTTAACGCCCCCGTCAACACTGTATATGTCATTTTGGAGAGGTTGCTTCCAGTTTTGTAGGACTTTTACCCGACATTGAGATGACATGACTTCTCAAGCCCTGTCGCCCTATGAACCAATTGGGTTTATAAGCATGGACGCTCCGACTCGCAGCGCTTTGCCTGGGTAGGCTTAGATCCTCTAAGCGGCTTACCAGTACTCATAAGCGTGGAAACATCGTGCAGTCCATCTATTTCTTTAAGCCCTGATGCGCGGGGTCGCGTAGGTAATTGGCAGAGCCACAAAATCTTGGATAAATTTGAATATGGGGCAGATTGAATTGTTGTGTGAGAGGTTCTTGCCCTTTCATCCCATATAGTCTTGTTATGGGGAAAACGTTGCTCCAGATCAGCTTATGTTGTAGCCTGTTGTCCGTTGTCCATCGTCCGTCGTTCTTGTCCCGGCGATAGCAACATTATTTCTAATAAGACCCTTATCAAATTTAAAGGTAATAAAACAGCCATAAATTCCTGGGCATTGAAAAAATTTACATTTTAGGGATCTACGTGGCTGTCATATCATATATGGGATAAAAAGATTTTAACTGCTTCATCTCAGGAACTGTAAGAGCTTGTTATGCAGCATTTGGGACTCTGGCCTTTTTAAAATTCATCACAGTTGACCATGATCTATGCGCGGCATCAAAACCCAATGGTTAGTTTTTAAATAATTTGGCAACAATGATTCTGGGATAAACCCATACCAAGCCAATATAATATGTTTCAAAAATGGCCGCCAAGGTATGCCATTTATGCCCACTTGAGCTCTGTAGAGCTTAGTGTCCAATGGGCCTCTTGGTTATAGTAGATACTTCTTGTCGAATAAAGGTTTAGACCAGCTTTTACCATATTTAACTGGCTTTGCCATGACTCAGCAGTCACCGAGTTCTCCTTAACTGATTGCGCTAATCAGCTCCCGCCCATCGGGACTTCGAGAAATAGATTGCATTGTGCTAGAGCTGAAATCGACCGGACATGCATACTGGCGAATCAGTTATAGAATGTTTAAGCTTGCCCAGGGGATGTGATGCATGTCGGGCCGTCCATGCATATAAATATTTTCGGCTTCATTGGACTACAGGGCTTGAAAAGTCATTTCATCTCAGTTTTGGGTAAAAGTTCAACACAATTGGAAGCAATGTCTCCAAAATGACCTATGTGTTTAAGGGAGTGTTAAACCTAAAGTAAAACAAACAAACAGGCTTGTCTGGTAGTGAGAGCTTCATGATATCTTATATTGCTTTGTTGTATAAGATGTTAATTCGATGATCAATGGTAGTTTGGTATGAAGTTATCATGGCAGCGACACCCCTGGAAGACAAGTGGCCTTCTTTGTATTTTGGATTAGAGGTCCGCCTCTTTATCATTACTTTTCCTGCCGCTGGTGTTCGAGCCTAGTTTGGGTCATATGTGAGATGTTATGGACCCTTCAATTATCTTCATAAAGTAGGTTATATGCACAGCCTATATTTTTATCACCCCTCTCTGACAACTGCGTCAAAGAGTCGACCCTTTGGCTCAGTGGTTAGAGGATTTGACCTTCACCCGAGCGGTCCGGCTGTTTCTTTATTACGGCTTTCACGGCGTAATTGGGATCGTCCGGGATCGGACTTTAGTTTTTAGAACATGGTTTCATGCAGAAGAAGGCTTCGCACCATCATAAATGATGATACATTTGAAGACGGGGTGAGTTATGGGCCGAGTCATATGTTATATATTGGGACTGTAATTTTTCTATTCAATATCATCTACATTTGTAGATTATATGTAGGTATGTCACCACTCTTTGTCAGCTGCGCATGCGAGTCGACTCTTTGGGGCATTTGTAAGAGCCTTGAACTTCCAGCCGAGCGGTCTGGGTTCAATTCCTACGATAGGCGGGACTTTTTTAGCTAAGTCTCTTTCTGTTGTTATGGCTTTCATGTTCTGCAACGGAACGCCATGTGTTTCTCTCCGTATACTCCGATTTTCGCGCACCTCCGATTAACGATCCGCTTGAAAAAAAGCGAAAAAGTATTGGAAAGGACGTGTTATACAAAAAAAATAAGAAAAAGAACAAGAGTGTGGAAGACGACAATTTTCTGGAGGGAATAACTACGCGCCCCAGTTTAAATCTCGTTACCGAGAAAATCTGATTTTGTACAGTATTTCATAGTTGAAGGCAGGACGTATTTTACTGAGATTACATCTCGGAAATATCCAGCTTCCTTTTGACGGAAGGTCACTTTTGACTGAAGGTAAACGAAAGTTTACTTCAGTAACAAACAAACATTATCTACGTGTAGTATAAGATGAACAATGGCTTTGCATAAATGTTTGAGAGATTGATTATTTTGGTTGTGTGTCATTATTTTGCTGCAGAAAAGATCTTAAGCTTAATGTATATATTAAAGCGGAAGGATTGTTAAAAAAGTAAAATAATGACACTTGTTATTTGCTTCTCAGCCTTTTCTAGCTCCGTTTATAGGCGGGGCATGTCGAAAATTTTGTGACACATCTTCGTCGACATAGATGTTAGCCATTGTTATGTTAAACAGATATGAGATAACTTCGTTCCGGGACGAAACGTGAGCGTTGAACGCTGGTGGCGGTTCCCATGTTTCTGATGTTCTTGCTTGTGTTTCTAGGACTGGGTCCAATATTGTGTCCAGTTCGTTGAAGAAATTTATTTCGTTTCCATGATTTCTGGTTTCAGGATGTGTGTAAAGGGTTCACCTGAAATTCCACCTGACATTACGCAAACACGCCTATACAAATTCATTGCCACCTTTATCGCCGAAAAAAATGAAACTTTTTTGTTGAAAAATTGTGATATTTTTCTTATTTCTGCTCAAAATATAGATTGCGGGCACTCGTTAGAACCGCCTCATCGAGGCGGTTCTAACGAGTACCCACAATCTATATTTTAGAGCAGAAATAAGAAAAATAAGGTATACCCCCGGAAACCCCAGTTTTACTATATAAAAAGTGGGTTTCAAGGGGGTCAAAATTACATTGGCGTGTTTTCGTGATGGATTCCACTTTAAGTAATCTCCTGTAGTGCTCTGTGTATTTTTTCTCTCCTATTTAGGAGTGAACCGCATTTTCGGTAGCAAACTGTGCATCGTAGGTATACATTTTTGTTCTTGTTATGGAGTGAAACATCGTTGACGTCATAGTGTGCCGGTCGGGATTAATGTGCATGGATAGAACTGGAGTTGTTTAGCCATACACCTTTTAACTCAATCTAAATATTAGCATTTCATTTTTCAAATGCGGATTTAATGTACAAAAGCTTGTCTTCCGATTGAATATCTCTGGTTTGGGTCTCTAATACGCGTTTGATCTTCGGCAAATGTCATTGGAGTTATCTGATCTTTTACCCTGTCATCATACTCTTCGCTGATATGTTTTTTGTTTTTGCATATGATATCATGACTGAAAATTAA
Organism: Lucinisca nassula; assembly: GCA_963580285.1. Lineage (NCBI taxonomy): Eukaryota > Metazoa > Mollusca > Bivalvia > Lucinida > Lucinidae > Lucinisca > Lucinisca nassula. Next base: position 46,859,755 of record OY757018.1, on the reverse strand, counting down.
AAGACTTTATGGTGTCTGCTATAACATAAGTAATCAATGCTCATCACTTTTTGTCTTTCCAGAAGGTGTCTTATTAACAGAGTGCTCTTAATAAGAGGTACAAAAACAAGTCGTTTGGCGTAAGACTAAGAAAAGTTTCACGAATTTCATAAGGGGAAAGACAAATTATTATCTATATCACAGGAATTTCCAATTGATTTAAATGTCATTGCCACGGTTTCGTTATGCGAGTTCCTCTCAATTTGCTTTGATATTATATACTAATTTAAATATATTTACACATATTTTTATTATATTTACTCATCTCTCTATCTATTTCTCTATGCAAAGTCATGTAGTTTTTCATCGGGCACCTTTGTTTTCGTCCACCTCTGATAACACACCCGTGTAGCATATTAAAGGTTGTGGTTGCTCGTTAGAACCATTGCTCGTTATAACCGACTCTATGTAGCAGTTCTGACGAGTACCTACAATCAGACTTGGAGCAGAAATAACAAATTATATTGTAAACCCTTGTTAAACCCAAATTTTATTTTTATAAAGTGGGGTTTACGTGGGTCTTCATTTTAGAGATCCACTCGAAATAAGTGATCTAATCTTGAAAGTGCCAAAGAAGTAAAACCAAAACCAAAAAAAAAAAAAATCTCTTTTATAGTTGTTATTGATGAATGCCATAAACTAATCCTGTTTCAGGTAAGTGTTAAATTGGGACATGTGTTGCATAATCGCATCGTTCACCCATTAATAAATTGCCTTGAGCCTTATTACTCGTATGTTTTATGTCAACAAAATGCATTAGTTATCACGCAATTAGCAGTTTTGCAATAAGACATCTGTTATCGATTCATTAACTTGCAAAATCGTCAAAGCACAATGCCACGCTAAACAACACTTTACGTCACAAATGACATGTTTGTCAATGTTCAAAGAAACCGTAGACAATAATCAACAAGTTGAATACCGGTTAATTTCAACACCTACAGAAAGTTTGGGTGGAGCTTTACGATTGAAATCCCGCCATCTTCAGATTTGCGCTGCATACTAAAATCTTGTGTTGACATTTATCAGTTGTATAAACGCTTATATTGACCAGCTACCAATCGTTCCACCCGCGTTGTCATTCATCTCTAAATATGTTCTATAAAAGGGTTATCCTTTGGAAGCATGGAATACACCACAGAACGGAAAAATATGGAGTGTATATGTTTTCTGGGCCAGACTAGCCAGTTTCGGCCAATTAGGCCTCATCAGTGACCCTCAGATATTTTCAAAATTCCACAATGGAATCAATGATTCCAAAGGACAAAAAATATAATCTACACTATGATGTAGGGCAGGGAGACGTTTTACCGCCGCCACACATTCCCACACACCAGCTGTAGTGAAGTTAAATCTGTTCTATAAAAGGGTTATCCTTTGGAAGCATGGAATACACCACAGAACTGAAAAATATGGAGTGTATATGTTTTCTGGGCCAGACTAGCTAGTTTCGGCCAATTAGGCCTCATCAGTGACCCTCAGATATTTTCAAAATTCCAAAATGGAATCAATGATCCCAAAGGACAAGAAAATATAATCTGCACTATGATGTAGGGCAGGGAGAGGTTTTACCGCCGCCACACATTCCCACACACCAGCTGTAGTGAAGTTAAATATGTTCTATTAAAGGGTTATCCTTTGGAAGCATGGAATACACCACAGAACTGAAAAATATGGAGTGTATATGTTTTCTGGGCCAGACTAGCTAGTTTCGGCCAATTAGGCCTCATCAATGACTCTCAGATATTTCAAAAATTCCACAATGGAATCAAACCTGTTCAGCAGCACGGTGCGATAAAACTTTCGGCGCGTCCTGGGTTCTCATTGCAAACAACATGAAACTTCCTACAGGTAGAAGTCTTATTGCTTAACTGCTGGTTGCGTAGTTGTAAAGTACTTCAGTCTATGAAAAGGCGTACCAGATGTTCCAGCATGGAAGTCAACTAATTTGTTTAACCCATTTCTCAGAGAAAGGACTGATTCTTCACTGTCCACTCATTATTTTTGTATGGCAGGAAGTAATGTGCCCTGGCTCGTTTATTGTGATGTTCAGTTTTAGGTATTTTTCTTCTCTTTACATCTCAAAGGATTCAAAGATGATCTGATACTTCACTGTCCACGCATAAAACTTTGCACAGTAGAAACTGACGTGTCCGGTTCGTAATATTCATAACTAATGATAAATAAAACACAACGACATTTACCATTAACTCATGTATAGTCTAATATAGATGAATACACAATGTCTGATTCCCGTTTATAGAAAGTTTTGTTGCAACTATAAATGAAATTAAGATTGAAATAGGTCAAAACATGTCACAATGAGAAGAAATGAATGAAAGACAATGAGAATGACATATATAATAGAAAATTTTACAGGAAGTTTTGAGACAATCCTTCATTTGTTGATCTTGTTGTTTAACATGACATCTTATGCGCCCAATCTTGTGATAGTTCTCAAATGTGAAGACTTAGATCAGTTTCCTTATCTACTTACTGCTCAAGCATATCAGTGGTTTCTTGCTGTCGAGTCCCCGCCGCTGTTTCATCTCTGGGGTTGTTTGATTTTTGTGTTCACGGAGATGTTGCACTGATGCGATAGAAGGCCTTCATGCGGACTGAACAAATTATATGTCTTAATTGCGACGGAAGTAAGGGCGAGGATTGTGGCCACATAAAATCGTTTAAAACCCCCAAGTGGAATTCGTTTCCGGTGACCGTTCCAAGACGGTTCTTCTATTAATTGCGGTTAATTTTTGTTATGGTTTGTTTTTGAGTGTTTGTGTTGCTTTTATTATTGAATTTTGGATAGCCTATTGGCCATTTTGTGGGAAAATAACTGGCCGTTTGGCTTTTCGCTATTATTGTTTCCATTAGGGTATGCTGTTTCATGTTTGTCTTTCTTTCCCTTTGGTGTCTCTGGTGGGAGCTGTGGGTTAATTGTATCGATTCTTGATCGTTTGCTCCACTTCTATTTTAATGCAATAAGAGACCCCAGTCTTGGCTTTTTGGCGTTATGGATTGCTTGGCTTCCATAAACGATTGCTGTGACTAGTGAAGGCTCTGACCAGACTGTGCTTATGCTCAGGCTGATTTGTGACTTTCCATGTCACCAGTGACACACTGTTAGACAGCTTGTCACAGATGTGATAAAATTTACCTTCATGTGCGTTATGAAGTTGGATGTTATTTTCAAAGTCCCTGATATATGTTGAATAATAGCGGCATTTGGCCTTAAATTTGTTCGTAGTATCTTTAGGTAGTTCAAAATATGTAAAAATTAAGAGTATTTAATTTTATGTAATGTTGGTTGGTGCACTGTCTCTGATCGGGCTAACAGGAGTCTAAATGGTGGTCTGCGTTCACTCCAGCATTGCAGTGGTTTCTTGCTGTCGAGTCCTCACCGTTGTTTCATATCTGTGGTTGTTTGATTTTGTGTTCTGCGAGATGTTGCACTGATGAGTTAAGAGGACTTCATGTGGACTGAAAAAATATTTGTCTAAATCGCGATAGAAGTAAGGGCGAGGATTATGGCCATGTAAAATTGATTTAAGCAACCCCCCTTCCACTCGCCCAGTGGAATTTATTCCACTGACCGTTCCAAGGTGGTTCTTCTGTCGCGATAATTTTTGTTATGGTTTCTCTTTGAGTGTGTGTATCGCTTAATATTATTTTGTTTTGGATAGCCAATTGGCCATTTTCTGGGGAAATAACTGTCATTTTGGCTTTCCGCTATTGATGTCCCCATTTGGGTCTAGTTGTTTCATGTTTGTGTTTCTTTCGATGGGAGCTGTGGGTTAATTGTACCGATTCCTGATCATTGCCTTCACTTCTATTTCGAAGCCATTTGCATGACCCTTCATATTTTCATCCAAATGTGTTAACAATATTTCACAGCTACTACTAAATTGGAGTAATTGTTTTCATCAATATTCCCTGCCCTATTGTTGAAACTACCTGTGGATTAAGTGATATGGGTCATTGTACATGTTAATATTTTCTTCGTTCAAGCCTTTTGATTCACAATTATGCTTCAGGCATTATTATACATCAAGGTGTACCTTGTTTGCAGTAAAATGTTATCTTCTATGAAATAAAATGTAAATACTCCTTCATTTTGGTAATATATTTATTTATTTACTCGGATTTCTAATGTTATAAATATTATATTTTTTATGAATATTTGTTTCACTTTATAATTATAGTTATTAAAAACAAGTTTAATTTATTTCTCACCTAACAGATGATGATTCTGATTGGGGTAGCCCATATGTGCTTTTAGCGCCCGGTTACCTTACAAAATCTATCAAGTCAAGATAATTCTGATTCTTTTGATAATGATGCTAACAATGCTGATGTTTGGTCTGTATATATAGGCAAAGTAATGTAATGAAAAGGTAATTGAACATCACATGCTTTTTCCACCTGTAATTAATCAAATTTCCATTACATGTATTGAAAAAAAATCCATTACTCATTACTTCCAATTACTTGGGCAATTGTAAGGCATTCAATTTAATTACCATTGCACATTACCACTACCCCGTCTCTGCAACGAAAACACAACCAGTTGCCATCTAAAAACCAACAGCTAAACCACGGCTGGTAAACTCGTAAGGGGTAACCGTCGTTTATGCACTCAAAATCCTTACGGGAACTTCTGGTTATGCCTTCCGAGACCTCAAATATGTCAACAAACCGGTTAGTGTTCCAGATATATGATTTTTAGTCATTTTTGCAAACATGTTTTGAGAAATCGGGCAGTGCTATTCTCAACAACTTTCATTTCTGCATCAGAAAAGATGGGTGTGGACATGAAAAGGGAAGTGGTCGAGTTTTAATTTAATTTCTCTCTGAGGAAGGTAGTTAGATATTTCTGTTTTGACCTGTTTTCTAGTGTTTAATGAAGGCATTTTCAGCTACCCGGACGATGCGAAACTAATCCAATGTCATAGGGTGAAATAAAATTAGAAAGTTATTCATGTTTGTTATTATTTTATTTCCCCATATTATGTACACCAAAATCCCATATTCCCAATATTCCTTACAAGTACAAGTAGAGTAGTTAGGACGTAGTAGGTTAACTACAGTGATTTATCTATTGCTCCTATTAACAAGCGTTCGTGATGTCAAGCTTCATTGCATTTCGCCATTGAACGCCATTGTGATCTTTTGTTTACTTGTATTGTACACATCTGTATGTTTCATACATTAAATGCATTTATATAATGCATTACAGGTATGTTGCTATCATCATTTATTCACTTTGTCATGAATGTAAATTGTACATGTATGTATCAAATATGCGTTTATACAGCTTTTATGGACCAACAACTTTGTCTGTTTAGCCCACCACAATCTGTATATGCTTATGTGTAGATCAACCGTCTGACGTCAGCAAGGTGGAATACGTATCAATTACTACTACAAATGATCAATGGAGTAGTTTAACCATTCATCCAGTGTGAGTGTGCGTATGTTAGTGCTTGTAATATTCAACGATATTATATAAAGATTCATTGCATTTCGCCATTGAACGCCATTGTGATCTTTTGTTTACTTGTATTGTACACATCTGTATGTTTCATACATTAAATGCATTTATATAATGTATTACAGGCTTATCGGTTTGATGTGAGAACCTGCGAGGGCTGGGATCGATCACATAATACGATTCCCGAAAATCGACCCCTGACAAATTGTGGCCAGTAAAGCACATCAACAACTTGGCAGCAATGATGAATGGAACTACAGATGTTTGTTGACAACCGGGTATTGGACCTTCTTATGACGTCACTGATGTTTCCCGGAACACATGGGGATATAAACAAACGCGCGTGTTAAACATTTATTCATATACAGGGCCCTGGTTTTGTTTCTACTAAGGCAGTTAGTGATCAGTAGGAGTGATTCGCTTCCAAGATTAGAGGAACAGATTCTTGTGGACACGTGTGTGATATTTTCTTTCTGGAACAGTTTATCTGATCCGGAATATTGATCTTCAGTGTGAGTGAACTTTGTGTGTGAACTTGGTGTTTTAAGTTATGGATATATATATCGGATAATGGGACCTAAGGTAATTTCGATTAGTATTCCACCTTGCCCAGTAAGTTCATATACATCCCTTTGGTTGTGTATATTTACATAAGCATGCAACTTTATGGTCCATGTGTATGTATCTAGATATGACACCTAAACATTCTAACTCCATCAAAGTGTATTTTGTTTGTTTACATTTGTAATCATGTGTGTATAGTCCTTTACACATTCATATGCTGCGATCACTCATCTGCTAGTATCATTTACTAACCAGCTTACTCATCTATATATGTAGCTACAGTTAGTTTAGGCTGTTCAAGTCAACCAAAACTGTTAAAGATGTTTGCATGAACGTTTGCTTTCTGAGGACTAAGATCAGACAGACCTCCTCCATATAGCTCTTGCCGATACCATTATGTCAACAAATATATGCACAAATATATCTCCGCCCACTGTCAACCGACTCATAAAATTTTAGTTCGGTGATACTCGGTTCTCATTACATGCCCCCTATCATGAACCCAAATAAAACAGCGTATTCGGACTTATTCTGAACAAATTCATTGTAAATTGTAGAGCTTTCATAAATGTAACTTATTAGAATCTGTTCATACCAGAAAAATAGTTTAACTCACTTTAATTTTTTGAGATTTCTATTATTTAACAAAAGGTGCTGACCTAGCCTATTTAACAAAAGGTGCTGACCTAGCCATCCTCGAGTTAATGTTATATACATCATATAATGATAGGTTAGTATATCGGTCCGGCTAGCTCAGTAGGTAAGATCGCTTTTCCGTGAAACTGTGGTGATAAGACGGAAAGACAGCGTGGGTTCGATTCTCGCACGAACCATTTTTTTTTTTTTTTTTTTTTTTTCGTTTTTTTTTTTTTTGCTTACTTGAATTTTTTTTTCACGTTTGTTTTTTTCTTTTCTGTTATAACAATATTTGCCAGAGTTGAAAAGTATTCATTACCACAAAATTCTTCTCTGTGCGGATCCATTTATTTTCAATGCCAAATGTCTATTACTTACTAGACGACCTAGTGACACATTTTTGAACACCATGTATATGTAGCGATGCACTGTTTTGAAACCGGGTTTTACTGAAAACCAAAACACATCGTTTCAGTAGATTGTATTTTTATACGCATAACGTGTTTTCGGCTTGTTCGGAATATTTTGCGCGTGAATTTTTCACATTGTGTTTCAAGGGAGACAGACTCACACTGTTTTGGTATACTGTACGCCGTGATAAAAATAACAGAGCTGATTGTCAAAAGTGCCATGTTGAAGCTGAATCAGCTGTTTCACAAAAAAATAATAGTAATAAATAAATAAATACTTTTGGTAATCAGGTATACTCACACAAATTTATAAAATCAGGAATCACAACCCAGGAGTGTGATGGTAAGTAAAAAGTTTTGAACTCACAGCACATATGCAAACAGAAAGAGTATACTATCCAACTTTGCCCATTGTAGACAAATAAACAAATTAAATCTGACTATTGAAAACAGTGAGTGAGTGGAGTGAGTGGTCATGATAAATATAAATCCACGGAAACTACACTGTTGCGATAGTATAGCTTCAAGTATTATATTTTCACAGTATATAATATTGTCGGCGTTTCGGCGGTTTACTTGGGTTATTGGTTATTTAATTAACCATGGCAGTCATACGTGATTCACGGGCGAATATGCTTTTTATATAATGGATAGTTAGTACCCTGTGTTGTATGTACTGCGGGCCTAAATACAGCGGTCGAATTAGCCATTTTTGTTCTCATCGATTGTGAGGTAAAAAGTTGAATGTGAATTAGGGCATGTTGTAGGCTTGGTGTTTTACGAAAGTTCAGAAAGTGTATTTTTGAATAATAGACACTGAGCGGGATATTTCAGTCATAACATTAAATTGGAACAGTGTGTTTCATTCTACTCTTAGGAAGTCTGTATGGTGTTAAATTTGTGACTGAGCTTGGAACGCACTGGTTGTTAAATGGTATCGTTACAGTAATGAGATGTTTTCTTCGAAGTTATAAGTGACAAGCTACTGATTATTACAATAAGTTGCGTTACCGCTGCAACTATCGAGGTGTTCATTTAAAGAACACCTTGAATACAAAATCCGTTTTACAAGTTCGGATTTAAAAAAATCTGAATATTTTTTTCAGTTGATCAGCTAAAAAAACGGAAATAATGGATGATACTACTAGGGTGAGACAGGTGAGAGATAGAGAAAGACAAAGAAATGAAAGAGATAGACGAGCACAGGAGAGAGAGGAAAGACAAATACAGATAGAAATAGAAGAACAGCGAAGGGAGCTTGAAATAATACGTCAGAGTATAGGCAGAGATTTGAGAAGTGCATCAGGAAGAGATGCACGGCATTTATTGACTATAGATCAAGATCGTGAAGATCTTGATTATTTTGGTGATGCAGTCAGGGATGAATCTTTGGAGCGTCATGAGCCTGTCAGAAGGAAGATAAGTTTCATGGATACACGCTCCAAAGACAAAATTTCCCGACAGACGCCTTCATTTCTGTGAGAGCCAGATGACAGTGCGTCTACTGCTTCGAAGAATATACTTATAAGAAGTAGTACACCGTATCACCATTACACAGAATACACGGAAGGAGAAGAGTCATTTGATGACACACAGCAAACTAGAAAAGAAGCTAGAACTCCCTTGCGTGTTCTTGGTGATAGAACTCCTTTTAAGAGGGAATATTCGGAAGATGCTGATAGAATGCAGGATCAGACTATTCATATGACAGATGTAGGGTATATAGAAGAAATAAAGGAGGAACTCGAAGAATCACAAGTTATGGAAAGAATAAAAGCATTACAGCTGCAGGCTGAACAAATGAAACAAAAGAGCCAACAGAGAACTGAAGAAGAAAGGCAACTGAAAGAAAAGATGGAGAAAATGGATAGAAAGAGGAGAAAGTTTGCTGAAAATATGGAGAGACAGAACAAGATTTTACTCATGAGACAAGAGGAGGAAAAATTGGAACGGCTTATTGAGCAGAGAAGGGAGGATGAAAGACAGCAAAAGTATAGACTTGGAATACTTTATGAACGAGAAGCCCGTATGAGAATAGAAATGGAAGAGAAGAATAGTCAGCTTCAAAATAGCTTAGAAACAGGGGACAATCAGATGCGACAGATGAAGCAACAGATGAAGAGAGAAGGGATAGAGACTGAACAAATAGGCGATTCTATTCCAGAGCCAAGAGAACCAGAGTTTATCTTTGAGAAAGAGAGTCGAGAGAGGGCAAAGAAGCCAATAATTGGACTTGACATCGAACAGCAGCGCCGAATAGAGGATGACAATCAATAAAGGGATGACACAGAGGCATATAAAATAGCCAAAGAACGACAGTACATATCTAAACGTGAAGAGGAATTGCGTTGGAAAGAAAGATATCTTACAGAATTAGAAGCAGAGCTGAATAAGAAGGAAAGTGAGATAAGAAGCTACATCTAGACCCAATTACAAAAGCAGTTAGTTGTGAACTAACACTGACATCACCTCAACAGAAACCGAGGGAGACAGAGCTATCTACGAACAAAAGGAAAGGCACAGAAATTAAACAAGAAGTGACTCATATTGTCAAGCCATTCGTCAGTACTTTTTCGGGCAGTGACCCGGTGCCTCAAAAAGAAGTTGGGTTTGATGATTGGAAACAGGAAATCAATTATCTAACTAGATCGACACCATATCCTGATTTCGTGATCAATCAGTCGATCAGGAATTCTTTGAGAGGTCATGCAAGAAAAGTAGTAAATAGCATGAAAGAAAATGCCACAACTACAGAAATATTAGATACTCTACAGAGCCATTTCGGTAATGTAGCTAGTGGTGAAAGCATAGTCCAAGAGTTTTATAATGCCTATCAAAAGCCAGAGGAAAGTACAACCTTATGGGCTTTAAGGCTTGAAGAAATCTTTGAGAAAGCGAGAGAAAAGGGACATGTGTTGAAAGAACAGAAAGAAACAATGTTGAAGAATAAGTTTTGGCGCGGTCTTTATAGAACAGACCTGAAGAACGCCACTCATGTATACTTTGTATCTGATGGAATGGATTTTGAAACCCTACGAAAGAAGGTACGGGCTGAAGAGTATGAAATGTCCAAGCAAAGAAGATTTCAGACTAAAGATAAAAAGGCAGATGTCAGAAGCATGGCAGGTGAAGTAACAGAACAGAAAGAATATAGAAATAAAGTTGGCATACAACAGCAACAAACACAACAAGATTCAAATACACAGATATTGATAGATCTGGCGAAAGATGTGAAAGGAATGAAACAGTCTGTTGAATATTCAAATAGGAATCAGAATGGAAATAGAAGATTCAATTATAGAGGAATATCAGGACGCGGTAGAAGATGACGTCTTAGAAACGCACAAACATATCAGGATCAAAACACAAAAGTTAAGACCCCAGAAAATAGTGAAAACGATTTAAACGGGGAGACGTCTCTTTCGCAGGGCAGATAAGAGGCGAGAAAGCTATTGAAAGCCCTAATAGTAACATACTGAAACATATGGTGGGAAAAAGGAATGAAAACTTTGTAAATATCAACAAAGTAGCTATGAAAGCCTTACTAGATACTGGTTCAGGTATTAGTACTATTACAGAAGAAGCTCTAGCACAGATAAATCCACGTCCAGTATTAAGATCAATGGAAGATTTTGGGCTGGATATAAGATCAGCTGGCGGACATTCTATCCCTTATAAGGGATATATCATAGCTGACGTGTCAGTTCCATTTCTGAAGGATGTATCGGAACTTATCCCCATGTTGGTAGTTCCCTTAACAGAATACAACAAGACTGTACCTGTTATAATTGGCACCAATATAATACACCTTATGAAAGATCAGGCAATGGAAGCAAACCAGATTTCTGATAACTGGAAATTAGCGTTTAACGCCTTAGTGGTAACGAATGTTGGCATTGTTAAAACAATCCAGAAAATTGTCCTTCATCCTCTGGAATGCAGAATTATTACCGGTTTTGCTAGAAAACACCGGGATGTACAGGCTGCTGTGTCTGAGCAAACGGGTGAAGGTACATCGAGAGTTGGAGTGTGTCCTAGAATTGTTGCCCTGAATAAACCAGGCAAATCAGCTAGAGTGCCAGTTAAACTATTTAATATTTCCGCCAAGGCTGTGATCATACCAGCGAAAACACCTGTATGTAACCTAAACGAAGTATCTGTATTGAGATCAGCAGATATATCAATGAGCACTAATGAGAAAGATTCAGCCTCATTAAATCAACAGTCTGTTGCACCTGCGAAAGACTCACTTCTTGATCAAATGAATCTTGAAGGGTCTTGTATTACTCAAGATCAGAAAGAAGAAGCAAACCAATTCTTACAGCGATGGCAGCATATATTTTCGAGAGGTCCTTTAGACCTTGGTCATACGAAAACTGTCAGACATGAAATCCACCTTGATACTGAGCAGCCTTTCGAGGAGCCGTATCGGCATATATCCCCTTCCCTTATTCAGGAAGTTCGGGAGCATCTGCGCGAAATGTTGCAGATAGGTGCTATAAGGGGATCGTCGAGCCCTTTCAGCTCCAACGTAGTTGTTGTCAGGAAGAAGGATGGCAGCCTCAGACTCTGTGTTGATTACGGGAAACTGAATCAGCGAACTGTGAAAGACGCCTATGCCATCCCTCGGATCGACGACACTCTTCACCTACTTGCCGGTGCCAAATATTTTTCAAAATTAGATCTTAAGTGTGGCTACTGGCAGGTGGAGCTGAGGGAGATTGACAAAGCTAAGACAGCGTTCCAGGCTGGACCACTTGGCTTTTATGAATGTAATCGTATGCCTTTCGGACTGTGCAATGCTCCTGCAACCTTTCAAAGGTTAATGGAAAGGTGTATGGGCGATCTTAACCATCAAAATTGCCGTATATACCCTGATGATATTATCATCTTTTCCAAAACCTTTGATGAACATCTAGAGAAACTCGAAGCGGTTTTTCACAGGTTGTAGGAGCATGGTCTGAAACTCAAGCCGACCAAATGCGAATTGTTTCAAAACCAATGGTCTATCTTGGACACGTCGTCTCCAGAGAGGGTATACATACGGACCCTTCTAAGATTGAAGCGGTGAAAAGCTGGCCTATCCCTCAGTGCACGAAGGAGGTCCGTAAATTCCTCGGATTTACGGGATAATACCGCCGCTTCATAAAGGGTATGCTACCATCGCTAGAGCGTTAAACGACCTGCTTATTGGGCATCCTACTGGACCTAAAGGAAAGAAGAAACCCAAGCCTGGAACACCTTTCCATTGGAAGGAAGAGCAGCAGCAAGCCTTCGATACTATCATCAGCAGTCTAATCAACCCATCTGTACTTGCATATGCTGACTATAGCCTACCATTTGAGCTGCATACGGACGCCTCTTCTAATGGACTTGGAGCGGTCCTATACCAGGAACAGGAAGGAAAGAAGAGGGTAGTGGCATATGCAAGCAGAAGTTTGAAAGTTGCGGAGAGAAATTACCCAGCCCACAAACATGAGTTTCTGGCACTCAAGTGGGCCGTAGTGGAAAAGTCCCACGATTATCTGTACGGCAGTAAGTTCGAGGCGGTTACTGACAATAACCCCTTGACTTACATCTTTACCACGGCCAAGTTAGATGCCATTGGACAAAGATGGGTAGCTGCTCTCTCCAACTACAACTTCTGCATTAAGTACAGGTGTGGTAGGAATAATGCTGACGCCGATGGTCTGTCGAGAAGGAATGAAAAGTGAAGAGGAAGTAATATTTCGTGAAGTACTCAAAGCGATTTGTCAGTCAGTCGTTGTGACAGGCCCTCTAATAGAGAGTGTAGCTGTTACCGAGAATGTGTCTGCAACAGATGGCATTCCTGAGGAGTTTCGCGCTTATGCTTTGCCATTTAAAGACTGGCGCAAGGCACAAAGGGACGATCAAACCTTGAAAATTATCATAGATCAACTGGAGGGCGGTTCTAGTGTTCTTGCTCCGCAGAACCAGGCAAATCCTACAGTCGATCGTCGATACTTCAGGGGATCGGATCGGCTCTTTATGGAAAACGACGTGCTGCATCGCAAAGTTGACTTGAACGGTCAGGAATTCAAGCAACTTGTTCTTCCCATGGCATTCAGAGAGTTTGTGTTCAATGCTTTTCACAACGACCTTGGTCATAAAGGCAGAGACCGCACAACTTCCCTGATCAAACAGCGGTTCTATTGGCCAGCGATAGATTCATACATTGCTGACAAGGTCGCAGAATGTCATCGCTGCACGCTGCGGAAGACATATCAGGACAAGAGTACTGGTCTTGTCAATATTGTATCATCTGCGCCAATAGAGCATATCTGCCTTGATTATCTCTCACTTGAGCGATCTAAGGGAGGCGTTGAGAACATACTCGTGATAACTGATCACTTCTCACGCTATGCTCAAGCCATTCCCACGCGAAATCAGACGGCTCGGACGACAGCCAGGGTGTTGATTGACCACTTCATCGTCCACTATGGCTTTCCAGCAAGGATTCGCAGTGACCAAGGACAGACCTTCGAGTCAAACCTAATCAGGGAACTCTGTGACCTTGCTGGCGTAGAGAAGTCGAGGAGAACACCCTATCACGCAATGGGAAATGGACAGTGTGAGCGATTTAATCAGACGCTCCTGAAGATGCTGGGCACTCTGGAAGAATATCAGAAGTCCGACTGGAAGGCACATGTACCAACTTTGGTACATGCATATAATGCCACCTTCCACGACACCACTAGATATTCGCCATTCTTCCTGATGTTCGGTAGACATCCAAGACTTGCTATAGATGCTTTTCTTGGATTGTCTCCGGATACGTTATCTGCTGCCAGCCAGACTGAATATGTCAGGAAGCTTCGAGAGAGGCTCAACTTCGCTTATAAAACGGCACAGGAAGCAGCCAAGCGAAGCACAGCTCAGCATAAACGGTACTACGACCTGAAAGTCAGGAACTCTGGAGCCCTGTATCCCGGTGATCGTGTTCTCGTGAAGAACCTTAGCTTGCGAGGGAAACAGAAACTCGCTGACCGATGGGAAAGACAACCATATACCATCTTGTCACAGCCAAATCCTGACATTCCTGTGTATACAGTTAAACTGGAGAACTCACGGTCCAGAAAGATCAGGACGTTACACAGGAACCTCCTGCTTCCATTCATGGGTTTGCCAGTTAAACGTACTCGTGCTACATGTGATCCAACTCCTGAAGAAAGTGTTTCAGCTCAACCGCCAGATACTCAGCGTATTAATCCTGGAGCTGTAAGTACGGACGATATGTCTGAGTCAGCTGAGGCTACAGCATCAAACAGTAACGGAACACAGAAACGAACCTATGTAATACCACAGCGGCGCCCGCGAGGTACTGTAGGTCTCACTCCTAGGTCTCAGTCTGACCTTGAGACAGAGTCAGAGATGATCAAGAGACGACCTGTACGAACAAAACATCAGCCAGGTTGGTTGAATTCCGATGAGTGGATAATGTCACAGACACTCGTTTAGAACGGAAATCTTTTACCCACCTGTGAATGTGAAGTGGGAGATCGATCAGTGTTTGGACAATGAATCAGACCACTTGTGAAAAGTTTCCGACAGTCATTTAAACTTCTTTTACACTGGTCATTGAGTTTACTTTCATTTTGTATCATCGTGTGAACTTTATACTCTGTTTCATCTTATTCCCACCTTCGTGCTGGCATGTTGCTATTTGAGGGCTGGCCCTATTAATGGTATAGGGCAGATAGAAAGTTATTAGTGCAGTTTGTATCTCAATGTTATAAAACACAACGGTTTTATACTCTATTCAATTTTTCAATCGACAATAAAGGAACCCGACTTGTGTTACATTGGGATCACGTATAATTATGTGATTTATATAATCACTCTTGGTTTGTTTAATTAACAATGACTGTGAACCTTATTGTTTAACTGACCTGCGCCATCTTCATTTGTACAGGTTTGGTGGTGAAATACATCACCGAAAATTTATATCAAGCAGGTGTTATCCTGAAGATTGGTTCCCAGTATTTGTAGGATTAGAGGATGACAGGATTAAGATAAAACAGGTAAGTTTATTTTTCTTATTCATTGTACTTTTCATGTTTTATCAATAAGACTTCAAAACTAAGTATGGTAAGTATCATGCTTGCATCGAAACACAGAACATATGGTAGTCTACGCACAATATTGTTCTAAATGTTGCCTGCAAAAACTGATTGTCCTATTGATCATCTGGTTTATTATCAGACAAGTCATTCCATTATGTACACCTTCATCTAGCCATTGTTTTCCATTCTTCATCTATGAATTTTGCATACCTGTTAAGCGTGGCATTTGTGAATGTCGGGACGACCTTCAATAAGGCGGGGAAGTATGTCATAGGGTGAAATAAAATTAGAAAGTTATTCATGTTTGTTATTATTTTATTTCCCCATATTATGTACACCAAAATCCCATATTCCCAATATTCCTTACAAGTACAAGTAGAGTAGTTAGGACGTAGTAGGTTAACTACAGTGATTTATCTATTGCTCCTATTAACAAGCGTTCATGATGTCAAGCTTCATTGCATTTCGCCATTGAACGCCATTGTGATCTTTTGTTCACTTGTATTGTACATCTCTGTATGTTTCATACATTTAATGCATTTATATAATGTATTACAGGTATGTTGCTATCATTATTTATTCACTTTGTCATGAATGTAAATTGTACATGTATGTATCAAATATGCGTTTATACAGCTTTTATGGACCAACAACTTTGTCTGTTTAGCGCACCACAATCTGTATATGCTTATGTGTAGATCAACCGTCTGACGTCAGCAAGGTGGAACACGCATCAATTACTACTACAAATGATCAATGGAGTAGTTTACCCATTCATCCAGTGTGAGTGTGCGTATGTTAGTGCTTGTGATATTTACCGATATTATATAAAGATTCATTGCATTTCGCCATTGAACGCCATTGTGATCTTTTGTTTACTTGTATTGTACACATCTGTATGTTTCATACATTAAATGCATTTATATAATGTATTACAGGCTTATCTGTTTGATGTGAGAACCTGCGAGGGCTGGGATCGATCCCAGAATACGATTCCCGAAAATCGACCCCTGACACCAACATGCCAAATAACACGTAATTCAAACCACTTTGATGTTGAAATGCATAAGTTGCAAAATTTCCGCAGAATTTGTTCAAGGAGCTTTAATATTTTTGTCGATTATGACTTATGAGACCCATTACCCCTTACGAAAGAATTACCCCTTACGGGAACAGACAAAAAGCCAACTAATGGAATACACCACAGAACTGGAAAATATGAAGAGTACATGTTTTCTGGGCCAGACTAGCTAGTTTCGGCCATTTAGGCCTCATCAGTGACCCTCAAATATTTTCAAAATTCTACAATGGAATCAATGATCCCAAAGGATTTGTTTGTTTGATTTGAGGTTAAAGTCCCCGTCAACACTTTAAAGGTCATTTTGGAGACGTGGCTTCCAATTTTGTGGGACTTTTACCCGACATTGAGATAAAATGACTTCTCAAGCCCTGTCGCCCAATGAAACCAATATGGTTTATTAGCATGGACGGTCCGCCCCGCACCGCGGTTCCTGGACAGGACTAGATCCTCTAAGCGGTTTACCAGTACTAGTGTGCGGGCCAGATTCAGCTCTGCGTGGAAGCATCATGCAGCCTATATATTTCTTCAAGCCCCTATGGGCGGGGGCTTATGGACAAGGACAAGAAAATATAAACTACGCTATGATGTAGGGCAGAGAGACATTTTACGGCCGCCACACATTCCCAGACAACAGCCGTAGTAAAGTTAAATAAGTTCTAGAAAGGGTTATCCTTTGGAAGCAAGGAATACATTACAGAACTGGAAAATATTAAAAGTAGAAGTAAAACAAAGATCAGGAATTGATACAATTAACTTACTCCATCCATAAAAGACACCAAAGGGAAAGAAATACAAACATTAAGCGACCAGACCACAATGGAAACCTAAACAAAGGAAGGCCATATGGACAGTTACTTTCCCACAAAATGGCCATATGGCCATCCAAAACTAAAAGACACAAGCGACACACACAGCAAGCAACAAACAACAACAAAAATAAATCGCCACAGAAGAGCCGCCTTGGAACGGTCAGTGGAAGATTTCCACTGGGGGGCTTAAATCGATTTTACGTGGCCACAATCCTCGCCCTTACTTCCGTCGCGATTTAGACAAATAATTTGTTCAGTCCGCATGTAGGCCTCCTAACTCATCAGTTTTTCCTTTTTTCTTTGCCAGATTAGCTAGTTTCAGCCATTAAGCCCCAATTAGTGACCCTCAAATATTTTCAAAATTCCACAATGGAATCAATGATCCAAAGGACAAGAAAAATATAAACTACACTATCATGTAGGGCAGGGAGACTTTTTACGGCCGCCACACATTCCCAAACAACAGCTGTAGTAAAGTTAAATAAGTTCTAGAAAGTTCTTGAACCCCACTTTTATATAGTAAAAATGGGGTTTACAAGGGTAACCCTTATTTTTCTTGTTTCTGCCCTATAATTAAGATTGTAGGTACTCGTGAGAACCGCATCGATGCGACGGTTCTAATGAGTACCTACAAACTATATTTCGAGGAGAAATAAGGAAAATAGCTGAGTTTTTTCTCTCAAACTTTCCATTTTTTTCGGCGATAAAATAAACAATGTATTCGTATAGGCGTAATGTAAAACAATGACAGAAATAATTGGTGGATTATGACTAGACTTAGTTTGAGAAAATGGTCCTTAACGGAGACTTAGACAATTTCGTTCAATCCTCAAATTCCTAACTTGAGCCGGGGCACAGGATTTCTTACAATTTACATATGCGACCAGCGAAGAATCAGATCAGTCTGTGCATCCATAAAGTATGACCAGATACTAAACATGCTGCATGATGGAAAACTGGGCACTTAGCTATCCTTAGAGCGCACAACAAAGACTCTGATCGGACTGGGCGGATGCGCAGGCTGATCTGAGTCTTCGCTGTATTGCAGGTTTTGTGTTGCGCTGTCTCAATTCTTAACAATTTAGACCCTTGTTAGAAGCCACTGGTGTGGTCAACACAGTTTGGATTACTGAAAGCATGAGTCAATTCCAGTTTGTTCCTACAGGTGACACCCCGACTTCAACAATAATAATCGCGATGCAATAAATAATCGTTTAATCAATGAAATCAGCGATAGTCACATCGTCATCAACAACGGAAATCTACTGCGTTTCAAAGGTAGGTTTGGATTGAATGTCGAACAATACATCAAAAACTAATGCAAAAGAAGAATAAAAGTCTTACATTGTCGAAAAAATCTTGAGCATCAACCGTATTTGGTGGGCATCTACTTGGCAATGCACAAACCATCTGACAAAGACTAGTCATTAAGAAAACGAACACGAAGTATGTTGGCTTCATGCTTCTGATATCTTTACTAAACTAATGCACGTTAAGTAAAACTTTAGAAAGTCCCACCTTTTAGATTTTACTGACTAATTTATATTTACTGGCTAATGCTTTAGGCTTTTAAGATTCATTCTATTTTTTATCCGACTGATGCAAACAGAAATTGCGTTCTGTTCAATCTTTACATACTACGACTGGCAGTTGCACAGCTAGCTGTTTAGCAATACGACATTTCTCGTCGGCTCATTTGATTGCAGATACGTCAAAATACAATGATACACAGAACAAGACTTCCGTCACAAGTATCATGTTTGTCAAAATACAAAGAAACCGTAATCCATATTTAGCATACTGAATACAATGGATACCGGTAAATTCCGCTTATCACAGAAAGTGTGGCCGGGGCTTTGTGATTGACAAAAAATCTTTTCCACTGCAATATGTTTTGTTAAAGGGTTTTCCTTTGGAACCAAGAAATACGCTGTAGAACTGAAAGGTATGGAGTGTATACGTTTTTCCGGGCCAGTCTAGCCAGTTTAGGCCAATAGGCCTCATCAGTGACCCCACAATTATTTTCTAGACTCCACAATTGAATCATTGACCCCAAAAGACAAGAAAAAATAAACTACACTGTGATGAAGGGAAGGGAAGGGAGACTACACATTCATTTAACACCAGCTGTAGTGCCTGAGATATGTTCTATAGAAGGGTTATCCTTTGGAGCCAGGGGATACGACATAAAATTTAAACGTATGGAGTGTTAAAGTTTTTTTTTCTGGGCGAGACTACCTAGTTTCCGGCGATTAGGCCTCATCAGTGACTACAAAATATTTTCAAATCTCCACAATAGAATCATTCATCCCAAAATGTCAAAAAATATAAAATACTTATGATGAAGGACAGGGAGAGTTTTTACGGCCGTCACACATTCCTTGACTCCAGCTGTAGTGACGATAAAAATGTTTTATAAAAGGGTTGGAGATACACCGTAGAGCTAAAAAGTATGGACTGTATACGTCTTTTGGTCCAGACTAGCTAGTTGCGGCCTATTAGGCCTCATCAACGACCTTCAAATATTTTCTAATCTCCACAATGGAATAATTTGATCATAAAAAGTAAGAAAATATAAACTACTCCATGATGAAGGGCGTGTAGACTTTTTACGGCCGCCAAACATTCCCTTAACACCAGCTGTAGTGACGTTTAATATGATAAAATAGCTATACTTTGGGACCAAGGAAAACACCATTGAACTAAAACGTATGGCGTGTATAAGTTTTTCTGGACCAGACTAGCAAGTTTCTGCCAAATAAGTCTCATCAGTGACTCCCAAATGTTTTCTAAACTCCGCAATGGAATCATTGAACTCAAAGGACAAGAAAATATTAATACACTATGATAAAAGGGCAGGCGGACTTTTTACGAGAGCAACACCAGCTGTAGTGACGTTAAATATATGCTGTAAATGGGTTATTCTTTGGAACCAAAGAATGCACCATATAACTAAAACGAATTGAGTGTATAAGTTTGTCTGGGTTCGACTAGCTAATTGAGTCCACGAAGGCCTCATCAGTGACAACCAAATATTTTGTTAAGTCCATAATGGCTCATTGATCGCGTCATATGAAAACACATAAGCCCCCTCCTTCTTTCGATATGCGCGGCATATTCAAATTTGTTATCAAATAGAACAAAATAGAACAGGAATCGATAAAAATTAACCCACAGCTCCCAACAGAGATGCCAAAGGGAAAAAACACAAACATAAAACAATTAGACCCTAATGGAAACATCAATAGCGGAAAGCCAAAGAGCAAGTTTCTTTCCCACAAAATTGCCAATTAACTATCCGAAACAAAACAAAATAAGTTTTGTTTGATTCGAGGTTTAACGTCCCCGTCAACACTGTCATTTTGGAGACGTTGCTTCCAATTTTGTGGGACTTTTACCCGACATTGAGATGAAATGACATCTCAAGCCCTGTCGCCCAATGAAACCAAAAGGGTTTATTAGCATGGACGGTCCACACACTCAAAAACAAGCCATAACAAAAAAACCGCGACAGAAGAACCGCCTTGGAAGTGTCAGTGAAACGAATTCCACTTGGGGCTTAAATCGATTTTACGTGGCCATGTTTATCGCCTTCACTTCCGTCGCAATTTAGACAAATAATTTTTTCAGTCCGCATGAAGGGCTCCTAACTCATCCGTGCAACATCTCCGTGAACACAAAAATCAAACAACCACAGAGATGAAACAACGGTGAGGCCGCGACAGCAAGAAACCACTGAAAAGTAATGCTGGAGCAAAAGAAAACCAACAGTTAGACTCCGATGAGCCAGACCAGAGACAGAGCATCGGGCACCAATCAAAATTACATACAATTAGATTCTCTCTAACTCTCAGTAAGCCTTTACGCTGTATCCATCATAAATGCTACGTCTGTTTTAAGAAAGTTTCGGCCAATCAACTGCGAAGGTATCGTTTCGCCAACGTCAGCATATATGATATGCCGTTCAACATTGTGCGACAAGGCTTTCTGCAATTCATTGACCTTCGTCGCAAAACATTCCCTTAGCACCTAGATAGTTGGATATTTTTGTAAATATTGACCAAACCTATTTCGATGGTTTGATGAGTCAAATTCGCCCTTCCCCGTCCCCACCAAAACTTTAGTCAAATGAATCAAATTCTTCTGATACCGATGCCCCGTTTTCGGATTTACATCTAGCTATTGAAGATGGGTTTTGTCTTGCAAAATTCATGATAAACGAAATGATTTTGATTTCGATATTGTAAATTTTCCTTTCGTGGATTGTGATGTTCCTCGTCCGGCATCCTGTGGCGTTTATTTTTCGCAATTAATTAGATTTGCCAGAGTGTCTAGTCATAAAACTGACTACATCACTCTTAATAAATTGTTAACTGCTTAACTTCTTAATCAGGGTTATCTGAACAATAATCTACGCCTTCAAAACTTTATATATGCCATACCTATTAAATTTAAAATTCAATGTTGGACTTAATTCTCTTCGGCAACAAGGTCTGTCGGAACCAGAATTTTATGGTGAGGTTGAATATAAATTCAGACAAAAAATATATAACTATAGAGAAGAAGATTTTTTAAGTTTTCAGTTAAAAACTTATTTTAGCTCCTGTGACCTAGATATGCAATAGACCGGAGTCATTTGAAAAAAATATTAAAGAGAACCACTTAAGGATCATTGCTTTGAAGTTTGGTCCGAATCCGCTCATTGGTTAAGGGGAAAAGTCGTTCGAAGAAATTGTTTACGGACGGACGGACGCACGCACTGGCGACGGACGAAATTTGATCGCAAAAGCTCACTTTGTCACTAGGTAAGCTAAAATAGCATAACCCCTGTAAACTCCAGTTTACTCTTTATAACGTAGGCGTAAGTGGGGTCTTTATTTATGGACTTGTTAAAATGATGGATGGGTTCAAAGAAGTAAAATCATTTTGAGTTGAAAAGCCCGTAAAAGTAGCCCCCAGCCCAATAGCACATATATATTTATATATGTCTGAAATAGTTGGCATGGTTTATGTAGTGTTGTTAGATCTACTGGTAAGTGTTAATTGTTAAACATACAAATGTGACACGTGCTGCATGATAGCATCTTTCCATTAATAAATTGCCTTGAGCCATATTACTCTTACATTTCTTGGCAACAGAATACATTAGTCAGTCTATGAAACGGCTTGCGCGATGAACCATCAATTCATTTATAATAAACTTAGGCATACATGTGTCCTACACAACGTCAGACTGATATGATTCATAGGGGCTTGAAGAAATATATGGGCTGCACGATGCTTCCACACAGAGCTGAACCCAGCCCGCACACTAGTAGTGGTAAACCGCTTAGAGGATCTAAGCCTGTCGTGGAACCGCGTCGCGAGGCGGACCGTCCATGCTAATAAACCCTATTGGTTTCATTGGGCGACAGGGCTTGAGAAGTCATTTCATCTCAATGCCGGGTAAAAGTCCTACAAAATTTGAAGCAACGTCTCAAAAATGACCTTTACAGTGTTGACGGGGACGTTAAACCTCAAATCAAACAAACAAATCTTCACTGCCTTAATAGTACATCTGTGTTTTGGGTACTTGTTAGAATTGTCTCGATGTAAAAAAGTTCCCACCAAATTTAGAGAGATATAAGCAGGTTGATCTCATTCTTCACTGCCCACTCATGAATTTTGTACCATGCAGAGTTTTGTGTCCGGTTCAATTATCGTGATGTTATGTTTCTTTTTATTCTTCTTTTTATTTATTTTTTGTAAGAATTGCCTCGGTGAGGCGATAACAGTAAGATCCCTCACCATCAACAGATGATCTGGCTTTCAAATGCAACTTGGTTATCAAATGTCCGGTGGTTTCTGTTGAAAAGAAGTTTTAATTTTCATATCTGAATGACCTTGGGCCTAGGTCAAGGAAAGACCTTGACCTTGAATACTCCTGTAGTCTCATCCGCTCATTTACCTTACTGTATTTGCTCATTTTCAGATCAAAGGCTGCAACAGTTTCCCAAAAATACTCAGTTTTGACATTTTGTCCATACAAAAGTCTATGTGACCAAATTTGCCGTGGCGTAAATTAGGTCAAGGTCATCGGAAGGGCACCATTTTAACAAACTATGATGGGTTCGAGTCCCCAGGTTTTGTGACAATCGGCTAACTGGTTCCTGAGAAGTAGATTTTTGATGAGTGTTTACCTTATATGGGCATGGCGGCCATCTTGGTCATGTTACCTACACCCCTTCAAAAAACTTTTGTTTCCCCATCCCATGGAACTTGTGCCTACAAAAGTAAAAATTGTTTTTTTTCTTATTTCTGCTCAAAACATAAATTGTTGGTATTCGTTAGAAACGCCTCTCCGAGGCCATTCTAACTAGTACCCACAATATATGTTTGTTTGTTTTTTTTTTCAAAAATTTAACACTAATGTTATCAATGTTAAGCTAAGCTTTACTTTCTCTGATCAATAACACGAATCAAACTGAAAATTGCTTATCATTTCATAGGAACCATCAGCCATACAGATGATTCAGAGTTAATGTCAATCCCTAATTTCACATAAATTAACATAAAACATTGAAAGGAGTGGCCTAACATACATGTTACCTTTGAGGATCACAACTCTTTGATGCGGTCATTGGCCCTCTTAGCACCAACGCTTTCCAAATAAATTATTCCATAAAATCAACAGCAAAAATAAGTTAATAATAATAATTATAAAAAATAAAATGAACACATTTTCTGTCATCTTGAGAGGGTAACATATTTACAGAATGTATTCTTCCATTTCCGAATGTCACAATTCTACACGTGTCTCTTTATGCACGTTTACTATCTTAAGTTTGACCCGCTAAAACTTATTTCTATATTTAAGAACATAACAAGTCATTTTTTTTCAAGAAGCTCGTCTACATTCTAAGCAACCGTAACCCTCGAGTCAACGTAACGATCCGAATGCCGGTGCAATTTGTGGCGTTCATTTTTATATCTCTATGTCCACGTAACATGTGTACATGTGTAATATTTCCAGAAGTCTGTTGACACTCTGTTTAATTGATGCGATTATCTCTATCTTGTTAGTAGGAATCTGGTTCTAGAAAGCGATAATATTGCACCCTGACAATCAGAGAAGTATATATACTTGTTTTCCAATTGGCTGACATCGAAGGAATTCTTAGAAAATCTGGATATCCTCCAGCTCCCCTGTTAAGTTATTACTGATTAGACTGACACCGTTCTTCATCAATACTGGCGTTGCCTCAAATCCTTTTAGATACGCCACACCTCCAGCCCATGTGGGGCCTAGATTTCCATTTGCTGATGCATCGGTGAATACACTCACATCTTCTGGCTTAAGACCTTCGAGGATGCCTTTCTCTGTCTCTTCTTGCACTTCATTGTCAGGATTGTAGTTAACCCAATCACGGTTGACGACTTTGCTTGCCTCTTTATTTGCACGCCGGTGGGTCAGACCTCAGATTATATGGCGGTTCAAGCGTAAAGGCTTACTGAGAATAGAGAGAATTTAATTTTATGTAATTTCGGTTGGTGCCTGATGGTCTGTCTCTGGTCGGGCCCATCGGGGTCTAACTGTTGGTTTTGTTTTGCTCCAGCCTTTCAGTGGTTTCTTGTTGTCGAGTTCTCGCTGTTGTTTGATCTCTGTGGATGTTTGGTTTTCGTGTCCATGGAGATATCGCACTGATGGGTAAGGAGGTATAAATACGGATTGAAGAAAGACGGAAGTAAGGGCGAGGATGGCAGCTGCGTACAAACCATTAAAACGCCGCCAGTGGAATTCGGTTCACTGATTGTTCCAAGGTGGTTCTTTTTCGGGGTTTATTTTTTATTTTTGTTATGGTTTGTCTCTGAGTGTGTGTAGTGTTTATAGCTTATATCTTTCTGTTTTGGAAGCCAATTTGCCATTTTGTGTGACGCTAACTTTATATTTGGCTTTTCGCTATTGCTGTTTCCATTAGAGTCTAGTTATTTCATGTTTGCGGTTCTTTCCTTTTGGTGTCACTGATGGGAGCTGTTGTTTAATTGTATCGATTCCTGGTCATTGTCTTCGTTTCTATTTAAAACTCATCTCTATTAATTTTTCACCCGCTCTCAGCAGTCCCATTTATTTACTCTTTCAAATAGGTTAATCCTTGCTCAAGGTTATCAAAATCTGAGATGACTTGCATATGGCGAGCGTTACAGAACTCTTCCTAGCGCTTCGCTATGCAAAATATAAGGCAAGGCAATGATCAGAAATCGACACAATTAACACACTACTCCCATCAGAGACACCAAAGGGAAAGAAACAAACATGAAACAACAGACCCTAATGCAAACATCAATAGCGGAACGCATGATACTTCAGTTCGAAAGAAAGGAAATAATTTTGAAAATCCCGTAAAAGAAAATAAGAAAAACTCTCTGTAATAGTTGGTATGATGAATGCCACGAATTAAGTTTGTTATATCTACAGGTAAGTGGTTGTTATATTTGTGACACCTGTTTCATCATTTCATCTTTCCATTAATGCATTGCCCTGAGTCATTTTAATCGTTTATGGCAACAGAATGCATTAAGAGTAAATTCTTTCTAATGCATTAAGAGTAAATGCCTTCATGGCACGGGTACTCTGTCAGGAATTGTCTGGTCTATTAGTCACCTTCCCTGCCTCAATTTTGGATGCCGCTAAAAATTCAAAATTCCACGCATTATCACATTTTCACAGATGCAACAGGACTGGTTGCATTACTCTGTCATGTATGGAGGGGTGGTGTGTGTGGAAGTGGGGGTGGGGTGCAGAGTTCAATTGAAAACAATAACGATACTGTATGTAAGATGTTATTCATCGACCAAGACATTCTGGATTCACGTCCGAAAACAAAAGCGAGTAGGGACATATCTAGGTCGAAATTTACAATGTTTCACTGTGTTTTAAAGCTAAATTCCTTAGGATCACCTGACATAAGAAAACAGTAGCTTACAGACTCTTTCTCTTCCATTGCACTGGTACGAGACACGAGGGTACACAGGAATTGATATACACCTCTTTGCAAAAGCCCTAAATAGAAAGTGGGAAAACTAAACCTGCACTCGTCCAGGAGTAGCCCATATATGCTATAAGCCCTTGTTTATAGTAGTCGCAGATAAAATTGACCAGGCGGAGCTATTCAGGTGTTGTCAATATCTATCGAAATCGCTGAGTCGTCCTGACGATTCGGTAGAGTGCCTTCCGTATGTTTTTTGAGCAGACCAAATGGAAATATTCACCACAGTTTTATTTGTGAATTCACAAAATCGGATGATTTGATTTACCTTTTTGATAATAGATTATTCCAAAGCCAGGTGCGAACGATAGCTCCGCTTAGTCAATCTTATCTGCGACTACTATACATTACAAATAATTATCATAAGAGGCTTGTCCGATGAAACAGCAATTTGTTTATCCCCGTATAAAAACAAATGGATTATAACTTTGCATACCAGTGGTCTAAACAACATCAGACTGATCTGATACTTTACTGACTATAAAAAAACAAACAAACAAATAAATAAAACAACAACAATAATAAAAAAAATCTGTGTTTTGAATACTTGTTAGAATCAATAATTTGCCACAACATCAAGAGAAATATAGTCAGGCTGTTCTGATTTTTCATTGTCTACTCATGAATTTTGTACAGTAGGATATAAATATGGCCCTGCTCAATAATCGTTTTTTTTGTTGCTTGTTTGTTTGTATTTTAGTTTAACGGCCCAGTCAACACTATTTAGATCATTTTGAGCCCAGTCAATACTATTTAGATCATTTTGAGCCGGTCAGTTAACCTATCCAGACTTACTCTGGACAGGTTTTCTACTCTCAAAATAGGAACTTATTACCTCTTAAACCAAAGAGGTCTTTACGTCACCTTAAACTAGGTATTCAAGAATTTCATACGAAGTTTGTTTTGGCTCCAGCAGATAAGATCGCTAACACTGTGGTCGTTGTTTGACGGCTCCAGTATGTTAACTCCCTTCAGCAAGAACTTGGTGGTACTACTGCCAATAAACTGCAGCCTTTGGCTTCCAAAGGATAACCCTTTCGAGAACATATTAAAAGTCACTACAGCTGGTGTCTGGGAATGTGTGGCGGTCGTAAAAAGTCTCCCTGACGTGCATCATAGTGTAGTTTATATTTTCGTGTCCTTTGGGGATCAATCATTCCATTTTTGAATTTTGAAAATATATAAGGGTCACTGATTAGGCCTAATTGGTCGATACTAGCTAGTCTGCCCCCGAAAACATGTACACTCCATATTTTCCAGTTCTGTAGTGTATTCCTTGCTTCCAAAGGATAACCCTTTCTTGCTTCCAAAGGATAACCCTTTCTAGAACACATTCAGTTGATGACCTCATTTGTCATTCAGCGACCAAGTTTGCTGTATGTGTTACAGAAGGCCAAGACACGCGTCCTATGTAAACTTCATAAAAGACCATGCAAAACACGGTTTATTGCAAATTCTAGCTCTTGTACCACCACTGAACACTCCAAATTATTAACTTCAAGTTTAACTGCTATCAAAAACATGTGATTAAATATTGCGACAAAGTCTTTGAAAGATCAAGGAGATTTCTGTTTTGGTCTATAAAAATTCTAATAAGGAAGTAATTGCGAGGATTGTGGCCACGTAAAATCGATTTAAGCCCCCGGTGGAATTCGTTTCCGCTGACCGTTCCGAGGCGGTTCTTCTGTCACGGTTTATTTTGTTATGGTTAGTCTTTGGGTGTTTGTGTCGCTTATATTATTTTATTTTGGATAGCCTATTGGTCATGTTGTGGGAAAGTAACTGTCCTTTTGGCTTTTAGCTATTTATGTTTCCATTAGGGTCTGTTGTTTCATGTTTGTGTTTCTTTCCCTTTGGTGTCTCTGGTGGGAGCTGTGGCTCAATTGAATCGATTCCTGATCCTTGCCTCAACTTCTACTTTAAATAAATTGAAATCAAGGCGTTTTTAGTGCTTTAAGTCTGTCTACTTATAATTGTTCACCCTTTACACTACACTAGTCACAATCTTATAAAAGAAAAACATAATGTTTTAATTGACTGGACATGTAATATGGAAGACTCCCTCTATCTTACATTTTATGTAAGAAGTGCGTTTTCACTTCTGAAGGGAATAAAAATTAGACTTTATGGTCACGTCAGAAAGTGTGTATAGCTCTCACATTCTACTTGACAATATTTACATAAAATTAGGAATTAAGGCGTAACTATACACGTCTCACCTGACAAGTAAAGTAGAAGTAAAACAAAGATCAGAAATCGATACAATTAACTTACTCCACCCATCAAAGACACCAAAGGGAAAGAAACACACACATTATGCGACCAGACCATAATGGAAACCTAAACAAAGGAAGGCCATAAGGACAGTTACTTTCCCACAAAATGGCCATATGGCCATCCAAAATAAAAAGACACAAGTGATACACACAGTAAGTAACAAACAGCAACATGAATAAATCGCCACAGAAGAACGCCTTGGAACGGTCAGTGGAAAGATTTCCACTGGGGGGCTCAAATCGATTTTACGTGGCCACAATCCTCGCCCTTACTTCCGTCGCGATTGAGACAAATGATTTGTTCAGTCCGCATGAAGGCCTCCTAACTCATCAGTGCAACATCTCCGTGAACACAAATAATCAAAGAACCACAGAGGTGAGACAACGGTG
The DNA here is from genome assembly GCA_963580285.1 of Lucinisca nassula. Classification (NCBI taxonomy): domain Eukaryota; kingdom Metazoa; phylum Mollusca; class Bivalvia; order Lucinida; family Lucinidae; genus Lucinisca; species Lucinisca nassula. Next base: position 46,830,946 of record OY757018.1, on the reverse strand, counting down.
GGGACCCGACAGCAAGAAACCACTGAAATGCTGGAGCAACAGAAAACAAACAGTTAGACTCCAATGGGCCCGACCAGAGACAGAGCATCAGGCACCAACCAACATAACCTTGAATTAGATCTCTCTAATTCTCAATAAGCCTTTACGTTGGAACCGTCATAGAATCTGAGGCCTGATCCACCGGCGGGCAATTAAAGAGGGAAGCAAAGTTGCAAACCGTGATTGGGTTAATTACCATGCATGCAGTCTGTCGTATAATATCCATGTTGTACCCAATCTTTTTATATCGAAGAATGATTTTACGAAATTGGGTGCTTAAGTCATTGCCGTTATATATTTTTCTGAATTTATATGCTAAGTCACCATAAAATTCGGGTTCCGATAGACCTTGTTGCAGAAAAATAGAATTTTATACTGCAAAAATTAAAGATATAATATAGCTATTTAAATCGGTTCCTGAGTACTGACGTCAACACCGTAGTATCAACCTCAGCACTCAAGAACTGATACTGAGCTGATGATACCCTCGGGGACGAACGAATCATCCATCAGCAGACATATAGACCCAGTGGTTGCAATTAAGGCGTTACTATACCAAATTTAGCGACACAGAGGCCTTTCTAATATTTAATCTTCATCAGTGTGTCTACACCCCAAAGTTATGAAACCGAAACGGATGATTGGCAAGACCCGGCAAACACAGCACATCCCCCGTCGAGCACTCACCGACTGACGTGGCTCATGAGATAGGTCAACTGGAGGCATCAGGCAAGAGACACCCACCCGCGGACTTGTAGGTGTCCCCCACCGAGCCAACATCAGCAAACATGGCCCATGTTCCACGGAAGTCCGGGGCATTAGGAAGGAGATAGCCAAAGTAGCGAGACTACAAAATTTCAAAAATAACAAAAAGTGGCAACCAAATCCGCTAAGATACTTAGTAACTAAGTTAATGAGACAAGTTGTGGGTATTCAGATGGGTACAAATTGCGCACCCCTTGTGGCTGATCTGTCATTGTTTTGTTATGAAAGAGACTTCATGATGTCCCTTTCTGTTGAAAAACGAAATCATTGAAACCTCTAGCTTGATTTCTGGATATTTGGATGATTTATTAAATATTGACAATACCTATTTCGATGGTTTGATCAGTAAAATTACGCCCTCAGGCCCCGTTTTTGGATAAGTGTTAACTGCTTATTTTCTTAATCAGGGTTATCGCTATCATAAACCTCGCAAAGCCTTTGAAAATTTTATCGACGTCATTCCGATTTAATTTCAAACTTAAATGTTGGGCTTAAATCGCTTCTGCAACAGGTCTATCGGAACCCGAATTTTGTGTCGACTTAGTATATAAATTCAGAAAAATCTATAAATGCAATAGCATAACCCAATTTCGTAAAATCATTCTTCGATAGAAAAGGATAGGGTAAAACATAAAAGTTATACGACAGACTGCATGCATGGTAGTTAACCTAATCACGGTTGACAATTTTGCTTCCCTCTATAATTGCACGCCGGTGGGTCAGGCCTCAGATTCTATTACGGTTCCAGCGTAAAGGCTTACTGAAAATTAGAGAGTATCTAATTTTATGAAATGTTGGTTGGTGCCTGATGCCCTGCCTTTGGTCCATCGGCGTCTAACTGTTTGTTGTCTTGTTTCAGCATTTCGGTAGTTTCTTGCGGACAAGTCCTCACCGTTGTTTTATCTTTTATGTCATCGGATATGTTGCACTGATGAGTTAGGAGGCCTTCACGTGGACTGAACAAATAGCGACGGAAATAAGGGTGATAATTATGGCCACGAAAAATTGATTTAAGACCCCCAACCCCACACACATCTCCCAGTGGAATTCGTTTCACCGACCGTTCCAAGGCGGTTCTTCGGGCGCTGTTTATTTTGGTTATGGTTTGTCTTTGTGTATGTGTATCGCTTATATTATTTTGTTTTGGATAGCCAGTTGGCCTTTTTGTGGTAAAGTAACAATTCTTTTGGCTTTCCGCTATTGATGTTTCCATTAGGGTCTAGTTGTTTCATGTTTGTCCTTCTTTTCCTTTTTCTGTCTCTGATAGGAGCTGTTGGTTAATTGCATCGATTCCTGATCATAGTCTTCACTTCTGTTTGATACGTAAACGTTTATCCAGTACAGTGCACATCATTTCACTAGGAACTGACAACTGCCCTTCTTGAACCAGAGGAAAGGAAAGAATGACCGTAGAAATGATTTCATGATCAATCTCCATGAAAGAATGTTGCCGATCCCAGCAGCTATCGAACCCGCGTCCTCCTGATCACCAGGCAGACGTTCATCCAATGATCTACAGAGGCCGGCTGCTCATATATCGTAATGTTAAGTTTGAGTTTTTTTATAGTGTGTTAGATTGCCTCAATGAGGCGATAACAAGGAGTTCATCATCAATAGATGATCTGATTCTTCTCTGTCCATACATAAAACTTCGTACGGTATGAATGGATATGCCAATAAGAGGATAACCACAAGGCAACATACCTTTCTATCACAGTGTCTGGCGGCCTTTGTGGACCAATGTCTGTCTCCATGTCAGCTGTGGACCCCTCCGTCAGGTGAATATGAATCTTAAAAGGGCCCCACGTATTATGTTACTAGTTAAACAAAAGGCTACTAGTGAAAAAGTCTATAATAAAGACTTCATAAAAAACTCTAACCCTGAGTCTGTATTTGTCATCATTAGTGCAGGTAACATTGTTACTGAATAAAAACTTCCAAAAACCATTCTTATGCGATTAACCAATACATATATACTGAACAATTTTTTTCTGTTTTCTTACCTTTTTATATAATCTTACTCCTACATCATTTGTCTGTTAATTTATTATGCGTCTGGATGGTCGTCGTCCAGGCTGAAGATAACCTCACTGTACAAACTAACAACTGTATGTGATACCTTTTGTCTTCAGTGGTGTCTTATATGTACCTATCTCCTTTTATGTTTTCCTGTTAGTATAATGCTGAATAAAAAAACAACAACACAAAAAAAAAAAAACATTCAATTATAGATAAAACAGAATACTGTAGATCTAGATAAAAAAATTTAGATGAGGAGGGTGATCCCCCTTGCAGTTCATTCGAAGCATTGCCTGAGGTATCTGCATTAGAAATCAGAAAGAATCAGTATCAGAAATGTTACTGGCGACACCTCAAATGTCACTCATACACAAGCATCATGGGTCCTCCCCCCCCCCCACTTTTTTGTTACCTTTTCCAATGATGGGGAGGGGGTGAGGGGTTGACCATCTGATGTATTAGGAATTATGTGACAAACAATAAAATAAATTAATAATAAACAAAAATAAATAAAAAGACTATTAAAAAAACTTTAGAAGTTGAAAGAATAAGAGCTGGAAGATTATTTATTTTCTATATTATATATATATCTATATAAGTAAATGTAATACTAGTAAAAAGTAAACAAGAGCCTATTAATAAGATCACCAAGTTAAACCCATTCGCCTTGCGTCTCTGAGTTGGGCACTGCCAGATTAGCTTTTTGCTGTAGATTATCATAATGACAGGTACTGTTGTAACTTAACCGTAGGCGTTCAAATAACGTAGACCCTGGGGGGGCTGACTATGAGCCATGTCATGTTTGCCTTTGCGACTGCACTCAATACACAAAGTTGGGGGGGGGGGGGGGTGGGGGGTACCACAAATTAACGCCATCTAAGTCAACCAAATGACACATCTAGCAAACCTAACGTTACACAATTGTGACGGGTCACACATTGACCTACATACTGATATAATATCAAAAATAAATAAACAAGTACAACTTTTAATAAAAAGCTTTTTATGCAATGTACCCAGCAGCCACATGACGTAATTGTGACGTCACATCGGCGTCGGTGCGGCGTCGTGACGTTTATGCAACGTCAGGTCACCATTGGTGAAACGTCATATCGTTGCGCCGACGTTTATTTGACGGTGCCCTAGTAACGTGTGCCTGCTGGGTAATCTTGTTTCTCTCTCTCATTTCAGGTGCAGCAAAGAGGGCTATGGCTTAGATATCTTCAAAAGAAGAAAATACCTTTTAATGAATCTGAATTTTGGAATTGTTTTTAACAGAGGAATGTGTTTAACAAAAAAAATAAATAAATAATAATAATAATAAAGTAAGGTGAGGGAGAGGATTACTTCTTTGTCACTCTGGCAGTGAGGGTGTCGACTCACAAAGGGAAAACCCATGGATTCCTGGACCTTGACTGACACCTGGGCTTTTCTGAAGAGTCGGTGCTGTCATTCCCGGACAGACAAAACTGTAATCTCAAATATATCGTGCCGGCCGTGAAATTGAGGGACTTAACAAGAAAAGAAAAGACAACATTGTGTAAAATAAATACATACAGAGTAGATACATACATTCATGCTACATACATGCGTGCGTGCGTGTGTGAGAGCTGGTGTGCGTGCATGTGTGCGTGCGTGAGTGCGTGCGTGCGTACAAACATAGTATATGCGCGGGTGGAATGTCTGCGTGCGTGCTTACCTACCTACATACATACATAAGCCCCGTATGCCATGAAAAACAAAGCACGAATCAACCATGATCAAAATAAGTCGTAAAACTAATACCAACGCATTCAAACAATTTTGATGGATTCAGGACTGGCAGATGGTGAGGCCGACGGTGTAGGCACTGATCGGGCTGTTACCTGGGGTCGGCCCGGACTGGGTCTGCACCCAGGTCTGCACTAGGTGCTTTGCCTGCCTGTCTGTCCCAGCGCTTGGTATCATTTACTTAATATGCTTTTTAAAACTAAATTCAGAATTTCAAATTAGAATTCATTATGAAATACACAACATACATACAGATATATATACATGCGCGCGTCTATGCGTGTGCTCATGCACAAGCGTGTGATTTTGTTTTGATTAGGGGTTTAAGGTTCCCATCGGCACTGTGGGTGTCGTTTTGGGGATGTTGTTTCCATTTTTGTGAGACTTGTGCCCAAGATGAGATGGCCGGTGGGGTTTGTCAGCACAGACGGGTCCACTCGCTCCGCTCTGCCTGGGCAGGCTTAGAGCCTCTGCGCGGTTTACCAGTACTCGTGTGGGGATCGGTTTCGGCTCTGCGTGGAAGAATCATGCGGACCATGTGCTTCTGCAAGCACTGAGGGACTTGGGCCGTCTGAGTGCACGTATGTATGCATTCATTTTGACCTGAACATACATTGGCTGTTAGTAAAACTCAAAAACACACTCACGCCGTGATCAGTTTTCATAGATCATATAATGTTGTATCGTGTTTTGTACGCTCTGTTATCCATCTTTTTTTTTTCTTTTTTAACCCAGTCATCCATCTATATGTTTTTATAAATTTGAATCATTTTGCACGATATGTATATGGAGTCGGGTAGGGAGGAGGAGCCGACAAAAAATGAATGGATGTGCCCCGGTTTACGTAGCAATTAGAAATAAAACGTTACAACATTTATTAGCTTCTAACATGTATGTGTCCACCCCCGCCCATCGGGGCTTGAAGAAATAGATGGGCTGCATGATGCTTCGACGTAGAGCTGAAACAGACTGCACACGAGTGCTGGTAAATCGCTAAGAGGATCTAAGCCTGCCGAGGAAAAGCGGTGCGAGCCATGCTTGTAAACCCTGTTGCTTTCATTGGACAACAGGAATTGAGATGTCATTTCATCTCAATGCCGGGTAAAAGTCCCACACAATTGGAAGCAACGTCTCCAAAATATCCTATACATTGTTGACGGGACGTTAAACTTCAAATCAAACAAACAAAAACATAAACGTGCAGTCATTCTTCGATATAAAAAGATTGGGTACAACATAAATGTTATACGACAGACTGCATGCATGGTAGTAAACCCAATCACGGTTGACAACTTTGCTTCCTTCTTTAATTGCACGCCGGTGGGTCCGGACTCAGATTCTATGACGGTTCCAACGTAAAGGCTTATTTTTGGTCGGTACCTGATGCTCTGCCACTCGAGTCTAACTGTTGGTTTTCTTTTGCTCCAGCAATTCTGTTGTTTCTTGCTGTTGAGTCCTCACCGTTGTTTCATCTTTGTGGTTGTTTGATTTTTTTTTGTTCACGGAGATGTTGTACTGATGAGTTAGGAGGCCTTCACGCGGACTGCACAAATTATTTGTCTCAATCGCGACGGAAGTAAGGGCGAGGATTGTGACCACGTAAAATCGATTTAAGCCCGTTCCAAGGCGGTTCTTCTGTTGCGGTTATTTTTGTTATGGTTTGGCTTTGGGTGTTTGTGTCGCATGTGTTATTTTATTTTTGATAGCCTTTCGGCCATTTTGTGGGAAAGTAACGTCCTCTTGGCTTTCCACTGTTGTAGTTTCCGATGGGGTCTGTTGCTTCATGTTTGAGTTTCTGTCCCTTTAGTGTCTCTGATGGGAGCTGTGGGTAATTGTATCGATTCCTGATCATTGCCTCTACTTCTATTTTTAAAAGAAAAGGAGAATAAACAATTTGACAATATCTGATACCCGCCATGAAAACACCTGTCGTCTGTGGTTTAGACAACTTGCAGTTAAATAACAAACAACCCTGCTCAGTTACACAAACCCGTAGAAGACACAGGTACTGTTTAAATCAAGCAATGAATACAAATGAGGACAAGATATTATCTTGTTAGGACAACATATTATCTTGTGCGCACACAGACAAGATATGATCTTGTTCGCACAACATATTATCTTGTGCGCACAAGATATTATCTTGTTCGCACAACATATTATCTTGTTTGCACAACATAGATTTTGGGAAGTTGTGCGGACAAGATAATATCTTGTGCGGACATGATATTACCTTGTGCGGACAAGATCTATGTTGTGCAGACAAGATATTATCTTGTTCGCACAACATAATATCTTGTGCGGACAAGGTAAAATCTTGTCTGCACAAGATAATATGTTGTCCGCACAAGATAATATCTTGTCCGCACAAGATAATATCTTGTCCGCACAAGATAATATCTTGTCCGCACAAGATAATATCTTGTCCGCACAAGATAATATCTTGTCCGCACAAGTTGCGCACAACTTACAAAATAAAAAAAAAATCATGTCCCTTCCCAGGTTCCGTACTTCCCGGGTTCCGTAGTGACATGTTATTCAAGCCCTGCTTTCAAGAAATGATATAAGTTGAGTGAGTGTTTGAGTTTTACGTCCCACCAACAGCTAAGGTCATACGGAGACCGGCCATCTAAAGATGAATCACTTCAAATATAGTGTAAAATCAACAAAAATGACTTTCCAGGTAGGCTGAAAATGGTTACAACAAATAAAGGCTGTTTTCCGCATGAATTAGAGTGGATGGTACTCGGTGCCCTCTTGGCTGACGCTCACATAATCAGGAGTAGTTCTATGAAGATAATGAAGGCAGATACGTATTTGTTGAGGGATACTTTTTTGTCGCAATACAAAAGCTCTACGGAGCTTATGTTATTTGTTTCTGCTATGCGACTTTAAATAACATCACAATAACACAGCTGTGAAACATAGTGCATTTTTTTCACATCTCCAAAAATGGCTACTTTTCTGATTAAAATCCCTGATATTTTTCTTATTTATACTGCAAACTTAGGTTGTGGGTATTCGTTAGAACCGCCTCATTGAGGCGGTTCTAACGAGTACCCACAACCTATGTCTTGGACGAGAAAATAATGTATACCCACGTAAACCCCCAGTTTTCTCAATATAAAGTGGGGTTTAGGGGGGATTCATTACATGGACTTGTTCACTTGATGAAGCTTCTTATCGTTATCTTTCGCAAGTTATAATTCCGAAGTAGACTTGCCCAAGTCCCTACATTTTACATTTTTTTTTTTTATTTTTAAATGAAAGCCCCTTTAAACAAAAAATATGTAAAAGTCTCTTTAGTCTTCATCTGTGAATGTAGGGACTTGTATACTCTGCAAAAGTTCCGACCAGCAAAAAGCTGGCATGAAACACTATCTCCCACTTGTTGATAAGAGCATTAGCATCTGCAGTCAATGTTTACTTAATAAATAACACCCACCTGCGTCTGTCAGTGAAAGAGAGGAAAATTATAGTATTTTTGAGATTTTTGTTTTGTTTTGTTTGATTTGAGGTTTAATGCCCCTGTCAACACTGTATAGGTCATTTTGGGGATGTTGCTTCCTTTGTGTTGGGACCTAAAACTTGTTCGAGACAGTGGTAGTTCCTGCCATCGAGGGTTGAATTTACTGAGGATAATTTCGGCATTACTTTCAGTCCTATATTTGATTAATATATTTTGTGTGTGCTCAATAGAATCAACTCGTGAGTACACACAATATAATTTTTCCAGATAAAATACGCCAAATACCCATAACTATCCCTAAATATTTGTCATATGGATACATGTATGTGTGAAGAATTTCTCAGGTACTCAAGAGCGAGTTCGAAAACAGTCATAGAAAACGAGCTATTGGTGTTCGAGCCATTGAGGTATCATTATACAGTCAAACCGGTTATAGTGGCCACCTCTATTAAGCAAGCAAGCAATCATTCAAATCCGGAAAAAGGCGAATGCATTATTATCCACCTGTATTGAGCAAGCACCTGTCTTAAGCAAGCACATTTTGATCATTCCTGATGTGCTTGCTTAACACAGGTTGGACTGTAATTGTTTTTGCACTGGTTTTATAGAAAAAAAATGCAAGCAGGCAGCATAATATCATTATCCTGGCATAATTACTTAGTTAATAAGATGTGTAATTGCAGAATCTTTTCAACATTACCTTAACAGGAGAAACCATTGAGAAAAGTGGCGTTTACAGGGGGTTACATAATGTTCTTATTTCTGCTCAGTAGTATAGATTGTGGGTACTCTTTAGAACCGCCTCTAACAAGCAACCACAATCTATGTTTGAAGCAGAAATAAAGAAAAACGATACGAGGGCTACCCAAAAGCTATGTTTTAGAGCAGAAATTACAAAATGACTAGCCTGGTACTTTGGTAAACCCTGCTTTACTCTATATAAAGTGGGGTTAACAAGGGTTTTCATTGTATGGACATGTTTAGGGGATGATCATGGTAATTGTGAATACTAGTGTCGTATGTCCATTAGAATCGCCTCATTGAGGCGGTTACACATAGATTGTGGGTACTCATTAGAACTGCCTCATTGAATTGGTTGTAACGAGTTCCCACAATCTATGTTTTGAGCAGAAATAAGAAAAATTCTGATTAACGTCATTGTTGGAGCCTTCTAATATAGCATAGGCATGTTATCGCAATGGTTTAAGAATAAAAGATTAAAATTGAAACTTCTTTTTTTTTAAACCCTTTGCCTTCATGTGGTTTTCCCCCACTAAATGTAAATAAATCATGGTAACAAGCTCTGGAGCCTGTCAGTGAAAAGTTATCTAAATAAACTTCTCACCCATATTTGACAATCATCTACAGGAAAGGTGAATGAGTTCTTTCAATATTTACAAGTCTGTTAATTTCACAATTTTCATAAAAGACGGTATTGGCTATTTCATTTACAATGTATTTATTTTTTATTTTTGTAAACAATTATTTTTACAATGGACACCTAATTAACAGACTTGGGCAAGTTACCGTGTCCTTTTGTGAAAAAATTGACGTAAAGTCGTCTTTTTTATGGGGGCCAAAATCAAATGATCAATAGACACGACCCTTTATAAAAAATCAAGTGGCCAAAATATATAAGAAAAAAAGAAAAATACATAAATTAATATATAATATTCAGAATTTTTTATCTGAAAATTTTTATTTTTTGGCGTCAAAATTTTCAATATATTTGAATAGGCGTGTTTTTGTCTATTGTGCTTAAGTGGTAACTTTTGATCGAATGTCAAACATATAAACTAACACAATACAGAATAAAAATCTTACATTGTTGAAAAAATCATCACGATCAAACGTATTACTTTGTCATCTTCTTGCATAAACCATCTGACAAAAGCTGACCATTAAGAAAACGATGATTGTTTTCCTAAACTAATGCACGGTTGGAAAAATTTAAGAACGTCCTACCTTTTAATTTATATTATATGCCAAATGCCTTAGGCTTTTTCGATTTTCATTTTTTTCCATCCGGGCTGTTGCAAACAGAGCCACTCTATCAAAACGGTAGAAAGTTGCATTTAAGAACTCTCAGTATCTTGATATATTATAGCAAAATGGAAGAGAGAAATTTAGTGTCTATTTTGTTTTGGAATTATTACATTATGGGATAAAATCATATTGACATTGTCATCGAGGATCTTCAAAAAATGTTCCGCCATGTGCTTAATTATATTGCGAACTTTTACTGGTAATGTTTAAATGACCTAAGAGTGACTATTTAACCAACTCCTACCGGATAATTTTTAAGTATACTGCTAAGAACAAAAGATTCTTACATGCTTTTCAATGAATGATAGAGATTTATCAGTGAAATATAAATCGATATTTTCACTGTTTCAAACAGTGAAAATACGATTTTTTATTTTTCACTGTTTGGGACTACTTTTTTCTTCAAATCTAACTCTAATTTCAATTTTATCTTTGTCAGATAACTGAACAATACTGAAATGTGTTCTAATTGACGCATAGCCCGTTCATGTGTGACGGGGACGTTACTGACGTCATTTATGACGCTGACGTCACGTCTTTTGTCGCGCGACGTTAGACTTGCCAGCAACTTCTTTGGAAAACTACTCTCTCAATTATTTCATTAATCATTCATAATAATACCATCCCAGGCCATTTCTCAGGTGCAAACTTTCAGTTTACACCCAAAAGTATACCCACTAAACACGATGGACACCACTAAATTGACGCGAAACGAACAGGAACAAAGATAATTTTCTCCGAATGTGAGCGACACCATTAAAGACGCTAAATATTGCCTTTTGAAGCATGTAAGAAACAGAAAATTTGATTTTTTCAGTGCAAGATCAAATTTTATTTCACTCATGAACACCAAAACTGCTATTTTCACTCGTGGCTACGCCACTCGTGAAAATAACAGTTTTGGTGTTCATTCGATGAAATAAAATTCGATCTTACACTGAAAAAATCAAATATCCTCTATTTGCTATATGTGTTCATTGTATATGACTTGAAGAAACCTATGTACTTTGATTATTATGAGCGGTATACTGGTACAGTTAATATAATAATTAAGTTCCTCTGTCATTACTGACACTGGCCATTGACAAATGTTACTATTTCTGTGTTCTGAGATGGCCGATGAAACCAATTCTAGCTCTGAACTGTGTGTTGCAGATTGAGAAACAGAGCTTATAGTAAGACAGCACTGATGGTGATGCCTTAGCTCTAGCTTTGCCGTAAAAGGAAAAAACAAAAACAGATATTGTGTAGTAGTTGGTATGACGAATGTCATAATAAATCTTGTAATGTCTATTGTTAAACAGACATGTGTAACATGTGTTGCATATTTGCATCTTTCCATTTATAAATTGCCTTGAGTCAGATTATGGCAACAGAATACATTCATCTTTGTGGACCGTTCAACATTTGGGCCGGCGCATGACATAACAGTCCCACATTTGAGCCGGCGCATTACAAATCCTACAGTAAGACATGTGCGCCTAACGAAGACTCAGATCAGCCTCCGTTGTGTGCTCTGGGGATAGCTAAGGGCTCAATGCTCCTTCGTGCAACAAGAAAAGTCTCGGATTAGACTATATGGATGCGTAGGCTGATCCGAGTCTTCAATGGGTGCACATGTCTTATTGTAGGTTTTGACTTCAGAATCAGAATTATTTACTGGTGACACGTCCTTAGACAATCCTTCACCAGGACCTTCGACATGCGCTGGCTCATTTATCAGTAGTGGAATTGGATAACAAAGCTAGTGAGCCTCACACCTGCCTTGCCATGATACTCAATACCATCCAACCGAGCACGGATACCAAGAGATTTGACAATAGTCGGAATTTGCTGGTCTATTATTCACCCTTCTGGCTCACTTTGGGATGCTGTTCCAAATTCAAAACTCCATGCATTATCACCCTTTCACAGATACACCGTGATCGAAGGCGTTACTCTGTCATGTATACACATATGTATTTCACCAAATAAAAGAATCTCCTTTTGTTCCACTCTACGAAAACATGCCTATACAAATAAATTGTAAACTATACTTCCGAAAAATTGATTTTTTATTTGACAAATTACGATATTTTTCTTATTTCTGTTCAAAATATAGATTGTGGGTACCCATTAGAACCGCCAGGAATAACAAGGTTTACCCCTGTAAACCCCCAGTTTTACTATAAAAGAGTGGGGTTCAGAGGGTTCAAAATTATATAGGGGTGTTTTCGTGATGATTATAGAAAATGGTGACATTACAACCACGCAACCAGCAGTTTAGCAATAAGAATTCTCCCCATTGCGGGTTTGATGCTGTTTGCAACGAAAATCAAAGACGCGCCTAAAGCTTTGTCGACCTACCATGTGCTTCTGAACAGGTTCCCAGTGGAATTCGTTTCCGCTGACCATTCCAAGGCGGTTCTTCTGTTGCGGTTTATTTTTGTAATGGTGTGTCTTTAGGCGTTTATTATCATTTTATTTTGGATAGCCTTTTGGCCATTTTGTGGGAAAATAACTGTCCTTTTGGCTTTCCGCTCTTGGTGATTCCGTTGGGGTATGTTGCTTCGTGTTTGTCTTTCTTTCCCTTTTGATGTCTCTGATGGGACCTGTAAGTTAATTGTATCGATTCCTGATCATTGTCTCTACTTCTGTTTTTTATACATGTAGATGACAGACAATGTCGGCGAAACGATTGCATAGCTAGTCGTTTGCAGTTGATTGGCGGAAAATATCAGACAACTGACCTTACGTTAATAATTTTTTAATTATGGTTTGCAAATCTGAAGAAGGCGGTTGTAGATTATATTTACAGTCGCTAAGCTCCACCCCACTTTCTTTGATAAGCGGATGTCTGTGCCGAATCCCTTGCTGCCAAAGGATAGCCTTTCTTCTAGAACATATTTGCGGTCACTACAGCTGATGTTAAGGGAATGTGTAGCGGCCGAAAAAAAGTCTCCCTGCCCTTCATCATAGTACAGTTTATATTTACTTGTAAATTGGAAACATTGCTTCTATTGTAGAATTAAAAAAAATATTTGAGGGTCATTGATGAGCCCATTTGGCCGAAACTAGGTAGTGTGGCACAGAAAACATATACACTCTATACTTTTCAGTTCTGTGTGAATTCCTTGCTTCGAGAGAATAACACTTTTCTAGAACATTTACATGAGTGTTCATGTATTATTGAATTTATTACACGAGTTGAGGAAAAGGGATAAAATGCGAGGCTTTGTCGAGCATTTTATCCCTTTTCCTCAACGAGTTTAATAAATTCAATAACACATCAGCACGAATGCAAGATTGTATTTATCATATGACATTTAAAACGCATTTTATTCACGAGTGTTTACAAAAGCCATTAGTAAACGCGACGTCGTTAAGGACGTCGTACATGTAACGTTACGGAACGTATCTAGCTAATTTGCGTATTTAATCCACCAGTGGATTATCGAAAATTTTACATGGCGGTATTACACTCTCAGACACGACGTTATATGATAAATATGGATTACGGTTTCTTTGTACTTTTGACAAACACATCATTTGTGTCGCAATCTAAGGCATGTTTGTATTTATGCTTATGCAATTCAACGAACGGACGAGAGAAACTCCTAGTTCCGCATTTGTATCAATGCCAGATTTGGCTTTAAGCTTGCTACTTACACGAAGGTATTATCCATGTCAGTCTCAGATCGTGGGTTTGTCCCTGGTCGCGGGTCGATTCCTACCGAGATCGTGGGCCGATCTCAAAATGTGGACCGATTCCAACAGAGTTATCCCACAACGAGGTTCGATTTTATTTAGAAGTGTGGCAAATATTATTCGATGATGTATGGTAACATCACGAAAACACGCCTATATAATTTTGACCCCCTTGAACCCACTTATATATAGTAAAACTCGGATTAACAGGGGTTAAATTTACTTTTCTTATATTTTGAGCAGAAATAATAAAAATATCACAATTCTTCATCTGCAAATTTTCATTTTTTCGGCGTTTAAGTTTAAAATGTATTTGTATAGGCGTGTTTTCATAATGTAACAGGATCGTGGTGCTCAGTTTTCTGTTGAAGGCTAACTTCCGAGTATCAAATAGTAAGTTTGTTTTCATTAAGTTACTAACTTTTCGCAGTTCGCCAGCTTCCTATTACGGTAGGCTTCATATATTATTTTGCAGCCAAAGCCCATAGGGGCTTGAAGAAATATATGGGCTGCATGATGCTTCCACGCAGAGCTGAATCCGGCCCGCACACTAGTACTGGTAAACCGCTTTCCAGGAACCGCGGTGCGAAGCTGAACGTCCATGCTAATAAACCCTTTTGGTTTCCTTGGGCGACCGGGCTTGAGATGTCATTTCATCTCAATGTCGGGTAAAAATCCTACAAAACTGGAAGCAACATCTACAAAATGTCCGTTAAAGTGTTGTCGGGGACGTTAAACCTCAAATCAAATATCATATGTTATTTCACTGTTAGTATTTGCAGAATGTACTCTAAAGCAAAGAAGTATTCTGATTTCGGCTTTTTGTGTTGACAGTTTGTGAATCAACCCTAACCTACTAAGTACAGTAGCGTTAAAGTGCTGATGTCCACTTTACTATTGCTTAGTACGAAATAGAAGTGAAGGAAATGACCAAGAATCAAAACAACTCCCCAACAACTCTCATCATTGACTAGAAAGGGAAAGAAACACGAACATGAAATAACTAAACCCTAATGAAAACATCACAAGCGAAAAACCAAAAGGACAGTTACTTTCCCACAAAATTACCGAACGGCTATCCAAAATAAAAGAAACAATATATGCAATACATACATATAAATGTAAAGACAAACTATATATAGAATGAAACCGCGACAGAAGAACCGCCTTGGAACGGTGAGTAAAAATATCTCAAGTATTTCACTTAGGGGAGTGGGTGGGTGGGGGCATTTAATCTTTTTACGTGGCCACAATCCTCGCTAATGTTTCTGTCTGGGCCTAGACATATATAATTGTTCAGTCCGCATGAAAGTTATTTAACGCATCAGAGCTACATCTCATCAAACAACTGCAGAGATGAAACAAGGACAAGAACTCAACAGCATGAAATAACTGAAATAATGGAGCAAAAGAAAACCAAAAGTTAGACACGACACAAGACAGAGCATCAGGTACCAACCAACATTACCTGAATTTTAAGTAAGTGTTTACGCTGGAGCCGTCAAAGAGTCTGAGGCCTTACCAGCCGGTGTGCATTTAAAGAGGGAATTAAAGGTTATCAACTGTGGGTTCCATGCATGAAGTCCGTCTTATAACATTTATGTTATACCCATTTTTATATCGAAGATAGAGTTTACGATATTGCGAAATGAAACCATTGCAAATATATATTTTTTTTCTGAATTTATATACTAAGAATCCATAAAGTCCGGGCTCCGATAGGCCTTGTTGCAGAAGAGACTTAAGTCAAACATTGAATTTTGCAACCAAATCAGAATGGCGTCTATAAAACTTAGAAAAAAAACTTTTCGTAGTTCATGATACCGAATACCCTGATTAAGAAGTTTAGGAAATAAAAAGTTTTACGATTGTTGGAGTCAGTTTCATGACTAGACACTCTGGTAAATCAAAATAATTGCGAAATATAAACACCGTGTGATGCCGCAAGAGAAACTTCACCATATAAGAAAGGAAAATTTACAAAATAATCACATTTATCATAAGTTTTGCAGGAAACAAACTCAGCTACAATAGAAATCTTCCAAATACCTGGTTTTGATATCAGAATAATATGTTGTATTAAACTTAGGTCCTGGCGGGTAAATTTGATTGTCCAAATTATCGAAGTAGGTATTGTCAATATTTAATCAATCATCAAAATATCTAGACTTCGAACTAACAGCTTCAATGATTTCAGATTGGTTTTCAACGGAAAGGGACATCATGAAGTCTCATTTATAACAAAACAAGAACAAAGCGACCACAAGGGATGCGCAAGTCGTACCTATCGGAATACCCACAGTTTGTCTAAATAACATAGTACCAAATCGTATGTAAATATTGTCAATAAGAATGGTGAGAGCTTCAAACATTTTCTTACATGACCATAAGAATAAATTTTTAATATGCTCTTCAGAAGTGAAAAACAACATCTTACATTACATGCAGGATAGATTGAATGCCTATTCAATTAAACCATTAAGATTTTGTTTATAAGATTATGAGGAAGTATAGTGTAAAGCGTGGAAAATTCAGTAGTTGAAAAATTTAAATCACAAAAACGTCTGAGTTTCAATAAATTCTTTAAAACCTCATTCGAATTTTTGATAGACCAAAACAGCTTTCAACCGGATCTTTGAAAAACTTTGTCGCAGTATTTAACCATATGTTTCTTGAAGGTGCATTCAGTCGTGGTACAATAGCTTGCATGTGCAATCAACCGTGCTTTGTATGATCTTTTGTGAAGTTTAGGTATCCACTATAACGTAGGTAGCTTGCCATTGCCTTCTGTAATACAAACATCAAACTTGGTAGCTGAATGACAGGTATGAACATTAACTGCATACCTCTCTTCAGCAAAAGGCTCTAGAAAGTTCATAGGCCTTTGTACCACCAAGTTTTTGCTGAAGAGTGTTAACATAGTGGAGCCGTCAAACAACGACGACATTGTTAGCGGTCTTGTCTGCCCGAGTCAAGGTCGAGTCTGCCCGCGTCAAACCATACTTTCTATGAAATTCTTGAATACCTAGTTTAAGTAGTTTAGGTCGAAGTACCAAAGCGTTAATCAAAAATCGTTGAATCCATAGACAAAATGGCAGATATCAATGTTCGGATCAACAGACATGGACTCCAGAAGAGTGTAATTAGGCGTCCGCGAATATTAAGCATTACTTGGTAAGCAAGCTTCGCCCACCATACCCATCGACCCGAACGAGGAAAAGGTGTAAATGCCGGGAAGAGTATGTCCGAGATTTTGGAAGTCTTCCTATGACTTTCCATTGGCAAACATATCAGAAATAATTCTGGAAATGGCCACATTGTACGGATCGACAAGATGACGTTTGCCTTAAGATTAAGGTGGCGTAAAGGCGTCTTAGTAGGTTTAACAGGCAATGCGTTGTTTCTTTTAGAATAGAAAAAATGCGTGTGTTTACTAGTTTCAAAATGCAAAGTTTCCCTTCTTTAAAGGGCTTTATGCTCAACATACTCTTGCTGACACGATCGATTACCGAATTCAGCGGTGATTCTTGCCTACATTTATTGAAATCAATGTTAGAAAGAAATCGGTTTTTCGGTCTTTTTAGAAATTATATTTCGTATCGTAGACTAAGGAATAATTTTTAAATTGCCAGTAATTAGGATAACAATACTCTGAGTCTTTACAATCTCAGGTATCAGGAGTGTTAGTATCAATAGCAAAATCAGAACAAGTTTATTGAAATAAAAAAGTAGATCTAACATGGTTGTCCAAGATCTAACATGGTTGTCCACCGAACTCTAACTGTTAGATTTCATTTGCTACAGCATTTCAGCTATTTCTTGCTGTCGAGGCCTCACCCTTGTTTCTTCTCTGTGGTTGTTTGATTTCTGTGTTCTCGGAGATGTTTCACTGATCAGTTAGTAGCCTTCTATCGGGCTGAACAAATTATTTGCCTTAATCGCGACGGACGTAAGGAAGAGGATTGCGGTCGCGTAAAATAGATTTGAGTCTCCCAGTGAAATACTTTCAACTGACCATTCTAAAGCGGTTCTGCTGTCCCGGTTTATTTTTTTTTGTTATAGTTTGTCTATAATGCATGTATGCATTTCTTATATTTTTCTTTTATTTTGGTTAGCGTTTGGCCTTTTTGTGGGAAAATAACTGTCAATTTGGCTTTCTGCTAATGATATTACCATTCGGGTCTAGTGATTTCATGTTTATGTTTTTTCATTCCCTGTGGTGTCTCTGATGGGAGGTGTGGGTTAATTGTGTCGCTGCCTTGTCATTGCCATAACTTCTAACATATTATAGCAAATTTTATGGATGTTTCAATACTTTGAAAACGAATAGTGTTATGATATTGGGGTTCTTTAAATCATTAAAACAACAGCTCATTATTTTTTGTGTGTGAACTCTCTGGAGGGTGTGTGGTTTCAGGTTCATTCTTTTTTGGTGATGCTGACAGTTCTCCAGAATTGTCCAACTGTCCCAAATCACTTGGTGTATCCAATTTTACAAAAGTATGTACAGATTTCAAATGTCTCCTGTTTCTTCCGAATGTTCCAGTTGGTGTCAAAACCACATAAGCTCTTACATCCGGAAAAGTCTCTTTAACTATTTCTTGAATCGACCAAGTTTTATCACTATCAAGTTTCATTCTTACTGTTTCTCCTGGCTGAAAGTTATTTAATGATCGTACCGTATTTCTCCTATTATTTTGCTTCATTTCACTGTTTCGTTTTTTTACCGTCTCGCGTTCCGGCCATTTCTGCCAGTGATGGTAAGTTTGTTCTTATGTTTCTACCTATCATTAGCTGAGATGGTGAACACCCAGTTTCTTAAGATTTTGATGGTGTTGGGCGGTATCCTCTTATAGCACTGTGAAAGTCTTTCTGTCTTAAGATCTGTTTCGCAATTTTAACTCCGGTCTCAGCCTCTCCATTGTCTTGAATGCAGTATGGAGAACTGAAGATCTATTTAAAGACTCGCTCCCGAGCAAAGATTTTAAAGTCAGCTAATATTAACTGTTTTCCATTGTCACTCACTAATTCTTCTGGGTCTCCCCATGTAGAAAACATGATTTTTAGTTTTTCTTTTACAGCTAAACTTGTTATTTTCTTTAAACAAGCAATCTCTATGTATCTAAAATAATAATCTGTACCCACAACGTACTGCTTGTTGTTTACTTCACATAGATCGGCAGCAATGTTCACCCATGGTCCTGATGGTAAATCAGATGTCTTTAAAGACTAATTTGTTGTGTTGGCCTACGAGCCTAACAGATATTACATTTCTGGACCTTAAACGCTATATCTTTTGAAATATAAGGCCACCAGACGCACACAGCTGCTCTTTCTATGCACTCTCTAATCCCTTGGTGACCACTTTGTATACTTTCTAGAATTTCACCCCTCAGTCTTGATACAGATAGATCTGATCTCACTGGAAAATAGCTTTTAGCTTCCATAGGAAATGATTGAAGTTAATCTCGCAAACCAGATCGTGTACAAATGATTGCTTTCTGAATTTCTATGTCAGATTTTGGGAACTGTCTGATTTTGTCCATTTTAGCGTCGCTTACTGGCCTGTTTGTATGCACTAACTCAACGTATGAATTAACCTCTAATTGGATTTGCTCTATTCTAAAAGAAGGTAGTGGTGACCTTTAAAGAGCATCAGGAAATAACAAATCTTTTCCAGATACAAATTTCGCTTCTACTTTTTCTCAGATTCTGTCAGTATTCTAGAGCAATAAGCCACCAGCTTGAGTTCAGTGCCCTCTTGTTGGAAGAGAGCTGCACCTAAACCAAAACTTCTCACGTCCGCGCTAACTACTATTGGTTTTGATTTGTCATAGAAAGCTAAAACTGGTGCACACATTATCATGTCTTTAACTTTCGTGAACGCGCTTTCTTGATCTGGACCCCAGAACCAAGCGGTCTTAGATTTTAACAAGCCTTCCTAAGTAATTTATCATGCCTAAAACGCGCTGAAGCTCAGTGACATTCTCGGGAGCTTTTAAGTTTCTCACAAACTGAACTTTGGCAGGATTTGGGCCCAACCTCGCACCACTGATTATATGGCCAAAATATTCTAGATGTGACTTGCGAAGCTCGCATTTCTCACGATTGAGCTTTAGACCTGCTCTTTCTATTATATTTATAACTTGTCTGACCCTCTTTTTGATTTCTGTCATATATCAAAATATCATCTATGATTTCATCGACCCCTTCTAGCCCTTCTAAGAGCTCTAACATTTTTGCTTGGTAGATCTCTGACGCACTGGCAATTACAAACGGGACCGTTTGAAGGCAAACCTACCAAAAGGGGTAATGAATGTAGTGAACTAACTGCTCTGACCTCGCAGAGACAACTGGTAAAACCAACTCGACGTATCTAGCTTGCTAAATACCTTCATTCCTACAAGTTTTGGCGCAATATCATCAAGTGTATAACGTAAGGCGCCCGCGCTTCACAGCTTGATTCAACTTTTGTAGATCTGCACAAATCCTAAACTTACCTGAGGGCTTCGGCACAACGACCATGGGTTCGCACCATTCGGTCGACTCTGTCACACTCTCAATAATATCATCTGCAAACATTCTGTTTAGCTCATTTTATACCGTGGGCATTAAGGGAAAGGGTACTCGTCGCGACGTAGCTATGCTAAGCATCAGGCTTTTGTTCGATCGCGAACGGTTCACAGTTTAACAAACCAGTTTGCCCAAACACTCAACCATTTACTTCCTCGATCCGCCTAGCAATGTTTAAAGAACATGCTGCATTACGACCCAACAGATTATTTCGATTTTTGCCAGCGACCACGAAAACAGGAAACCTATACAGTTTTCCATTTCTGAATGTATCAGCAATCGAATATCCTTTACATTCCAATTGTCCACCTTGGCTTGCTAGGACGGAGGTTGCGCGTTTCAGAGCTGGACGTCGTTTCAACGTTGTAAATGTTTTCTCTAAACTGTACCGCCCCTGTATCGATCTTAAAATCTATATCAACTGAACAAATATTTAAGGTAGCTATCCAAGGTTACTCGTCACTGATACAGCCGATCTATCCAATAACATATTTACTGGTTCCAGCCGAGGCATGAAACATCCCCGGGTCAGCATCATCACTGTCATAATTGTCATCATAAATCACTTCTCGCACTGCTGGTCGTTTGCTTTTGCAGTAAACTTGAAAATAGTTCATTTTGTCACAACGCCTGTATTTTGTACTATAGCAGGGCATTTTGTTTTATCTCCGTGTCTTCGGTTACACCTAGAGCACTGTGGAATTTGCGGCTTTGGATTTCGCTGATTATACTGCAATTTTGACTGTTTTCGTGTCTGCTGTTGCTGTTTATTTTGGTAAAACTTTGGCCTTGCACCCTTAATTTCCTCAATGTGTTTATCTGATTGGTCCCGAACCTGGTCTTTCACAAGTTCTGCCTGCCTACTCATTGACACGGCTTTTTCCAAACCCAAATCCGATTTTAACTGCATTTTTTTCTGATAATTCCTTATCTAGAGTTCCAATCCTGTCCCTAATTTGTTCATTCTTTTTAGTTCCAAATTCACAATTTTTTGCTAACTCATACAAGCTTCTGATAAAAGAATCTACAGATTCTCCTGAGTTTTGTTGTCTTTGATGGAATTTTGCCCTTTCGTGAATTTAGTTTCTTTTAGAAATGAAATGTGAACCAATTTTTTCAAGAACTGTAGCTTAGGTTTCTGAGTCTTCAGCATCAAGTTCGAATGATTTAAAAACATTTTCCGCTTCTTTTCCCATTGTGTAAATCAAAGATGAAACCTGCATTTCTTCTTCCTCTTTATTCAATTTTGAAGCCAGTCTGAATCTAGAAAATCTTTCTTTCCCCATTGAGTAAATCAAAGATGAAACCTGCACTTCTTAAAATGGATGAAATCACCGAACTGTCCCGGAAGATACTAGGTGAATCTATTAACGTTCTACCAAAGGGTTATCCTTTGGAAGCAAGGAATACACCACAGAACTGAAATATATGGAGTGTACATGTTTTGTGTGCCAGACTAGCTAGTTTCGGCCAATTAGGCCTCATCAGTGACCCTCAGATATTTTCAAAATTCAACAATGGAACCAATTATCCCAACGGACAAGAAAATATAATTTACACTATGATGTAGGGTGGGGAGACGTTTTACCGCCGCCACACATTCCCACACAAACTGTAGTGAAGCAAAATACGTTCTACAAAAGGGTTATCCTTTGGAAGCAAGGAATACACCACAGAACTGAAATATATGGAGTGTACATGTATTGTGGACCAGACTAGCTAGTTTCGGCCAATTAGGCCTCATCAGTGACCCTCAGATATTTTCAAAATTCAACAATGGAACCAATCATCCCAAAGGACAAGAAAATATAGTTTACACTATGATGTAGGGTAGGGAGACGTTTTACCGCCGCCACACATTCCCACACAAGTTGTAGTGAAGCTAAATACGTTCTACAAAAGGGTTATCCTTTGGAAGCAAGGAATACACAACAGAACTGAAATATATGGAGTGTATATGTTTTCTGGGCAAGACAAGCTAGTTTCGGCCAATTAGGCCTCATCGGTGACCCTCAGATATTTTCAAAATTCAACAATGGAACCAATGATCCCCAAGACCAAGAAAATATAATCTACACTATGATGTAGGGCAGGGAGGCGTTTTACCGCCGCCACATATTCCCACACACCAGCTGTAGTTAAGCTTAATACGTTCTAGAAAAGGGTTATCCTTTGGTAGTAAGGAATACACAACAGAACTGAAATATATGGAGTGTACATGTATTCTGGGCCAGACTAGCTAGTTTCCGTCAATTAGGCCTCATCAGCTCTATTAGTGAAATGTATTTTGATGTAATAACAGTTGTGATTAATTTCAGAACCGATGTAAGGGCGAAGAGCATGTTGAGTATTACCTCTAGTGTAAAGAAGTGAAGGCAATGATAAGGAATCGACACAAGTAGTCCCCAGCTCCCGTCAGAGAAACAAAAGGGACAAAAACACAAACATGATCCAGCTAGACCCTAAGCGAAACATCACTTATAGCGGAAAGTCAAAAGGACAGTTACATTCCCACAAAAAGGCCAAATATTTATCCAAAACAAAATAGTATAAGCGATACACACACTCAAAGACAAGCCATAACAAAAAGAAACCGCGACAGAAGAACCGTCTTGGAACCGTCAGTGAAACGAATTCCAATGGGGGGGGGGGGGGGGGGTTAAATCGATTTTACGTGGCCACAATCCTCGCCCTTACTTCCGTCGCGATTTTGACAAATAATTTGTTCAGTCCGCATGCAAGCTCCCACCTCATCAGTGCAACATCTCCGAGAACACAAAAATCAAACGACCACAGAGATGAAACAACGATGAGGACTATACAGCAAGAAACCACTGAAATGCTGGAGTGAAAGAAAACCAACAGTTAGACTTCGATGGGCCCGACCAGAGACAGAGCATCAGACACCAACCAACATTTCATAAAATTAAATTCTCACCAATTCACAGTAAGCCTTTACGCTGGAACCGTCATAGAATCTGAGGCCTGACCTCCGGCGTGCAATTAAAGAGGGAAGCAAAGTTGTCAACCGTGATTGGGTTAACTACATTGCATGCAGTCTGTCGTATATCATTTATGTTGTTCACAATCTTTTCATATCGAAGAATGATTTTACGTAAATGGGTGCTGAAGTCATTTCAATTATCTATTTTTTCTGAATTTATATACTAAGTCACCATAAAATTTGGGTTCCGATAGACCTTGTTGTAGAAGAGATTTAAGTCCAACATTATATTTTTGAAATTTAATCGGACTGACATTAAAGAGCAATTACAAAGAAATTTTAAAAATTCTTAGTATGAAGCAAGGTGAAAGCAGACACAAGAAGGGTCATTTTATTGAAAACCGCATGAAAAAATTCCCATTCGTTCCAAAGTTATGCTCATTATTATATTTGATACATACCTATTTTCCTCTAAGAGTAGCCTCCCCCGAGTTTTCTTTGATTTTAACCCACAATGCAATATTCTGGGATGTCATAATGGCTTTAAACTTTTTAAAAATAATTTTAAACTACCATATTTTCCATTTTGCTGTTGCCTCATACAGTTTTCTCATGCCCTTTGATTACTGTGTATCTTGTTCATAGTTTAGGATAGAAATGAGAAATTTGATTTTGAAATCCAAGCTTATATTTACAATTAAAGTATTTTTAAAAGTGTTTAAAACTACCATTTAATTCAAAATTTCATTGCAACTATCTAATGTAAGTGTTTTCACATGCCTTTTGAACAGATCTGTAAGTTGTGTATGATAAATCATCCTCTTACAAAAACAGGAACTTGAATTTAAATTATGTTCAAAAACATTTAAAATTTGAATTTAAGGTTTGCAATTGAAAATATGAGAAAACTGGTTTAGCATATCAGTTGAAATCAGTTTAAATAATTCAAATAGGTGATTATACAGTTCCTAAGGACTACAAAACACAAGGTATTTAATATTTAAAAAGTTTAATGTGCATCTATGACATCATAGAATACCTCATGAATATTAATGAGGCAGTCTGAAGCTGCTCTGTTTCCATGAAGTATTTCACACTTCAAATTGTAATATCTTGGTTAATCAATATCTTTGTAAATTTAATGGATGTCTATACCTTTGCATATGACCTTTAAAGCTGCATAATATAACTGATTAGAAATTTCGTAGAATGTATTCGCCTCGGTGTCTAGAATATACGTAATGCAGAAATGGATAATGAACTTAGAAATGCTAGTATTGAGTGGAGTTCGTGATTTAATGATATTATTGACAATCACTTCAGCCATGTTTTGCTTCTTTTATAAGCTCGTAATTTACTTTCGTATTTGGCGTTTATCCTGAAGCCAGGTAATCTACTTTTACGGTTTTGGCATTCCAAAAGAGAGAATATATATATATGTCCAATAAACACTAGAATTTTTAATTTGCTTCTACCGCGGTTTCACTGTTTTACAGATTTACAAGAAGACATTGAATAACCTAGCAACAAACGTCACGTCATAGGTAACGTTTACGCTTGACGTCAGTAACGTTTCCGGTGTGTGGTTATCTTATTTAGTATCTAGCATATGTCTATATACATTGTCGTGTGTATATAAACATACACCACATTTATACTAATTCTTTACGGAAACTCACTGAACATCAAGTTCGCAAACCTTAATATTACCATTATTTATGCATATAAAAGATACAAAGTATTAATGTATCAATATTGATGAACAATCTGATGGCACCATACTTATTTAAACGTTTTTTATGTTTTAATTAGCCCTGTTTAATTGTGGTTTTAAACTGTAGATAAAGAATTTCTCCTTAGCCCGTCGTAGAGTTGTACTTTCTACGTACATCTTATAAAGTGGGAAAATGTAGTACTTTGGGTGTTAGTTGCTGGAACACTCATCGATTTGCCCACTCACTTGCAACATTCTGGTAAGGGGGTCTCTAATCTGCTGATTATGAATCGTGACCCTGATACGCAGAAAGTTGCCGGTTTCCCCTATATACTCCTCCCCTCAGCCTCTGCTGTTCATCACGTAGATCACATTTTCGACATCACATGTCATATGTTCTTACACTTTAAAGGTCTTTCCACAATTGAATTTGAATGAATTTCCTTCCAGTAGATGAATACAGAGGCCGCAAGTTGGTCTAGTACATTTCGTTACTCCGCACGCATCGTTTGACGTAAACTTTGCTTTCGTTAGTAAGCGTTTGAGGTTATATGGCTGACGTTTACTTTTTATAATTTTGTAATTTGACAAAATGTTTCGCATTTTTTCGTCCTCTTGTAGAATTGGCAAGTTATCAGTAATGACCCTGAACATTCCTGGGTCTCTAGGGTTAAACGTCGCTACATATGGGATTATATTCTATTTGTCTTTTGCGCAACCGTGCGAAGTACGTTCTTATCTAGCGACATTGCCTTTTGTAAACCATGTCCAACTATTTGAGAAGGGTAATTTTGTTTGATTAAAAATGATTTTAGTCCTTGCATACGTCTCTGCAAAACCTGTTCTTCGGAGACTATGGTTCTAAGTCGGCGTGCCAGATTATATGGAATATTTACTTTGGTATGCCTAGGGTGACACGAGAAGAACAGTAAATATTGTTTACTGTCCGTGTCCTTGTAGTAAATGTCTGTCTCTAATTTTCCTTTTGGGTGTTAGACTAAAAGGAATGATTGTTCGGTGTTGCTAAATTCAAGTGTAAGCTTAATATCTTTATGTAGATTGTTCAAGATATTGTGTAATGTTTCTAAATCACTTAGTGGTTTTGTCCATGGGATGAAGCAATCAGCCAGGAAACGCTTCCAGTTTGTAAGGAAATCCTTACCATACTCATTTCCGAAAACGTCTGTGACTTTTTCATATAGTTTTACCTCTAGGTAACCAATGGCAAGGTGTGGCATAAACGGGTGCAAATTTGGTACCCATGTCAGTTCCTTTTGTCTGCCTATAGAAGTCATTGTTAAAGCTAAATGTGTTGTTTTCGAGAATAAGTTTGATTGCTTCTAATATGAAATGGTTTGGAAATCTATGTTTCGTTAATTCTGGATATTTTTCTAACCAATACTGCACCGCCTCTAATCCCAAATTGTGTGGTATATTGGAGTGCTTCAATATCGAATGAAGCCAAAAGTGTATGCAGTGGAACTTTGTCCGGAATATGATTAGGAAAGTCAGTAGTGTCCCTTAAGTTACTTTTTACATATTCCGTATATGGTCTTAAGATAATGTCCAACACATTACAAAGTCTGTGAGTCAGACATGACGAGCCCGCAACGATTGGTCTTAATTTTAAATCGTTTACTTGTTTGACTTCCACGTATGCTGAATTTGCATTTTTCAGATATTGTTTTACTTTTGTGTAATTTTGGGAGGCCGTAAAACTGACTTGATTTCACTTCAAAATTCTTTTCGGTTAATGCGTCTTGTTGTTCCTTTAAAAACTTTTTATATTTTTGTCCGGTGTCTTTATGTGGATCTCCAGGTAATTTTTCATAATAATCGTTGTCTTTGATAATTGTATCTACCATTTCCCGATAATGTTCCGTATCCATAATTACTGTAGTCCCCCCTTTATCTGCTTCTTTTATTATTATAGAATCATCATTTTGTAGTGATTTTATTGCTTTGGATTCGGATTTACTTACATTTTGTTTGATATTTTTATTTGTTTTTGTTTTTGGAAAATCTTCAACCATATAAATTTGTCTAATGCTGCGTTTCTTTTAGAACGTGGAATAAAACTGCTTTTATTTCTTACCAGTGAATTATCATTATCTTCAGTGCCATCAAAGTATTCAACAAGTCTGAGTTTCCTATTAAATTCTTAAACATCTTCTGTCAGTTTTTCAGCATTTCCGGTGGGAGGGGTAGGGGTAATTTTTAATCCTTTATTTAATAAAGTTATTTCTGATTTACTTAGTTGTTAACAGACAGGTTTATAATCTTTATGTCGTTAATGTCTTTCTTATGAATGTTTTCATTGCTCTTAAAGGAACTCATTTTTTATTTTTATTTATTTAGTAACGTGTGTTCTGTCCGCGACTCTGACCTCGGCCTCGACCTCGGTTCTGGCCTCGACCTCTCCCCCGATATATATATATAAAATCAGGTAATACCCCATGATAAATGTTTTCAATAAAACCCAATGAAAAATGTTTTTTTTTCTAAAGATTTAATCCATTTAAAATCAGTTTTATCGTTTGATAATTTTAAATTTATCGGTAGAATTTTTATCTTACTATATTTTTCCACGAGTTGCATAGAAATATAATTGACAGAATAACCTGTAAGTTAAAGTGACGGTACAGGAAAGTGCCATTTTGTATGTTTAGTAAATAATGTCCTTCTGACTTTCTGCTGTTGGTGTTTCCATTAGGGTCTAGTTACTTCATGCTTGTGTTTCTTTCCCTTTGGTGCCTCTGACTGGAGGTGATGGTTGATTGCATCGATTCCTGATCATTATTATCACTTCTATTTTACTTCTTCTACGAATATTGTTCATTATATCCAGTTTTAATATACGATTAGTTTGGCCGACGTACTGCATTCTGCAGTTGCAGCACGTCAGGTTATCACGTATATTAAATCCGTAGAGTTTCAGTTTAAAGTGACATGTTGACTAATGAAAAGCATATAACTTTTACAGATGAAGAAACGGTAAATGCAGTGCATAAATGCGAGCAACACCTGCACTTCTTAGCATTGCACTTAGAAATACCAGGATAAAATCCACTTAATCCGGTTAACAGTTATCTACATCTAAGCTATTATTGACGAAGTCCGCTTTGTAAAGAAAGTTATCTCGCAAACCATTGACCCAGCTCATATACTTCAGTAAAGACCTAGATCATATGCCGTTGAGGATATACACTGTTTGCTTCAAATACTGGATTTTGAGGGCTTAAAATAAACAGTATATGTCTCCGGTTAGGACCATTTTCCCAGCCCAGAGACAATCGACCCATCAGTGTTGTCACTACTTTGATTAGAGAAATGTTTAAGACTTTCGTCTGACTCAACGTATTCGTCGTTTTTTTATTTCTTTTTTTTCGATAGCTTGTTTCGTATATATCAATGTCATCTCTGACGCGAAATGGTTTGTCAAATAACCGATTAATGTGTTGTCATCGGCCCTTGATTTGGGCAAAAACAAAATCGGCACTCGATATGCGACAAGATCGGCCCTTGATGTGGAAAAAGGAAGCCTATCTACGATTTGCAGTGCAATCGACCCATGATTTGGAAATCGGCCCTCGAGAAGGGATCGGCCCTCCGTCTGAGTCTTACGGATACATAATATGTTTTGTACAGACAAAGTATTTATAGGTTATTTGCTTTATATTGTTAAATATTCGACACGAGTTCATATGACGAAGGATGCACGAGCTTGCGAGTGCGTCTCAGTCATGTGAACATGTGCCGAATATTATATAGATCTGAAAGTAGTACTAATGTCAACGTGATTGCTTATCTAGGGGCGACATGTACTTGATTACAGGCAGTATGGGAAATATTGACCGGTAACTTCTGTTCAAAGTAAACAGGACATTTTGTGGGTATATAACAGTCTGCTGTGTAAATATTGTCTGTAACCACTCTTGAATGTTATGAACTTTAATCTTCGTCAGTATATTTCTTCCTCAGTTATCCGGAGGTCGTCCGGAGAACATTCTGAAAACAATGAAAACATTTTATGTATGTAAATACAAATAATTACACATTACGATAACACTCCCGTGCGACATAGTGCATTTTTTTCACATCTCCAAAATGGCTACTTTTCGGATTAAAATCCATGATATTTTTCTTATTTATACTGCAAACATAGATTATGGGTGCTCGGTAGAACCGCCTCATTGAGGCGGTTCTAACGAGTACCCACAACCTATGTCTTGGAGTACTAATAAGAAAAATAATGTTTACCCCCGTAAACCCCAGTTTTCTCTATACAAAGTGGGGTGTAAGGGGGTGGTCATTTCACGGACTTGTTCACGTGATGAGTAAAATTCCGCTGTTTTCACCAGCGAAATTTAAGACTAATTCTGCTTATACATAAGGCTGGAGGCATCAGGCAAGAGACGCCCGATCCAGATAGGCGTCCCCCACCGGGCAAACATCAGCAAACATGGCCCACGCTCCACGGAAGTTCCGGGCATCAGTCAGGAGATGTCCAAAGTAGCGAGACTTGCAATATTTAAAATATAACAAACTGTGGTAACCAAATCCGCTAAGATACATGTCTCACCTGACAAGTCAGTCTTAGGTTTAGAGAAGTTAGAATTTTATACTGCAAAAGTTAAAGACATATTATAGTTATTTAAATCAGTACTTGAGTGCTGACGTCAATACCGCAGTATCAACCTCAGCACTAAGGAACTGATACTGAGCAGATAATACCCTCGGGGACGAACGAATCATCCACCAGCAGAGATACCGACCCAGTGGTTGCAATTCGGGTGTAACTATACCAAATTTAGTGACACTTAGGCCTTTCGGATATTTAATCTTCATCAGTGTGTCTAAACCCCAAAGATTTGAAACCGAAACGGATGATGGTCAAGACCCGGCAAACACAGCACAATGTAAATTGTACCACCAAAAAAAAACATTTTAAGATGCAAAATTGCGATATTTTTCATAATTCTGCTCTAAAAATATATTGCTGACGGTCGTAAGAACCGCCTCATCTAGGCGGTTCTAACGAGTATCCACAATATATGTTTTAGAGCAGAAATAAGAAAAAATAAGGTTTACCCCTGTAACGCCCAGTTTTTCTGCATAAAAGTGGGGTTCAAGGGGTCAAATTTATATAGGCATGATTTCGTAATTTGGAAATTTAGTCAGGAGTTTCTGATCACAGAGCCGTAAGGGAGATGTAGGGTCACTGTATGAAAATTAAAATGAACCGGTTCAATGAGGGAGCATTGAAGTACACCAGACAATATGCAGAAGCCAATGTTGTTTTAAAGTCAATTCAACACTGAATCAACGGCGCGTGCCAGTAGGGGTGGTTTGAATTGTCACATCTAGGTCGAAAATTATGTGTAAAAGAAATTTGAGAAAACCATATGCACTGAAATCTTTGTGTCAAGCATGGTTAATAAATATTGCAGGCAACTTGAGTTTTTATAAGTACTCAAGTGCAGGAAAAACTCAACATAATGCACGGTTGGATTTAAAACGTTTTTTTTTTTTTTTTTTCTGTGTCGACTGAGCATATATTATGGTTCATTTGTCGACTTTTTAGTTATCATTGAATGACCACATTCTTTCTATCATCTGCCGTGTTTGAAAAGAGCGTGCCATAAACAATTGTTATGTAAACACCGGTGAACGGTGCGTATGTAATAATCGACGAAGGAGGCATCGGTTTTCCATGAGTGCAGTAAATATAGTTATCTGTATTTCATTGTTTAATACAGGTACCTGAAATTGAAATGAAGATATTGTATATGAAATACAGATACCTGTATTAAATATTGTAATTCGGATATCTGCAATCAAAGTAGAAGTAAAACAAAGATCAGGAATCGATACAATTAACTTACTCCACCCATCAAAGACACCAAAGGGAAAGAAACACAAATATGAAGCGACCAGTTTGTTTGTTTTTGATTTGAGGTTTAACGTCCCCGTCAACACTGTAAAGGTCATTTTGGAGACGTTGCTTCCAATTTTGTGGGACTTTTACCCGACATTGAGATGAAATGACAACTCAAGCCCTGTCACCCAATGAAACCAATAGGGTTTATTATGAAGCGACCAGACCATAATGGAAACCTAAAGAAAGGAAGACCACAAGGACAGTTACTTTCCCACAAAATGGCCAAATGGCCATCAAAAATAAAAAGACACAAGTGATACACACAGTAAGTAACAATCAAAAACATAAATAAACCGCCACAGAAGAATCGCCTTGGAACGGTCAGTGGAAAGTATTCAACGGGGGGTTTAAATCGATTTTACATGGCCATAATCCTCGCCCTTACCTCTGTCGCGGTATACACTAATTTTGTTTAGTCCGCATGAAGGCTTCATATTTCATCAGTGTAACATCTCCGAGAACATACAAATAAAAAAACTACAGAGATGAAACAAGGTTGAGGACTCGACAGCATACAACAACAGAATTGCTAGAGCAAAAGAAACCAAACAGTAAGACTATGATGACGCCTATAAAACCTAGAAAAGGCTTTACGTAGTTTATGATACCGATACCCCTGATTAAGAAGTTTAGCGGTTAATAATTTATTACGAGTGTTGAACATACGTGACTAGACACTCTAGCGAATCGAATTAACTGCGAAATATAAACCCCGTACGATGTCGCACGAGGAACATCACCGTCAAAAAAAGGAAAATTTACAATCTCGAAATCAAAATCATCACGTTTATCATAAATTTTGCAAGTAACATATCCATCTGCAATAGATAAATGTAAATCCAAAAAGGGGGCCTCGGTATCAGAGAAATTTGCCTTGTTTAACTGAAGTTCTATGGGATAAATCTGACTGATCAAACCATCAAAGTAAGTATTGTCAATATTTAATACAGATATGCAGATATCTGCATTTAATATGTTATAACCCGCACGGTACGCCATATATAAACGCATATTCAAGAGGCTTCAGTCTTACGAACCACTTTTGAACTGTCCCAAGAATGAGTGGTCTTAATATAAGAATTCTATAAGAAATGTGTCGCGAAAACAACAGCGTGAAAAATAAACCGACAATACTTTTACAGCTCGATTACACATATAACAATATATATCGGGTCACCGAACCATGTTTGCATAAAAGTTGTCATGCCTAGATGCAAGCTTGTACCAAGGAACCAGTGGCGCTATTTGGACCACCAGTGTATATAAACCATATTCGTTTCATTGGCCGACAAGACTTGAGACGTCATTTCATCTCAATGTCGGGTAAATGTTCCACGAAATTGAAAACGTCTCAAAAATGACCTAATATTTTGACAGGGACGTTAAATCTAAACAATATCAAGTATTATTAATTAAGCTCTTATAGTTCTTGAAACTTGAACATAAGGGTGAACGCAAGGTTTCATGCAATTGTTCAATAAATCATTGAACCATGAAATGTAGGTCAAGTTCAAATACTGATACTTGCATTAAACTTGCAATCACAAGACGAAAATGTGTACCAAGCATCATAAATGAAGCTCTTCTAGCTCTTGAGAAATGAACTTGATCATTAGAGTGAGCGCGACAAAAACAAGATGTATTATACTCACCGTAAATAGCCTAGCATTACGAAAACACGCCTATACAAATACATTGTAAACTTTCCCACCAAATAGAGAACTTTTAAGATGAAAACGTGATATTTTTCTTATTTCTGCTCAAAATATAGATTGTGGGCACTCGTTAGAACCGCCTTATCGAGGCGGTTCTAACGAGTAACCACAATCTATATTTTAGAGCAGAAATACGAAAATAAAGTATACCCCTGTAAACCCCAGTTTTACAACATAAAAGTGGGGTTCAAGGAGATCAAAATTATATAGGTGTGTTTTCGTGATGGTAATCGACATATCGTTTGTTTCTGGTACACTGTAACGTTTGTAGGAGTACAATCAACGTTTCGAAACGTTTGTTACATAAAAAGTGACATTTTATTGAACACGCATCTGCACCTATAGTTTGGCAGTATAGGTTTGTGTGCATTTCAAATGTGGTTCATCATGAAAACAAGCCAATGTAGTTTGACCCCCTTGAACTTCACTTTTATAAAGTAAAACTAAGGTTTCTTTTTTCTGCTTTAAAATATAGATTGTGAGTACACGTTAGAACCGCCTCGATCCGCCTCATCGAGGCGATTCTAACGAGTATCCACGATCCATACTCCAGAGCAGAAATAAGAAACATAAGGTTTACCCCTGTAAACCCTAGTTTTACTATGCAAAAATGGGCTTCAAGGGTTCAAAATTTATGTGCGTTTTCATGATGGCAGATTGAGTACCAATTTATGTCACAATAAGCCAAGCTATAAAAAGCAGTTGCATTCACAAGACTTTATTTGATAATCCTGACCTTTGACCTCACCCTTCACCCTAGGGGGTCAGATCAAATTTCCAATGCCCGAACACACATCGGCAATTCGTAAGCAATGTGTGTTCCAATTTGGTTACCATAAGCCAAGAATAGAGACAAGTACACGTAGCTACAGTCACATTTCTTTAAAATAAAGTTTGTTTGACCTCATCCCATACCTCATGTGATGAGGTCAAACAAACTTTATTTTTAAGAAAACCCCTTAAGAATGCATCTGTTTTTATTTCTAAACCTACAGTGATCAAACCTAGTACACGAATTGCTGAAAGATTGCAGGTGTGTTTGAACGTGTTTGAAGTTTGATTGCAAACCCCAATACACCGGTCATTTTAGCTGAGAAAAGGCTGGAGAAAGCAACCTTTATAAAGTTTTGAATATATTTCACTCATTTAACCATTTTTGTTAACTAGAGTTTGTTCTTGCTTTCAGTAATGATAATATCAGAAACAAACGCTACCCCCATGTTTTTGTTACAGGTAAACAAACGTTAGCATACATTTCTCAACGCAGCTCTTGGGGATCAAAGTACAGACAAATTCCTACAAATAATAACATAAACTTACCCTGTCAATAATCTGGACTGCGAATTAACTTCCAAACTATTACTACTAGAGAGTTTTTATTTCCCTAATTTTTAAACCTATAAACATGTGCCATGCAAGCAGTAATGTTCTAGTCTAAAACTGTTGTCGAAGCAATCTACTGACTCTTTAACACACTTAACTAGGGGATAGATACGAAAAGACAAAACTTAAAATTTCACCAATATTTAAGCTCCTCAAATATGTTCTAGAAAGCGTTATCCTTTGGAAGCAAGGGAAACACCACAGAACAGGAAAATATGGAGTGTACATGTTTCCTGAGCCAGACTAGCTAGTTTTGGCCAATTAGGCCTCATTAGTGACCCTCAGAAGTTTTCAAAATTCCACATTGGAATCATTGATCCTAAAGGACAAGAAAACTAAACTATGATGTAGGGCAGGGAGACTTTTTACGGCCGCCACACATTTAAAGACACTAGCTGTAGTGACGTTAAATATGTTCTAGCAAGGGTTTTCCTTTACAAGTCTAAAGTCTCATCTGCTAAACTACCGGTCGCCTACAAACGTTACAGCGTTCCTGTCGATTACCGAACAGTATACAGTGATACTAATCAAGTAGCAGTTCACATTACACGGATGCGCAGGTTAGTTTTTAGCTTATACTAATTTATTTTAGTTCGATTGCGATGGAAGCTTCAAGCTTATTAAGTCGCTCTCGAACACACGTTTCGGATGTTTGTACGCACGCGAGAGAGAGGCAGTGACTATTAAACCACTGCTACCCATTTACAACTGGGTGGAGTGAGGCGGTGTCATCACGTGTCTTGCCCAAGGGCACACCTCGATACCGGGTGCCGGAGTCGAACGCGCTATCGAGGCTGACAGGTTAGTTTTTTTGGTATTGAATGGGTGGGGTAAATTTCTCATAAATAAATACACGTGCTACCGTTAAGCAACCAATTCTCGTTGGTTGGTTGCTGTTATTTTAAAGAAGATCGGAAGAAATCCCTTCCTTATCAATATTATGTCGTGTGTAACTGAGTTATGCTTTACCCTCAGTGACTCGAACTATCAGTGTTTCGAACAATTTTTTTTGCACACCAGATAAGGAAATCCCTGATTTTAGTCTGGGATAGAAATTCTGTGCCTACCCTGGTGTTCTTATTCAGGCAAACTACATAGTATAGTGCGTAAAAAATATAAATGATTCCGCCGAAGGCTATGACGCGCCTGTGTGTACGGCCCCCACCCATCGGGGCTTGAAGAAATAGATGGTCTGCATGATGCTACCATGCAGAGCTGAAACCAACCGCACACGAGTACTTGTAAACCGCTTACAGGATCTAAGCCTGCCCAGGTACATGTAAAGCGGCGCGAGTCGGACCGGCCATGCTTATAAACCCTATTGGTTTCATTCGGCGACAGGGCTTGAGATGTCATTTCATCTCAATGTCGGGTAAAAGCCCCACAGAATTGAAAGTAACGTCTCCAAAATAACCTATACAGTGTTGACGGGGATGTTAAACCTAAAATCAAACAGACAAACAAAATAAATGCCGCCCCTTTGGTGGCGCCTAGACACTAAACCATGGAATCTAGGCAAAGGTAAAAGATGGATGCCAGCCACTCCCAGATGCTAGCTTGTACCAAACATCAATTATAAAGCTCTTTTAGTTTTCGAGAAATCAACATTCGGGTGAAAATAGGGTGGTCGCAATAGTTCGCAGGCAGTGAACCATGGAATCTAGGTCAAGGTGAGGTACGATTGCTTGCAATGAAATTGCCATTCCTAGATACAAGTTTGTACCAAGTATCATCAATGAAACTCATATAGTTCTCCAGAAATGGACTCTTACGTTAGGGTGAAAGTTAGGGTGGTCGCAATAATTCACAGAGTCAGTGAACCATCATTAAATGTCGGTCAAAGTGAGACATGGATGCTTGCAGTTAGTAGTACCAAGTATCATTAATGAAACTCTTATAGCTCTTGAGAAATAGACTATTACATTAGGGTGAAAGTTAGGGTGGTCGCAAATATTGACGAACAGACGAGCGGACAGAAAACCGGACTTCTTTATCTCATTATGCTTAAAGCAGGTGCGACAAAAACGGCAATTAAAGTAAAATGGAAATTTTCAGTGGTTTTATGGAAGAAAGAGAATCCTATATGTGTTTCTGATCAAGATAGGCGCTTCCCACCTTCGAGATGACTTTACGGAGCGAAACCTCGGTCCCGCTCTGCACGGTCATCACAAGGGATTGAAACGCGCATCGAGAACAGATTCCCATATTTGATTATTATATTCTTTGGCCCAAAAGGTGCCCGCGCCATAGAGTGTCTTCTGTACCTGGGCCTTTCCAAATGTATTGCATGTCGGGGTCTCCAAATTGTAATCGAGTAATTCTCAGATCTTCAGCTATTAGGTCCCAAGGAAGGCCGTCCAGGTTTATCTCCCCTGTCATTCCAGGACGATTATCTGGTATCAAAAGATCAAAGCCTCGGGTGGCACAGCCATTCCAGGTCTGCGTTGTTCCATTCACACAGCAGAAAACCCAAACATACTTATCAGGCGCTTGTGAAAAATACCGCAACTGCATGTCAGATGTATCTATGGGCAAACATAATATATATATAGTCGGTGTCTTTTGATATCAAGTTTATCAGGCAAGGCTTCGAGAACGCTTGCAGAATCGCGAGGCTTGCCGAGCGATTCTACAAGCGTTTTCGAAGACGAGTCTCATAAACTTGATATCAAATGACACGAATCTGGTATTCTATTTATCAGTTTATCCCCATGTACACTCTTAAATTAGCAATTTACGGTCGGTAATTGATGGTCCTCATTGGCGGTCGATATATTTAGTATCAGCTGACCATGTTTTTCCTATGTTATTTTTTTTTCAAGTAATTTTACCATTTTTCCCATTTACAATAACATTGTTTGTCATTTTACACTACCCCGTTTCATTCATAAAAGTGCAATGTCACGTTGGCGTGATAAAGCTAACTTGTCCTGAGATACGTAGCATATCTTTATCAGGTCAATGCGTTATAACGCAATATATATATATGGGGTAACTGGTAAATCAGTTTGGCATACATATAGAACAAATCAGAATTATGCATGGGCCTACTAGTCGGTTAATAACGTTGCTATCTCTTTTCCCAGTTATTTGCTTTTTCCCAGTTGTTTGCTTATAGGTTATGATCCTGAAAAAGGAGGTAATTGGACCCAGACAATAGTCACATTTGATTGGATATAATTATGAAATTGATGAGTAACAATTAGCTGTTAGTATTATTATCATGCAATTGTTAACTGTTTCTTCCAGGGTATAGTTTATCAACGACCTTTGAGAGTTCAACGTTCAAGCGTGATAAGACTTTTCCATATTTTAGGGGAAACAGGTTTCGGATTTCTTTTTTCACAGGATTTTAAAATTATAAATAAGTTTTTTGATAATGCCACTATGTAGAATTCGTGGCCAAGAGGTTAATACGGTGCAGTACGATTCTCAGTAAAACTATATAGCCCAATATAAAATCCCAACTGAAGGCGATTTACCTAAAACGCGGACTAATCCAAAATTTAAAGTGCATTCAAGTCTCACTGCGTTTTGAATGCCTATATTATGTGGGCAGTGAATACTGTAAGAAACCCAATTTACACTTTGAGGCAGAGTTATCCCCCTTAGACTGTTAGAATGCTTGAAATTGCCATGCTAGTGCTAATTTAGGTCTAACTGGGTATATTTGATCATTCCTAGTTTGTGATTGGGGTGTGGGTGCTTTACACTCACACCATGTAAATCAGCTGCCATTTGTCTGTATGGAAAGCAAACCTGCAGAAAATGTATAAACAGGAACACAAGTAAAAGTATCAACTCCAAATTGAATATATTACTAAGGTTACTTGGCTCTCAAGCAAAGCAAGATTTCAAAATTGTCTCTCCGAAACAGCCCGCTGCAATATCGAGATAAGTTTTCTCATCGGTTGTGTTCTAATGTTTCAGGATCTGAACAGCTTTATTCAGCTATTTCTCATGGCATTAAGGCATTTATAATCATTTTCATCAACCGTTTTGTCATCAAAATATCCCCAAAATGCAACTGTTCACTTACAAAATGGGGTATATGAATTCTAGTATATGAATGCTATTTAAGAATAATTAAGTGCATATTAAGATTGAAGTGTTCCATAGACCTATCAGAAGAACCACTGATGCAAGCCAGTTTTTCCCAGCATCACGTGAACATGTCCGTGAAACGAATACCCCCCCCCCCCTAAACCCCAGTTTATGGAGGGAAAGCTGGGGTTTACGGGGGAATATATTATTTTTCTTATTTCTGCTCCAATACATAGGTTGTGGGTACTCGTTAGAACCGCCTCAATGAGGCGGTTCTAACGAGCACCCACAACCTACCTTTGGAGTAAAAATAACAAAAATATCGTATATTTTCATCAGAAAAATAGCCATTTTGGAGATGTGAAAAAAATGCAGTATGCCGCACGGGTGTATTAGCGTAATGAGGTCAAGAAAGAGGTAAACTTTGCGCTTTTTCACAAAATATGGTTTGTTTAGCTTTCATTGAAGACTATGAAAGTAATAAATTTTTCTCAAACTTGAAAGATTCTATGTCACTGAACATTTATTCTGCATGACAACATTATTAGCCCTTATCTTGCTGTTCACGACAACCCCTATCTTTGCAAACAGTGTAGATCCAGATCAGATGGCTTCTGAATGCCAAACAGTGTAGATCCTGATCAGATGGCTTCTGAATTCTGAATGCCAAACAGTGTAGATCCTGATCAGATGGCTTCTTCAGAAGCCATCTGATCAGGATCTACACTGTTTAGCATTCACTTTGTGAATTTTTAGCAATAAATTACATCAAGTAATTTGATTGGTTGATGGACAGAAATGGGAGTGGCTTTAATGAATATTCAGCATAATAAGGGTTAGATATGATCTAAATTCCTACTTGGCAATTCTTTCGATGGATCATAAAGAAACTAGGGCTTGGTTTAAGGTTATGATCCCAGAAAAGGAGGTTAGTGGACCCAGCCTTCAGCCATGTATGAGACAATAGTCACATTTGATTGGGTATAATTATGCAATTGGTGAGTAACAGTTAGTTGTTATTTTTTCTTCCATGGTATTATGTCTGCAGTAAATAGTGTAGGAAACAAAGGGATCTGTTTCCTGAATTTTTTTCTGTGTTAAAAATTGTACGTGCTGTATCTATGAATTTACTAAAATTTGAGCCAGGGTTACCCCCCTTACACTATTAGAATGCTTGAAATTGTCACATAACACCCTTGTTTTTTGTTGTTGTTGTTGTTGTTTTTTGTTATTATTATTATTATTTTTTATTCTGTAGGTTGCAGCTTGTTTACCATGTTTTGGAGGAAAGAAAATCAATTTGAAATGCAGACTTCCCAGTAGGCACATGGCGTAATTGTGACGTCAAATCAACGTCGGTACAACGTCATGACCTAATCCAACGTCACATCAACGTCGGTACAACGTCATGACGTTGTACCAACGTTGATTTGACGTTGCCCTAGCGACGTGTGCCTGCTGGGTTATCACGTACAGGGTCAAATGTTAACATGTAAGTTTATACAAATTATTTTAGAAGACCATAACCTAATGTGTGGATATAATAATGAAAATGATGAGTAACAATTAGCTGTTATTTTGTATTCCATGGCATTATATGTGCAGTAAATACTGTAGGTAACAAAGTGATCTCTGTCCTGAATTTTATTCGGTGATAAAAAGTGTACATGTATATCTCTGAATTTACGAAAACTGAATTTTCACTTTGAGGCAGGGTTGCCTTGAGGCAGGGTTACCTGCCTTACACTGTTAGAATGCTTGAAATTGCCACATGACACCCTTGATTTTTTTATAATATCATGTGAACAAGTCCGTGAAAAGAGCACCCCTCTAAACCCCACTTTATATAAACAAAACTGGGGTTTACGGGGGTATAGATTATTTTTCTTATTTCTGCTACAAGACATAAGGTGTGGATACTCGTTAGAACCGCCTCAATGAGGCGGTTCTAACGAGCACCCACAACCTATGTTTGGGGTGAAAATAAGTAAAATATCAAAATTTTTCATCAGAAAAATGTCCGATTTTGAGATATGAAAAAATGCACAAAGTGGCACCGATATGTTATCGTAATGAGTTTGTAGGTGACAGCATCTTTACCATGTTTTGGGGACAAGAATATCAAAATGAAATGCAGATTAATCAGGTACAGGGTCAAATGTTAACATGTAAGCTTATGCAAATGATTTTAGAATACCACAACCTAAAGTGTAACGAATACGCTATAAGGAATTGTACGCGCCACCGCCAATAGGGCCTTGGAGAAATAAATTGGGCTCCATGATGCTTCCACGCAGAGCTAAATCTGACCACACACAAGTACTGGTGAAAGCTTAGTAGGACTAAACTAGAAGTGGAGGCAATGATCAGGAATCGAAACAATTAACCCACATCTCCAATCAGAGACACCAAAGGGAAAGAAACACAATCATGAAACAACAAACCCTAATGAAAACATCAAAAGCGGAAAGCCAAAAGGACAGTTACTTTCCCACAAAATGGACAATAGGCTATCCAAAATAAAATAATATAAGCGACACAAACACCCAAAGGCAAACCATAACAAAAATAAACCGCGACAGAAGAACCGCCAGCGATCATCGGAAACGAATTCCACAGGGGAGTGCGGGGGGGGGGGGTGCGGGGGTGCGGGGAGGGGTGCGGGGGGGGTGCTTAACTCGATTATACTTGGTCACAATCCTCGCCCTTACTTCAGTCTTCCTAACTCATCGGTGCAACATCTCCGTGAACACAAAAATCAAATAACCACAAAGATGAAACAACGGTGAGGACTCGACAGCAAGAAACCACTGAAATGCTGGAGCAAACGAAAACCAATAGTTAGACTCTGGTGGGCCCGACCAGAGACAGAGTATGACCTGGCAAAGCGTTGCGAGTCAGATTTCCCAATGCATATAAGTCTTCTTGTTTCATTGGGTGACAGCGCTTGAGATCTCATTTCATCTCATTGTCGGGTAAAAGTCACACAAAACAAATTCAAACAAACAATTAAGGAAATGTACACTGTACCAAGTCAGTGAAGTTATGAGCAAGATTTAAACCTGAGATACTCTTTGCGCACACTCTATCGACACAGGATTGTTTTGAGCACTCATTGCACAAATGGTGCGGAATGAAATGCTATGATATTGATTTTGAAACAACCATCTTATATAAATAACCGATTATAAAATGCAACTTTCAATAAACCGAGGTTTACAAAGAGGCAGTTCGATTATCTACCATACCATGGTAGCGGAAGTCAAAGTGCGCATGTCCTTTCACCGGTGTGATCGAACGACCTCTGGTATGCCTTTGGTAAACAAACATGTCATTATTGAAATTTTTTGGACGACGAGGAAGATCACCATTTTGAACACTGCAGAAATAGCAGTGCCGATTCTATCTTTCAAACTGAGCATATTTGTTTTACAAATAAATATGCGTGAACAACACTTAAAATGTGTATTTTCCTTGGTCCAGCATATTTTCTTACTTTTCGCCGCCATCTTGTATCCGGTACAAATGTTCATGTTTTCAAATGGGTTTGAGATATTGAAGTTTGACTTTATCTGAACGCGGCCTGTATTATGATTGGTTAAAAAACTACCACTTTTTGACACCAAGTCGATCTTCACAAGTTAAATTACGAAAAGAAGCCAATACAAATATATTGTAACCTTTATCGCCGAAAAAAAAATGAAAATTTTAAGATGAACATTTGTGATATTTTACTTATTTCTGCTCAAAATATAGACCCTGGGTACTCGTTAGAACCGGTTCTAACGAGTACCCGCAATCTGTATTTTAGAGCAGAAATAAGAAAAATAAGGTTTACCCTGTAAACCCAAGTTTTACTGTATAAAGTGGGGTTCAAGGGGATCAAAATTATATAGGCGTGTTTCGTCATGATGAGAAATGCTTACCAACCGTAATAAAATAGTCTCTAGTGAGACTCCCATTTTCAAAACCACATAGGGAACTTCGTCGGTTTACCTCTGCTGTTGTGTTTTTGAACATCTCACATTTAGCCTTGTCGAGGTCGCTGTCAAAAAATTCGAGTAGATAGGTAAGGACAAATATGGTTAACGTTACATGTGTTGTTCAGTACTGGAGGAATCATGGCTTAGGTCGGCCTGACTATGCGAGCTATTGCACCATGAGGAGGGCGTTTGTTTGTTTGTTCGATTTGAGGTTTAACGTCCCCATCAACACTATATAGGTCATTTTGGAGACGCTGCTTCCAATTCTGCGGCACTTTTACCCGACATTGAGATATAATGACATCTCAAGCCCTGTAGCCCAATGATACCAATAGGGTTTATAAACTTGGACGGTCCAACTCACAGCGATTTGCCTGTGCTGGCTTAGATCCTCTGAGCGGTTTACCGGAACTTGTGTGCGGTCGGTTTCAGCTCTGCGTGGAAGCATCATGCAATCCATCTATGACTTGAAGCCCCGATGGGCGGGGCCGTCGAAGTGGGCGTACTAGATATTGGTTTACATTGAGACAACACTGTTTTGGTTAAATCGAAGTCGGCCAGCTTACCTAATGGTACTTTTTTTTCTGGCCAACTGTCTCGTCAAAAACTCACGACAGCGGTTCTGGACTCGGTCAAAGGAAGAAAATGACCGTAGAAAAGATTTCTTGGGCGATCGCCACAAAATAATATTGTCTTCTCTGAAGGAATCGGTATTTCCCGATCACCAGCAACATCACGAAAACACGCGTATTTAATTATGACCCCCTTTAACCCCACTTCTATATTGTTAAACTGGGATTTAAAGGGGATAAACCTTATTTTTCTTATTTCTGCTATAAAATATATATTGCGGGTACTCGTTAGAACCGCCTCGATGAGGCGGTTCTAATGTGTACCCACAATCTATATTTTCTCTTAAATATATATTGCGGGTACTCGTTAGAACCGCCTCGATGAGGCGGTTCTAACGTGTACCCACAATCTTTATTTTGAGCAGAAATAAGAAATATATCATAATTTTTCATCTGAAAAAGTTCATTATTTTTGCGGTAAAATTTACAATGTATTTGTATAGGCTTGTTTTCGTAACGAGACACACAATCTACTGACACATGCCGAAGCCGAACAGTAACTCATGGACAGGGAACTTGACTGATGATACCTCACCAAGCAAAGTGTACAATGGTTTTACAACTTACAGACATATACATTGTATGTAATTCGACTTTATTGAAGCGGTTATAAGAAAAAATATATTTGCCTGCAAGGTGCTTCCTCGCGGAGCTGAAACCGACCGCACATGAGTACTCAGTCTGGAAAATCGCTTAGAAGGTCTAAGCCGGTCCAGGCAAAGTGGTGCGTGTCATCCTGTCTACGCATAAGCCATATTGATTCCTATTGACGGCAGGTGTTGAGATGTCTTGCCTTCTCAATGTGGGGTAGAAGTCCCTCAAAATTTGAAACAACGTCTTCAAAATGTCAGTATGAGGGGAGGGGGATGTAAAACCTAATTTCGAACAAATAACGAGCAATACATGGCAACTGTGCATGAACAAAAGGGCATATCAATGCTAAACTAAATAATTATTAACTTATACGGATGTCTTGGCCACGGTAGCTCAGTCGGATGCGCGTCTGAGTGGTGATCAGGAGGATGCGGGTTCGATAGCTGCCGGAGTCGGCAACATTCTTTCGTGGAGATTGATCATGAAATCTTTTCTACGATCATTTTTTCCCTTCCGCTGATCCAAGAAGGGCAGTTGACAGTTTCTGGCGAAATAATGTGCACTGTACTTGTTAACCGCCTACGTATAAGTCTGCCCAGGAAACGCGTGGAAAGGTAAACTGACCAGTTCAAAAATGACCTAAAATGGTGTTGACTGGGTCGTTAAACTCCAATACAAAACAATAAAAAAACATACGGGTGTCTAACTAATGGCATGTCTCGTTTACAAGTCGATGCAATGAATTCCCTCGAGTACAAAATGGTGTTGACAAGTATATACAATATTATCCTCATTTGAGATTATAAGAATCTTATATGGGTGTGAGGGGTGGATGGAAAAATCCGGACAGTGATCCAGAGGGACGGATTTTTCTTCCCTCCCCTCACACCCATATAGGATTCTTTTTCTTGCATACCTTCCATTTCTATTGCGAGTTTTAATGCTGCTATCACTTCGGTTACCGACGTCCGCCATTTTGTGATGACACAACAGGAATATTTAGTGACGTCACGCATGACCTCGCCGCGTATGAGGTTGTAATCTGCCAGTGCATTTATCAAACACGCGATTATATTCGATTTGGGGTCGGAACACCATGGTCAGAACATACATTTCTATCAAAGGGTAAAATCACGGATTTCCTTGTCTGGTGTGCAAGAAAATCACGATATTACATCCGTGAAACCGAAACCCTCTTAACCTCACTTTATATATAGAAATGTTGGGTTTATTGAGTATATAGTTTCTATCTTAATTTAGCTAAAAACATAGATTG
Source organism: Lucinisca nassula (assembly GCA_963580285.1). Lineage (NCBI taxonomy): Eukaryota > Metazoa > Mollusca > Bivalvia > Lucinida > Lucinidae > Lucinisca > Lucinisca nassula. Next base: position 46,786,352 of record OY757018.1, on the reverse strand, counting down.
TGGGTACTCGTTAAACCCCTCACTAGGTCGGTTCTTTCTAACGAGCGCCAACAATCTGTGTTGAAAGAACAAATACGAAATATGTTGCACATTTTACTCAATATCTGTCATTTCTGACACCATGTCGGACGCCATTATGCGTTCCTAATGTTGCCACGAGAAAGCACTATCTTCTGGGGTTCGCTTTAGGTCAGGAAGATTCTGGATTTAAGATATAGAAACTGGAGATATGCCACTCATAAAGCTGCTGTTAAAACTATGTTGATGCCTTAGCACCACGTGAGCAACTACGTGAAATGAACATCCTCTTAAACCCCACTTGATATAGAGAAAACTGGGGTTTACGGGGGTATACACTGTTATTTTTATTTCTACTCCAAACAATAGATGTGGGCATTCGTTAGAACCGCCCAACTGAGGCGATTCTAACGAGCACCCACAACCTATCTTTGCAGTAAAAACACGAACAATATCCCAGATTGTCAGCAGAAAAGTAGCCATTTTGGAGATTTGAGAAAATACACGATGTTGCACGCGTGTGTTATCGTAATGGATTAGTGTAACTCGTTCGCTAGAACTGCTTCTTTGAGGCAATCGTAATATCCACAAATCGCTCTTTGAATCTTTATTTAGACAAAAATACCACGCATTTTCCATTGAAAAATAATGGTCCTACAGCAATGAAAAAACAATCAAACAAAAACAAAAAAATAAATAGATAAATAAATAAATAAAAAATAAAAAATAAAACAATAATATTAACAACAAAACAAAAACAAAAAAAACAACAAGACAATAAATAACAAAGACAAAAACAAACAAACAAGAGGCCCATGGGCCACTTTGCTCACCAGAGCTCAGGGGGCACTGTCCACTGGCAGCAAAGTATTTTAATTAACCATGGAAGCCCTGCGCCCAAGGATGCTACAGATAAAATTTGGACCCAATCAGGCTAGTGGCTTCAGAGGTCTGATATCGCTTGAATGGGTTGTTGCACGACAACAGATGACAACTGACAATTTCCCATCTGTAGCAACCAATAGGCCTAAAAGAACATTATTAAAGGAACATTTCTATGTAAGTTTGACAAAATATCTTGAAAGGCATAAATGTCATTTTTCAATTTTCCCAATTTTAAGTCAATGGACACTCTTAACTTGCCATGGCAAACAAACAAAAGAGCCAAATTTCATAAACCGGAGCTGAGATGGGCATTGCCCAATGGCAGACATGTATTTTAACATGGTATGATTTTAATCTACCAATTATCATGTCTCCCAATTCCCAAATGAGCACTCATGTGGACTGTATCTGAAATTTTAGGTGTTTTATATAGTAGAGAGGGTGGGGCATGAACCCAATGGAGCCCTGGTTGGTGTCACTAAATGTGTCTTATAAAAAAGAACAGAGACATATATGGTTTAGCGGTTGGATATGTATGGCCCCTGAGATGTAAGTCCTTTTAAGCAGTGGAGGGATTCGGGCATGATGAATTACAGAAAAGCTCAAGATTGTTGCAACCTAATGCTGAACAGTTTCTGAGACATGAGGCCCTTTTATGAAGTGGATGGGAGTGAAATGGCCCCTGCAGACCCCACAAGATGGTTGACTGAATGTGTCTAATAACAATGAACAAGAACATATGTGATTATGTGGTGGGGATTTGAATAGTTTCTTAGATATATGACCTATTATGAAGTGGGGTCTTATCATAAGAAACAAGAATATATATGGTTAAGGGGTGGGGATCTGACCGGTTTCTGAGATATATGGATTTTAATGAAGTAAAGGGGTGGGGCATGGCCCGTGGCACCACAGGGGTGGGGCATGCTGGTGCCTCTGATTGCATCTTATCATAGGGAACATGAAAATATATTGCTTAGGGGTAGGGCTCTGAACAGTTTCTCAGATATCATGGTCTTTTGTAAAGTTGAAGAGTAGAGCATGGCCCGGGCGAGCCCTGGTGGAACCCTATGTTTGTGTCACTGAATGTGTCTTATCACAAGGAACAAGAATATATATGGTTTAGGGGTGGGGATCGGTAAGGTTTCTGGAATATTTGGCCTTTTATGAAGTGGAGGGGGTGGGGCATTGGTGTCGCTGAGTGCGTCTTATCATAAGGAACAAAAATATACATGTATATGGTTTAGGGGTGGAGATCTGAATGGTTTCTGAGATAAATGGCATTTTATGAAGTGGAAGGGGTGGGGCATGTCCCCGGCACATCTTGGGGGACACCCAGGTTGGTGTCACTTAATGCGTCTAATCATAAAAAACTAGAATATGTAAGGTTTAGGGGTGGGGATTTGTAAGGTTTTGGAATATTCGGCCTTTTATGAAGTTTTGTTTGTTTGTTTGATTTGATGTTTAACGTCCCCGTCAACACTGTAAAGGTCATTTCGGGGACGTTGCTTCCAATTTTGTGGGACTTTTACCAGACATTAAGATGAAATGACATCTCAAGCCCAATGAAACCAATAGGGTTTATTAGCATGGACGGTCCGCCTTGCACCACGGTTCCTGGACAGGCTTAGCGGTTTACTAGTGTGCGGGCCGGATTAAGCTCTGCGTGGAAGCATCATGCAGCCCATATATTGCTTCAAGCCCATATGGGCGGGGGCCAACCTTTTATGAAGTGGAGGCGGTTTGGCATGCGCCGGCACATCCAGGGTGTTCCCCAGGCTGGTGTCACTGAATGCAACTTATCATAAGGAACAAAAATATATTTAATTTAGGGGTTTGGATCTGTTAGGTTTCTGGAATATTGGGCCTGTTGTGAAATGGAGGTACGGGGTAGGCCCAGAGACATCCTGGGGGACCCCTAGGTTGGTGTCACTGAGTGCGTCTTATAAGAGACAAGAATATATACGCTTTACGGGTGGAGATCTGAATGGTTTCTGAGATAAATGGCATTTTATGAAGTGGAGGGGGTGGGGCATGTCCCCGGCACATCCGGAGGGATCCCAAGGCTGGTGTCACTTAATGCACCTTATCATAAGGAACAAGAATATATATGGTTTAGGGGTGGGGATCTGTAAGGTTTCTGAGACAAAAGACATTTTATGAAGTACTGGTGGCGGGGAATGGCCCCGGCACAACCTACTGGACCCCTAGGTTGACATAAAAGCATATTGCTGAGAGAAGTTTACTACAGGAACATTTCTATGAACGTTTTGTCAAAATATCTGCAGAGGCTTTGTAGTTAATGTCATTTTTCAATTTTCCCAATTATAAGTCTATGGCAAATCTAATTTGCCATAGCAACCAAACTAAAGAGCCGAATTTCATAAAAAAAAAAAAAAAAAAACACAAAACCTGTAAAGGCAAATATGGTGAATATTTTATATAAACTCTCAGCCTCATAGAGCATAAGGTTTCTGAGGAGATGATTTTTTAAGTATTTTTTTCTATTGTTTTCAATTTGGTTTCCATGGCAACCAATACAAATGGGCAGTAGGCCTATAATCATATGACAGATAGTAGATTGCCTAAGGAATATTTCTATGAAAGTTTTGTCAAAATATCTGCAGCGGCTTAGGTAGTAAATGCCATTTTTCAATTTTCTCCATTATAAGTCTATGGAAACTCTAAGTTGCCATAGCAACCAAACTGAGGAGCCGAATTTCATAAAAAACACAAACTTTCAATCCCCCAACCCAAGGATGCTACAGATGAAATTTGGGACCAATCGGCCAAGCGGCTTCAGAGGAGATGTCGTTTAAATGTGTTGACGTCACCAGACGACGCAGACGACGCAGACGCAGACGACGGACAGCTGCCTATCCTATAAGCTCCCTCGGAGCCTTCGGCTCTGGTGAGCTAAAATCTGCTGCATGAGTATGCACTATAAACCTTCACTGCTTTTGGTCACGTGATAGTATTGCTTTAAATTTAGTTTAACAGTGGACATACTAAAGGCTTTTTGTGCTGTTCTGATCAATAGGCCGATAGACCGCAGTAAAAATAAAGGACCCGCAACCATTTAATGTTTCATAAACACACGACTATGCAAAATTGGCGTCTCTTCCATCTCTTGAACAAGCATTTTTCAGCTGAAATTCTTAGATATTTTTCTCATTTCTATAGCAATCATAGATCGTGGGTGCTCGCTAGAACCGCCCCAACGGGGCAATTCTAATGCGTACCCACAATCTATGTTTATTTTTAGTAAAAATGAAAATTAGAACTATTTACCAAATTTTCGAGGGTCTCCCCTCTTCATCAGGGTTATATGGACACTGTACTCTACATTTACATGGCTTTCCAATATGGCCTTCCAATGTTTGAGACATCAATTCCATGACGTCATGACATCATGGCGTCAAAACGCCATGCAACCTTTGGCACGACGTCACAAACATTGGCAGTGTCTTTCAAAGACACCAGAGGTACCCACCATATTATACTCCCCACAGGCCCCGCCCATCGGGGCTGGAAGAAATATATTGGTTGCATGATACTTCCACGCAGAGCTAAATCCGAGATAAATTCTTACTGTGGGGAGTATAATATGGTGGGTACCTCTGGTGTCTTTGAAAGACACTGCCAATGTTTGTGACGTCGTGCCAAAGGTTACATGGCGTTTTGACGCCATGATGTCATGACGTCATGGAATTGATGTCTCAAACATTGGAAGGCCATACTGGAAAGCCATGTAAATGTAGAGTACAGTGTCCATATAACCCTGATGAAGAGGGGAGACCCTCGAAAATTTGGTAAAGAGTTGTAGTAAAACAAGTGGTTGGTTATTATTATTCCCTTATGGAACGGGCCTCCGTGGCCTAGTGGATAAGAGCGCTGACTCTTAGTCATTAGGTTCGAGCCTCGCTCGGGCCACGTGTGAGACGCCAAGTTCTGCAACGGAAGGTCAGGTGGTTTTTCTCCGGGTATTCCGGTTTTCGCCCACCTCTGTTTAACGATCGGCTCGATATGAGTGAAATAATCTTGAAAGGGCCGTAAAACCCAAACCAAAAAAAAAAAAAAAAAAAAAAAAAAATTCCCTTATGGAAAAAAATCTACAAATGAAAATTAGAATACCCACGTTAACCCCATATTTCTCTATTTGAAGTGAGGTTTAGAGGGGTGTTCTTTTTACGAACTTGTTAACCTGATGGAAACAGTGTTTGTTCTAGTTCGTGGCCATTTTTGCAGCATGCACCCCCCCCCCCCCCACACCCCCCACCCCCCCCCCCCCCACACACACACACACACACAGAATCGCCAGAAACAAAATCTAGCGAGCAGTTTAGAAAGATAATTAGAAATTAACAAAAAAAGAAATAGTATGGTTTACAAAACCCAGGACTCTGAGGGACTTCATAGATTAACTAGCCAGTCTTAGTCTGGTCTCACACCATGAAGACAGATTCTCTTGTGACGCGGCTCAATATATAAGTGATCTTACATGAGTGTTCATAGAATTTTTTGAGCGAGTTTAGGAAAAGGGATTAGAAGCGAGGCTTCCCCGAGCAGTTTGTGCATTTAACTCAACGAGTTGGATCAATTAAATAAAACTTTAGCACAAATCCATGATGTTATTTATCCTTTTACCCTCTAACTCTTATATTCACATTTTTTTATTTTTTACAAAACTGTCAATATTCCGCCATTAGTAAATGTGAATTTGTTAGTAACGTTACGGGGCGTATCTAACAAAATTATATATTCAGTCCACTGAGTTATATATTTGGAGTTAAGTATTACATTCTCAGACGCGACGTCATCTGATCAAATGCGTTTTCAATATAGTTATGATATATCGGTCGTTGGTCCGACATTGCTAAAGTTTCATTACGAAATCACACCTATACAAATACACTGTAAACTTTACCGCCGAAAAAAAAAATGAAAATTTTAAGATAAAAAATTGTGCATTTTTTTAATTTCTGCTTAGATTGTGGGTACTTGTTCGAACCGCCTTCTAACGAATACCCACACTCTCTATTTTAGAGCAGAAATAAGTAAAATAAAGTATACCCCTGTAAACCCCAGTTTTACTTATAAAAGTGAGGTTCAAGGGGTCAAAATTATGTAGGTGTGTTTTCGTGATGTCGGGTATCCAAATGGATTATACATGTACTTACTAATCATAAATAAAAATGTTGACGTTTGTTTTATTAACTGGCGAGTATACGCTATAGCATTTACCATAGTCATCTGGGAAGTTTTCCACGATGTAGATGTGGAGGAAGGTCTTTCCGGTCACTACCTGTAGGAAGATTATGAGGTGATATTAAGGGGGCAGATTTGTCCGCAATTTTTTAAAGGGAGACAACTTTCGAGACTTCCTGTTCGCTTTTCTATAAGCCGAAAAAGGGGTCGACTCTTAAAGGAAAGAATTTGCTCCCGAGGAGCAAATTCTTTCCTTTAAGAGTTGACTCTTATTGACATGGGAGACAAAAAATGTTTTTTGCAGGAGTTGTCTCCCATAAAGGTGTTCCCATTCCGCTTAAGTTACGCAGCGTGACTTAAGAAGAGTTGACGTTACTAGACGTTACGTAGTGTAACGTGACGTGACTTCACACAATGTATTTTGAAATGAGTTGATTTGAAATAGGTTGAGTTAAGTTTGAGGATGAGAGGTGAGCTACGATAAGGAAGGACATGATAAATCATTACAGGACAATATAAAACCGGACAAACCGGGGCAGAACAGAACAAGATAAGACAATATAAAACCGGACAAACCGGGGCAGAACAGAAGAAGATAAGACAATATAAAACCGGACAAACCGGGGCAGAACAGCAGAAGATAAGACAAGATAAAACCAGACAAACCGGGGCAGAACAGAAGAAGATAAGACAAGATAAAACCGGACAAACCGGGACAGAACAGAACAAGATAAGACAAGATAAAACCGGACAAACCGGGGCAGAACAGAATAGGATAAGACAATATAAAATCGGACAAACCGGGGCAGAACAGAACAAGATAAGACAAGATAAAACAGGATGGATCAGGAAAGGACAGGACAGGGCCATACATAAAAAACCAAGCCATACATGAAATAAAATAAAACAAATAAATGAAAACATAAAAAAAAAAAAAAAAAAAAAAAAAACAGACAAAACAAGGCAGATAGTATAAAATAAGGAAAGCTAAAACATGTATGATGAGGGATGGGTGAAGGACAGGATAGGCGGCCATTCTTGAAAAAGTAAAACAAGACAAATCAAGAAAGATAATATAAAAAGGAAAGCTAAAACAGGTATGATGAGGGCTGGGTTAGGGTTAGGGTTAACCTAACACTGACAGGATAGGCGGCCATTCTTGAAAAAATAAAACAAGACAAAACAACATAGATAATATAAAAATGAAAAGCTAAAACAGGTATGATGAGGGCTGGGTGAAGGACAGGATAGGCGGCCATTCTATAAAAAGTAAAACAAGACAAAACAACATAGATAATATAAAAATGAAAAGCTAAAACAGGTATGATGAGGGCTGGGTGAAGGACAGGATAGGCGGCCATTCTTGAAAAAATAAGCAAGACAAAACAAGATAGATAATATAAAAAGAGAAAGCTAAAATAGGCATGATGAGGGCTGGGTGAAGGACAGAATAGGCGGTCATTCTTGAAAAAATAAAACAAGACAATACAAGATAGATAATATAAAATAAGGAAAGCTACAACCAGCAAGAAACAAAAAAAAAAAAAAAAGACAGATAGTAGGTATTAGTTTTTACACAAACTTGAGATTATGCTCAGCACACACTAACTTGTGTAGTACCTGGACTGGTAAGTAAAATGACAAAACTTATCATGTGTATGTTGTAATAATGTGCCAGTTAATATGTAACTATATTTCAGTCACAGATTACAAATAAGGACTTCCAAATGTTCTCTCCAATGTGACATAAAAACAAAAGTACCTGTCTTTCACTATCAAGTACAACTACTTGAACAACATGCTTACATTTACGTTGTCTTTCATTTCACATTCTAGGTTAACCTTTTCATTTCGCATTCTATGTTAACCTTCATTTCGCATTCTAGGTTAGCCTCATAAAAAACATCCTTCCAGTTTGCCGTCTAACAGAAAAAAAAACATGAAAAAAAAACCTGGATGTGTGTTATGGGGGCAAAGTCAACAGCATGTAAACCACGAATATACGAGTATGTTTATTTTGCAAGCGTGAGCGCACTCATATATGCAAATGTGATAAACTTAAGGCAGCGTTCCGGGTTTTACCGGGTTTTAATAATTGTGACAAATAATTATGGTGGCCAGTCACAAGGAAATCATTCAACCATTCGCGACCTTTCTTTAAATGCTTCCGGAGCAAAAGGCATCTGTAGTCCTCGCCCATGGGTGTAGACAATAATATAATATACAGGCATGACGAGGACAAGAGAGGGCAGGAGAGGACGGGAAAGGACTGGATAAGATCGGAGAGGGCAGGACAGAACAGAATAAGAAAGGACAGTACTGGACTGGACTGAATGGGTCGGGATAAATCAATAAAAGGGCAAGACAGGACAGAACGAAACAACACAAGGCAAGGCCAAGACAACATAAGATAAAACAGGACAAAACAAAATATAATTTAATCACAAAAAAGCCATTAGATTTAAGCAAAAGTATTCATAATGAGGGACACACAATATAATACGGGCATCCGTGGCCTAGATGGTAACAACACTAAATCAATAGGTCCCTCACCGCATCACTCGGGTTTCATATGAGACACAAGGTCAGTCTGTAACGTAAGGGTTTGATTGATTGTTTCTTTATTTCCTCCTTGATAGGAGGGTCAGCATATACAAAACAAGTGATAAAATACAAATACATAAAAAAGAAAACAGAAAGAAAGTAAAAAAAAAAACAAGAAAGAAAGAAAGAAAGACACGTCAAAGGTGAGAACTGAATAAAGGGAATGGAGGCTATTTACGATGTGCTCATGTAGATTGATTCACCGTAGGATGATGAGCAATGCTTCAACTTTCTGTTCACCACAGAGACGATGTGGAGCGTGATAGCTCAGCGGTAAGTGCACTTGCCTCTGATGCTAGAGATCCCGGGTTTAATCCCCAGCAGTGGCGATAGAATTTCGGTGTCCGAACACGCTCCATTGGCATCATTTGCAGGGATGAATGTCATAAAGTGCACCATACTTCGGATCGGGACGGTAAATGGAGACCCCCTGATAAGGGAGAGTCATGCCATGGGCAGGTTAAAGACCCCTACCGTAATTACATTATTGCTGTGTAGGCTTTCATCCAGCAAAACCTGATGTGTATGTAATGCGCACCTGTGAGTATTGGTCAGATGTGACCGAGCGCAGAAAGAAAGAGACTAACAGTGCTACATTTGTGTTCAGAAATAACCTAAAACGTCGCATAATGTATACATGGTATAAGCACAAATTCCACATTGGGTATCTAAGACTGCAATCGCAGATAACTTTCTAAATATGGTGGAATTGCGCTACAAAAAGTAAAATAACAATAAAAGCTGGGGTTTTATTCCAATATCCGCTGATAATTTTCAAACTATACTGAAATTAATAGTTCATTGCTCAAACTTACGGAACCCGGGAAGGGACATTCAATTTATTTTTAATATGTTGTGCGAACAAGATATTAAGTTCTGCGAACAAACTTTATCTTGTGCGCACAAGATAATATGTTGTACGCAGATTTATCATGTGCGGACAACATATTATCTTGTGCGAACAATATATTATCTTGTTCGCACAGCACATTATCTTGTTTGCACAACATGGATCTTGGGAAGTTGTGCGAACAATATGTCATCTTGCACGCACAAGATATTATGTTGTCAGCACAAGATATTAAGTTGTGCGAACAAGCTAATAAGTTGTGCGCACAATATAGTATGTTGTCCGCAGAAGATCTATGTTGTGCAACAATATAATATTTTGTGCGAAGACAAGATAATAACTAGATTAGTATACGAAAACTATTGTATAAAGAAACGGGTCAGGAAACTTTAGAACAACGGCGGCAAAATCACAAACTTTATTTTATAAAATGTCAACCGGTATGACCCAGAACTACTTACGTTCATCAATTCCTCCTTTTGTCAATGATACAACTTCCTAAAATCTACGGGATGCCAATAATGTAAGACCAACTATGACCAGAACACTCTTTTCTCCCTGCTAGTATTAGGCTAAGGCATGATTCTTCCTCCTGACATTAGAGCATCGTCTTCAATGTCAAGATTCAAATCCAGTCTCAGTAAAACAAGACCAAAATGCCTAAGTATTATCATTCAGGGAACAGGCAGTTACAGATACAGCATACTGGGCTAAGATCAAACTGCGGTATTTTAAAACTTTGGTACTTTGGTAATTATTGTCCAACAATCTCGAATGTAGGACAAAACGATCCATGGACAAAACGTCCCATGTGATTTTTTGACCAAATGGACAAAAGGTCCCACGTCATTTATTCAGGGTGGACAAAACGTCCCACATCATTTTTTTCAGGGTGGACAAAATGTCCCAAGCGATTTTGATAGGGGAACAAAATGTCCCATGCTGTTTCGACAAGGTCGACAAAATGTCCCATATTCTTGACATGGTATAAGGGAGGAGGAAGGAATTTGGAAGGGTATGCGAAAATATACTCCCATGAACACTACAAAAATGAACGTGGAAATATTATAACAGGTTAGATGCTTTTATTTACAAAACATGAAAAACATCATGAAAGAGTACATGGTTAAGAGCACATTAATTTTATGATGATAACACATATAAGAAAATGTGTACAACTTACTGTTGGCATTTGAAACAATAAAATATAGTATCTGAAACACACTTTTCACCCATTATTTCATTACTTCGTAATATATTTTTATTCAGTATAATGATTCCATTTTAGAGAATGAAACTCTCCCTTCTAATTGAATATGGGACGCTTTGTCCAACCTTGCGAAATAGCAAGGGACGTTTTGTCGACACTGTCAAAATTATGTGGGACATTTGTTTTTCACCCTGGAAAAATGATGTGTGACGTTTTGTCCACCCTGAAAAAATGATTTGGGACATTTTGCCCACCTTGTAAAAAAAGGCATGGGACGTTTTGTCCGGCTGCCACAATCTCATATCAGAATATCAGTTAGAATAGGTTTTCGTTCGCAAAGAAGTACCAACGACAATTAAATAAGACAAGAAACTTTTATACGTAATGCTTTTATTAATTTATCATTGTCGTCCGAGTCGTCTGTGGCATCAACAATTCCAAATGACGTCTCCTCTAAAACTACAAAGCCAACTGAAGCCAAATAACATGTAAAGCCCTTATGAGATGGGGAAAGAGACTTTTGTTCGTTATGTCTAAATCACATTACCGAAATGGCCTTCATGCCCATATATGGTAAACACCCAAGGAATTTACTTCTCAGAAATCAAACGACCGATGACCTTGAAGATACTCGAGCCTTACCAAGTTTCTTGAAATGATGACCAATGGTTTACATTGACCTACCTTACGTCAAGGTCACATTCGGTCACTGGATTTTGTAACAGGGGATTTTTCTAAATCTGTTGTAGCGTACGATATCAGAGATGATATATGCAATTAGCTGAATAAGCATGCAACCATCTGATAATTTTTTAACGTTTCTTAAACTACTGTGCTGACTGGAACCAATTATCGGCGTTAACGGGGTAAAAAAATTAAAGTTTTTAGGGATCTAGGTAGTTGTCGTGCCCATATATAGTGAACATGATTTTCAATTCTTCGTCAAAGAAATATAAGGATCATGGTATGTAGCATTTCGGACTCTGGCCCTATAATTGCTCACATTGACCATGGCCTAGGCTCGGCATAAAAAAAAACAACTGTTGGTTTTAAAAATACTGTTGCAACAATGATCCTGGGGTTGACTTCTACTAAGCCAATATAAAAAGTAGAAGTAAAACATAGATCAGGAATTGATACAATTAACTTACTCCTCCCATAATCTGTTTAAAAATGGTCACCTAAAGGTTGGGCGTTTTATGCCCACTTGAGTTCTGTAAAGCGTAGTGCCCAATGAGCCTCTTGGTTATAGTAATTGCTTATAGTCGAAGAAAGGTTTTTGCCAAGCTTTAGCCATATTTAATTAGCTTTGCAATGAAATAGCAGCCACAGATTTGCGCTATTCTGCAACCTCCACTCCCCCCGCCTATCGGGACTTGTAGAAATAGATTGCATGGGGCTGCCACGCAGAGCTGAAATCGACCGCAGATGCGTACTGGTAAACGGCTTATAGAAGGTCTAAACTTACCCAGGCAAAGTGGTGCGAGTCGGGCCATCCATGTATATAAACCCTATTGGTTTCATTGGATGACATGGCTTGAGATGTTATTTCAAAGTCTAACACAATGGGCCACACCATCTCCAAAATGACCTATATAGTATTAAAGGGGGCGTAAAACCTTAAGTAAAACAAACCAACAGGCTTGCGGACTGAACAAATTATTTGTCTAAATCGCGGCGGAAGTAAGGGCGAGGATTGTGGCCACGTAAAATCGATTTAAGCCCCCCCCCCCCCAGTGGAAATCTTCCACTGACCGTTCCAAGGCGGCTCTTCTGTGGCGATTTATTTATGTTGTTGTTTGTTACTTACTGTGTGTATCACTTGTGTCTTTTAATTTTGAATGGCCATATGGCCATTTTGTGGGAAAGTAATTGTCCTTATGGCCTTCCTTTGTTTAGGTTTCCATTATGGTATGGTCGCTTAATGTTTGTATATTTTCCCTTTGGTGTCTTTTATGGGTGGAGTAAGTTAATTGTATCAATTCCTGATCTTTGTTTTACTTCTACTTTGTTTGGTATTGAGAGCCTTTAAACTTATGTTATCTTATAATGCTTTGTTGGATTTGCAACTAGTTGGCCATCCAAACTACAAAAATAAAAATCTAATTACAAAGTTGAGTAGAGTATGGCATCCATGCTAATTGTATTCTTTAGTGTGTCGTTAAAGCGAAAGGGATGGATGCCACCTCTGAAAAGTCCTCTGAGCCTCAGTATTAAGTCAAAAGTCAAATGAGGCAAAAATACTATAAAAATGTACATACTGGTATTTTGAACCGTCTCTCTATATAAGCAGACCAAATAAAATCAATAAAAAACAGCAATTCACTTAGGACATGTAATTTATGCATCATATGTGAGAAAAAAAAGTTGTACCATCAATTTGACTAAGGTCAAAGGTAGTTTAAATACCATGCATCAATAATAATTGTACATAGGGATATCTATGATGGTCACTGATGAGGCCTAATTGGCCGAAACTAGCTAGTCTGGCCCAGAAAAACATGCATACTTCATATTTTCCAGTTCTGTGGTGTAGTCCTTGCTTTCAAAGGATAACCCTTTTATAGAACATATTTGACGTCCCTACAGCTGGTGTTGGGGAATGTGTGGTGGCCTTAAAAGTCTCCCTGCCCTACACCATAGTGTAGTTTATATTTTCTTGTCCTTTGGGATCATTGATTCCATTGTGGAATTTTGCAAAATACTTGAGGGTCACTGATGAGGCCCAATTGGCCGAAACTAGCTAGTCTGGCCCAGAAAACATGTGCACTTCATATTTTACAGTTCTGTGGTGTAGTCCTTGCCTCAGAAGGATAACCCTTTTATAGAACATATTATCTAGTATGTCAACTGAAACAAAGTCAAATGAGTTGCCATTTCCTTATCTAGGAAGCATAAAACTCACATATTATACTAACATCATAATGGCCAACCTAATTGGCCTTAGGTCAAAGGTCAATTAAGTACATATTTGGCAAAATATATTTATTTTGCAAAATACGTTGATAATTCACATGTCATCCATTATTATAAGCAACATTCCAAATCGTCTTAGTTCTTACTAAATGTCACGATGATAAATCAAGGATATAGCATATGATGAAGATAAACACAAGTGGGTCATCATCAAAGGTCATGTGCAGCTACTGTAAAATACTTAAATTTTTGCGGTCATTTTATTTTCGCGCTATTTGAGGTAAAGGAAAACAAAGCTAAAATAGAAATCCGCCAGTAAAGCTCAGAGTGCGAGAGAAGAAACTTTATTCTACACAGTCAATTCGTCATAGGCATCATCGGTGAAGTCGAAATTAAGAAAGACAATTTTCTGGTCATAAGACAGCTCAAAACGGCTGAATGAAAACACACACTCTTTGAAAGTTATTGTCAAAATTGTGGTTCCGATTGATGGCTTTAACTGTGAGCTCAATAAGATGGGTAAACCAACCAGATAAGAGGAAAGTGACACACCTCCAGACAGACATTTGGATTATCAAGGTAACACATTGGGTTGCTCATGCAGTGAACACAAACAGTTTAACTAATTACTACAGTTTCCACTTGACGCTGATGATGATCAAGTAGTTTAGGTCGTAGTACCAAAGCGTTAATCCAAAATCATTAGTCCATCGACAAAATGGCAAAAATCAATGTTCAGATCAACAGACATGGACTCCAGAAGAGTGTAATCAGGCGTCCACGGATAGTAAGCATTACTTGGTAAGCAAGCTTCGCCCACCATGCCCATCGACCCGAACGAAGAAAAGGTTTAAATGCCGAGAAGGGTATGTCCGAGATTTTGGAAGTCTTCCTATGGCTTTCCATTGGCAAACATATCAGAAATAATTCTGGAAATGGCCAAATTTTACGGATCAACAAGATCATGGTGCCTCCCATACAACTTCTTTAGTGGGCCTTCACCTCTGATGAAGATTTTGTCATCTTACTCGGCGTTGGAGATTCGACCGATTTCTTTTCTTCGGAAGTCGAAAATCCGCCAAATTATAAATCCGCAAAAAGGTTGGCTCATAAAAAAGCAAAAATTTGCTGCCGCTTAATTTAAGTGTTTGACAGTACTCAAAGTTTATATTTTACCAGATGCCTCTTCATTTTAAGAGCCGTTCAGATCACTAAAATGTACAGGGTAACAGCTAATTGCGGCAATGCATATCATATGTATTCACTTTTGCGCACATATGATTTATGTTTTTACTTCAACATTGACAAGCGTATGCAATGCAAACCAAAAAGGCACTGATACGAGCTTTTTTACGCATAATCTGAAATGACAGACAACGTCATATATAAATAACAAAAAGAAGGGAAGGCAATGGTCAGGACACAGCTCCCATCAGAGAGACGAAAGGGAAAGGAACACAAACATGAAATAACAGACCCTAATGGAAACATTTATAGCTGAAAGCCAAAAGGACAGTTACTTGCCCATAAAATGGCCAATTCGCTATCCAAAACAAAATAATATAAGCCTTGGAACGGTCAGTGAAACAAATTGTGTGGGGGGACTTAAATCGAAATTACTTGCCCACAATCCTCGCCCTCACTTCCGTCACGATTTAGACAAATTGTTTGTTCAGTCCGCATGGAGGCCCAACAACCACAGAGATGAAACAACGGTGAGTCCTTGACAGCTAGAAAAACACCGAAATGCTGGAGCAAAAGAGAACCAACAGTTAAACCCCGATGGGTGCGACCAGAGATGGAGCCTCGGGCACCAACCAACATTAGATTCTCTCTAACTCTCATTAAGTCTTTACACAGGAACCGTCATGGAATATGAGGCCTGATCCACCGGCGTGCAATGAAAGAGGAAAGCAAAGCTGCAACCGTGATTGGGTTAACTACCATGCATGCAGACTGTCGTATAACATTTATGTTGTACCCAATCTTTTTATATTGAAGAATGCTTTTCCTGGGTAGGAACCAGTACAAAGCAATATGGATAAAGTTTCTTGCTCTAGGAAACATCACGTGGCGCTTCCGAGGATCGAACCGGCTACCTCTCGATCTCAAATACGATACTTCACCACTGCACCACTGAACTTTCCAAATTATTAACTTCATGTTTTAATGCCATAAAAACATGTGATTAAATATTCTTTGAAAGATCAGAGAGACATCTGTTTTGGTCCATAAAAATTCTAATGAAGTTATAAATAAATTGAAATCCAGAAATTATCGTGCTTTAAAAAAGTAGAAGTAAAACAAAGATCAGGAATTGATACAATTAACTTACTCCACCCATAAAAGACACCAAAGGGAAAGAAATACAAACATTAAGCGACCACACCATAATGGGAACCTAAACAAAGGAAGGCCATAAGGACAGTTACTTTCCCACAAAATGGCCATATGGCCATCCAAAACCAAAAGACACAAGTGATACACACAGTAAGTAACAAACAACAACATAAATAAATCGCCACAGAAGAGCCGCCTTGGAACGGTCAGTGGAAGATTTCCACTGGGGGGCTTAAATCGATTTTACGTGGCCACAATCCTCGCCCTTACTTCCGTCGCGATTTAGATTTAGTCTGTCTACTTATGATTTGTGCACCCTTTGCACTACACTTCCTCATAATGTTATAAAAGTAAAAATAATGATTTATTTGCATGGACATTTTATTAGGAAGACCTCCTCTATCTTGCATGCAATGTAAGAAATGCTTTATTTCACTTCTGTGGAGCATTAAAAAATTCCACTGCATGGTCATGTCAGGAAAAGTGCGAAGCTCTCACCTTTCTACTTGACAACATTTACATAAAGTTTTGCACTAAGTTATTTAGACATAGACACGTTGTTGGTATTCCTATTGGAGCCCGCACCCCTTGTGGCTGATGTGTTCTTGTTTTGTTATGAAAGGCACTTTTTGAAGTCCCTTTTCCGTTGAAAACCAATCTGAAATCATTGAAGCCTTGAGCTCGACTTCTAGATATTTGGATGATTGATTAAATATTGACAATACGTATTTCGATGGTTTGTTTAGTCAAATTTACCCCCAGAGCTTCAGTTAAATCAAGCAAATTCTTCTGATACCGATGCCACGTTTTTTTGGCGTTACATCTGTCTATTATAGGTAGGTTTG
The DNA here is from genome assembly GCA_963580285.1 of Lucinisca nassula. Classification (NCBI taxonomy): domain Eukaryota; kingdom Metazoa; phylum Mollusca; class Bivalvia; order Lucinida; family Lucinidae; genus Lucinisca; species Lucinisca nassula. The sequence goes on along the minus strand of OY757018.1, from coordinate 46,769,476 downwards.
TTTCCTGCAAAATTTAGGATAAACGCGGTGATTTTGAGCTTGAGATTAACTTTTTCTTTCTTGGATGGTGATGTTCCTCGTGCGGCCTATAAATGGCGTTTATATTGCGCAATTCGATTTGCCAGAGTGTCTAGTCATGTAACAGACTTCAACACTCGTAATAAATTATTAACTGCATAACGTCTTAATCAGGGTTATCTGTATTATATAACTACGCAAGCTTTTTCAATTGTATAGATGTCATTCCGACTTAATTTCAAAATTCAGTGTTCGGCTTAAATCTCTTCTGCAACAAGGTCTATCGGAACTCGAATTGTATTATGACTTAGTATATAAATTAAACAAATATATATGTAATTGCAATGCCTTCAGCATCCAGTTTCATAAAATTATTCTTCCATATAAAAAGATTGGTACAACATTAATGTTATACGACATACCGCATGCATGGTAGTTTTCCAAATTATGGTTGACAACTTTGCTACCCCCCCCCCCCCCCTTAATTGCACGCCGGTTGGCCAGGCTTCCAATTCTATGACGGTTATAGCGTAAAAGCTTAATTAGAATTAGAGAGGATTTAATTTTCTGTAATGTTGATTGGTGCCTAATGCTCTGTCTCTGATCTGGCCTATCGGAGTCTAACTTTGGTTTTCACTTGCTCCAGCATTTCAGTAGTATCTTGCTTTCGAGTCCTAATCGTTGTTTCATCTCTGTGGTTGTTTGTTTTTTGTGTTCTCGGAGATGTTGCACTGGGGAGTTAGGAGACCTTCAAGCGGACTGAACAAATTAGTTGTCTAAATCGCAACAGAAGTAAGGGCGAGGATTGCAGCTGCGTAAAATCGAATTGAGCCACCCCAGTGGAATTCGTTTCACTGACCGTTCCAAGGTGGTTCTTCTGTTGTGGTTTATCTTTGTTATGGTTTGTCTTTGAGTGTTTGCATCGCTTCTAATATTTTGTTTTAGATAGCTAATTGGCCATTTTGTTGGAAAGTAACTGTCCGTTTGGCCTTCCGCTATTGCTGTTTCCATTAGGGTCTAGTTATTTCATGTCTGTGTTTCTTTCCCCTTGGTGTCACTGATGGGAGCTGTAGTTTAATTGTATCGATTCATGATCATTACCTTCACTTCTATTATAAAATAGAAGTCAATAAGTGTCTGACAGCCATCTTGGATGACAACTTAATTTGAATCTGTCTTTGACAATCAAATACACACGACAAATATACTGTTTAATATTTTGATAATAAATACTGTTCATCAACACATCCTTATGCTAAATACGACAAAATTTGATTACAACACATACATTTATCACGAGTATTATACTTACATGACCCCTGGTCTATAAGACTGACATACTGTGGGGCTACATTAAATGGACCTTGCACCTGCGTAGTTTTATGGTGATTTTAAGCAAGCAATTTCCCCAAATATATGTTAAAAGAGAGCTATGAGTAGTCTCATGTTTATTTTGCACTCATTTGAACCTTGACCTACTTCTAAGCCATAGACGCATTTCAAGACGTGGTATCCACCAATATGATTGTTAACACACATGAAGGATTACATTTAGCCACTAGATGAAGTTTCATACAAAATATCAAAGACCTGGGCCTTTTTGTTTCAGACAAGAAGACTCTCAAAACGTTTCCCTATATAAGCCTATGTAAAACATGTGGGCCCCGCGGCGGGGCCATGCCGCGGGGCCATTTATGGCTATGATTTGAACAATCTTGGTAGAAGCCCACTAGATAAAGCTTCAAACCAAATATAAAAGACCTGGGTTATCTGGTTTCAGACTAGAATATTTTTAAAGGTAATCCCTATATAAGCCCATGTACAAAACTGGGCTCCGCGGCGGGGCCATTTTGTGGCCCCAGGGCAATAATTTAAACAATTTTGGTAGAGGTCCGCTAGATAAAGCTTCATACCAAATATCAAATACCTGGGCATTCTGGTTTCAGACAAAATTATTTTAAAGGTATTTCCCTATATTAGTCAATGTGAAACCAGTATGCCCCGGGGCGGGGCCATTTTTGGCCCCAGGGCAATTATTTGAACAATCTTGCTAGAGGTCCACTAGATGAAGCTTCGTACCAAACAACAAAGACCTGGGCCTTATGATTTCGGATAAGAAGTTTTCCTAATGTTAAACCAGTGGGCGCCGGGGTGGGACCATTTTCTGCCCCAGGGCACTAATTTGAACAATCTTGGTAGTTGTCCACTAGAAGAAGCTTGATACCAAATTTTAAAGACCTGGGCCTTTTGGTTTCAGACAAGAAGATTTTAAAAGGTTTTTTCTTATTTTTCCAGTTTCCGTTGCCATGGCAACCAGAGATCTGCATTGAACGGAATTCTTTGAACAACTTCGAGGGGGGACCACCCAAAGACCATTTCTGCCAAGTTTGGTCACAATCTGTTCAGTGGTTTAGGAGGAGATGTCGTTACAAGGAATTGTGGACGAGCGGACATACGGACGGACGCACGACGACGACGGACGGTGACCGACCCCAATAGCTCCACAGGAGTCTTCGGCTCAGGTGCGGTAAAAATGTTAGGTAAGGTTAAGGTCGGAAGGTCGGAAAATCTTTTATTGTTTTCTGGATGGCCATAAAAATTGAAGGGTCGGCACAAAAATATCAGGGTCGGTCGGGTTAGCGGAAACACAGCTATTTTTAGGCCTCAAGCGAATTCCTCTGACTTTGCTTTGAAGTCCATATTTTCAGTATATTTACACATCTGTGATATCTATCTATTTCTCTTAAATAGGTCGGGTAGTTTCTCTGGGTGCACCGGTATCCAACCCCCCCCCCCCCACACACACACACACACCTCCGATAACACACACATATTTAAGGTTGTGGTTGCTCGTTAGAAAGGGATGCTCGTTAGAACCCAATTTTCGGTTCTAACGAGTACCTACAACCAGTCTCGGAGTAGAAATGAGAAACAATAGTGTAAACCACTGTAAACCTCAAAGTGGGGTTTACGCGGGTCTGGATTTCACGGACTTGTTATCATGATGGCTCGACTAGAAATAAGTGAACTAATCTTGAAAGTGCCGTAAAAGTAAAACCAAACTAAAACGAAAAAAAATTCTAAAATAAGTGTTATTGATGAATGCCATAAATTAATCCTGATACCGGTGCTGATACATGTGCTGCATATAAGCATCGTTCACCCATTAATAAATTGCCATGAGTCATACCATTGCAATTAAATGCATTAGTTACCTTACGCAACACGACATCTGTCGTCTATTCAGTAAATTGCAAAATCGTCAAAACACAATGCCGAGCTGGACAACAATTTCGTTTGTTTAGTTTCAAAGAAATCGTAAACCATATTGATCAAAGATAGATTTCCGCATCCACAGAAAGTTGGGGCGGTGCTTAACGATTGCAATCCCGCCTTCCTCATCACCAAAAGATATGTTTATCTCGGCTTTATAATAACTGAACATCTGGATTGCAGCTGTCCCCGCCTATCGGGGCTTGGAGAAATAGATTGGGTTACATGATGCTTTCACGCAGAGCGGAAATCGACCATACATGAATACTGGTCAAACGCTTGGGTCTAAGCCTGTCCCAGCAAAGTGGTGCGAATCCCGTGATGGTTAAATTTAATTTCCATGCATGAAAACGATAGTTGTGTTCATTGGGTGGCAGGAATTGAGTTATCATTGTATCTCATTGTCGGTTAGAAACTCCACAAATTGGACACAACGTTTATAAAATGATCAAATTACGATGGTTTGATCAGTCAAATTTATCCCCAGAACTGCAGTTAAATAAAGCAAATTCTTCTGATACCGAAGCCCCGCTATTGGATTTACATCTGGCTATTGTAGACAGGTTTGTTTCCTTCAAAAATTATGATAATTGCGATGATTTAGATTTTAGATTGTAAATTTTCCTTTCTTGGGTGGTGATGTTCCTCGTGCGGCATCTCCTTGCTTCCAATTAATTCGATTTGTCAGAGTGGCTAGTCATGTAACTGACTTCAACACTCGTAAAGTGTTGACTGCTAAAGTTCTTAATCAAGCAATTTTTAAATTTTATAGACGTCATTCCGATTTATTTTTAAAATTCAATCTCTTCTGCAATAAGGTCTAACGGAACCCGAATTTTATGGTGACATAGTATATAAATATGTTCTATAAAAGGGTTATCCTTTGGCATCAAGGAATACACCACAGAACTGAAAAGTATGGAGTGTACATGTTTTCTGGGCCAGACTAGCTAGTTTCGGCCAATAAGGCCTCTTCAGTGACCCTCAGATATTTTCAAAATTCCATTATGGAATCAATGATCCCAAAGGAGAAGAAATTTAATCTACACTATGATGTTTGTTTGTTTGATTTGAGGTTTTACGTCCCCGGCAACACTGTAAATGTCATTTTGGAGACGTTGCTTCCAATTTTGTGGGACTTTTACCCGACATTGAGATGAAATGACATCTCAAGCCCTGTCGCCCAATGAAACCAATAGGGTTTATTAGCATGGACGGTCCGCCTCGCACCGCAGTTCCTGGACAGGCTTAGTATCACTTGTGTCTTTTTATTTTGGATGGTCATTTGGCCATTTTGTGGGAAAGTAACTGACCTTATGGCCTTCCTTTGTTTAGGTTTCCATTATGGTCTGGTCGCTTCATGTTTTTGTTTCTTTCCCTTTGGTGTCTTTGATGGGTGGAGTAAGTTAATTGTATCGATTCCTGATATTTGTTTTACTTCTACTTTAGATCCTCTAAGCGGTTTACCAGTACTAGTGTGCGGGCCGGATTCAGCTCTGCGTGGAAGCATCATGCAGCCCATATATTTCTTCAAGCCCCTACGGGCGGGGGCTTACACTATGATGTAGGGCAGGGAGACGTTTTACCGCCGCCACACATTCCCACACACCAGCTGTAGTGAAGTTAAATATGTTCTATAAAAGGGTTATCCTTTGGAAGCAAGGGATACACCACAGAACTGAAAAGTATGGAGTGTACATGTTTTCTGGGCCAGACTAGCTAGTTTCGGCCAATTAGTCCTCATCCACAATGGAATCAATGATCCCAAAGGACAAGAAAATATAATGTACACTATGATGTAGGGCAGGGAGACGTTTTACCGCCGCCACACATTCCCATACACCAGCTGTAGTGAAGTTAAATATGTTCTATAAAAGGGTTATCAGAAAAAAAAAAATCAGAAAAAAAAATATATATGCAATGACTTCAGCTCCAAATTTCGTAAACTTATTCTTCGACATAAAAAGATTGGGTACAACATAAATGTTATACGACAGACTGCATGCATGATATTTATCCCAATCACGGTTGACGACTTTGCTTACCTCTTTGATTGTATGCCGGAGTGAGTGAGTGAGTGTTTGAGTTTTACGTCCCACCAACAGCTAAGGTCATACGGAGACGGGACCTCGGTTTAAAGACTCATTCGAAAGTCTGATGAAGCCCGGGATCGATCCTGCGATACCTGGTTTACAAGGCGAGTAGCGTAACCACTATACCACGGAGGCTTCTATCGTATGCCGGAGGGTCATGTCTCGGATGCTATGACGGGTCCAGCGTTAAGGCTTGCTGAATATTATAATTTGATTTTATGTAATGTTGGTTGGTGTCTGAAGCTCACCGTTGTTTCATCTCTGTGGTTGTTTTTGGAGATGTTGCACTTATGAGTTAGGAGGCCTTCATGCGGACTGAACAAAGTATTTGTTTAAAGTATGGGCGAGGATTGCGGTCGCGTAAAATCGATTTTAACCCCCTCCCCCCCCCCCCCCCTCCCCCGTCCGTGAAATTCTTTCACTGTTTCACTGACATTTCCAAGGCGGTTCTTCGGTCGCGGTGTTGTTTTTGTTATGGTTTGTCTATGAGTTTGTGTGCCGCTTATAACTTTTTTGTTTTCAATTGGATAGGCAATTGGCCATTTTTGTGGGACAGTAACTGCCCTTTTGGCTTTCCATTAGGATCTAGTTATTTCATGTTTGTGTTTGTTTCCCTTTTGTGTTTTTGTTTGGTGCTGTGGGTTAATTGCATCGACTCCTGATCATTTCGTTCACTTTAAATAGTGTTGATGTGGACGTTCAACCTCAAAACCAACATACAAACATATCGGGATTAAAGGCAAAGCACGTATCTAAAGCTGCGGGAAGAGCCCTGGGATAACAAGGCGTTTGCTGGACTGACTTGCAACACATTCTCAAAATTCAATGAAACGTTTGTGGATAGCACTGTAAACTATTGAACCGTAATATGGGGAGATTTACAGGAGCAGTACAGCACCGAGCTCTTCGCTTCTACATGGTGCTCGGGAGATAAACCTCGAACGCAGCAGTTACGCGTGAGAATGGATGGTTAAGTCAGGAGATAGTGTGATACATCAGTGGTATAGACTGCGAAAAATGAACCCCGCAAGGCTTAATGATAAAGTGTTCCAGGGACACTCAAGCAGAAATAAGAAAAATAGATGAGGCGGTTCTAATGAGTATCAAGAACCTTTATTTAAGAGCAGAAATAAGGAAAATAAGGTTTATCCCAGTAAACCCCAGGATATAAAAAGAGGTTCAAGGGGGTCAGAAGTATATAGGCGTATTTTCGTGATGAATGCTCAATTTCCTATATTCTGAATAAACAATGTAGACTCCACTTATCTGGGTCTATACCGTTTGGCTTACCAAAACCAGGATCCATTTCAGTCCAATTAAACAGGTAACACTCTGACATCAACGATAAGAATTGCGCTGCCATAAATAAGCGTTAGCCATATTTCCTAAAAATCAGTGCTGGTCACGTCGTCATCAGCAATGTAAACATCACGAAAACACGTCCATATTCTAATAACCCTCCTGAACCCCACTTTTAAAAGTGAAACTGGGGTTTAGGGGTAAACTTTATTTTTCTTATTTCCGCTCAAAACCACAGATTGAGGGTACCTCGCCGAGGCGGTTCTAACGAGTCCCCACAATCTGTGTTATGTGCCGGAATATTAGAAATAACAGAATTTTTATCTAAAAATTTTGTTTTTTTTGTCGGCAAACTTTTCAATATATTTGAATAGGCGTGTTTTCGTATTCTCTCCTGTGCTGTTTCAGTGGTATCTTTTGATCGAACGTCAAACATAACAAAAACTAACACAATAAAGAATAAAAATTCTTACATTGTTGAAAAAATCATCACGATCAAGCGTATTACTTTGGCATCTTCCTGCACAAACCATCTGACAAAGGCTTGTCATTAAGAAAACGAACAAGAAGTCTGTTGGCTTCATGCTTATGATAGTTTTCCTTAACTAATGCACAATTGGAAAAACTTTAGAACGTCCTACCTTTTAATTTATATTATATGCCAAATCCTTTAGGCTTTTTCGATTTTTTTTTCATCCGAGCTGTTGCAAACAGACTCACGTGATCAAACTGGTAGAAAGTTGCACTTAAGAACTCTCAATATCTTGATATATTACAACATAGTGGAATAGAGAAATTTAATATCTATTACTTGGAATTAATACACTATGGAAAAAAACCTTATTGACATTGTCAGCAAGGAGCTTCAAATGTGTTTCGCCATTTGTTTTATATTGCGACTGGTAATGCTTTAATGACCTAAGGGCGACTATTTAACCATTTCCTGCCGGATTATTGTTTTAATACGCTGCTAAAAAGATTGCTATTTGTGTACATTGTATATGACTTGAAGAAACCTGTGTACTTTGATGATTATTATGAGGGGTGTTACTGGGACAGTTAATATAATAATTAAGTTCCTCTGTCATTACTGACAATGGCCACTGAGAAATGTTACTGTTTTGTATGCTGAGATGGCCGATGAAACCGATTCTAGCCCTGAACCTTCTGTTGAAGATAAAGCAACAAAGTTTAGAGTAAGACCGCTCTTTTGGTGGTGCCTTAGCCCTAGCTTTGCCGTAAAAGGAAAAGCCCCAAACAGACGCTGTGTAATAGTTGGTATGACGAATGAAAAATGTTCCGCCATTTGCTTTATTATATTGCGAACTTTTACTGGTAATGTTTAAATGACCTAAGAGTGACTATTTAAGCAACTCATGCCAGATAATGTTTCAGTATACTGCTAAGAATAAAAGATTACTATATGTGTTCATTGTATATGACTTGAAGAAACCTGTGTTCTTTGATTATTATGAGCGGTGTTACTGGTACAGTTAATATGATATAATAATAGTCCGTCTGTCATAACTGACAATAACCATTTACAAATGTTGCTGTTTTTGTGTTCTGAGATGGCCGATGAAACCGATTCTAGCTCTGAACTGTCTGTTGCAGATAAAGTAACAGAGGTTAGAGTAAGACAGCACTGTTGGTGATGCATTAGCTTTAGCTTTGCGCTGTGCACGTTTTGGTTCGGCTTCGCGGATTCTTTATGCCTTACATTCACTAGCACCCCCTCTGATGAGGCCTCGCCACTTTGCTCTTTCCTGTGTAAGTTGTTCCCACGACTCTATTGGTATTTTGAAGGTCTTGAGGGAAGTTTTGTTGGTATCTTCACCATGGTAGGTGAACTTGTATCGCTTATATTATTTTGTTTTGGATAGCCAAATGGCCATTTTGTGGGAAAGTAACTGTCCTTTTGGCTTTCCGCTATTGATGCTTCCATTTGGGTATGTTGTTTCATGTTTTTGTTTCTTTCCCTTTGGGGTCTCTGATGGGAGCTGTTGGTTAATTATATCGATTCCTGATTATTGCCTTCATTTCTTTATTGTCTAACTTTGACCTTTAACTGTGATGATGGGCTGTTTTTAAGACTTGCCAGGTGCTTGTTGATTGACTACCTGTCTTTTTGATGCTGATTGAGTGGTCACAGCTATCACAGGCGTCAGATACTTCTCCTATACCTTTTTACAATCTCTTCTGTTGTAACACCTTTTTCCTATGTCAAGAAGAGGAACTTGTCTCGCACCTTTGTTTGCACCTTTGATTTCGCTTGCAACCTTCTCATCAAAGCGATACCTAATAGGACCCTCTGTTGCTTTATCTGTAAGCTTTACATCGCGGAACTGCCTCACCATTGCTATGAACTGGGTTGGACATCCAAAATTCACCATGATTTTTCAAAGACCTTCACGACTGACTGTGCCAAATGCTTTGGTGAGGTTGACAAAGGCCACATATAGATCCATGTTCTGTTCCTGGCATTTGTCTTGAAGCTGCCTTGCTTTGAAGATCGTGTCAATTGTTCTTCTAGCTTTTCTTAACACACACAGACTTTCTGGCAGAAGCCCTGGCTGCTCAAGATGTTAAGTCAGTCGGATAAGCAGGATTCGTTGCAAGGACCTTCCCAGCAATTGACAACGAAGAAATGCCGCGATTATTGTCACAGACCTGAAGGTTCCCTTTTCATTCGAATAGGTGGATAATTGACGCATCCCTGAATTCTTGAGAGATGGCTTCTTTTCTCTACATAATGGGAAATATCTCTGTCATCTTCTTTGCAACTGCCGCTAGTGTAGGAGGTGAGCCTGGTCGTCTCATTCTACCTGAGAAGGACTTATATATAGCGTCCACGCCGCCCCCCCCCCCCCCCCACAACTGGGGGCCGACCGCACACGAGTACTGGTAAATCGCTCAGAGGATATAAGTCTGCTTAGGTAAAGTGGTGCAAGTTGGACAGTCAATGCTTATAAATCCTATTGGTTTCACTAGGCGACAGGGCTTGATATGTCATGCCATCTTAATGTCGGGTAAAAGTCCCACAAAATTGAAAGCAATATCTCAAAAATGACCTACATAGGTTGACGGGGACGTTTAACCTAAAATTAAACAAACAACCAATATATAGCTTCCATTCTAGAGTCCGTATTCAATAAGTTCTGAAGTTAGATCCTTTGGAAGCAAGGAATACACCAAAACAAAAAAGAAAATAGCAGACTCGGTTTTATTGAGTATGTTCATGGCAGTACTGAAATGTGCAACACCGGCCACGCCCTCTAGCACCGGCTTAAGCAGAACTCTATTTTCAAAATGATACCAAATGAAATCAATGATCCCAAAGGACCAGAAAAGATTATCTGCACTAATCAAGTCCAGGATCGACGAAATAGTAACACCGATTGTGAACGGTGTTTTCAAAGAGCTCCAGACCAAGGTCGATGATCTAACAAAGGAGAAAAACGAGATAAAGAAAAGTATCGACACGCTTGAAGCCAAGGTCGTCCAGCTAGAAATCACCTTCAATTTGTTGTGTTATACAGTCGTCGCCATTGTCTGTGGGTATCCAGCGTACCCGAAAACGTTCCTCAAACCATTGATGAATATTTTGGTAACATTGACCCTGCAATTGTTCTTGATCTCACCTGCGACGATACTGACAGAAGTCATCGACTTGGCATACCTGAAGATTTGGCCAAGGAGGGTGCGAGACCGGGTGATATTGTGGTGCAATTCGTATCCTATCGTAAACTAGCGCAGTTCTACAAATATGATCAAGAAAGGGTTATCCTTTGGAAGCAAGGAATACACCACATAACTTGAAAATGTGGAGTGTACGTGTTTTTTTTTTTTTTTTTTTTTTTGGGGGGGGGGGGGGGGGGGGGCAGATTAGCTAGTTTTGGCCAATTAGGACTCATCAGTGACCCTCAATTTTTTTTTTTAAAATTTCACAATGAAATCAATGATCCCAAAGGACAAGAAATTACAAACTACACTATGATATGGGGCAGGGAGACTTTTTACGGCCGCCACACATTTGCAGACAGCAGCTGTAGTGGCGTCAAATATGTTCCAGAAAGGGTTATCCTTTGGAAGCAAGGAATACACCACAGAACTTGAAATTATGAAGTGTACATGTTTTCTGGGCCAAACTAGCTAGTTTCGGCCATATAGGCCTTATTAGTGATCCACAAATATTTTTAAAATTCCACAATGGAACCAATGCTCCCAAAGGACAGGAAAATATACCCTACACTATAGTGTAGGACAAGGAGACTTTTTACGGCCGCCACACATTCCCAGACAACAGCTGTAGTGACGTCAAGTATGCTCTAGAAAGGATTATCCTTTGGAAGCAAGGAATACACCACTGACCTTGAAAATAAATACTAAGCCAGGGTTGACACTAAGAACAAAGGTTTCAAATTGTTGTAGATTAATCTTAAAAAGGCGCGAGTTAAACATCTAAAGGAGGCCCGGCGTCGCGTAAAGAGCAAACAGATATATTGATGGGAATGTTTTCATCAAACAGTAAAATCTTGAAAGGGCCGTAAAGGAAAAACCAAAACCAGATGCTGTGTAATAGTTGGTATGACGAATGTCATAATTAATCTTGCATTTCTATTGTTAAATAAACATATGTAACATGTGTTGCATATTTGCATCTTTCCATATATAAATTGCCTTGAGTCATATTACTTTGGGATTTTATGGCAACAGAATACATTCATCTTTGTAGACCATTCCACATTGAGCCAGCGCATGACAAAATCTACAATAAGGCAATGTGCGCCAAACGAAGACTCAGATCAGCCTGCGCATCCGCTAGTCTTATCTGGTCTACACTGTTTGTCAATGTCCCAAAAAGGGCCGCTAGGAATATATGGGTGAAAGTCAATATCTCGACACACACTTGTCATACTTATTTAGTATTCAATGTTATCCATAGCACCGGCCACTTCGGCCAGGCCCTTAGGTGTGTGTGGTGGGGTTGGGGTCAATAGTAAGGTCACACTCAAAGTTTTGCAACAAAATTCCTTAATTACCACTGGCCAGTACTCGAAAATTCTTAACAAAGTAAGTTTTTTTTTTTCTATGGTTTTGTTGGAAACTACCTTTAAGGATTATTTCCCATATTTCGGGCCGATCGTTATTGAGAGGAGTAGTACCCTGAGGAAAAAAATCCACCTGACTCTTTGTTGCAGTTCACATGTGGCCCGAGTGATTTTGTTCAGTTTCTATAAAACTGCATGTGTGAGAGTTACTTTTACGTCCAACCAGCAACTGAGGTCATATGGAGACGGGACCTCGGTGTACATACTCGTTTGAAAGTAGAAGTAAAACAAAGATCAGGAATCGATACAATTAACTTACTCCACCCACCAAAGACACCAAATGGAAAGAAACACAAACATGAAGCGACCAGACCATAATGGAAACCTAAACAAAGGAAGGCCATAAGGACAGTTACTTTCCCACAAAATGGCCAAATGGCCATCCAAAATAAAAAGACACAAGTGATACACACAGTCAGTAACACACAACAACATAAATAAGCCGCCACAGAAGAACCGCCTTGGAACGGTCAGTGGAAAGTAGAAGTAAAACAAAGATCAGGAATCGATACAATTAACTCACAGCACCCATCAAAGACACCAAAGGGAAAGAAACACAAACATGAAGCGACCAGACCATAATAGAAACCTAAACAAAGGATGGCCATAAGGACAGTTACTCTCCCATAAAATGGCCAAAATGGCCATCCAAAATAAAAAGACACAAGTGATACACACAGTAAGTAGTAACAAACAAAAACATAAATAAACCGCCACAGAAGAACCGCCTTGGAGTCTGGAAGTCTGGAGAAGCCGGGAATCGATTCAACGACCCTTACTTTGCGAGGCATTATACATCTGGAATATTGCACCTGAACAAATATAGAAATTAACTCGCATATGCTGGCATCACATCAAGGGCTGTCATCAGACTGATCCATCAGACTGCATAGCTCGACTGGAAAAGTGTCATTTGGGTTATGCGCGTGGACGGGCATCACAGAAGCACGCCAATTCAGATATATTGAATTTTTATAAATTAAAAAAAAAAAACTGAAAATTTTCAGATCAAGAATCTTATATTTTTCGTATCTATGCTCAAAACAAAGATTTGGGTACTCGTTATAATCGCCTCGACAGTCGGTTCGGTTCTAACCAGTATCTAGACTCTATGTTTTGAGCAAAAATAAGAAAAAAATATACATATCCTTGAAAGCCCCAGTGTTGCGATATAAAAGCGGAGATAACATCATTAAAACATGCCTATATAATTTTTTGACCCCTTGAACCCCTACTTTTTATAGAAGAAATGGGGTTTACTGTGGTATATCTTATTTGTCTTATTTCTGCTCTAAATATAGATTGTGGGTACTCGTTAAAACCGCCTCGATAAGGCGGTTCTAACGAGTACCAACAATCTATATTTTCGCACTCGAGGCGGTTCTAACGAGTACCCACAATCTATATTTTGAGCAGAAATAAGAAAACTATCACAATTTTTCATCTTAAAATGTTCGTGTTTCCGGCGGTAAAGTTTACAATGTATTTGTATAGGCGGCTTTTCGTACATGGACGTGTTTCCGTGTTCACTACCCCGTAAATCCAACTTTTCTCTAAATAAAGTGGGGTTTAGAGGGTGTTCATTAATAGGCTTGTTAACCAGATGGAAAATAAATTAAGAAAAAGGCAATAAATAAATGAGCCCTTCTGTGAGTGAGTGAGTGAGTGAGTGAATGAAAAAAAATATTTCTGGGCTTGACATCTTGAATAAGTGAAGATAATGAGGTGTTATTTTAACCCATTGTAAGCGGGAAACCACTAAATGGGTACCTTGGCAAACGGTGCAGGCCCAGATCAGACGCCACAGATCGCGGCGTCTGATCAGGGCCTGCACTATTTGCTAACAAAATTTTCCATCAAAAATTGAATGAAAACGTAAAAATGGGCCTGACACCCTTTATATGAAAAATGGAATGGTCCAACATATAGCAATGGAAGAGTCCACTAGCATACAATGGGTTAAATAACTAGCTTTATAGCTCTCAGGTGCACCTTGATGTCATAAAACTGTTAATCAATAAACATTCTGCATTTTTAGCAGTCAACTTCGTCAACTTCAGTCACTATGCAGTACCTATATTTTACCATTTACCTCGAGGCAAATTGCACAGTTTTATTGCAACTGAATAAAGGGCTTGTCCATTTACCTTTATTTCCTCTGTTTTAATTTATTCCGTTTCTGGTTTTGGAAGTAATCAGATAATAAAAAAAAAATCTTAAACAACCTAAATTGGAAGAAAAGATGTAAAAATGGCGACAAGAGCGAAATAGTTACGCGGTATCGATTGGTTGCGTATCTCACGCGTTACAAACGAGAGACAAGTGAGTGTGCGCTGACAACATAATCGCAAGCGTATCTGTACATGTAATCGTCGCGTCGGTTCTTTTGCTGTGGAGGTTTTAAGCCCTTGTAAACCGTTGGTACATGTACATACGTCATTTTGGAGACGCTGCTTCTGATTTTGTGGGGCTTTTACCCGACCTTGAGATTACATGGCATCTTAAGCCCTACCGACCAAAGAAGCCGCTAGGGTTTAAGGAGCGGTCCCACTCGCACCACTTTTCTTGGACAGGCTTTTACATTCTAAACGGAAAACCAGTAATCAAATCATCAGGAAAATACGCCTGTATAATATTGAACCCCGTGAACCCCGTGAACCCACTTGTATACAGTAAAAGTGGGAGTTACAGGGGTAAACCTTATTTTTGTTATTTCTACTCTAAAATTTAGATTGTGGGTACTCCTTAGAACCGCCTTATCGAGGTCTTCATTGCGTGGGCTTGTATAAGTAATGGGCGTGATCTGCGAAGGTAACCAAAATGACATGTTGCCTACCTACGCGTCTGTTTCTTTAACCTATGCCGCGCGTTATCTTCTTCCGCTATGGTGTGATAAGACGACAATTTCAATGTGCGATGTCTAAATATTCATCTCAAATACGACAAAATGTGCGAACACACCCCAGGGGCCAGTTTCATAAAAGCATTTGCTATGTATTTTCGTCTTAAAAAGGTCGTACGAAGTTCTTACGACAAAATTCCTGTTTCATCAAATGCTCGAGATCTGCGATGTTCGCACATTTTATGCTATTTCTGAGATGAATATTCAGACATCGCATATTGAAATTTTCGTCTTAAACTTTGGACATGTCACGGCCATAACTGAAGAAGATAACGCGTGACATAGGTTAAAGAAACTTATCTCTTGAGTAAGTGTTTGAGTTTTACGTCCCTTCACCAGCTAAGGTCATACAGAGACAGGACCTCGTTTAAAGACTCATCTGAAAGTCTCGAGAAGCCCGGGATCTATCCTGCCACCCCTGGTTTACAAGGCGAGTAGCGTAACCACTGCACCACGGAGGCTTCTGTTATCTCTTGTGTAGCGGTATTAAAAGCATGGTACGTAGCATGTCAATGCGCGTACCTTCGCAGATCACGACCATTACTAATACAAGCCCATGAAATGAAGACCCCTCGAAACTGACCCCTTTGTTATGATCTTTAGTTTGGGTTTGGGGTGGGGTTTTCTTAGTTTTTAGAATAAGCGATTGAGGCCATCCATTAGAAGCGCCTCGATGTGGTTGTGCCTACAAGTACCCACAATCTATATTTCATGAGGTAACTAAGAACCTACGCTCGCTCATGCCCATCAAAGCTGAACCAAACCAGACTGGTCTGCTATTTTCGTTTATTTGGTGCATTCCTTGCTTCCAAAGGATCTAACTTCAGAACTTATTTATTTTCACTGTAACTGGTGTTGTGCCGTGTGGCGGCCGTAAAACGTCTCCCCGTAAATCATCATAGTGCAGATTATATTTTCTGGTCCTTTGGGATCATTGAGTTTATTTGGTATCGTTTTGAAAATAGAATTCTGCTTAAGCCGGTGCTAGAGGGCGTGGCCGGTGTTGCATATTTCAGTACTGGTCATGAACAGACTCGATAAAACCGAGGCTGCTATTTTCGTTTATTTGGTGCATTCCTTGCTTCCAAAGGATCTAACTTCAGAACTTATTGACTGCTGGTTAACCGCTTATAATGCAAAAGCCTTCCCAAGTACTGTGGTGCTAGTGGGACCGCTCCTTAAATCCTAGCGGTTTGTTTGGTCGGTAGGGTTTAAGATGTCATTTCATCTCAAGGTCGGGTAAAAGCCTCGAAAATCGAAAGTGGCGTCTCCAAAATGACCTAAATACATGTATCAACGGTTGGCGGGGACTTAAAACCTCAATACAAACAAACAAAAGAGCCATCTCGTTTAGGTATATAGTTCTACACTCTGCGATTAGACTTTTGATTAAAATGAAGACTCGGTGTACCTAAAATCGTACAATAAAACTAGAATTGTCAGTTCGACACAGATGCCCCGCCCAGGGTCAATCATCACCGAGAAAAAAGCATGTTGTAAACAAAAGTCCAAAAAAGAAAAAGAAAAAAGACAGCATTGCCCTCCTGGAAAACTGTCCTTGAGGACATCGGCGCGGGTAGGGGTAATGTCGTTTAAACCTTAAAAAAGTGTGTATCATACCCAATATGAACCATATCCAAACAAAATTAATTACTAAGTTTGTGACATTGACCTTAAGTTTTGGTTTTACGGCCCTTTCAAGATTATTTCTTTTATTCATCAATCAGATGTTGGCCAAAACTAAACGGAGTAGCCGGAGAAACGACCTCTATCTTTCAGTCATACCAAATAAGAACTTAATCCATTATAGGGGTTGGAATATGTGGGCTCTTATTAAAAACGTTGGCGTTAAAAAATTCTGAGTCCGTGACCCTGACCTTGAGGTCATGGGCATGGGCGCGGTTTACTGAAAATTCTGAGGCCGTGACTTTGACCTTGAAGCTTGGGGAATGGCACGGGTATGCTGAATAAAACTTCAGATGTGTATCTATCATCATACCAAATGTGATGGTAGCCCTCGCCCATCGGGGCTTGAAGAAAAAGATGGGCTGCATGATGCTTACACCCAGAGCTGAAACCGACCCGCACACGAGTACTGATAAACCACTGAGAGGATGTTACTAAAGCCTGCCCGGGCATTGTGGTGCGAGACGGCCCGTCCATGCTTATAAATCCTGTTGGTTTCATTCGGCGGCAGGGCTTGAGATGTCACTTCATCTCAATGTCAGGTAAAAGTCCCACAAAATTGGACGCAACGTCTCCAAAATGACCTTTACAGTGTTGACGGGGCCGTTTAACTTCAAATAAACAAACAAACGATAATGAAATGGAAACAAAAGTTTGAAACAACATAGAATCAACGTTCATTCAAAGTTGTTTGTACTGATTTCACATCTAGGTCCATTTGAACAATAACTTTAATATATGTTATCCATTTACACGGTTATTTCAAGACGGCACGTGATCATGCATGTGACAATTAAAGGTCCTGTTTAAGCGCATATTCAAAATTACAACTTCTGTTAGTGAAACGCAAATTTAGCTCGTACGAACACTTTGCGATGTTTTGATGAAACTGACGTACGCAGTTCTTTAAAAAGTGCGTACGAACAATTTAAGATTACTGGTACGATGTTTATTGATGAAACTGGCCACAGGTCTTGTCAATATATATCAAATTCTTTGAGTCTACCAGACGATCCGGTAGAGTGCCTTCTGCATGCTTTCTGTCAGCAGACCAAATGGCGATATACACCACAGTTTGATTTGTGAATTCACAAAATCGGATGATTTGTTTTACCTTTTTGTTAATAGAACATTCCAAAAGCAGGTGCGAACGATAGCTCCGCCCAGTCTCTCTTATCTGCGACATTACAAACAATTATCATAAGAATATTTCAGTCTTTGAAAAGACTTGTCCGATGAACCAGCAATTTGTTTATCCCCGTATCTCAAACAAAGGATTATAACTATGCATACCAGTGGTCTAAACATCATCAGACTGATCTGATTCTTTACTGCATTTACAAAAAAAAAAAAATAAATAGAAAAACAACATACAACAAAAAAAAAATACATCTGTGTTTTGAATTCTTGTTAGAATCAAGAATTTTCCACAACATAAAGAGAATATAATGTCAGGTTGTTCTGATTTTTCATTGTCCACTCATGAATTTTGTACAGTAAGATGTAATATAGCCCTGCTCAATTATCTCTTTTTTGTTCTTTTTGATTGTTCGTTTTTTAGTTTAACGGCCCAGTCAACACTATTTAGATCATTCTTGGACCGGCCAGTTTACCTATCCATACTTTTTCTCTGGGCAGGCTTTCTACTAGGAACTTATTACCTCCTAAACCTAAGACATCTTAACGTCACCTTTAACTAGGTATTTAAGAATTTGATACGAAGTTTGTTTTGGCTCCAGCAGATAAGTCCGCGAACAATGTGGTCGTTGTTTGACGGCTCCACTATGTTAACTCTCTTCAGCAAGAACTTGGTAGTACTATGGCCTCTGAACTGCCGCCTTTGGCTTCCAAAGGATAACCATCTCTAGAACATATCTAACGTCACTACAGCTGGTGTCTGGGAATGTGTGGCGGTTGAAAAAAGTCTCACTGACTTCGTACATCATAGTGTAGTTTATATTTTCTTGTCCTTTGGGATCATTGATTCTATTGTTGAATTTTGAAAATATATGAGGGTCACTGATGAGGCCTAATTGGCCGAAACTAACTAGTCTGGCCCAGAAAACATGTACACTCCATATTTTCCAGTTCTGAAGTGTATTCTTTGCTTCCAAAGGATAACTCTTTCTAGAACATATTTAGTTGATGACTTCATTTGTCATTCAGTTATCAAGTTTGCTGTATGTGTTACAGAAGGCCAAGACACGCTTCCTCATAAAAGACCATACAAAACACGATTTATTGCAAATTCTAGCTCTTGTACCACCACTGAACTCTCCAAATTATTAACTTCATGTTTTACTGCCATCAAAAACATGTGGTTGAATATTGCGACAAAGTCTTTGAAAGATCAGGGAGAAATCTGTTTTGGTCTATAAAAATTCTAATGAGGAAGTAAGGGCGAGGATTGTGACCACGTAAAATCGATTTAAGCCCCCCACTCCACCCCGCCGGAATTTGTTTCCGCTGACCGTTCCAAGGCGGTTCTTCTGTCGCGGTTTATTTTTGATATGGTTTGTCTTTGGGTTTGTGCCGCTTTTATTATTTTATTTTTAGATCGCCTATTGGCCATTTTTAGGGAAAGTAACTGTCCTTTTGGCTTTCCGCTATTGATGTTTCCATTAGGGTCTGTTGTGTCTTGTTTGTGTTTCCTGATCATTGCCTCCACTTCTACTTTAAATAAATTGAAATCAAGACGTTTTTGTGCTGTAAGTCTGCTTATGATTGTTCACCCTTTACAATACACTTGTCACAATCTTATAAAAGAAGAACGTAATGATTTAATTCAATGGACATTTCATATAGAAGACTCCC
This sequence comes from Lucinisca nassula, assembly GCA_963580285.1. Taxonomy (NCBI): domain Eukaryota; kingdom Metazoa; phylum Mollusca; class Bivalvia; order Lucinida; family Lucinidae; genus Lucinisca; species Lucinisca nassula. The sequence goes on along the minus strand of OY757018.1, from coordinate 46,750,280 downwards.
TCTATCTTGCATGTAATGTAAGAAATGCTTTTTCACTTTTGTAGAGAATAAAAATTATACTTTATGGTCACGACAGAAAGTGTGTGAAGCTCTCACTTTCTACTTGACAATATTTACATAAGATTAGGAACTAAGTTATTTAGACAAGTTGTGGGTATTCCGATGGGTAGAAATTGCGCACCCCTTGTGGCTGATCTGTTCTTGTTTTGTTATGAAAGAGACTCCATGATGTCCCTTTCTGTTGAAAAACAATCTGAGATCATTGAAACCTTAGCTTGACTTCTAGATATTTGGATGATTTATTAAATATTGACAATACCTATTTCGATGGTTTGATCCGTCAAATTTACCCCTCAGGTCCCGTTTTTGGATTAACATCTATCTATTGTAGATGGGTTTGTTTCTTGCAAAATGTATGATACACGCGATGATTTTGATTTTGAGACTGTAAATTTTCTTGGATGATGATGTTCCTCTTGCGGCATCATATGGCGTTTATACATGTATTTCGCAATTAATTTGATTTGCCAGAGTGCCTAGTCCTGTAACTGACTTCAACACACGTAATAAATTGTTAACCGCTTATTTTCTTAATCAAGGTTATCGGCATCATAAACCTCGCAAAGCCTTTTCAAAATTTAATTGACGTCATTCCGATTTAATTTCAAAATTCAATGTTGGACTTAAATCGCTTCTGCAACACGGTCTATCGGATGGATGGATGATTTGTTTAAAGACGCTCAACCCTAACAGGACATATAGCGTCTAAAATAGTTATATATTATACATAAAATTGTGCAAGATTAAACAATTAAAATTTTAATAATTACAGTTTGTTAAAAAGACCGATTTTTTAAAGAAAATTGATTAGTTGGAAAAAAGGTACATTATTAAAAAGATCTTTCATCGTAGTAATGTGAACATATTTTGAACGTATATGGTTAATTTCAATACACGAGATGAGAAAGTGTTTAACTGTGAACGGTTCGTAACAAGATATACAGAAAGGTGCTTGTTCGTTTTTTTTTAAATGTAGGAATGAGTGAGTCTTGTATGTCCAATACGGCATCTCGTAATCTCCGTCTGATCTTTTCGGCTATAGTTCAAAAAAGAGCATTTACTGTAAAAATTAGGTTGAATTGTATTTAATTTAATATGAAAAAAAAAATAGGTGTTATTAACGGCTAGGCTCCTTAATCAGGGTTATCGGTACCATAAACTACCCAAAGCCTTTTCAAAATTTTATAGACGCCATTCTGATTTAATTTCAAAATTCAATATTGGACTTAAATCTCTTCTGCAACAAGGTCTATCGGAACCCGAATTTTATGGTGACTTGGCATATAAATTCAGAAAAATATATAACCGCAATGACTTCAGCACCCAATTTCGTAAAATCATTCTTCGATATAAAAAGATTGGGTACAACATGGATATAATACGACAGACTGCATGCATGGTAGTTAACCCAATCACGGTTGGCAACTTTGCTTCCCTCTTTAATTGCACGCCGGTGGGTCAGGCCTCAGATTCTATGACGGCTCCAACGTAATGGCTTATTGAAAATTAGAGAGATAATGTCGGTTGGTGCCTGATGCTCTGTCTCTGGTCGGGCTCATCGGAGTCTAACTGTTGGTTTTCTTTTGCTCCAGCATTTCAGTGGTTTCTTGCTGTCGAGTCCTCACCGTTGTCTCACCTCTGTGGTTCTTTGATTTTTGTGTTCACGGAGATGTTGCACTGATGAGTTAGGAGGCCTTCATGCGGACTGAACAAATTATTTGTCTAAATCGCGACGGAAGTAAGGGCGAGGATTGTGGCCACGTAAAATCGATTTAAGCCCCCCAGTGGAAATCTTCCACTGACCGTTCCAAGGCGGCTCTTCTGTGGCGATTTATTTATGTTGTTGTTTGTTACTTACTGTGTGTATCACTTGTGTCTTTTGGTTTTGGATGGCCATATGGCCATTTTGTGGGAAAGTATCTGTCCTTATGGCCTTCCTTTGTTTAGGTTTCCATTATGGTCTGGTCGCTTAATGTTTGTATTTCTTTCCCTTTGGTGTCTTTTATGGGTGGAGTAAGTTAATTGTATCAATTCCTGATCTTTGTTTTACTTCTACTTTACCTATAAACGAGCATAGCAAACTACACAAGGAAGCTGATGGATATCTAAACCAAAATGTCTGTATATTATTGATATGCAAAAGTTGGAAACTGTCAACTGCCGAATACTTAGTTCTGACTGGAAAATTATTTGCACATTGCCTTGTCTTTTACAAGTGATGCAATTTAAAGTAGTATGTGCCTAATAACCAAATGTTTTATTTTGAGTGCCAATAGCACCATTGGACTAGCAAAGTTGCTCAGAGTGCATTACTGGGTCTGTTCGCTTACCACGGTTACCACTGGCTGCAAACGGTATTTACCAGTTGCAGCATACTTTGGAGACGCTCTAGGGCGTGGGCAAAAAGAACCGCGCGGGAAATTTTCGTCGAGATGGAGGGCATGAAATATTTAACAGCTGAAGTCAGTGCGATAACAACTGTTTTCCTATGACCATAACTAACAATTTTTTTCCCTGACCGAGGAGACACTGAAATATATTTCAGACAGTGAGTTGACATATAGTTCTTTCCCCCTTTTTGGTTTCTTGTCCGCTTGCACAACTTGACTAAAATGTGCTGCAATGTTTTGGAATCTAGCTGTAACTTTCTATGTCTACAACTACCAGTATCTTGAGTATACTTGAACAGTAGCTATTTACAAGTGTGAAGTCCTGTACATCTAAAACTGTTTAAAAAACTCACCTAAGCCCCAGATCACTCACCTTTAAAATCTGATGGAAACTGTTGAGCCGTGTCAGGTATACAAAAAAAACAACAAAATTAGGGGACCAGTGGTTCTGAGCCGCTCACCTGAGTGCTGAGAGTTTATGGAGCCTTTTTATTTCTGGGAAGAAGATTTTTAAGTTTTTTTTTACCATGGCAGACTCTTGGACATTTGACCTGATATTGGGCCTATTGGTTCCGGAGAAGATCTCTGAAGGGTTTTTACCTTATACGCCTGTGGACACAAACTGTTCAAGTTCGTATGAAGTACCTTCAAATGAATCTCTTTGCATCAAGTTAGTTTGACAAATATTTCTAAAATTAGATCAAGCAATTGATTGTTCTCATTTTGGCAAACACTTTCTGGTTGACATTTGAGATGTATTTTGATTGGACAGTGACGGAGTCCGCAATGACATGTGCATATGTACACCACCTTGTGTTTTGAACTTATTTCTGTCCGGCATTTGACTGACAGGATGTTGGGATATATTGAATGATGTTTCAAGTCAAGATGAAATGAAGCCAAACGAAGTTTGAACGGATTTGTGTCCACAGGTATATGGGAACGGTGGCAATATTGTTCACGCGACCGAACTCGTATTAAAAAATCATCTTGTGTTTTGAACTTTTTCTGTCCGGCCGTTGACTGGCAGGATGTTGGGATATATTGAATGATGGTCAAGTCAAGATGAAATGAAGCCCGTCGAAGTTTGAACGGATCTGTGTCCACGGGTATATGGGCACGGTGGCCATATTTACATTCGACCAATCTTATATTAAAAAATCATTTGTCTGTTCCTCAAAGCTTTCCTGTGACTTTCGCTGCAAATAGACTCATTTAATAGAGTAGTGGTTTATGTAAAAAAAAGTTTTAATTTCCATGTCTGAATAACCTCAGGCAAAGGTCAGAAACTGACCTTAAGGTCAGAAACTGACCTTAACCTTTAATACTCAAATAGTTTCATCCACTCATTTAGCTATCTGCATATACCAATTTTCAGATCACATGCTGCAATAGTTTCCGAAAAATACAGGTTTTCCTTTTTCCCATACAAATATCTATGCGAGCAAATTTGACCTTGACATAAAATTGGTTAAGGCTATCCAGGGGTCATCGTTTGAAGAAACTATAATAGGCCCAACTCCTCAATGCCACATACCAAGGAGAGAAGATTTCTGAAGGGTTTCTACCTTATATGGCCATGCTGGTATTACTGGTAATGTAACCAACTTCATATTAATGAATTTTCTTGTTTCTATAAGCTTTTATATAAAATTTGGTCACGAACGGCCTAGAAATGCCAGTGGATAATAATGAGTTTTAGTCTTCATATCTGAATTTGAAAGGCCTTAGGCCAAGGAATGATCTTGAATACTCATTTAGTTTAATGCACTCATGTAGCTTACTGCATTCACCAATTTTCAGATCAATAGTTTCCAAAACTAGATTGTTTTGACGTTTTCCCTTACAAAACTCTATGTGACCAAATTTGACCTTGGCAAAAAATAGGTCAAAGTCATCTGAGGGTCATCATTTGAACAAACACATTTGAACATACTATGATGAGCCCAGGTCCCCATTGCATGCTACATACTAAGTTTCATGACAATCAGTCCTTTGGTTTGGGAGAAGATTTTTGAAGGTTTTTACCGTATATGGGCATGGCAGTCATCTTGGTAATGTGACCGAACTCATTTTAATCGATTTCCATTTCCTTGTTCCTAAGGTTATTTGAATGAATATTTGTTACAAATGGCTTAGTGCTTTCTGAGGAAAATAAATTTCAATTTTCATATCTGAATGACCTTGGGCCAAGGTCAAAGATTGACCTTGAATATGCTTGTAGTTTAATCCACTCATTTAGCTTACTGCATCTACAAATTTCAGATCACAGGCTGCAATAGTTAAAAAAATACACAATTTTGACTTATTCCTATACAAAAGTCTGTGACCAAATTTGACCTTGGCATAAAAGCCTCCAGAGTGTTCACAAGGTTTTTATTTAATTTTACCTACTTTTTAACACGACATGATCCATATACCTGTTCGACCGAGATATGGTCAAGATGATCATTCTGAGCAAGATTGATTGTGACTTGACCAAAATGGTGGCCTCAAGAATGTTCACAAGTTTTACCAAATATTTGACCTTCTGACCTACTTTTAAACTCGACATGATTATTCCGAATCAGTTTGATGACAATTGCATCAAAACTGTGGCCTCCGGTGTTCACAAGGTTTTTCTGTGATATGACCTACAGACCTACTTTTTGACCGACATGACCAGCGTTCGAACTTGACCAAGATATTGTCATGAAGATCATTCTGACCAAGTTTGATGATGACTGGACCAATGTGACATTAAGTGTTCAGTAGAAATGGTTACTTTATTATGTATATATGTAAAGTGCCATGGCAACCAACTAAAACCATTGCTTGATAGAGAAATCATTTGCAGGGTAGATGACTACTAATTGCATGTTCAATATGGTGTCCGAGTTGATTTTGAAAAGTATCCTTTTTATTGCATTTTGTTTGCCATAGCAGTCAATAAACCGGGCTCTTGACAGAAAAACTATCTGCCTCATGAAGACTACTCATGGGACATTTCTATAACAGTTTTATCAAAATATCGACAAAGGGCTAGAAATAGGGACCGTTTTTTCTTCTCGTATAAGAAAAAAATTACATTAATCCACTGGCTCCCGCCCATCGGGAATTGAGAAATAGATGGGATGCTTGATGCTTCAACACAGAGCTGAATTCGACCGCACACGAGTACTGGTAAACCGCTTAGAGGATATAAATATCTTCTATAAAACGGTCATACTTTGGAAGCATGGAATACACCACAGAACTGGAAAATATGAAATGTACGTGTTTTCTGGGCCAGACTAGCTAGTTTCGGCCAATTCGGCCCTCAAATATTTTCAAAATTTCACAATATAATCAATGATCCCAAAGGACAAGAAAATATAAACTACATTATGATGTAAGGCAGGGAGGCTTTTAACGGTCGCCACACATTCCAAGACACCAACTGCAGTAACGTTAAATATGTTCTAAGCCTGCCCAGGCAAAGTGGTGCGAGTCGGACCATCATGCTTATCAACCCGATCGGTTTCATTGGACGACAGGGCTTGAGATGTCATTTCATCTCAATGCCCGGTAAAAGTTCCACAAAATTGGAAGCGACGTCTCCAAAATGACATATACAGTGTTGACGGGACATTAAACCTCAAATCAAACAAATTACATTAATCCAGCAGAAGCAGTAAGTGAAATGTGTAGACATACTCGTAGTGGCTGCGGTGAAGAATGTCTTAAAATTGACATAAGTGTCATGACCTACATGTACAAGATATCGGGATGCCAATGATATCGGGGTGCCAATCGCGAAAACTGTTGGCCTGTTACTTTTAAAAACTGTGTTGCAAAAAGTGTGGCTCAAGATTTGAATGCATCTTAGTGAACAGTCTGATCTGGGTCCGAAATAAGGTTTGCAAGAAGTTTCAGAGGACGACACAAACCGACGAGGTTTTCCGACACAGCTTAACTACTAAATGCAGTAGCTTTTCGTTGTTGGTATCCTGGTAACTATCAGTAATTTGTAGGAAATTAAGGTTAAGGATATTTAAAGAAAATAACCCCGTTATTCTTGTTGTTTGCGGTCAGAGTGAAACGTCAGAAGGCTATCTATAGAATCTTGGCTGGAATCGAGTGTTGGGTTCAGCAAACAGCACAGACCCAGATCAGATGCTTAGGAGTACAGATATTTAAGGGTTAATCAAAAGGGTCAAAGTCTCTTTCCAGTTTACACTCCGAGGCAATTGACCCACCAGTGCTGTCAATGCGCTTTGATTTTATTTGTATCACAAACAATTATAATATCAGCAATCTATGAACACAAAAAATTAATGAATAAACACAGTAGTAAGACAGATAACAGTGAATGAACATTAATGGCACAGTTGTTTAATATAAATGGTTCATACATTGTATTTTGGAAGCTAATATGTTTTCATGCAGAGGAAACCTCCATGGAGAGGAGAAGAGAATTTGTCATTCATTCAGGATAATGATGGTTACTGTCTCGCAGCCAGACAAGAATTCTTGAAAGTCCTCAAGATTGAATGGGGTATGATTACAGTGTATCTTTTAACTTACATATATAAACAGTCTTACATATTATAAAACATGTACACTCCATATTTTTCACTTCTGTGGTGTATTCCTTGTTTCCAAAGGATAACCCTTTTATAGAACATATTTAACTTCACTACAGCTGATGTGTGGGAATGTATGGCGGCGGTAAAACGTCTCCCTGCCCTACATCATAGTAATGATTATATTTTCTTGTCCTTTGGGATCATTGATTCCATTATGGAATTTTGAAAATATCTGAGGGTCACTGATGAGGCCTAATTTGCCGAAACTAACTAGTCTGGCCCAGAAAACATGTACACTCCATATTTTTCACTTCTGCGGTGTATTCCTTGCTTCCAAAGGATAACCCTTTTATAGAACACATTTAAGGGGTTTGGGTCAAATTGCAATAATTCAAATCATCAAATGAATTTGGGGGAAAATGTCTGGAAAGTGCACACAGTAGCACGCATGAAGCTAATTTGAGCAACCATATTATGACACATACATGAACAATCATTCACACTCAAGTACATAGAAGCCTCCCTGGTGAAGTGGATCAGCTACCCGCCTCTCCAGACTTTGAAACCGAGGTCCCATCTCCATATGACCTTAGTTGTTGATGGTACATAAAATTCAAACACACACAAGTACATGTAATTTTTTTGACTTGGAGTTTTACGACCCAGTCGGTACTGTTTAGGTCATATGGATTCAGTCAATTTACCTAATCACACTGCCACACTTCCTGGACAGGCTTATATATAGGCGGTTAACAGTGTTACGAGATGGAATAGGAAACCTCTCTGGTGCTTATGCACATCTAAATTATTTTAGTAGGTATATGGTAGGGCGGTGCGAGTGAAATATTTTAGGTGAAATATGGTAGGCAAAATGTGCTGCTCTATGCACAAGTCATGCACATATCATACGATGTATGCATGAGTGGTTTGTGGAGATCTGTTTTTACAATACAGGGGGCCGCTTTAAGGCTGAGTTCTATAAAATTTGCCTAAAAATCGCCAACCGCCAAATTGTGCCATATATGATTTTCACTCCCGTCACGTGTTGTGTGGGTGTTAAGTTTTGACAGGAGTCATGGCATTGATTTATAGGGTCGTTTCATCAATTTTTCCTATGGGAAATATACTATTTGAACGCAAATCCATTATCTACTCGATTTTTGCTATCTAGCTTCAATTGTGGACGGTATCTCCACCTCGCCACGATTTTAGCAAGCTAATATGAGTATGCATGATTTTCCGGTAGTATTCATAGATATAAAAACCCTGAGAAAAACGAACACTTTAGCAGCAGGTCAAGTTGTAACGAGTATCCACAACATTGTGTCGGGAAAGTGAAAGTATATCGAAAGGTATGTTTAATCTATGTTTAGTATTATTTTTGTATGAACATGCTTGTATTTTTGGAGGGGTTTACTTCTAGTATACCCCAACTTTCTGAAGCCTATTCTGAATTCACTGTTGAGGCCTGTAGTGATTAGGCTACTAGCTTTGGCAGCTAGACGTCGCAGGATCGATCCCAGGCTTCTCCAGTAGTAGAATGAGTCTTTCTAAGTGAGGTCCTGTCTCATTCTGGCCCTAGATGTTGGTGAGACGTAAAGTTTGGACACCCGCTCATTCTAGATTCATTTAGGCTTTTAGACCCCTTTTGTAGAATGTAATTAATAAACGCCGGGTCACTTGTTTGATCCATGACTTTTTACTAGCTGTGGTTAGAAAACCGTGGTTCCGTCTCTATATGATATTAGGTGTAGAGGGGACGTAAACTTAAGACGGGTTTAACCATATCTTCATCATCAGGGCAAACTCTTTCAAGAGCCTGTCGGGTTATCCGTGATGATGAACCGTAATGAATTTTATTTTACAAGCGTGTTCACTTTGAGTAGAAATAATTTTGTTCAAGAAGAATTATAAGTTCATTTTGTAATGATGCCGTTTTTTGTGCATGTATGTACATATAAAGAACGTGATGATGATAAGTGGGAGTATTTGGTCGCCACACGTCATAACGGCCTGAGTGGCGGAGGATGACGTCAGCTGCGTCATCGGCGTCGCGAGGACGGTTGTGACGGGGTGCCTACCAAATACAGAGAGAATTTATGGCAAACAGTGTTGGCCCTTATGAGACACTAACAAATGTTGTGGATTATAGATGAAAATCTTTCTGTTTGTAGTTTCTATCTGTTGTTAATGTAATGAATTTGTGAATAGCTATATTTGTGAGCCGTGTCGCGGAGAAGGATATGAAATAGAGATTGTTATGTTTCCTGTAATTGGCGGCTGACCAGGTAGCGCAAAGGCGTGGTCTGTTCAATTGCCTCTTACTTGTGATAATGCAGTGAGCACAAATTTGATGAGTATTATGCTCAGTAGTAGTGAGCAGTAATTGATTTCTGTAGTACTCAGTAAGGAAACATGAACTTTGTGTATTCTTGTGTCAAGCGCTGGGTGCTGATAATTTGATGCACAGTCAAGTTGAGTTCTGCAGTACAGTTATTTGCCGCATGCACTAATCAGCCTGTATGTCTGGTCGGCGCATGCGCAATAACGGTATATGCATGAACATATTGTTACTTCTCCGGGAGGGGGATCATGATATAGCATGTATGTTTTGTGAACTGTATCTTAGTCCAATTATCGTAATTTGCAGGCACAACAATGTGTGGTGACCTGCTGCTCCCTGCATTATAGCAGCAGGTACTGGTACGACGCTGGGGGTTAGTGTCCAGCAAGGGCGGACGACCCACCATAAACAGCTCATACCAATCTGAACGAATGTGAAACCATTCAAATGGAATAGGTCCAATAAATAACCTGCAGGCGTTTCAGGCGAATCAAGCTCGTGTACGATTGCTAGATAAAACCTATCAACCTGTAGTCGGCAACATAGACATACTCGTAGTGGCTGCGGTGAAGAATGTCTTAAAATTGACATAAGTGTCATGACCTACATGTACAAGATATCGGGATGCCAATGATATCGGGGTGCCAATCGCGAAAACTGTTGGCCTGTTACTTTTAAAAACTGTGTTGCAAAAAGTGTGGCTCAAGATTTGAATGCATCTTAGTGAACAGTCTGATCTGGGTCCGAAATAAGGTTTGCGGAGTCTAACTGTTGGTTTTCTTTTGCTCCAGCATTTCAGTGGTTTCTTGCTGTCGAGTCCTCACCGTTGTCTCACCTCTGTGGTTCTTTGATTTCTGTGTTCACGGAGATGTTGCACTGATGAGTTAGGAGGCCTTCATGCGGACTGAACAAATTATTTGTCTAAATCGCGACGGAAGTAAGGGCGAGGATTGTGGCCACGTAAAATCGATTTAAGCCCCCCAGTGGAAATCTTCCACTGACCGTTCCAAGGCGGCTCTTCTGTGGCGATTTATTTATGTTGTTGTTTGTTACTTACTGTGTGTATCACTTGTGTCTTTTAATTTTGGATGGCCATATGGCCATTTTGTGGGAAAGTAACTGTCCATATGGCCTTCCTTTGTTTAGGTCTCCATTATGGTCTGGTCGCTTAATGTTTGTATTTCTTTCCCTTTGGTGTCTTTTATGGATGGAGTAAGTTAATTGTATCAATTCCTGATCTTTGTTTTACTTCTACTTTGCAAGAAGTTTCAGAGGACAACACAAACCGACGAGGTTTTCCGACACAGCTTAACTACTAAATGCAGTAGCTTTTCGTTGTTGGTATCCTGGTAACTATCAGTAATTTGTAGGAAATTAAGGTTAAGGATATTTAAAGAAAATAACCCCGTTATTCTTGTTGTTTGCGGTCAGAGTGAAACGTCAGAAGGCTATCTATAGAATCTTGGCTGGAATCGAGTGTTGGGTTCAGCAAACAGCACAGACCCAGATCAGATGCTTAGGAGTACAGATATTTAAGGGTTAATCAATAGGGGCAAAGTCTCTTTCCAGTTTACACTCCGAGGCAATTGACCCACCAGTGCTGTCAATGCGCTTTGATTTTATTTGTATCACAAACAATTATAATATCAGCAATCTATGAACACAAAAAATTAATGAATAAACACAGTAGTAAGACAGATAACAGTGAATGAACATTAATGGCACAGTTGTTTAATATAAATGGTTCATACATTGTATTTTGGAAGCTAATATGTTTTCATGCAGAGGAAACCTCCATGGAGAGGAGAAGAGAATTTGTCATTCATTCAGGATAATGATGGTTACTGTCTCGCAGCCAGACAAGAATTCTTGAAAGTCCTCAAGATTGAATGGGGTATGATTACAGTGTATCTTTTAACTTACATATATAAACAGTCTTACATATTATAAAACATGTACACTCCATATTTTTCACTTCTGTGGTGTATTCCTTGTTTCCAAAGGATAACCCTTTTATAGAACATATTTAACTTCACTACAGCTGATGTGTGGGAATGTATGGCGGCGGTAAAACGTCTCCCTGCCCTACATCATAGTAATGATTATATTTTCTTGTCCTTTGGGATCATTGATTCCATTATGGAATTTTGAAAATATCTGAGGGTCACTGATGAGGCCTAATTTGCCGAAACTAACTAGTCTGGCCCAGAAAACATGTACACTCCATATTTTTCACTTCTGCGGTGTATTCCTTGCTTCCAAAGGATAACCCTTTTATAGAACACATTTAAGGGGTTTGGGTCAAATTGCAATAATTCAAATCATCAAATGAATTTGGGGGAAAATGTCTGGAAAGTGCACACAGTAGCACGCATGAAGCTAATTTGAGCAACCATATTATGACACATACATGAACAATCATTCACACTCAAGTACATAGAAGCCTCCCTGGTGAAGTGGATCAGCTACCCGCCTCTCCAGACTTTGAAACCGAGGTCCCATCTCCATATGACCTTAGTTGTTGATGGTACATAAAATTCAAACACACACAAGTATATGTAATTTTTTTGACTTGGAGTTTTACGACCCAGTCGGTACTGTTTAGGTCATATGGATTCAGTCAATTTACCTAATCACACTGCCACACTTCCTGGACAGGCTTATATATAGGCGGTTAACAGTGTTACGAGATGGAATAGGAAACCTCTCTGGTGCTTATGCACATCTAAATTATTTTAGTAGGTATATGGTATGGCGGTGCGAGTGAAATATTTTAGGTGAAATATGGTAGGCAAAATGTGCTGCTCTATGCACAAGTCATGCACATATCATACGATGTATGCATGAGTGGTTTGTGGAGATCTGTTTTTACAATACAGGGGGCCGCTTTAAGGCTGAGTCTGTAAAATTTGCCTAAAAATCGCCAACCGCCAAATTGTGCCATATATGATTTTCACTCCCGTCACGTGTTGTGTGGGTGTTAAGTTTTGACAGGAGTCATGGCATTGATTTATAGGGTCGTTTCATCAATTTTTCCTATGGGAAATATACTATTTGAACGCAAATCCATTATCTACTCGATTTTTGCTATCTAGCTTCAATTGTGGACGGTATCTCCACCTCGCCACGATTTTAGCAAGCTAATATGAGTATGCATGATTTTCCGGTAGTATTCATAGATATAAAAACCCTTAGAAAAACGAACACTTTAGCAGCAGGTCAAGTTGTAACGAGTATCCACAACATTGTGTCGGGAAAGTGAAAGTATATCGAAAGGTATGTTTAATCTATGTTTAGTATTATTTTTGTATGAACATGCTTGTATTTTTGGAGGGGTTTACTTCTAGTATACCCCAACTTTCTGAAGCCTATTCTGAATTCACTGTTGAGGCTTGTAGTGATTTGGCTACTAGCTTTGCCAGCTAGACGTCGCAGGATCGATCCCAGGCTTCTCCAGTAGTAGAATGAGTCTTTCTAAGTGAGGTCCTGTCTCATTCTGACCCTAGATGTTGGTGAGACGTAAAGTTTGGACACCCGCTCATTCTAGATTCATTTAGGCTTTTAGACCCCTTTTGTAGAATGTAATTAATAAACGCCGGGTCACTTGTTTGATCCATGACTTTTTACTAGCTGTGGTTAGAAAACCGTGGTTCCGTCTCTATATGATATTAGGTGTAGAGGGGACGTAAACTTAAGACGGGTTTAACCATATCTTCATCATCAGGGCAAACTCTTTCAAGAGCCTGTCGGGTTATCCGTGATGATGAACCGTAATGAATTTTATTTTACAAGCGTGTTCACTTTGAGTAGAAATAATTTTGTTCAAGAAGAATTATAAGTTTATTTTGTAATGATGCCGTTTTTTGTGCATGTATGTACATATAAAGAACGTGATGATGATAAGTGGGAGTATTTGGTCGCCACACGTCATAACGGCCTGAGTGGCGGAGGATGACGTCAGCTGCGTCATCGGCGTCGCGAGGACGGTTGTGACGGGGTGCCTACCAAATACAGAGAGAATTTATGGCAAACAGTGTTGGCCCTTATGAGACACTAACAAATGTTGTGGATTATAGATGAAAATCTTTCTGTTTGTAGTTTCTATCTGTTGTTAATGTAATGAATTTGTGAATAGCTATATTTGTGAGCCGTGTCGCGGAGAAGGATATGAAATAGAGATTGTTATGTTTCCTGTAATTGGCGGCTGACCAGGTAGCGCAAAGGCGTGGTCTGTTCAATTGCCTCTTACTTGTGATAATGCAGTGAGCACAAATTTGATGAGTATTATGCTCAGTAGTAGTGAGCAGTAATTGATTTCTGTAGTACTCAGTAAGGAAACATGAACTTTGTGTATTCTTGTGTCAAGCGCTGGGTGCTGATAATTTGATGCACAGTCAAGTTGAGTTCTGCAGTACAGTTATTTGCCGCATGCACTAATCAGCCTGTATGTCTGGTCGGCGCATGCGCAATAACGGTATATGCATGAACATATTGTTACTTCTCCGGGAGGGGGATCATGATATAGCATGTATGTTTTGTGAACTGTATCTTAGTCCAATTATCGTAATTTGCAGGCACAACAATGTGTGGTGGCCTGCTGCTCCCTGCATTATAGCAGCAGGTACTGGTACGACGCTGGGGGTTAGGGTCCAGCAAGGGCGGACGACCCACCATAAACAGCTCATACCAATCTGAACGAATGTGAAACCATTCAAATGGAATAGGTCCAATAAATAACCTGCAGGCGATTCAGGCGAATCAAGCTCGTGTACGATTGCTAGATAAAACCTATCAACCTGTAGTCGGCAACAATGTCGGCAGACTAGTTTACACTAGTTCGCGAGAGGGAGATTCACGCGGGAGGGGGATTCACCCTAAGTTATAAACTGGCCAGTTGCGTCTTGTGTTGTTTCTTTTTTTGTTTTTGTCGTCGTGTTTGCTGTTTGCTTCTGTAGGTATTCGCGTCACCCGTTCCGAGCACAGAACATTGTTTTGCCTTCGGAGCGGACGTCGTGAGTTGGCTACAGAAGCAACAAAGTGTGATGTTTTGTGTTAGTAAGTGTTGTATATAGATACTGTAAATAATTCATGTCATTCATCTAATATCTTTCTTGTGCCTTACCCCACAGCTGCCCGTACACCTGTCAGAGATCACGCTCGGTTGTCTTGTCAGCATGCGGGTTTGCGGGACCCCGTAAACCCACATGTAACATTTGGTGTCATTGAAGTGAGGATTTGATCTCTGGCTGGTGTTCCCAGCTGCGGAACAGCACATTGATACTCTGAAACATCAATTTCAAACAAAAAACATGCATTGACAGCTACATTTAGAAATTAACTCGAATCTTCCTTCCTGCGTTGATGAAGTGCGAAACCCATGTATTCAACTAAATGGATACTGACAAGTTTATAATTTCTGAGCAGGAAGGCAAGGCAAACCCCACTTTTTCTTGGTAACGAAAAATTTAAGTAGAGCCCACTTAATTGTGTTACCTGACATTCTACTAAGTTAAACTGGATTGATCTTACCCACAGATGGTTCTGACGTAGTGACGTTAACAATTTACTGACGTTGACATAACGATAGCGTTAATATTTACGCTGTGGCTTGAGGTTAGGTATGACGTAATAGAAACATTAATGGTGACTTGTTATGATCGGAGTTTTGTAATGTGATGAAATTTCGGATTGTAGTCAGTTTATGACGTCATATTAGACTACCAGTACGCAACGTCATACTTTGCTGAAAGCATTTGACATTTCAAATCGCGTGTGCTTTAATAACTAACGTTTTAGTTAGATTTATGCGTATAACACATCTTAACGTTTTAGTTAAGCCCATTCAATCATCACTGATCATAACTGACCAGTTTATAGTGGTTTTGATAGTAACGTGAGATTTACGTTATCAATAATGGAGTGTTTAATGCAAATGGGAAATGACTTAGGTTATGAGGGGAAGGGGTTACAAGGTTTTGTTAAGGAGCAGCAAGATATTGAGCGGGCAGAAAGGCAAGAGCAGAGGGATTTAGATAGGTTAAGGTCTGAGGAAAAGGAAAAGGTAAGGGTACATGAACTAGCTAAGTTAGAGGAAAAGGAAAAGGAAAGGGCACATGAACTAGCTAAGTTAGAAGAAAAGGAAAAGGAAAAAGAAAAGGAAAGGGCACATGAACTAGCTATGTTGAATGTTAATAAGGAACTTGAAATGACACGCATTAAGAGTGAAAGGGAGGCAAAAGAGTTTAGTGAGGCCCATTTAGAACAAATAAAACATGGGTTTGAGCTACAGCACCAAGAATTAAGGAATCAATTAGAAATGCAGCGAACGAAGCTCGAGCTAGAATTTGAAAAGCAAAAAGCTGAGAAGGTGGTTCATGCCCGGGATCCTAAGTTACCTTATTTTGAAGAGGGTAAAGATAAAATGGATAGTTATTTATCTAGGTTTGAGAAGTATGCTACGGCTAATAAATGGGATAAGAGTGTTTGGGTCGCGTATTTGAGTGCATTGCTCAAAGGGCGCGCACTTGATGTATATGACCGGTTGTCAAATGAGGATGCGGTGGATTATGATAAGTTAAAGGACGCTTTATTAAAGAATTTTGACATGACAGGGCGCAGATTTAGGAAGCAGTTTCGTTATAGTAGGCCCGATAAATCAGAAACGTTCATACAGTTCAGTAGTAGATTGAGAAGTTATTTGGAAAAATGGCTTAATATGGCAAAGATAGAAAAATCTTTCCCGGCTGTCTGTGATTTCATGGCAAGGGATCAGTTCCTGGAGTCATGTAATAGAGAACTGTATGTACATCTGATGCCAAAACAGTTTGGTAATTTAGATGAAATGGCTAGGGAGGCAGATTTGTTTGCAGAAGCGCGCGGGGGCGTATATAGTTGCATTAATAAGGGGCAACGCGATAATAGAGGCAGTGTAAACAGGACAAAGTTGACTCGAACAAACCGAGTGGTAGATCGGATATCAAGTGTAGCATATGCGGTAAGGGGCATTTAACAATTAAATGTTTTAAGAACCCCGACAGAAAACAATTGTATAGCACAGAGGTAGGAGCAACTGGAGTTGGGGATAGCGGTGTAAAGGAAAATTTTAACACGCGCGTAGAGACTCAAGTTTCTCAGGTTAAGAATGAGAATACGCAGAATGCAGGTCGTGGTTATACACGTGGTCGTGGTAATTTTAGAGGGTCTTTTCGCGGACGCGGTAAAAATAATAGCACACCACGTGGCGCAGCACACAAGTTAGTTTTTGTCAAACGGAAGTAACTAGGAAAGGTGATGAGATTGGAAGTATTTTTGAAAATAAGGTTGGTGATCCTTTGATTTCGGATAGGGAGGAGTGTAGTAAGGAAACTAGGGAAGGTGTCTGTTACTTCTTAAAGGCAAGGTTACCGTCGGCACAAGGATTGGTTAATAATAAAAAGGTGGTTGTATTAAGAGATACTGGGTGTACAGGCTGTGTTGTTCGGAGAAGTTTGGTTTCGGATAGTCAGTTAATAGGGAAGGAATCAAATGTTACGTTGATTGATGAATCCACACAAAGGTATCCTTTGGCAATGATTGACATTGATTGTCCTTTTTTCACTGGGAAAACTGAAGCTTTGTGTATGGATGATACGTTGTACGATTTGGTTATCGGTAACATTGATGGATCAAAACTTCCTGATATGTCTCATTTCTCAGCTGCGGCTGTAACTAGGTCTCAAACTAGGCAGGATGAGAAGCCTTACAGAAAACTTAAGGTTCCCGATCAGATCATTAACGATGACAAGGAGGCTTGCAAGCAAGCTCAGGTTGATGATCCAACTTTGGAAAACATCAGGAAATGGGTTGTATCTGGGAACAAGACTGTGAGTCGTGGTTTAAACCGAGTGAAACTAGGTTCATTGAAAAAAGGGTTTGGCATATAGGGAGTTCACCAAGGGTAACAAAGTCTCTTTCCAACTTGTGGTCCCTCAAAGTTTCCGAGGAAAGGTGTTGAAACTGGCTCATGAAACGCTTATGTCTGGACATATGGGTATTAGGAAGACATTGGATAGAGTTGTAACTGAGTTTTACTGGCCCGGTATTTGCGGTGATGTCGCTAGATTTTGTAAATCTTGTATTATTTGTCAGAGAACCATTCAGAAAGGTCGGGTCACTAAAGTACCTCTAGGAAAAATGCCATTGATTGATACGCCATTTAAGAGGGTGGCAGTGGACATAGTTGGTCCAATTGAGCCTCAATCTGATAGGAAATCTCGGTATATTTTAACCATGATAGATAATGCGACAAGGTATCCAGAGGCGATAGCTTTACCGAGTATTGAGACGGAGCGTGTCGCGGAAGCGCTTATTGAAATGTTTAGTAGGGTTGGCATTCCTGATGAAATGTTGACTGATTGTGGATCACAGTTTACTGCTGAGGTAATGAAAGAAGTCAGCGGACTTCTTTCTCTTCAACAGTTAACGTGTAGTCCGAGACACCCAATTTGCAACGGCTTGATTGAGCGTTTCCACGCTACGTTAAAGCAGATGTTACGTCGCATGTGTGCTGAACGTCCTAAAGATTGGGATAAATATCTTCCAGCTTTATTATTTGCGGTAAGGGAAGTCCCACAAGAGTCTTTAGGATACTCCCCTTTTGAGTTGTTATATGGACGTAACGTCAGAGGTCCAATGGCAATATTAAGAGAATTATGGGCTGAAGAGGTACGCGA
Organism: Lucinisca nassula; assembly: GCA_963580285.1. Lineage (NCBI taxonomy): Eukaryota > Metazoa > Mollusca > Bivalvia > Lucinida > Lucinidae > Lucinisca > Lucinisca nassula. Next base: position 46,732,228 of record OY757018.1, on the reverse strand, counting down.
TGAGCAAGTTCTTTCGACGTATCAGTACGTTATTGAGCTAAGGGAACGGTTAGAGCAGACATGCAAATTATCGCGTGATAATTTAAAGAAGGTTCAGATTAAGCAGAAAGCTTATTATGATAAAGGCGGGAGGTCGCGTAAATTTGACGTCGGCGATAAAGTGCTGTTGTTACTACCGACAGACAGTAATAAATTATTGCTTCAATGGAAAGGTCCTTATGAAGTGGTTGTGGTAGTGAACAGAATGGATTATAAGATTGACGTCAATGGAAATGTTAACACATATCACGCTAACATACTGAAGCAATATGTGGAACGTCAAAATGTGACGTCACATTGCTTGCTTTCTGTAGAGTCCATTCCGTCAACTGAAAATGATGACGTTGACGAATTCTCATTGGAGGATTGCGCTTTTCCTACTGCAAAGCAACCAGAGACGTTTAAGGACGTCAATATTTCAGAAATGTTAACGCAGGATCAGCGTAAAGAAATAGAGACGTTGATAAAAGAATACCCGGACGTACTGTCCAGTGTACCAGGACGAACTGACCAAATAGAACACGACATAAAGTTGCTGACGTCGGAACCAGTGAGGTCAAAAGGTTATGCCATACCATATAAAGTACGGGATGTAATGGAAAAAAGAAATTCAAGATATGTTAGATTTAGGAGTTATTGAGCCATCAATATCTCCATACTCATCCCCTGTAGTACTTGTCCCTAAAAAATATGGTTCGGTGCGGTTCTGCATTGACTTCCGTAAACTTAATTAAGTGACGGAGTTCGATGCAGAACCAATGCCAAATATGGAGGAGGTTATAAATAGAATGTCGGGGCACAAATACTTTAGCAAATTAGATTTGTCAAAAGGTTATTGGCAGGTAAAAATGACGTCCAAGGCAAAACCCTTAACTGCGTTCGAAACCCCCAAAGGCTTGTTTCAGTTCAAAACTATGCCCTTCGGTTTGGTAAACTCAGGAGCAACATTTTGCAGGTTGATGAGAATGATTCTGTCCGAACTTTCTAACGTTGATAGCTTCGTCGATGATATGTGGATCTTTACCGAAACTTGGAAAGACCACTTGACGTCATTACGTGAAGTTTTGGATAGACTTAGGACAGCCAAGTTGACGGCAAAACCTTCCAAGTGTATGATTGGGTATAGCAGTATCGAATGTCTTGGTCACAGTGTAGCTGCTCAGTCAGTTAGACTGCAAGAAGACAAGATACAAGCTATAAAGGATGCTCCTCGACCTTCCACTAAGAGACAACTAAAGTCATCTCTTGGGTTGGCTGGTTTCTACCACCGTTTCATTCCAAATTTCTCATCTATTGCTTCCCGTTTGACAGATTTAACTAAGAAAAGTAGACCAAACAAGATCACAGACTGGCAGGACCATCATGAAAAGGCTTTCCAGACCCTGAAGAATAGACTCACGTCTAGTCCTATTCTTCGTCTTCCTATCTTTCATGATGGGAATCCGTTCATACTCCGGACGGACGCTTCTGGTGTTGGTATAGGGGCCGTTTTGCTCCAAGAATTTGAAGGGGAAGGACGACTGCCCATTGCTTATGCCAGCAAAAAACTTTTGCCTCGTGAGAAACTATTCTGTGATAGAGAAGGAATGTTTGGCTATTATCTGGGGTGTTGAGAAATTTCGCAAGTATCTTTACGGAGTAGAATTCTTGCTTGAGACAGACCACAAGCCCTTGTCTTATATGCAAACAGCAAAAGTTCTCAATCCTCGAATTATGCATTGGGCAATGAAACTACAGCCGTATAGATTTCGGATCATTGCAATTCGGGGGCAAGAAAATTTGGGGGGCAGACTACCTTAGTAGGTAATTTTCGCACGGTTGTTGTGTAAATAGCTGTCTTGTTTAGATCGGTTCATCCTATTCCATCTCTGTACACAAAGAAAAAACATTTCTGATTGATTTTCTCCAAAAGGGGAAACCTTTGTTACGAGGTGGAATAGGAAACCTCTCTTGTGCTTATGCACATCTAAATTATTTTAGTAGGTATATGGTAGGGCGGTGCGAGTGAAATATTTTAGGTGAAATATGGTAGGCGAAATGTGCTGCTCCATGCACAAGTCATGCGCATATCATACGATGTATGCATGAGTGGTTTGTGGAGATCTGTTTTTACAATACAGGGGGCCGCTATAAGGCTGAGTTCTATAAAATTTGCCTAAAAATCGCCAACCGCCAAATTGTGCCATATATGATTTTCATTCCCGTCACGTGTTGTGTGGGTGTTCGTTTTGACAGGAGTCATGGCATTGATTTATAGGGTCGTTTCATCAATTTTTCCTATGGGAAATATACTATTTGAACGCAAATCCATTATCTACTCGATTTTTGCTATCTAGCTTCAATTGTGGACGGTATCTCCACCTCGCCACGATTTTAGCAAGCTAATATGAGTATGCATGATTTTCCGGTAGTATTCATAGATATAAAAACCCTGAGAAAAACGAACACTTTAGCAGCAGGTCGAGTTGTAACGAGTATCCACAACATTGTGTCGGGAAAGTGAAAGTATATTGAAAGGTATGTTAAATCTATGTTTAGTATTATTTTTGTATGAACATGCTTGTAGGTTTTGGTGGGGTTTACTTCTAGTATACCCCCAACTTTCTGAAGCCTATTCTGAATTCACTGTTGAGCCCTGTAGTGATAAGGCTACTAGCTTTGCCAGCTAGACGTCGCAGGATCGATCCCAGGCTTCTCCAGTAGTAGAATGAGTCTTTCTAAGTGAGGTCCTGTCTCATTCTGACCCTAGATGTTGGTGAGACGTAAAGTTTGGACACCCGCTCATTATGCCCCCAACTTTGAAAAAGTTGGAGGGGCATATTGCTTCTGGTTCGTTCGTCCGTTCGTCCGTTCGTCCGTTCGTCTGTTCGTCCGTTCGTTCGTCCGTTCGTCCGTCCGTTACGCTTTTGATGCATAGCATAACTAAAGAACCGTGTATGCTAGGGTTTTGAAATTTCATATATGGATTCCTCATGGAAAATTAGCTGACGCGTATTTTTTTTCTCGTCCGGATTATGCCCCCCTTCAAGAGTTATTGCCCTTTGAAATTTTTTTAATAAAAGCTTGTCAGCAAGATATCTCAAAAACTATTGGAGCTAGAGCCTTGAAAGTTGGTAAATATATTGGTGGTGATGGGAAGATGAACTGATTAACTTTTGACAAAATTCCGAAAAATACTTTGTGAGTTATGGCCCTTTGTCATTTTGGTAATTTATGCCCATTGTAATGTATGCTAAAAGTGATGCATAGCATATCTTTAGAACCGTGTATGCTAGGGTTTTGAAATTTCATATATGGATTCCTCATGGAAAATTAGCTGACGCATATTTTTTTTCTTGTCCGGATTATGCCCCTTTTAAGAGTTATTGCCCTTTGAAATTTTTTTAATAAAATCTTGTCAGCAAGATATCTCAAAAACTATTGGAGCTAGAGCCTTGAAAGTTGGTGAATAGATTGGTAGTGATGAGTAGATGAACTGATTAACTTTTGACAAAATTCCTAAAAATACTTTATGAGTTATGGCCCTTTGTCATTTTGGTAATTTATGCCCATTGTAATGTATGCTAAAAGTGATGCATAGCATATCTTTAGAACCGTGTATGCTAGGGTTTTGAAATTTCATATATGGATTCCTCATGGAAAATTAGCTGACGCATATTTTTTTTCTTGTCCGGATTATGCCCCTTTTAAGAGTTATTGCCCTTTGAAATTTTTTTAATAAAATTTTGTCAGCAAGATATCTCAAAAACTATTGGAGCTAGATCCTAGAAAGTTGGTGAATAGATTGGTGGTGATGAGTAGATGAACTGATTAACTTTTGACAAAATTCCGAAAAATACTTTGTGAGTTATGGCCCTTTGTCATTTTGGTAATTTGTGCCCATTGTAATGTATGCTAAAAGTGATGCATAGCATATCTTTAGAACCGTGTATGCTAGGGTTTTGAAATTTTATATATGGATTCCTCATGGAAAATTAGCTGATGCGTATTTTTTTTCTTGTCCGGATTATGCCCCTTTTAAGAGTTATTGCCCTTTGAAATTTTTTTAATAAAATCTTGTCAGCAAGATATCTCAAAATCTATTGGAGCTAGAGCCTTGAAAGTTGGTGAATAGATTGGTGGTGATGAGTAGATGAACTGATTAACTTTTGACAAAATTCCGAAAAATACTTTGTGAGTTATGGCCCTTTGTCATTTTGGTAATTTGTGAAAAACTTTGTCATCGTTCTAGCGCCTACATTTCTTCACCAATTTCAATATAACTTCACACAAATGTTCCTTATAAAAAAATCTCGAGCGAGTTCAACTTTCAAGGTCATGACCTCAAGGTCAAGGTCACTGTGGCTATTTTTAGAAAACTTTGTCATTGCTCTAGCGCCTACATTTCTTCACCAATTTCAATATAACTTCACACAAATGTTCCTTATAAAAAAATCTCGAGCGAGTTCGACTTCAAGGTCATGACCTCAAGGTCAAGGTCACTGTGGCTATTTTTAGAAAAACCTTGTCATCGCTCTAGCGCCTACATTTCTTCACCAATTTCAATATAACTTCACACAAATGTTTCTTATGACAATATCTCAGCGAGTTCGACTTTCAAGGTCAAGACCTCAAGGTCAAGGTCACTGTGGCTATTTTTAGAAAAACTTTGACATCACTCTAGCTCCTACATTTCTTCAATGATTTCAATATAACTTCACACAAATGTGCCTTATGACAATATCTTGAGCTAGGTCGACTTTCAAGGCCATGACCTCAAGGTCAAGGTCACTGTGGCTATTTTTAGAAAAACTTTGTCATTGCTCTAGCGCCTACATTTCTTCACTAATTTCAGTATAACTTCACACAAATGTTCCTTAAGACAATATCTCGAGCGATTTCGACTTTCAGGGTCATGACCTCAAGGTCAAGGTCACTGTGGTTATTTTTAGAAAAACTTTGTCATCGCTCTAGCGCCTACATTTCTTCACCAATTTCAATATAACTTCACACAAATGTTTCTTATGACAATATCTCAGCGAGTTCGACTTTCAAGGTCATGACCTCAAGGTCAAGGTCACTGTGGCTATTTTAAGAAAAACTTTGTCATCGCTCTAGCGCCTACATTTCTTCACCGATTTCAATATAACTTCACACAAATGTTCCTTATGACAATATCTCAAGCCATTTCAACTTTCAAGGTCAAGGTCACTGTGGCTATTTTTAGAAAAACTTTGTCATCGCTCCAGCGCCTACATTTCTTCACCGATTTTAATATAACCACACAAATGATCCTTATGACAATACCTCGAAAGAGTTCGACTTTCAAGGTCAAGGTCACAGTGGCTATTTTTAGAAAAACTTTTTCATTGCTCTAGTGCTTACATTTTTTCACCAATTTCAAAATCGATTCACACAAATGTTCCTTATGACAATATCTGTAGCGAGTTCCACTTTCAAGGTCAAGGTCACTGTGGCTATTTTTAGAAAAACTTTGTCATTGCTCTAGCGCTTACATTTCTTCACCAATTTCAATATAACTTCACACAAATTTTCCTTTAGACAATATCTCGAGCGATTTCGACTTTCAAGGTCAAGGTAACTGTGGCTATTTTTAGAAAAACTTTGTCATCGCCCTAGCGACTACATTTCTTCACTGATTTCAATATAACTTCACACAAATGTTCCTTATGACAATACCTCGAGTGAGTTTGACTTTCAAGGTCAAGGTCACTGTGGCTATTTTTAGAAAAACTTTGACATGGCTCTAGCGCTTACATTTCTTCACCGATTTCAGTATAACTTCACACAAATGTTCCTTATGACAATATCTCGAACTATTTCGACTTTCAAAGTCAAGGTCACTGTGGCTATTTTTAGAAAATTTTTGTCATCGCTATAGTGCCTACATTTATTGATGGATGTTAATAGAACTTCACACAAATGTTTCTTATGGTAATATCTCGAGTTGCTTTGACTTTCAAGGTCATGACCTCAAGGTCAAGGTCACTATGGCTATTTTTAGAAAAACTTTGTCATTGCTCTACCGCCTACATTTATGATTTTAATCTAACTTCACACAAAAGATGCTTATGATAATATCTTGAGCAAGATCTACTTCGCGGCCATGGCCTCAAGTCAAGGTCCCTATGACTATTTTTGAGAAATATTGTCATCACTCTAGAACCTACATTTATGGATGGATTTTTAAACTAACTTTACACAACTGTTGCATATGATAATATCTCAAGCAAGTTGGACTTTTGCCATTTCAGTGTTTTCTACACACGAAGTTGTCTTGTGCGAGGGGATTTGTATCGCATGCGATGCCTTGTTTTTTTTTAATAAAATCGTGTCAGCAAGTCCATATCTTGAGAACTATTAGAGATTCATTAATCATTCTTGGTACAAACTTGCATCCAGGCATTGCAACTTCAACGCAAGCATCCATATCTGACCTTGACCTATATTTCATGGTTCACTGACTTCGTGAATTATTGCGACCACCCTGACTTTCACCATTTCTCGAAAACTATTAAAGCTTTTTAAATTATAATTGGTACAAACTTGCTGCAACTGCAACGCAAGCATCCATATTTGACTTTTACCCATATTTCATGGTTCACTGACTTTGTGAATTATTGCGACCACCCTGACTTTCTATCTAATGTAAGAGTCCATTTCTCAAGATCTATTAGAGCTTCATTAATTGTATTTGGTACAAGCTTGCATTTAGGAATTGAAACTTCAATGCAAGTATCCATTTCTGACCTTGACCTACATTTTATGGTTCACTGACTTTGTAAAATAGTGTGACAACCCTAACTTTCACCCTGATGTAAGAGTCTGTTTTTAAGAGTTTCATTGATGATACTTGGTACATGCTTGCAACTAGGAGTGAAATTTTTATGCAGGCAGCCATGTTTGACCTTGACCTAGATTTCATGGTTTGGTGACTTTGCGCCCCCACAGGCGCGACATAGCCTTCGGGGGAATTCTTGTTGTATGTTTTTGAGGCTTTAACAATATTTGTTGAATATTTTGCCATCTAAGGACAAGCAAAGGTTGGGGGCATTGTGTTTTACAAACACCATTTCTAGTTCTAGATTCATTTAGGCTTTTAGACCCCTTTTGTAGAATGTAATTAATAAACACCGGGTCACTTGTTTGATCCATGTCTTTTGACTAGCTGTGGTTAGAAAACCGTGGTTCCGTCTCTATATGATATTAGGTGTAGAGGGGACGTAAACTTAAGACGGGTTTAACCATATCTTCATCATCAGGGCAAACTCTTTCAAGAGCCTGTCGGGTTATCCGTGATGATGAACCGTAATGAATTTTATTTTACAAGCGTGTTCACTTTGAGTAGAAATAATTTTGTTCAAGAAGAATTATAAGTTCATTTTGTAATGATGCCGTTTTTTGTGCATGTATGTACATATAAAGAACGTGATGATGATAAGTGGGAGTATTTGGTCGCCACACGTCATAACGGCCTGAGCGGCGGAGGATGACGTCAGCTGCGTCATCGGCGTCGCGAGGACGGTTGTGACGGGGTGCCTACCAAATACAGAGAGAATTTATGGCAAACAGTGTTGGCCCTTATGAGACACTAACAAATGTTGTGGATTATAGATGAAAATCTTTCTGTTTGTAGTTTCTATCTGTTGTTAATGTAATGAATTTGTGAATAGCTATACTTGTGAGCCGTGTCGCGAAGAAGGATATGAAATAGAGATTGTTATGTTTCCTGTAATTGGCGGCTGACCAGGTAGCGCAAAGGCGTGGTCTGTTCAATTGCCTCTTACTTGTGATAATGCAGTGAGCACAAATTTGATGAGTATTATGCTCAGTAGTAATGAGCATTAATTGATTTCTGTAGTGCTCAGTAAGGAAACATGAACTTTGTGTATTCTTGTGTCAAGCGCTGGGTGCTGATAATTTGATGCACAGTCAAGTTGAGTTCTGCAGTACAGTTATTTGCCGCATGCACTTATCAGCCTGTATGTCTGGTCGGCGCATGCGCAATAGCCGTATATGCATGAACATATTGTTACTTCTCCGGGAGGGGGATCATGATATAGCATGTATGTTTTGTGAACTGTATCTTAGTCCAATTATCGTAATTTGCAGGCACAACAATGTGTGGTGACCTGCTGCTCCCTGCATTATAGCAGCAGGTACTGGTACGACGCTGGGGGTTAGGGTCCAGCAAGGGCGGACGAACCACCATAAACAGCTCATACCAATCTGAACGAATGTGAAACCATTCAAATGGAATAGGTCCAATAAATAACCTGCAGGCGATTCAGGCGAATCAAGCTCGTGTACGATTGCTAGATAAAACCTATCAACCTGTGGTCGGCAACAATGTCGACAGACTAGTTTACACTAGTTCGCGAGAGGGAGTTTCACGCGAGAGGGGGATTCACCCTAAGTTATAAACTGGCCAGTCGCGTCTTGTGTTGTTTCTTTTTTGTTTTTGTCGTTGTGTTTGTTGTTTGCTTCTGTAGGTATTCGCGTCATCCGTTCCGAGCACAGAACATTGTTTTGCCTTCGGAGCGGACGTCGTGAGTTGGCTACAGAAGCAACAAATTGTGATGTTTTGTGTTAGTAAGTGTTGTATATAGATACTGTAAATAATTCATGTCATTCATCTAATATCTTTCTTGTGCCTTACCCCACAGCTGCCCGTACACCTGTCAGAGATCACGCTCGGTTGTCTTGTCAGCATGGGGGTTTGCAGGACGCCGTAAACCCACATGTAACAAACAGGTACAGTACACATTCTTTCGCCAGAAACTGACCTGCACTTCTTGAAATAGCGGAAGGGAGGAAAAACCGAAGAAAATATTTCAAGATGAAATCTCCACAAATAATATTGCCGACTCCAGCAGGTATGGAACCCGTGACCACCTGATCAACAGTCAGAGTGGGACGTGCATTCGACTGTGCTAAAACTTCTGCCCATGAGTCTATGTTGCGTTACCACAATCCGCCTCGGTAGCTCAGTGGGATGCACGTCTGACTGGTGATCAGTAGGATGCAGGTTTGATACCTGCCTGTGTCAGTAACTTTCTTTCGTGGAGATTGATAATGAAAGCATTCCTAAAGTCATTCTCTTCCTTCTGCTGATTCAAGAACGGCAGTTGTCAGTTTCTGGCAAAAGAATGCGCACTGTACTTGTTAACCGCTTACGTATAAGCCTATCCAGGAAAGTGTGGATAGTTAAACTGACCGGCCCAAAACGATCTAAAATAGTGTTAACTGGGCAATTAAGATCCAATACAAACAAAGCTTTACCACAAATGAAATCTTAAAGGATGAGGGAAAAAGGGATTTTGAGATCAATTACACCAAAACCTACCTTTTTCATTAAATTTAACCTTAAGCTCTTAATAGAATGCATTTAATGAGGATAATTGTTTCTTGTCTTTAATGAAAAAAATGTATGTTACATAATAACATGTACTTGATAGAATCACCTCATTGAGGCAAATAACAAATACTAACAACAAAAGCTTAAACTGAACAATAAATAAGTAAAATCTTGATTATCTTTCTTATCTTTCTTACACCTTCTTATTGCATGTATCTCAGTTTGATTTATCTTGCATTCTGATGTTTTCATAGTGCTATACACCTTTACAACTGTAATTCCACCAGGATTCGAACCCAGATCTTTCACGTTATCAGTGAAGTTGTTACCAATTACACCATGGAAGTTTTTGTGATGTACCTGGAAATAGCAATATTTCTTCTAAAATTGTCCTCTGCTTTTATAAGGGCTTGTATCCTTCTGTAACTGTTGCAATTTTTTAAAAGTTAGAATAATTACACTAAACAGGCAGCACTAAAAATTTAGCAGTATGGCTACTGTATCTATCAGGTTTCTTTCAAATTTGCTTTATCACTGTCACTGCACAACACCATAATTCATACTTTTATTTTCTCTTTTTACTAATGACATTGCAATATCACTATTAGTCAACAATGTGTTCAGTGCCATCATAAGTTGCAATATATCCATGTTTATGTAAGTAAAATGTGATTGTTATGTGATGATGTTACAGTCAGCCTTCTATATACATGTACCGGCAATTCATTTTAATGACAAAATGCGTTATAAGGACAATTTCAAAGGAATGAATCCTTAGCATTTTCCCGATCGGCACAGGCATGAATCAGGTTAGAAATGCCAATATCGAATACATACTTAAGATACACCAAGCAAGAAATGATATAGATATTAGTTAGAATCACCAAGATGATTCTAACAAATATCTTAAACGTTTGTTTCTTGGAGTAATTAAGGAGAGCAGGCCCCTTTTTTGCCAATCCTACTCTTTAAAACGGCAATTCTTTAATATAACGGCAAAATATTAGCAAACAAATGCTTTCATAATAAGTGATGATGTTATTTTCATGTCACATGTGATTTCATATGGTTAAAGATTTTTTTATCATGCTCAGTGTAAAAATTCCTTTTAGCTCTTTCTATTCTATTGGGTGTACACGCTTTACCCCTTGGCCCACACTGAAACAAACCCGTACCCGCCCATAGGGGCTTGAAGAAATATATGGGCTGCATGATGCTTCTTCGCAGAGCTGAATCCGGCCCGCACACTAGTACTGGTAACAACTTAGAGGATCTAAGCCTGTCCAGGATCTCGCGGTGCGAGGCGGACCGTCCATGCTAATAAACCCTATTGGTTTCATTGGGCGACAGGGCTTGAGATGTCATTTCATCTCAAAGTCGGCTAAAAGTCCCACAAAATTGGAAGCAATGTCTCCAAAATACTTTTACAGTGTTGACGGGGACGTTAAACCTCAAATCAAACAAACTCATTGAAACAAAAAGAATTTGCACCTCAGTAGCATTTTTTTTTCTTTTTAAACAAGTCTCTGTATGAAAGGAAAGAGAAACGTTTTCGGCATATACATGTGCATCCCTTAATTATAAATAGACCAGCCCCCGCCTATAGGGGCTTGAAGAAATATATGGCCTGCATGATGCTTCCAAGCAGAACTGAATCCGGTCCGCACACTAGTACTGGTAAACAACTTAGAGGATCTAAGCCTGTCCAGGAACCGAGGTACCAGGCGGACCGTCCATGCTAATAAACCTATTGGAGTATTGGTTTCATTGGGCTACAGGGCTTAAGATGTCATTTCATCTCAATGTCAGGTAAAAGTCCCACAAATTGGAAGCAACGTCTCCAAAATTACCTTTACAGTGTTGACGGGGACCTTAAACCTCAAATCAAACAAACAAATAATCAAAACTATTGACTCAAATATTGCATAAATAGAGGTTCTTACAATGGTGGTCATTTCATATGAAATTTTTACAACTAGAGCCAGTGTTTATGAAACATAATGCCCCCAACTGCTTGCCCTAACACTGCTTGACCCTAACACTGCTTGTCCCTAACAGTAATTGAGATATCTTTTTTTATTTGGCTGCAATGCTGAAATTTTAGAAGGAACATAACACAAGAAAACTGAAGTTAATACGGTCATTTATCTATCACCCCATACCAGTGTTTTAAGTAACAGGACAATAGCTCATACAGTTTTAGAGATACAGTCAAACCTGTCTTAGTGTCCACCTCTATTAAGTGAGCAACCTGTCTTAAGTAAGCATGCATTAAGTTCCCAAAAATGCAAATGCATTAACATTCACCTAATCAGTTCATCTACTCATCATCCTGAACCAGCCTATAAAGTTTCAGGGCAATAGCTCAGACAGTTTTTTAGATACCTTGCCCACAAGCTTAAAACGCACAAACTTTCAAAGGGGCATAACTCAAGAAAAAAATGTATTTTTTGTCGAAAGTTAATCAGTTCATTTTCTCATCATCCCCAACCATTCTGAAAAGTTTCAGGGCAATAGCTCAAACAGTTTTTTAGTTATCTTGCTTACAAGCCTAAAACACAAAAAATTCAAAGGGCCATAACTGGAAATAAAAAAAATCGGATTTTTTCAAAAGTTAATCAGTTCATCTACTCATCACCCTGAACCAGCCTGTATGCTTACAAGCTTAAAACACCCAAAATTTCAAAGGAGCATAACTCAAGAACAAAAAATCAGATTTTTTTGTCAAAAGTTAATCAGTTCATCTTCTCATCATCCCCAACCATTCTGTCAAGTTTCAGGGCAATAGCTCAAACACTTTTTAGTCATCTTGCTTACAAGCTTAAAACGCAAAAAAAAGAAAAGTCAAAGGGCTATAAATCAAGAAAAAATTTCGGATTTTTTTCAAAAGTTAATCAGTTCATCTACTCATCATCCCAAACCAGTCTGTAAAGTTTCCGGGCAGAAGCTCAAACAGTTTTTGAGATATCTTGCTTACAAGATTTCAAAGTATTTTGCAAAGGGGCATAACTCAAGACAGGGGCATTATCCTTCGGATTGTTTTTTCAAAAGTTTATCAGTTCATCTTCTCATCATCTTAAACCAGCCTGCAAAGTTTCAGGGCAATAGCTCAAACATTTTTTAGTTATCTTGCTTAAAACCTTAAAACGCAAAAAAAATTCAAAGGGCCCTAACTGAAGAAAAAAATTCCGGATATTTTTCAAAAGTTCATCAGTTCATCTACTTATCACCCTGAACCAGTCTGTACAGTTTCAGGGCAATATCTCATACAGTTTTTGAGATATCTTTCTTACAAGCTTCAAACGTGCAAAATTTCGAAGTGGCATAACTCAAGAAAAAAATATTCGATTTTTGACAAAAGTTAATCAGTTCATCTTCTCTTCATCCACAGCCATTCTGAAAAGTTTCAGGGCAATAGCTCAAACAGTTTTTGAGTTACCTTGCTTACAAGCTTAAAATACAAAAAAAATCAAAGGGCCATAACTGAAGAAAAAAATTTCGGATCTTTTTCAAAAGTTAATCAGTTCATCTACTCACCATCCTGAACCAGCCTGTAAAGTTTCAGGGCTATAGTTCAAACAGTTTTTCAGATATATTGCTTACAAGCTTAAAACAAGCAAAAACAGGCATAACCCAAGAAAAAAATGGATTTTTTGCCAAAAGTTAATCAGTTTATCTTCTCATCATCCCACACCATTCTGTTAAGTTTTAGGGCAATAGCTCCAACAGTTTTTTTTATCTTGCTTACAAGCTTAAAACGTAAAAAATTTCAAAGGAACATATCTCAAGAAAAAAAGTTAATCAGTTAATCTATACATCATCCCAAACCAGTCTGTAAAGTTCCAGGGCAAAAGATCGAACAGTTTTTGAGATATCTTGCTTACAAGATTTCAAAGTATTTTTTTTTTTTTTTTTTTTTTTTGCAAAGAGGCATAACTCAAGAAAGGGGCATAATCCTGACGACAACAATTGGATTTCTGTCGAAAGTTCATTAGTTCATCTTCTCATCATCCTCAACCATTCTGTACAGTTTCAGGGCAATAGCTTAAACAGTTTTTTAAGTTATCTTGCTTACAAGCTAAAACCGCAAAAAATTTCAAAGGGCCATAACTGAAGCAAAAAAAATCCGTATTTTTTCAAGAGTTAATCAGTTCATCTACTCATCATCCTGAACCAGCTTGTAAAGTTTCCGGGCAATAGCTCATACAGTTTTTGAGACATCTTGCTTACAAGCTTCAAACGCGCAAAATATCGAAGGGGCATACCTAAAAAAAAAATTGGATTTCTGTCAAAAGATAATCAGTTTATCTACTCATCATTCCCAACCATTCCGTAAAGTTTCGGATTTTTTTTCAAAAGTTAGTCAGTTCATCTACTCATCATCCTGAACCTGCCTATAAAGTTTCAGGGCAATAGCTCAAACAGTTTTCAGCTATCTTGCTTACAAACTTAAAACGCGCAAAATTTCAAAGGGGCATAACTCAAGAAAAAAAATGGATTTTTGTCAAAAGTTAATCAGTTCATCTTCTCATCATCCCCAACCATTCCGTAAAGTTTCAGGACAATAGCTGAAACAGTATTTAAGTTATCTTGCTTACAAGCTTAAACAGCAAAAAAATTTCAAAGGGCCATAACTCAAGAAAAAAATTCGGATTTTTTTCAAAAGTTAATCAAAACATCTACTCATCATCCCAAACCAGTCTGTGAAGTTTAATGGCAAAAGCTCGAACAGTTTTTGAGATATCTTGCTTACAAGATTTCAAATTATTTTTTTTTTTTTTTTGCAAAGGGGCATAACTCAAGAAAGGGGCATAATTCTGACGAGAAAAAAAACACGGGTCAATTATTTTTTCATAAGGAATCCATATTTGAAATTTCAAAAACCTAGCACCCATGGTTCTTAAGTTATGTTATGCAGTAAAAAAGCGGGATGGACGGAAAGACGGACGGATGAACAGGGCAAAACCAATATGCCCCCACAACTTCTTCGAAGTTAGGGGCATAATGAGCCTTTCATATGAAATGGCAACGAGTGTAAGATTCTATTTATCATTTAATGTCTTGAAACTGTATTTTATCGCAGAAATAATTCAAATGGCAACATAGAGCCATCATAGACGGGGTCATATTACATGCCAGTAACCATGTGTCATTACAGGTGTGTTCATATGAGTTTTATGATCTTCCTTTTTTAAATTTTATCCACTATATAACAGTGGCGTTATGTGATACATAACAGTGGCGTTATGTGATAACCTGTCTCATGAGCCCATACTTTTAAAGCCAACACTTAACTCTGAGAGGAGAGTTATGCTGTTCTAATTCTGTTTACATCTCCATTTGAAGTCACAATATACATACACATATGTAGGATTTTATAAACACAGGATCTCTTTATTCAGTTGAAATTAGATTCTACAGAAAACATTCTGCTGTCATTGTTTTAGCGAAAATACTACACAATAGTATATGTTACATAGAGGATCTTACATGAGTGGCCATTGCAAATGAAATTTAAGAAACTAGCCAATGGTAAGATTGCATCTAAAATTGCACTTTTCCAACTGCATTTTGTTGCAAAGGAGTTAAAAAGACAAGATAACCATGATGGCCCTGGATCGCTCACTTGATCCATAGGGTAACAAGTGAGATCCTGGGAGAGCCATTTTGGCCCCGCTCTATAATTTGAATAATCTTGGTAGTGGTCTAAAAGGTGAAGCTTCATACAAAATATCAGAGACCGGAGCCTTCTGGTTTCAGACAAGAAGATATTTACAGGTTTTCCTTATAAGTCTAAATAAACCTTGCGGTCCCCGGGGCGGGCCATTTTTGGCCCCAGGGCTATAATTTGAACAATCTTGGTAGAAATCCACAAGACGAAGCTTCATACGAAATATCAAAGACCTTGGCCTTCTGCTTTCCAACAAGACGATTTTCAAACGTTTTCATTGCCTTGACTTCTTTTTCCTAGGGCTATAATTTGAACAATTGTGATTGAGGTTCACCAGATGAAACTTCACACCAAATATCAAAGAACTGGGCCTTGAAGTTTGGAGCAGAAGATTTTTTAAATTTCCCTATATAAGTCAATGCAACATCAAAGCACCCCGGGGCGGGGGCATTTTTGGTCCAAGGGCAATAATTTGAATAATCTTGGTAGAGGTCCACAAGATGAAGCTACACACCAAATATCAAAGACCTTGGCCATGCGGTTTCGGAGAAGAGGTTTTTTAAAGATAATCCCTGTTTAAGCCAATGTAAAACCAAAGGGACCGCAGGTGGGGGCATTTTTCACCCAAGGCCTATAATTTGAACAGTCTTGATAGAGGTCCATTTAGAAGAAGCTTCACACCAAATATCAAAGACCTGGGCCTTGCAGTTTTACAGAAGATTTTTAAAGATTTTGTTGTTGTTGTTGTATATCTATAAGGCATTTTATTGTTGCCTATGATCTCCTTTTACGCAGAAGATCTCCAGACAGGAGATTTTCCCTATATAAGTCTTTATAATGCACTAGCTTAGTCATTTGTAACCACTCCCCCCACCACCTACTGGGATAGGCAGGGGAAAGCGGGGCTCATGTGCGGGATAGTTACCCCCCCCCCCCATGTTCCCCTGCGGTGCTGGGTTAATGTGGGGGTTAGGTATTATGCAAATATACCCCCAGTGGAATGATCTATTGTGACCTTCTACAGGTCCCCCCACCCCCACCCCGGTGCAGGACTGTGAGAAGTGAAAGTTATTGTTTCCCGCTATCCCCGTGGGTGGGATGGGGGCAGTGGTTACAAATGACTGTTGCATAAAACCTAAGGGCCTCAGTGCGAGGACAATTTTTGCCTCAGGGCTATAACTTGAACAATCTTGGTAGAGGTTCTCTAGATGAAGCTTCTTACCAAATATCAAATACCTGGGCCTTGTGGTTTCAGAGAAGATTTTTAATTTAAATAGTTTTCCCTATATAACCCTATGATAAACCAAAGGGCCCCGGGGCGGGGGCATTTTTGGTCCCAGGTCTATAATTTGAACAGTCTTGGTAGAGGTTCACTAGATGAAGCTTCATACCAAAATATCAAAGACCTGGGTTTAAGTTTTAAGTTTTCAGTAAAAAAATATATATTTAGCTCTTGTGGCTGGAACCACATGAACAACTTTGAAACCGGACTACCTAAGAATCATTCCTGTGAAGTTTGGTCAAAATCCGATCAGTGGTTTAGGAGGAGATGTGTTTGAAGCAAATGGTTACGCACGGACGCATGGACGACGGACAAAAAGTGATCCCAAAAGCTCACCTTGTCACCGTTGGTGGTAGTTGCTGCCAATTCTTGGTATTCATTCCACATATCGAGGCTTTAGCGCGAAACTATTCTAAGTGACATTTTTGGTGAAAAACACTTTTTTCCATAGTTTGATGGTATTTCACATTTTACAATATGTGTACAAATTTCCCCATTGTGCATTAACAAGTTGCTGAGAAAAACACATATTTGTCCAACTAGTTTATCTGCATTTTGTGATTTCAGTCAGTGCGAAACTAGTGCATCTGTTCGTTTAACCCTTAAATTTCAGTATTTTAAGCAAGCTCTATATACCTCATCAGACGCCGTGCTATGCCGTGTTATGTGGCATCTGATTAGATATCTACTGTTTGCATATGCCCCAGTACACGAGCCCAATCCATGTTTTACTTTTTTCAACGCTCTGACATCACAAGGAGGAGACTAGCACTGCTATAAATAACTGGTACCTGGATTTTGACAGTGACAGTCACATGGACAATAGCAGGAGGGAAGCTTCTGTAGTTAGTAATTTTGGGTTGATTGATAAGCCAGTGCCCCAGTACACTAGCTCAGGCCAGATTTTACTTTTTACACAGCGCCCTGACAACACATGGAGAAGACTAGCACTGCTATAAATAACCGGTAGCTGGGTAGTGACAATAGCAGGCGGTTAGTTACTTGCTCTATAATGTAGACTTTTCAGCTTCATCCTAGGCCCTTCTGTATACTTGTATATACTAAATAGGACCAGAACAACAGATTCAGCTTTTTGCATTTACAATATTTCATTAATAATGCTGAAGCGCATTTGCAAAACAAGCGTTAAAATATTTTGCACACTCACGTTAACTGCCTTCTTAATGTATGTCCATAAGACTCTGGCAAGAAGTAAAGATTGCTGCAACTGATCAGCGGCTTCACTAAGTACATAAAGTATATAGACTTGTGTTAAACTTACAATAAATAAAATAAATCAGAAACCCCTTAAATTGAAATGGAACTGTACAAAGTTATTAGATGAAGACCCTGTTTGTCACACCGCTGGCATGATTAAACTGAAGCAAAGTCTGCCAGACAAACAAACCAATCATGAGTTCAGATGTCATACATACCTCTCTGTGTATTTACTGGCCCCCTCCCATTGGGGCTTATAGAAATAGATTGGGCTACATGGTGCTTCAACGCCAAGCTGAAGCCAATTGCACATGAGTACTCGTAAACTGCTAAGATGATCTAAGCCTGCCCAGGCAAAGTGGTGCAAATCGGACCCTGCATATTGGTCTGTTTGGGTTGTAGGGCTTGAGATTCCATTTTATCTAAATGTCGGGTAACAGTCAAACAAAATTGGAAGCAGTTAACATCTCCAAAATGACCTAAATAGTGTTGACGGGGACATAAACCATCAATTCAAACAAACAAACTTCTGACAACAAAAATCATAGGCAGAGGTTTTGTTTGTATTGTAATGACACAGAACCTGTAGTTAATGGATAACTGCTTTATTTAATAAACATTGAGCCAATGAAATTCCTGTGGCTTGTATAAGCATGGCTGGGTGGGGAGGGGTTGTGGGGGGGGGGGGGCTGCAAACTTTGGATTTTCCACTCTAAATATAGCCCACAAGTTTATGTTCCATAGTGTCCGTTAGTCACCCGATAAGGTACATCAATGGACTCCTGCTCATTCCTGCTGCATCCGGAAAATGGTGATTCCAGAGAACACACAACTTTAACCCTGTAGTTGCCAATCACAAAAATTGTCGTCTGCTGGACCCTTTAAAAGTTATTGTTGCAGACAATGTGGACCAAGATCAGACAGCTACCCTTGGAGCAGTTTGATCTGCACCCACTATGTTTGCCTACATGCAAAAGATAGGTGTGAAAAGTTGGCAAGAATATTAGGCAGACAACATAACAGACAACATTTTCAGATGCAGTTTTTTCTTGGCATCTTAAAGGCATTTATTCTTGATTATTGAGGACTATCATTTCATTACATAATATTATATAGCCCTCAGAGCTGACTGTAGAGAAGTCCCTTGTCTTCAACAGGTAAGGGGCTTCCTTGGTGAAAATCAATGAATTATTTACTGTTGACTGGTGTACATTATTGATTTTCCCTTTAAGTGCCTCAGTCAGGGGGTACAACAAGAGCTACTAATCACCCTATTAAGTAGAAGTAAAACAAAGATCAGGAATTGATACAATTAACTTACTCCACCCATAAAAGACACCAAAGGGAAAGAAATACAAACATTAAGCGACCAGACCATAATGGAAACCTAAACAAAGGAAGGCCATAAGGACAGTTACTTTCCCACAAAATGGCCATATGGCCATCCAAAACCAAAAGACACAAGCGACACACACAGCAAGCAACAAACAACAACATAAATAAATCGCCACAGAAGAGCCGCCTTGGAACGGCCAGCGGAAGACCTCCACCGGGGGGCTTAAATCGATTCCACGTGGCCACAATCCTCGCCCTCCCCTCCGTCGCGATTTAGACAAATAATTTGTTCAGTCCGCATGAAGGCCTCCTAACTCATCAGTGCAACATCTCCGTGAACACAAAAATCAAAGAACCACAGAGGTGAGACAACGGTGAGGACTCGACAGCAAGAAACCACTGAAATGCTGGAGCAAAAGAAAACCAACAGTTAGACTCCGATGAGCCCGACCAGAGACAGAGCATCAGGCACCAACCGACATTATCTCTCTAATTTTCAATAAGCCTTTACGTTGGAGCCGTCATAGAATCTGAGGCCTGACCCACCGGCGTGCAATTAAAGAGGGAAGCAAAGTTGCCAACCGTGATTGGGTTAACTACCATGTAAGGGCCGCCTTTGATCTGCTAAGGTCAGTATATCACAGGGGGCAATAAAACAATTATGAACACACGGTGTGTTCTACTCTTACAGAAAAAATGCCTTTAAGGGTTAATTAGACAGCAATGATTGGTTGAAGGTCCTGAACTGAAACTTATAAATAGAAGTGAAGGCAATGATCAGGAATCGATACAATTAAGCCACACCTACCATCAGAGACACCAAAAGGAAAGAAACACAAACATGAAATGACTAGACCCTAATGGAAACATCAATAGCAGAAAGCCAAAAGGACAGTGAGTTACCTGCCAACAAAATGGCCAATTGGCTATCCAAAGCCAAAAAATATAAGCGATATACATATTCAAAGACAAACTATAACGAAAATAAACCGCACCAGAAGAACCGCATTGGAATGGTAAGTGGGCTTAAATTGATTTTATGCGACCGCAACCCTCACCCTTACTTCCGTCGCTATTTAAACAAATAATTTGTTCAGTCCGCATGAAGGCTTCCTAACTCATCAGTGCAACATCTCCGAGAACACAAAAATCAAACAACCACAGAGATGAAACAACGGTGAGGACTCCAAGACATAACTGAAATGCTGGAGCAAAAGACCCTTAAATACCAGTATTTTAAGCAAACTGTAGCTTTTGATCAGACGCCGAGTTCTGCGGCATCTGATCTGGGTCCATTCTGCTTGCCAAGCCCAGTCAGATTCTATTGATAACCCTCTTATGCAACACTCTGACCTAAAATTGATAAGAATAGTTTACAACACTCTGACCTAAAATTGATAATAATAGTGTAACTATTTTCTATTAATTATCTGGGTTTCCCCAAATAAGTGATAGTCACGTGGACTCCAGCACTGAAAGAGATTTTGTGCTTAGTAACCTTGGGTCAATTGACAAACAACTGGCCCAAAATGGGGGTCGAATTATGGAGATCACAATTACAGTTGCACCCAGTTGTGGCTCTTGCTCATAACATCCTGTGTCAACGTGGTGTACACTTATACCAAGCATCATCAACATTTTAAAGGGTGTTGACCACAAGGTTATTCTGGCAGGGGAGGTAATTAACATAATGCTGCACTTACAGCTATGGGTCTGCTTGTGACATGCCTTCTCAAACTTGTGTACAACTATACCAAGTACCACCAATATATATTTCAAAGGTTGTTGCAGTTATGGCCATGACAATGTTATACTGTCAGGGGAGAAAATCAAAAGACCATGGCATCTAGAGTTGTGGTTCTTTCTCATGACACACCTTCTTAACATCATGTAAAACTGTACTCCGTATCATCAACTAACTAACTAAAAAACAATTGCACCCAAATTGGTGGTTTTTGCACATGACAAGCCTTCTTATCGACTAAAAACCATCATTACTAATCAAAGGTATTGAAGTTAATATAGTTGTCACAAGATTGCCAAGGTAACAGGCCAAGGTAACAGACTAAAATATGATGACAGCCAGAGTTTGGTTCTGACTAATGACATGCCTTCTTAACCTTGAGTATAATCTTACCAAGTGAGTGAGTGAGTGAGTTTTAGTTTTACGTCCCACCAACAGCTAAGGTCATACGGAGACGGGACCTCGGTTTAAAGAAATCTTACCAAGTGTCATCAATATATCTCAAAGTATGTGGAAGCTATGGTGAACACAAGGTTATGTTGTCATGGGAGATAAATAAAATATTATGGCATCTGGAGTTCTGGTTCATGAACATTTTGCACGCCTTCCCCTCCTCGTCTACTTTTGTACCATGTGACATCATACCTCAAAGGGGTTACAAAGGCCACCAGAGTTGTGGTTCTTACACATGACATGAATGTGTACCGTGGTATAGAACCTTGATAATTATCTCAAAAAGTATCAGAGCAGTCGAAATTATAGATAGTTTGTTTGATTTGAGGTTTAACATCCCCGTCAACACTGTAAACACTCCTACCAAAATGTGACGAAAGTTTCCTCAATTTGAGTAGCTTTGATCTTTCAAGCTCCAACAATTAAAACAAACAGATCCTAGAAAAAGACTATAAATCAGATAATATGTCAGACTATCTCATTAAATTCTAGAAAAAGGCACCCTGGCTGTAGGAAGGAGATAAAATTCTAGAAAAAGCAGAGTATATTTAGTTTCCCAGATTGTAGCAGAGTTTAACATTAATTAGTTTCCATTGACCAGCCTGCTCAAAACTTTTTTTTTTGTTTTCATCAGGTAAACAAGTCTGTGAAATGAACGCCCCCTTAAACCCCACTGTATATAGAGAAAACTGGGGTTTACGGGTGTATACATGATTTTCCTTTTTTTCTGGCCCAAGACATAGTTTGTGGGTACTCATTAAAACCGCTTAATGAGGCGGTTCTAACGAGCACCAGCAACATAAGCTTGGAGTATAAATAAGAAAAATATCATGGATTTTCGTCAGAAAAGTAGGCATTTTGGTGATGTGAAAAAATGCACTATGTGTCACGTCTGTGTTATGGTAATGGTTGTGGTTTTACGGCCCTTCCAAGATTATTTCTCTTATTCAGTTGAGCCAAGCGATAATCAGAGGTTAGCAAAAACCGGAGTGCCCGGAGAAAAAACACGCAGAACTTAGCGTCTCACACGTGACCCCAGCCAGGCTTGAACCCACTACGGCTTACTCATGTGTCGATAGTTTCGGCTCTACGTGGAAGCACCATTCAGCTCAATATATTTCTCCAAGTCACGATAGGCGGGCGATTTATATTTGGTTTGATATTGTGTATGATAACTGAATAGTCGATTGCACGACCCGCAGAAAAAGCAACCGACTGAAGTCGGTTGATTTCTAAGAGTGCCCTAGAATCACCGTGTCATTCTGCAATTCGGTCATTCTGTCATTCTGTCAGTCTGTCAGTCTGTCCGTCCGTAACCCGTTTGTGAAAATTGGTGATAGTGACTTAACCGCTTGGAATATTTAAACAATTTTTGGCATACTGATAGATATCAATGAGATCTAACCAATGAACTTGCGAAATATTACATTTCATTTAGTATAGCCTCGCCGAGGCAAAAAATGTGAACATTTTCGAACGGCTTCTCCTCGGAAACCATTGGGCCGATTGAAGTCAAATTTCATATGGAGCCTCTATGGGATGGGGGAAACCAAAATTTGCTCATGGGGTCCAGGTCAGATGACCAAAATGGCCGCAAAGCCATATATGGTCTGTCTGTCTGTCCGTCCGTAACCCGTTTGTGAAAATTGGTGATAGGGACTTAACCGCTTGGAATATTTAAACAATTTTTGGCATACAGAAAGATATCAATGAGATCTAACCAATGAACTTGCGAAATATTACATTCCATTAAGTATAGCCTCACCGAGGCGAAAAATGTGAAAATTTTCGAACTGCTTCTCCTCGGAAACCGTTGGGCCGATTGAAGTCAAATTTCAAATGGAGCCTCTATGGGATAGGGAAACCAAAATTTGCTCATGGGGTCCAGGTCACATGACCAAAATGGCCGCCAAGCCATATATGGTAAAAACCCTTCAGAATAGTCTTCTCCAGAACCACTGGGCAGATTTCCACAAAACTTGATAAATAGCATCTGGGACGTAGGCCCATCATAAATTGCTAAAATGGTGACCCTGGGTTGACCTTGACCTTCTTTGGGTCCGTCCGTAACCCGTTTGTGAAAACTGGTGATAGTGACTTAACCACTTGGAATATTTAAACAATTTTGACATACTGATAGATATCAATGAGATCTAACCAACGAACTTGCGAAATATTACATTCCATTTAGTATAGCCTCGCCGAGGCGAAAAAATGTGAAAATTTTCGAACTGCTTCTCCTCGTAAACCGTTGGGCCGATTGAAATCAAATTTCATATGAAGCCTCTATGGGATGGGGGAAACCAAAATTTGCTCATGGGATCCAGGTCACATGACCAAAATCGCAGCCAAGCCATATATTGCCTGTCTGTCTGTCCGTCCGTAACCCGTTTGTGAAAATTGGTGATAGTGACTTAACCGATTGGAATATTTAAACAATTTTTGGCATACTGATAGATATCAATGCGACCTTACCAATGAACTTGCGAAATATTACATTCCATTTAGTATAGCCTCGCCGAGGCGAAAAATGTGAAAATTTTCGAACTGCTTCTTCTCGGAAACCGTTGGGCCGATTGAAGTCAAATTTCAAATGGAGTCTCTATGGGATAGGGAAACCAAAATTTGCTCATGGGGTCCAGGTCACATGACCAAAATGGCCGCCAAGCAATATATGGTAAAAACCCTTCAAAAATAGTCTTCTCCAGAACCACTGGGCGGATTTCCACGAAACTTGATAAATAGCATCTGGGACGTAGGCCCATCATAAATTGCTAAAATGGTGACCCTGGGTTGACCTTGACCTTCTTTGTGCTTAGGTCAAACTTTGACACATATTCTTTTGTATTGGAAAAGTGAGAATGCATTTTATCCTGCAAACGATTCAGAATACAGAACTAAAGTATAAGATATAGTTTTGCTCCTTACGATAAGGCGCATTTATTGGGGAAACCGTTTTAGGTCCAGGTCACATGACCAAAATGGCCGCCATACCCATATATTGTAACACTCATAAAGCTTAAAGCATCCGGCGGGTCGTGCACTTCAACTGAAGCACTGGTTCTATGCTAAAGTCTTTTTGTGAGTCAGAGCCGAAGCGTAAAGTCGACATATTTTGATGGGGACAAAAATAGACCTTTCCTGATATGACCCTTTTTAAAAATTCAGGTTGAAAAAATAAATCTGGAATAAGGACAAAGGAATAAGGAAAAATGAATAAGGAAACAACTTATCACTCGTTGCAAACAGTGCAGACCCGTATCAGATACTGCAGAACAAAACGCCTGAGCAGGGCCTTCACTGTTTGCTTAAAGTTCAACCAATTTTTATCAATGATTAAATTCTAATCAGCCTGGTACCCCTGAACTCTTAAATGCACCCCTTCTGTATGTGGAATTGGACATCCCATTCTGTACAAAATTGGAAAAATATTTTTTTTTTTTTTTTTTTTTTTAATTTTTCTTCTATTTATTTGTGACTTTTCCTCATTTCTAAAACCTCTTAGTTACTTATAAACATTCTTACTTTACCTTATTTACTTACCTACCTGCTATTGAATCAACGTTGAAACAACGTTTAAAACGTTGTTTCAATGTTTAATCAAAGTTGAGTCAGTGTTGTGTGCCTGCAAGATTACTTGCTTACTTACCTACTCACCCTCGCGTGCTCACACACTCGCTCACACACTAACTCACTCACTCACTCACTCACCCACTCAAATCTGTTTTTTTTTTATTTTCCTCTGTATAGTTAAAAGCCATCTGTAGTGTCCTTAGCTTTAACAACTTCTTTTGAGTGTTTCCAGATTTTTGCCAGTTCTGGTAATAAAATACCCATTCTGACAGGCCAAAGCAGAAAGATGGTTTAGTTTAGAGATTAAAGTCTGATAACAAAATAGAGAAAATTCAGAAAAAGTCTGTATTTTGTAAGAGTGTAAAGGTCATTTTGGAGACATTGCTTCCAATTTTGTGTGACTTTTACCCGACATTGAGATGAAATGACATCTTAAGCCCTGCCGCCCAATTAAACAAATAGTGTTTATAAGCATGGACGGTCCGACGCGCACTGCTTTGCCTGGGCAGGCTTAGCGTCTAAGCGGTTAACCAGTACTCATGTGCAGGTCGGTTTCAGCTCTGCGTGGAAGCATCATGCAGCCCATCTATTTCTTCAAGCCCCGATGGGCGGGGGCCGAAATTATTGACAGACAAAGGGATAAGAATAACTGATATCCATGCTTCCTAGTAAAATCTTATAATTAAACTTCATTTTTTTGCAAGAGAAGTAAAATGAAAGGGCATTTTCTCCCTGAATTCAAAATGATCATCAATGGTTGATATGTCTTTAACAACTCTCAGTCATTCTATGGTATAATTGTAAATTTGATGCGAGAATAAAAACTATTTTTTAAGTTTCTGCTGAAACAAATAATAACATCATAATTATAAATTCACTTTTTACTTAATGCAACACTTTTTTGGCATCAAACTGCTTCAAAACCAGCTTTTTTCCATAAGATAGACTAGTTTCGCACTAAACATTATGGCCGTAAATGTTCAATTTCAGCGCGTAACTAGTCCATGTGATGATTTTTTTTTTTTATTTTTCAGATATTTTCAATAAAAACTGACCACAATGTTTACAATACACATTTTAAACTCAAACACTCTTTCAGAATTGTTATAGAAGACAAAGCAGTAAAGAATTTCAGTTTTTTCCTTCTCCTGTAAAATTATGAAAAAGGCAGATAGAATAGTTTCGCACTAAAGCCTCGATATGGAGGATACATGTTTGGAAAAGCACATCACTTGCCAGAGTACATATCAAATCAAAACATTAGCATTGCAGCTGCACCACAAAACACTGTCTGGGGTTTATCGACTAGAAAAATCAAATTTGTTTGCATTTGCTGAAGTGCTCAGTTCCATTTATAAAGGATAACTAGACCCCCATCCCCCCACCCCAACATCAATCTGAAACCGACCGCACAGGAGTACTTGTAAACTGCTTAGAGGGTTCAATAAGCCTGCTCAGGCAAAGTGGTGCTAGTCAGACCATCCATGCATATAAACCCTATTGGTTTAATTTGGCAGCAGGGCTTGAGGTGTCATCTCATCTCAATGTCTGGTAAAATTCCCACCAAAACTGGAAGTAACGTCTCCAAAATGACCTAAATAGTGTTTACGAGGATGTTAAACCTTAAATCAAACTAACAAATGATAACTAGATGGTCTGTGCAGACAGCAATACGAAAATTTATGTATACCCCTGTAAACCCCAAGGCTGACACAATAATCGATTAATCGATCAATAGATTCCCCTAAACTGATTGTCATATTTAGTAGTAATCGATTGTTCGATAAGTATAATTTACAACCCAATTTATATCTAAAATGGCTGGATAAGTGGCAAACAGTGCAGACCCTGAAGAGACAATGCATTCTGGGTCTACACTGTTTGATCAGGCCTGTCTGTCCTTATTCACGCGGTAATGTATAACACATGATAAGAAAGATGTTATGGTAAGAGGTAAAATTATTACCAAATCTTCAGTATGTTCAGTGATTACTAATTGATTATCGATCATAATGACAGCAATGATGATCATTTGATTGCTATGAAAGCTAACTGGATGTTATCATGCATGTACAGAATTATATACACGTGTTTTTGTGATGTTCGTTGATCACAATACTCATATGGGCTGTTATGATAGAATGAGAATTTTATAACCAACAAGAGCCGTCTCTATATAAGTGAGCAATGCCCCCGTGGGAGCCAATTTGAGGGAAAAACAAGGGACATAACTCCAAAACGCTTCATCCGAGCAGAATGATTTTTCTCTTAGGCACATCTACCTATCATTGCAAATGCATATGCAAAAACTTAACAAAATTGACGAAGAAATGTGGAAGTAGTTCGCGACACAAGGTTTAATAATGCGTTTTTTTTTTCAGAAAATAAAGGGCCGTAACTCCTTAGCAGATGATAAAATCAACGTGAAAATTGTGTTAGGTACCTCTTTACCTTACCTCACAAGGAATGTATGTGCAATGTGTCAGCTCAATCGGTGAAGAAATGTGGAAGTTGTTCGCATCACAAGGTTTTCGAAAATCAAGGGCCATAACTTTGTTGCATGTGAAAGGATCAACTTGAAAATTGCGTTAGGCACCACTTCACCTCACAAGGTAAGCATGTGCAAAGATTCAGCTCAATCGGTGAAGAAATGTGGAGGTAGTTTGTGTCACAATTATGTTAGCGCATTTTTTAGAAAATCAAGGGCCATAATTCCAAAATGCTTCATCCGAGCAGAATGAATTTTGTGTTAGGCACATCTACATATCATTGCAAATGCATATGCAAAAATCTAACAAAATAGTCAAAGAAATGTAGAAGTAGTTTGTGCCACAAGGCTTAAGAACGCGGTTTTTAGAAAATTAAGGGCCGTAACTCCTCCGCAGATGATAGGATCAACGTGAAAATTGTGTTAAGCATCCCTTTACCTCACAAAGAATGCATGTGCAAAGTTTCAGCTCAAACGGTGGAGAAATGTGGAAGTAGTTTGCGTCACAATGTTTTCAAACGCGTTTTTCAGAAAATCAAGGGCCGTAACTCCGTCACAGATGATAGGATCAACGTGAAAATTGTGTAAGGCACCCCTTCACCTCACAAGGCAAGCATGTGCAAAGTTTCAGCTGAATCAGTGAAGAAATGTTGAAGTAGTTTGCATCACAAGGTTTTTAGCACATTTTTTAGAAAATAAACGGCCGTAACTCCTTCGCAGGTGATAGGATGAATGTGAAAATTGTGTTAGGCACCCCGTTACCTCACAAGAAATGCATGTGCAAAGTTTCAGCTCAAGCGGTGAAGAAATGTGGAAGTAGTTGGCATCACAAAAAAGTGCGGACTTACAAACCCACACACAAACGGACAGTGCAAAAACTATATGCCCTCCTACGGGGGCATAAAAACAATGAAATAAAGTAATGGAAAACAACCTGTCAACCAAAATCCTACAAATTTCTTCACAGTATTACAAATTTTTTATGCTCTGCCAATTTAATGCCAATATATCAACTATCCGGTAGTACCTGAAACAGCCATATTGCATTTTAAAGAACCAAAAAGCAAATGCTGTGTATTTTTTTTATTTCCACCCGTCATGTTTTAAGTCTCTTTCTGCCTCACCACGGTCACTGGGACAGGACTTCAAAACTGACTAGCCATTTTCACAATGTTCTTTCTTGTCAGCAAAGGCCACTTACTTGATTATAGGAAAGAAGGAGCCTACCACCTTGACTCCTCAGGAAATCTGGCCAGAAGGACGACATGTTGGAACTGCAGAACATAGATAATCGAGAACATTTTGATCAACCTACAATATGGAAAGGACCCCCTGCTTATATAGAGCAATTCTTTTTAAACTTTGTATACCCTTCACTCCCAAGGAAAATTCTGAAATGGAAACTTCTAAAGCAAAGATTTGGCTCTCTTTAAGGGAGCAAATTCTTTCACACAGGAGTAACCGCCGATGATAGTAGAGGACTACCAGTATCATTGGTGGCTACTCCAAGGACTATTCATGTACGTTCTTTTTTTATATCTCCTTAAGTCTATAAGAAAACTTCAGTAGATTTTTACCATGTTGGCATCTGTATAGTGGTACTTCTTTTAGCCATCTGCACAAACCAAGCACACACAATCATTGTGCCTAGTCTTGATCCTTTCACTGCAAGTACAGCTTAGCTCATTAACTTGAATATTGAGTACCTGTTGATAAACACTAATTAGGATAATTAAGGGATTCTGACTTATTCTCTCTTAGAAAAAACGTTGTGGGTACTTGTTACAAAAGTCCAATCTGGGGGATTCTAACAAAAAATCTCAGAAGTATGAGGAAAATTATCCTTTTCTTTCCACACACATGCATACAAGCTCCATTAGAATTATTTGCAGAAATGAAGGCTACAAAGTGCACCATTCATCAGTGTTAAGTTGTTAACTGGAGGTCCTTCTGCAAGGAGAAGCATCGCCTGTGCTGGTTAAAGATCCTTTTATACAGTAAATTACACTGGCAGTAAATAACACAGGCTTTCTTCCTTGGGTTATCTTTAATATGTACATGTTCATGGCGATGACAGTATGGCACACTGTGATACTTACAAAATGTACATGTAGTAAGAGCACTGGCTTCAAATTTTATAAATATAAATAAATAAAATAATGTGGGTGTGTTTGGGGGGGGGGGGGGGGGGTGGAAGGATCACAAACTCCTATCTCATGATAGTGTTTTCAATGAGTTCTACATAGTTGTATAAATTATATGAGTAACAAACACAATGACTTCGCTTCTAACTTGAACCCCCAGGTGTGTGTGTGTCGCTTTCAACAATTTTTCAGTCATATCACGTTGGTGTCTGGTTGCGACAGGGAGCTCAATGCTCACTTTTATAGTGCTGCCTCACTGAAGTATCATACCCCAGACACATAACATGCGAAAGAGCGAAAAAAAAAATTGTTTCTTTGATTTGAGGTTCTACATCCCCTTCAACACTGAATAGATGTTGGATTTTGTGGGACTTTTACCCGACATTGAGATGAAACGACGGCTCCTCTCGCCCAATCAGCCAATAAAACCAACAGAGTTTCAATGCAAAGTTGTAAGTACACTGCAGATTCATGGCAATATACCTGTGAGAACACGGGGACAAATGATTTTACACCTGTTGAAACTCCAAGGAAACATTGGGATACCCCTTGATTGGTGTGTACATGTACATTATACAGCTGCAATTGTAATTTTACCGGTTAACTGCACAACCCTGCTGTCTAGTTGTTTAGGCTGGTCGCGTTTCCAAGCAAGACCCGTGCTATATCCAACTGTAAGCCATTGCAACAGCACAAGGTACACACTGCGTGTCCCCTGAGTGCATCTTATTTAACATACGCGGAATTCAGTCTTATACCTTTTAATGCCGCGGAATTGTGTGATTACCCTTCTTCCACGCTTCGGTGCGTATCCACGCCGGTAGTCACAAATGTTTATCTTTTTCATCATCGCCCCATCAACGCGAGGTTGTGCGTGTTAAAAAAATAATGGAAGGTGCATGTACTCCATGATCTGGGGTGTTCATTTAAGAATATTTACATTTCCAGTGTAAAGTCTAATGTAGACCTATAGAAACAAAATGCGTTCATACTTCCATGAACACATCGAATCACATGATTTTTAGTGACGTCATTTTAAACCATTGTTCTCTACAGGCATTGATGACGTCAACGCTGCTCCGCTCTTTGTAGAAAAACAGCGTGTAAATGTTTTTTAGCTTTAAAAGTTTGTCCTACAAGCATTTTACGCTCAGTGATGAGGGGCAAATAATGTAAATATAAAAAATAAGCTTTATTTATCTGCTTTTCATGAAAGTATGAACAACAGTGGGTCGCTAGCAAAGTTTACATGAACTTTGCAGGTGACCCACTGCGTTCATACTGTCATGAACTGCAGAAAAAAATGCATTTCTTAATCTAACCCCAGCACAGAGTTGCATGCAATGGTTAAAACAATTGCAGCAGTTGTATTGCATTTAGGTCATTTTTAGCCAGTCAGTGCTTTCTTTCTTTCTTCCAATCGATCGTTCAACGCAACACTGGGCTAACTCCATTTTTTTCCAAAAATGACTTTTTTATGCAGTTTGGTCCATTCTATGCTGATACACTTTCACATAAAATATTTTAGCTATTCTCATAAAAATAAACCTTTAAAAAAGACATTTGGCATTTTGATCTATCTCATTCTTGGTATTTTGTTTAACGCAACACTGATCTAACTCGAGTTAGACCAGTGTTGCGTTAAACAGTTGAAGAAAGCTAATCAATATTTTCTGGTGATATCATGATGAGATCATAGACATAGTAGATAGAACAACTAATAATCATAACAAATGATGCATCTCTTGGCAAAGTTTTATTATGGAACCCCTTTACAGAGGGCCAGGGGATGGGACAGGGTTCTTACTATACCGAAAACCAAATACATGTGTATATAGATCTGCAAGTCATTTGTTCTTTTTTTCTGTATGCAGTAACCATGCAATATAACATATCATTGTTTCCCCCCTGAGGCTGGGTGGTGGGCATACTCTAGGGATTAGACAGCCAAAAGATCATGACGCTAAGGAATTTGACAAAACCCAGAGTCCACGATGGCCTTAAATGCAGAACAAAAATATATACAATATACATTGAAGGCCCAGATGAGACACCATATTCTGTGAGATCTGTTCAGTGTCTGCACTTTTTGCTAAAAATCCAGCTATATTTGTTTTGGTCTGACATATACTGACACTTTATTTAAATGGATTCCTGTTATATACATGGCTGACGATTCTGTTCAGGACAAAATAAGCACCCCACCGATCTGGGCTTGGAGAATATATTGGCCTAAATGGTACTCACATATGTGAAATTAAACCCAAATGGCAAATAATTAAAAAATAAATATTAGTAGTAAAAAACTAAGCCTATTTAATATATGAGCTCAGACTGTGCTACCATTCAGAAGACTGAAAGTCTGAACACACCACCGAGTGAAGAAAGCTTGTTGACTAGCACACAATGTAGACCCTGATCCACCTCTGTCAGGATGTTTAATTTTACTAACTGACCTTTATGGGGGTAGAATAAGGCTATTTTAAGGGACATAGTTGCTCCTTCTTGATAAAACTTTTGTTGTGTGTACTTGTTAGAATTACCTTGATGAGATTATTCTATTTACTGAAACATAAAAAAAATCCCTTAATATGTTCATTACTCCATCTTATCTAGAGATACCTGTATGTAAAGTAAGCTGACAATATGTGGGCACTGATGACCAGTCTCTTTCAAGATATTTTTTTACTCTCACCCTAGTATCAGTGGCTCAGGGCAGCCTCCGTAGCTGAGTCGGATGCACGTCTGACTTGTGATCAGGAGGATGCGGGTTCGATACCTGCCAAGGTCGGTAACATTCTTTCGTGGAGATTGATCATGAAATCCTTTCTACGGTCATTCTCTCCCTTCTGCTGATTCAAGAAGGGCAGTCGTCGGTTTTTGGAATGTGCACTTTACTGGTTAACCGCTTACGTGTACGCATGCCCAGGAAAAGTGTGGATAGGTAAGCTTACCGGCTCAAAAATGACCTAAATAGTGTTGACTGGGCCGTTAAACTTCAATACAAACAAACAAAATAAATCAGTGGCTCAGTCGGATTCACATCTGATCAGAGGTTTGCAGGTTAGAACCTCCTTAGTCTGCAACATTCTTTGGTGGAGATTGATCATGAAATGTTTTCTACCACCATTCTCTCCCTTCCACTGATTGAACTATTGTCCTGCTTAACTTTTCCAGACTGTATCTTCGCAAACAGTGAAGATTCAGATGAGATTCTTCTCCAGATACCATCTGACCTAGATCTTCACTGTTTGTCATTCAGTTTGTGAGTTTAAAGGAATAAATGGCATCAAGTAATTTGATTTTTTGATAGTCAAAGAAGGATGTGGCAAAATTAATTTATTCAGCAGAACAAGGGTTAAGAAGGACATATGTCAGCTCTCATTGGTCAAAAAAGTAAGCTCAGAGCATGAAACTCACTTTCAGTTACTGATATCAATAAATCAGCCCTCAAAGTTGACCTTTTTGCATGTTTGCATTCCAGAAAATAGCATTTAGTAACAAGAGGCTCAATGAGCCTAAACCGCTCACCTGAGGAACTTAAGTTTTAACAATTCACAGACTTGACTACTAAATCTGCCAATAGAATCCAGCCCATTGACCCTTACATGATATAAGTCATCATTATTGCATTGCATTCCAAGTTTGAGACTTCTAGCTTCTATAGTTCCTGAGAAATCTTTGACGAAAATTTAACATTGGTCAAAATGGAGAGAAAGAAGAATGAAAGAACAGATGAACAAATAAGCTGAGAAAGCCCAATGTCTCTTACACAAAATAAGTCATCATTATTCTATTGAATACCAAATTACATGCTTCTAGTATTTATAGTTCCTGAGAAATCTTTGATTAAAAATTTAACATTGGTCTATTATCTCTATATGGAGAGAAAGAAGAATGAAGGAACAAATGAACCAGACTAGCTCCAAAACCTAATGCAGCCTTTCCCCTTGCCCAATGGTGCTACACATAAAATATAAACAAGATTGGTCGACTGCCTTCTGAGATATGCTTCATTGAAAGTGTGGACGACAGATGGACGGACGACAGACGACGGACTCCGGAGCCTTGGTATACTATCAGCTCACTGGAGCCTTTGGCTCAGGTGAGCTAAAAATTCAAGTCGCTATTTCTGTCACAACATTTTCCCTACGTTAAGTCTATGGGCAATTTTTTTTTGTCTCTCAAGGTCACGTAACTCCGAGGTCAATATTTCGATTCGGCCCAAAATCGAACTTAACCGAGATTTTATGCCTGTCCTCGTTACCTGCAAGTTTGAAGCTGATATGAATAAAAATAAAGTTGCTATCGTGGTCACAACGTATTTTTTTTATGCTCAAGGGCAGGTAACTCCAAGGCAAATATTCCGATTCGGCCCAAAATCGAACTTAACCGAGATTGTATGTCTGTCCTCGTTACCTGCAAGTTTGAAGCTGATCTGAAAAAAATTCAAGTCGCTATCGTAGTCGCAACATTTTCCCTAATTAAGTCTATGGGCAAATTTTTTGTCGCTCAAGGTCATGTAACTCCGAGGTCAATATTCCGATTCGAACTTAACTGAGATTTTATGCCTGTCCACGTTACCTGCAAGTTTGAAGCTGATCTGAATAAAAATAAAGTTGCTGTCGTGGTCACAACGTATTTTTTTATGCTCAAGGGCAGGTAACTCCAAGGCAAATAATCCGATTCGGCCCAAAATCGAACTTGACCGAGATTTTATGCCTGTACTGGTTATCTGCAAGAATGAAGTCGATCAGAAAAAAATTGACGGAGCTAGAGTGATGACAAGCTTTTTCCTATGTGAAGTCTATGGGAGTTAGATGTTGCCATGGCAACCAGAGTTCCACTCAGATCTGCCTGAAAACCTAATGAAGCCTTTCCACTTGCCCAATAATGCGACACATGAAATTTGATCAAAGTTGGCCAAGCAGTCTTTAAGATATCCCATTAACCCTAATGCAAAAACACACAAGGGCAGGTAACTCCTAAGTGAATGATCCGATTCTGCCAGTTATCGAACTTGACCGAGATTTCATGGCTGTGCTGGTTATCTGCAAGAATAAAGCCAATCTGAAAATAATTGAAGCAGCTACGGTGATGACAACATTCTCCCCATGTTAAGTCAATAGGCAATTTTTTCAATGCTCAAGGGCACGTAACTCCTGAGTGAATAATCCGATTCAGCCCAAAATCGAACTTGATCGAGATTTCATGCCTGTCCTCGTTATCTGCAAGAATGAAGACGATCAGAAAAAAATTGACGGAGCTAGCGTGATGACAAACTTTTTCCTATGTTAAGTCTATGGGAGCTATTTGTTGCCATGGCAACCAGAGTTCCAATCCGATCTGCCCGAAAACATTATGCAGCCTTTCCCCCTACCTGCTAATGCTTCACATGAAATTTGATCAAGATTGGCCCACTGGTTCCGGAGATATACTTCTTTGAAAGTGTGGACGACGGACGACGACGACGACGACGGACGACGGACGACGGACGCCGGCTCGTGGTATACTAATACCTCACATGAGCCTTCGGCTCAGGTGAGCTAAAAATGTGTGCATTACCTTGTCCAAAACTATTTTGACCTTTACATGTATATGGCTGTGTCATGAAAATGTGACTTCAAAAGTACACAAGTCATTTTACCTATTACTGCACTATGAATAGAAGCCTCCGTGGTGTAGTGGTTATGCTACTCCCCTTGTAAACCAGGGGTCACAGGATCGATCCCGGGCTTCTCCAGACTTTCTGATGAGTCTTTAAACCGAGGTCCCGTCTCCGTATGACCTTGCTGTTGGTGGGACGTAAAACTCAAACACTCACTCACTGCACTATGAATAAAAATACTTGTTGCTATCCTTTAACACCATGGTCTACTTTGGTTTGATTTAGAGTTTAGCGGGCAAGTAATCACTATTTATTTCATGCAGAACCAGGCTTCCACTGATGAGTTAGGTGGCCTTCATGCGGACTGAACAAATTATTTGTCTAAATTGCGACGGAAGTAAGGACGAGGATTGTGGCCACGTAAAATCGACTAAAGCCCCCCCCCCCCCCCCCCAGTGGAATTCGTTTCCGCTGACCGTTCTTCTGGGTGTTTGTGTCGCTTATATTATTTTATTTTGGATAGCCTCTTGGTCATTTTGTGGGAAAGAATCTGTCCTTCTGGCTTTCCGCTATTGATGTTTCCATTAGGGTCTGTTGTTTCATGTTTGTCTTTCTTTCCCTGTGTTGTCCTTGATGGGAGCTCTGGGTTAATTGTATCGATTCCGGATCATTGCCTTCACTTCTACTTTCCAAAGAATAACCCTTTTATAGAACATATGTAACATCATTACAGTTGGTGCCTGTGAATGTGTGGCGGCCGTAAAAAGTCTCCCTGCCCTACATCATAGTGTAGTTTATATTTTCTTGTCCTTTGGGATCATTGATTCCATTGTGGAATTTTTGAAAATATTTGAGGGTCACTGACGAGGCGTTAATGGCCGAAACTAGCTAGTCTGGCCAAAAAATCATGTACACTCCATATTTTCCAGTTCTGTGATGTATTCCTTGCTTGCAAAGGTTAACCCCTTTCTAGAACATATTTAACATCACTACAGCTGTTGTCTAGGAACGTGTGGCGGCCGTAAAAAGTTTCCCTGCCCTACATCATAGTGTAGTTTATATTTTCTTGTCCTTTGGGATCATTGATTCCATTGTGGAATTTTGAAAATATTTGAGGGTCACTGATGAGGCGTTAATGGCCGAAACTAGCTAGTCTGACCCAAAAAACATGTACACTCCATATTTTCCAGTTCTGTGGTGTATTCCTTGCTTCCAAAGGATAACCCTTTCAAGAACATATTTAACGTCACTTCAGCTGTAGTCTATGAACGTGTTGCGGCCGTAAAAATTCTCCCTGCCCTACATCATAGTGTAGTTTATATTTTCTTGTCCTTTGGGATCATTGATTACATTGTGGAATTTTGAAAATATTTGAGGGTCACTGATGAGGCCTAATTGGCCGAAACTAGCTAGTCTGACCCAGAAAATATGTACACTTCATATTTTCCAGTTCTGTGGTGTATTCCTTGCTTCCAAAGGATAATCCTTTAATAGAACATATATAATGATGACCGCACTTAAGTACTGGTAAACCGCTTAGAGGTTCCAAACCTGTCCAGGAAAAGTGGCGCAAATTGGACCGTCCATGCATATAAACCATATTGGTTTCATTGGGTGGCAGGGCTTGAGATTTCATTTCACCTGGGCTTGAGATGTCATTTCATTTGTCATTTCATCTCAAGGTTGAGTAAGAGTACAACAAAGTTGGAAGCAAGGTCTCCAAAATGACTTATACAGTGTTGACGGGATGTTAAACCTCAAATCAAACAAATCTAAGTGCACCGAGTTCTAATTATGGCGAATATGGTAATTGTTTTATTCTGAAAATGAAATATCTCTGTACAATGTTTCTTAATAACATGGGAAGCCAAAGAGTTATGACTAATGAAATTTGTATATTAAGTTAGGCATTTTGAGTATTTTGCTCGTGAAGGCTCGAAAAAATGTAAATTCTCCAAATTGTTTCATGAATTAAATATATAATCGTGAATTAAATGTATTAATGGCTACTGCTGTAAGATACAGTTTATAAAAAAGCAGTTAAATGCAAAAGTATTTTTAAATTGCATGTCTTACATTTATGTTTCTGCATGACATTGTATTAGATTACAAGAAAAAGAATCGGAACAATGTTATTTTACTGCTTTGCAGCAATAAATATTCTTCAAATACATAAAGGTTTAGTTTTCTTTTTGTACTTTAGATATTGCTTCTACTGATTATGAATAATTTTGTTTTTGAAAATAGAAAGTGACAAGAAACACTGATTTAATTCCAGTTAGACCAGTGTTGCATTAAGTTTAATTGCGAAAATTGGATATTTTTAATGGGAAAACAAATCTAACTCACACTTTGTTTAATATCTCTTTTTCTGTCACATGACATGAATTGCAACATGCTTCACTTCAAACTCCTTATTTTACCTTGTAGATCAGCTTTGATTAATACCCTGATGAGCTATTTATGAATTTAATAAACAGAAAAAACTGTCTCCTGTAAAATTTAAAACAACTGAGTTAGCCAAGTGTTGTGTTGAACGATCGCAATACGTCTTAACCCCTCCGAGAGGGACATAAGAGGGGTTCCGGCAAACCAAGTGTTGAAGGGTGTAGGAGTTGATGAAATGGGTTTACAAGTACAGTGTGAAAAGAGAAGGCTAGTATAGTTAAAAGCTATAAACAAAAATTGGCCTTTTTAACCCATATTGTATTGGGAACCCCAAAACGGGTAGTTGCCAAACAACTAGTACAGCCTGTCAGGCCCAGGTCAGATGCCGCAGAACACAGCGTCTCACCAGGGCCCCATCAATCGGGGCTTGAAGTAGATGGGCTGTATGATGCTTCCACGCAGAGCTGAAACCGACCCGAACACAAGTACTGGTAAACCGTTAAGAGGATCTAAGCCTGTCCAGGCAAAGTGGTGAGAGTCCATGCTTATAAACCCATTTGGTTTCATTGGGCTGCAGATATCATAATCATCTCAATGTCGGGTAAAAGTCCAACAAAATTGGAAGCAATGTCTCCAAAATGACCTTTACAGTGTTGATTGGGACTTTAAACATCAAATCAAACATAAAAAACTCGTCAGGGCCAACATTCAGTACATGGTTGCAAAACATTCAGGCAGTTCCAAATAGATTTTGAAGAAAACACCTGATACCCCTAAACTTTGAAATAGTCTCGTGCAATATATAAGGAGGAAGATTCCATTCGGTACAAAATGTGTTGACTTGGCCGTTAAACTGCATTGCAAACAAAATGGGCTTGAAGAAATATATGGGCTGCATGATGCTTCCACGCAGAGCTGAATCCGGCCCACACACTATAGTACTGGAAAACCGCTTAGAGGATCTAAGCCTGTCCAGGAACCGAGGTGTGAGGCGGACCGTCGATGCTAAAAAACCCTATTGGTTTCATTGGGCGACAGGGCTTGAGATGTCATTTCATCCCAATGTCGGGTAAAAGTCCTACAAAATTGGAAGCAATGTCTCCAAAATGATCTTTACAGTGTTGACGGGATGTTAAACATCAAATCAAACAAACAAACAAAATTTACCTGCACGATAGTCCTCTTAACGGGGTTGCTGCAGTATAAATAGATAGATAGACATTAACTTAAGATGAAATGACATCTCAAGCCCTACCAATCATTTTTCCTGGGAGTGGTCTCCAGTTCTATCTATCTATCTATCTATCTATCTATCTATCTATCTATCTATCTATCTATCTATCTATCTATCTATCTATCTATCTATCTATCTATCTATCTATCTATCTATCTATCTATCTATCTATCTATCTATCTATCTATCTATCTATCTATCTTCTGATACTGCGTCGGTCACATTTGACCATTACCGCAGGTGTATATTACATACACTCCAGGTTTTGCAGGATGAAAGCCTACACAGTAATCATGTAATTACGGTAGGGATCTTTAACCTGCACAGGGGATGGTTCACCCTGTACAGCGGGCCTCCAGTTAACGTCCCTATCCGAAGGACGGTGCACTTTACGACATTCATCCCTGCAAATGATGCCAAAGGAGCGTGTTCGGACACCGAAATTTTATCGCCGCTGCAGGGGATCGAACCTAGGACCTCTAGCATCAGAGGCAAGTGCACTAACCACTGAGCTATCAACCTCCACTATACGTTATGGCAGTATTCAAGTTCACTCGGTTTCAGTTCTGGTGTATGAATGTTATTTGAGGGGTCACCAGTAACAATTCTGATTCTGAGTTCCACCTGATGGGAGCACCGCGCTCCCTGGTGGGCGGGACGAAATGACCAACAATTATTGTTGTTGTTTGTCAAGGACAAGGCGTCGAGATGTCCTACAATGAGCTTGAACTTCCCAAGTTGTTGCATGGGCCGAGTTCGCTAGGTCAATATATAGAAAAAAAATCACACACCTGAGCCTGAAGATCACTTACGTGTAGATTGCCCGATTTAATCATCAGATTCATTGTTTTTCGAGTGCTTCCAGTACATAACGACAGAAATAAATATGGCGGCGTAGAAAATTCCCAAGGTCATGTCTCGACCTCGTGACGTCACTATAATTTATTCATAAATAATAACAAGAAAAATAAAAACAAAATGTACATATTTATACCAACACATAAATAAGAAAAATATATTAATTGACTGATATGCAAATGTTGATTTTTTAGCTATTACAACTAACCGAATCACCAATCAGCCTTGCGACGCACTATTCATCCGGTGACAGATACGGGTTACATAAGATTTTTGAGGCTCTGGTTCCCGACTTCATACATGGTTTGAATGGAATACATGGAAACCTGAAAACCGGTTTAAGCCAGTTCCTGACCGTAGCAAACTTTGTCTTGTGATGATACGCGTTACCTAGATACGAGCTCGCTCGACGCCCGCCTTCGGTGGACATCGACGGCTGCCTTCGGCAGCCGCCGCTATGCTCGTTATTATTAGTTTCTTTGTCCCAAATAGATTGATATTTGTTCTCTATGTATTTATTGATGTTTGATTTGAAATCCGAGAAAGGATTTTTTAGATTTGTTACAGTTAACGATAATGCTGATTTGGCCACGGTCTATCGGAACCCGAATTTTATGCTGACTTTACCATTACCCAATTTCTTAAAATCATTCTGGTAACATAAATGCTATACGACAGACTGCATGCATGGTAGTTAACCCAAACACGGTTGACAATTTTGCTTCCCTCTATAATTGCACGCAGGTGGGTCAGGCCTCAGATTCTATTACGGTTCCAGCGTAAAGGCTAACTGAAACTAAGAGAGTATCTAATTTTATGTAATGTTGGTTGGTGCCTGATGCTCGGGCCCATCGGAGTCTAACTGTTTGTCTTCTTTTGTTCCAGTATTTCAGAAGTTTCTTGCTGTCGAGTCCTCACCGTTGTTTCATCTTTGTGTTCACGGCTATGTTGCACTGATGAGTTAGGAGGCCTTCTTGCGGACTGAACAAATTATCGGAAATAAGGACGAGGATTGTGACCACAATAAATCGATTTAAGCAAGCCCCCCCCCCCCCCCATCCCCAGTGAAACTCTTTTCACTGACCGTTCCAATGACCGTTTCTTCTGTCGCTGTTTATTTTTGTTATGGTGTATCTTTGTGTGTGTATTGCTTATATTATTTTGTTTTGGATAGCCAATTGGCCATTTTGTGGGAAAGTTACTGTTTTTGTTGTTTGTTTTTTTTTTTTTTTTTTGTTTTTTTTTTTTTTTTTTTTGTTTTTTTTTGGCTTTCCGCTATTAATGTTTCCATTAGGGTCTAGTTGTTTCATGTTTGTCCTTCTTTCCCCGTGGTGTCTCTAATGGGAGCTGTTGGTTAATTGTATCGATTCCTGATCATTCCTGATCATTGTCTTCACTTCGATTTGATACGTGAGCGGTTAACCAGTACAGTGCACATTCTTTCGCCAGAAATTGACAACCGCCCTTCTTGAACCAGAGGAAGGGAGAAATGACCGTAGAAAATGATCAATCTCCAGGAAAGAATGTTGCCGACCCCTGCAGGTATCGAACCCGTGTCCTCCTGATAGCCAGGCAGACGTGCATCCGACTGAGCTACAGGGGCCGGCTGCTCAATTATCCTAATGTTAAGTTTGAGTTATGTATATTTTGTTAGAATTGCCTCAATGAGGCAATAACAAGGAGGTCATCATCATCAATAGATGATCTGATTCTTCTCTGTCCACACATAAAACTTTGTACGGTATGAATTTATGTGTCCCGGCTTGTGATATTAATCATTACGTGGTAATTAGAAATTAAACGTAACAACATTTATTAGCTGCTTACATGTATGTGTCTGCCCCCGCCCATCGGGGCTTGAAGAAATAGATGGCTGCATCATGCTTCCACGCAGAGCTGAAAGCGATCGCACACGAGTACTGGTAAATCGCTAAGAGGATCTAAGCCTGCCGAGGCAAAGCGGTGCGAGTCAGACTGTCCATGCTTGTAAACCCTATTGGTTTCATTTGACGACAGGAATTGAGATGTCATTTCATCTCAATGCCGGGTAAAGTCCCACACAATTGGAAGCAACGTCTCCAAAATATCATATACAGTGTTGATGGAGACGTTTAACTTCAAATCAAACAAACCAAAACATGAATGTGTAGTCTTTAAAAGCAAGGAGACTATATAATTTGACAATGTCTGATAACCGTCATGAGAAAACCCGTCGTCTGTGATTTAGACAACTGGCTGTTAAATAACAAACCACCTTGCTCAGTTACACAAACCCGTAGAAGACACAGGTATTGTTTAAATCAATCAGTGAATACAAAGCTGTAGACAATACCGCGTAGATACTCCGACTGATCTGCACCTTTGTTTGCAGATTCTCTGATAACGTGGCTCAAATTATATGAGGCCAAGGGAATTTGTGTCTTCGAGCATTCCGTCATGACAAATTTTAACTGCGCATGTCCAGCTATTCAGACGGGCTAGGGATATGGCTTTCTGTCTGAAGGTTCCTCTTGATTCACTGCTTGTATGAGCGAGCACCGAAGGTTCTGGCGAGACTGCGCGGATGCGCAGGCTCGCCTGAACCTTCGCTGCTCGCATAGGCGATAAGTACCAAAATCGCTTGACGGGGCCCAATTATTCATCATGTAAGAATACTTATTATCCTGTTAACTCGCATGTTCTCTGATAATGTGACTCAAATTATATTCATCATGTAAGAATACTTATTATCCTGTTAACTCTCAGGTTCTCTGGTAACGTGGCTCAAATTATATTCATCATGTAAGAATACTTATTATCCTGTTAACTCGCAGGTTCTCTGGTAACGTGGCTCAAATTATATTCATCATGTAAGAATACTTATTATCCTGTTAACTCGCAGGTTCTCTGGTAACGTGGCTCAAATTATATTCATCATGTAAGAATACTTATTATCCTGTTAACTCGCAGGTTCTCTGGTAACGTGGCTCAAATTATATTCATCATGTAAGAATACTTATTATCCTGTTAACTGGCAGGTTCTCTGGTAACGTGGCTCAAATTATATTCATCATGTAAGAATACTTATTATCCTGATATTGCAGGTTCTCTGATAATGGGGCTCAAATTATATTCATCATGTAAGAAAACTTATTATCCTGTTAACTCATAGGTTCTCTAATAACGTGGCACAAATTATATTCATCATGTAAGAATACTTATTTTCCTGTTAACTCGCAGGTTCTTTGATAACGTGGCACAAATTATATTCATCGTGTAAGAATTGTGTGTGTGAATTCTGGTTTAACGTCGCTTTCAACAATTTTTCAGTCATATCACGACGGTGTCTGGTTGCGACAGGGAGCTCAATGCCCACTTTTATAGTGCTGTCTCAGTGAAGTATCATGTCCCAGACACATTACATTATACCAAACCCAGTCACA
This sequence comes from Lucinisca nassula, assembly GCA_963580285.1. Lineage (NCBI taxonomy): Eukaryota > Metazoa > Mollusca > Bivalvia > Lucinida > Lucinidae > Lucinisca > Lucinisca nassula. Next base: position 46,689,413 of record OY757018.1, on the reverse strand, counting down.
TCGACCAGTCCTAGCTCTACCCCGTAAATCTGAGTGCCAAACGAGGAGCAGCTAGTACCATTTTTAGCGACTTTGGTATGTCTCGGCCCGGGATCGTACCCGTGACCTCCCGTTCCCCGGAGCGGACACTCTACCAACGGAGCTATCGGGGCCGGTAATGGATGCTAATTGCGCACCACTTGTGGCTGATCTGTTTTTGTTTTGTTATGAGAGAGACTGCATGATGTCCCTTTCTGCTGAAAACCAGTCTGAAATCATTGAAGCTTTTAGCTCCATTTCTAGATATTTGGATGATTTATGAGTGTCGGACCGTCCATGCTTATAAACCCTATTGGTTTCCTTGGGCGACAGGGCATGAGATGTCATTTCATCTCAATGTCGGGTAAAAGTCCCACAAAATTGGACGCGTCTCCAAAGTGACATTTACAGTGTTGACGGGGACGTTTAACCTCAAATCAAACAAAAAAAAAACAAAAACAAAAAAAAACAACTATTGATAATACCTATTTCGATGGTTTGATCAGTCATATTTAACCCCCAGAACTTCAGTTAATTAAAGCAAATTCTTCTGATACCGAGGCCCCGTTTTTGGATTTACATCTATCTATTGAAAATGTTTTTTTTTTCTTGCAAAATTTATGATAAACGCGATGATTTTGATTTTGAGATTGTAATTTTTCCTTTTTTGGGTGGTGATGTTCCTCGTGCGCAAAGTAGCAGTAAAACAAAGATCAGGAATCGATATAGTTAACTTACTCCACCCATCAAAGACACCAAAGGGAAAGAAATACAAACATTAAGCGACCAGACCATAATTGGAACCTAAACAAAGGAAGGCCATAAGGACAGTTACTTTCCAACAAAATGGCCATATGGCCATCCAAAAATAAAAGACACAAGTGATACACACAGTAAGTAACAAACAACAACATAAATAAATCGCCACTGAAGAACCGCCTTGGAATCGCAATCCTATGGCGTTTATATTTAGAATTAATTCGATTTGCGAGAATGTGTAGTCATGTAACTGACTTCCACACTCGTAATAAATTGTTAACGATTAAACTTCTTAATCAGGGTTACCGGTATTCAAAATTCTATAGACGTCATTCTGATTAAATTTCAAAATTCAATATTGGACTTAAAACTCTTCTGCAACAAGGTCTATCAAAACCCGAATTTTGTGGTGTCTTAGTGTATAAATTCAGAAATATATGTAACCGCAATGACTTCCGCACCCAGTTTCGTAAAATCATTCTTCGATATAAAAAGATTGGGTACAACATAAATGTTATACAACAGACTGCAAGCATGGTTGTTAACCCAATCACGGTTGACAACTTTGCTTCCCCCTTTAATTGCACGCGGCTGTGTCAGGCCTCAGTTTCTATGACGGTTTCAGCGTTAAGGCTTATGTTGGTTTGTTCCTGCTGCTCTGTCTCTTGTCGGGCCCATCGGAGTCTAAACTGTTGGTTTTCTTTTGCTCTTGCTGTCGAGTCCTCACCGTTGTTTCATCTCTGTGGTTGATTGATATTTGAGTTCACGGAGATGTTGCACTGATGAGTTAAAAGGCCTTCATGCAGACTAAACAAATTATTTCTCTAAATCGCGACGGAAGTGTGTGTGTGTGTGTGTGTGTGTGTGTGTGTGTGTGTGTGTGTGTGTGTGTGTGTGTGTATGTGTGTGTGTGTGTGTGCTTTCAGTATTAAAAATTTGCTTTATAAGCATTTGTTTTCGCCCAGTGATGCGGATCGAAGAATTTAATTATAAGAAATAAATTATTTTTTCTGCTGTTAATGAAAGTATGAATGACAGCGGCTCGCTAGCAAAATTTACATGAACCCCTTCGGGTTCATACTTTACTTTCATACCCACTGCGTTCATACTTTCATAAACAGCAGAAAAAAATCGCATCTTAAGCAAATCCCAGTTTTTTTTTAAATAAAGTTGGATTTAGAAGGTTACATGGACTTGTTAACGTGTTAGGAGTCTTTAAAGTGCGATACTCGACAGGGATGTTTCTTGACACAGACAGAGAAAACTATACTGAAGGAAACTTCTTACGCAACACGCCTCAAAAGTTACCGCAACTGGACCAGGCACCCATCCAATTGTGGAATAACCTGCAGTTGTGAGACACCAAGTTTTGCAACGGGAGGTCCGGCCCCCGTCCTTCGGGGATTATTGAAATAGATGGGCTGCACGATGCTTCTACGCAGAGGTGAAACTGACCGCACACATGTACTGGTAAACCGCTTAGTGTATCTAAGCGGTATGAGTAGGACCGTCCATTCTTATAAACCCTAATGGTTTTATTGGGCGACAGGGCTTGAGATATCAATTTATCTCAATGTCGGGTAAAGGACCCACAAAATTGGAAGCAGCGTCTCCAAAATGACCTATACATCGTTGATGGGGACGTTAAACCACAAATCAAACAAACAACGGGAGGTCAGGTGGTTTTCTCCGGGTAATCCGGTTTCACTTACCTCTGATTATCGATCGTGTCGAAATAAGTGAAGTAATCTTGAAAGGGCCGTAAACCTCACCACTAACATGACTAACACAAAAAATCGTCCGCCATTTCGCTGTCAGTTGGTAGTCGATGCGCAGCAGTTATCATCGCAGCAGGGTACCATACCAGATAGTATTATTTTGTACTGAGTTTGTGTGAACGTGTCATTGAAATTGACCCCTCCTTTGTGCTACATGTATGCGAAATGAGACTTTCTAACAATATTTATTGTAATGGGTGGTGTTATTATTGTAATCCTTGCTTATGCCAACGTTTTAAATAACATGTGATAATTAGAATCTTGCATTCGTGCTCATGTATTATTGAATCTATTAAACTCGTTGCAGAAAAGGGATAAAATGCTCGACGGAGCCTCGCATTTTATCCTTTTTCCTCCACACGTTTAATAAATTCAATAATACATGAACACTCATGTAAGAACCGCCATATGTCGCACGAACAAACCTCACACTTTCCATCCAAGAAACCCGAAAGCGCAAAGAAACTTTCTCACAAAATAAAAAGAAAGCAGTACATATATGCAAAGACGAAGTATGACAATAATAAACCACACCAGAAGAACCGCCTTGGAATGGTAGGTAAAACAAATGCTCTGCATTACGAAAATACGCCTATTCAAACACATCACGAATTTTACCGCCGAAAAAAAAACTAACAAACAAACAATCGCTGAAAACTTCTGATATTTTTAGCTCGCCTGTACGAAATACACGGATAGCTATTGTTGTCACCTCATATGTGCGCGTGTGCGTTCCCGTCACACTGCGTTAAAGTTTTTCAAATACTTATATCTCAACAGTTACTCATCACAGAGCACTCATATTTGGAACTTAAGTATCTTCTGATGTTCAAAGATAACAGACCCCTGGGTTCATGCCCCGGGATGGGGCTAGGCGTCAAAATCTAGAACACCTCTGTAAAACTGTGTTAAAGTTTTTGAATTGCTTATTTCCCAACAGACACTTATCACAAAGGGTTCATATTTTACAACTTGGATACCCGGGCGTGTCTTCTGAGTTTCCAAGACAACACCCCCCTGGGTTCATACCTGGGAGGACTGATGGGTTGGGGCTAGGGGTCAAAATCTAGGACACCTTTGTAATTTGTTATATTCGTTTCCATTATGCTAACGCGTTATAAACTCAATTGGTTATATATCAGCCAACAATGTGACATTGGTTAAAGTGTAAAAGGGTGAAGGTCATGGTGACCTACATTTCACGGTCCAGTGATTTTGCCTTATATCTTGAAGACTATTTGTTGGAGAAATGTCATACCTGGGATATTAGTACCATGTGACCCCATGATTGACCTCAAAATATACAGGTCACTGTGACCTATATTTCATGGTCCAGTGATTTTGCCTTATATCTTGAAGACTATTTGTTGGAGAAATGTCAAACCTGGGATATTAGTACCATGTGATCCCATGATTGACCCCAAAATATATCTAGGTAACTGTGACCTATATTTCATGGTTCAGTGATTTTGCCTTATATCTTGAAGACTATTTGTTGGAGAAATGTCATACCTTGGATATTAGTGCCATGTGACCCCATGATTGACCTCAAAATATATCTAGGTCACTGTGACCTATATTTCATGGTTCAATGACATTGCCTTTTATATTGAATACTATTCGAAGGAGAACTGTTATACCTGGATTATTAGTTCCATGTGAATCGATAATTGACCACCAAATATATCGAAGTCACTGTGACCTTTATTTCATGGTTCAGTTATTTTGCCTATTATCTTGAATACTATTTGATGGAGAAATGTCATACCTGGATTATTAGTTCCATGTGACCCCATGATTGACCTCAAAATATATCTAGGTCAGTGTGACCTACATTTCATTGTTCACTGATTTCGCCTGTTATCTTGAACACTTTTTGATAAAGAAATGTCATACCTTGATTATTAGTTCCATGTGACCTGCTGATTGACCTCAAAATATATCTAGTTCATTGTGACCTACATTTCATGGTTCAGTGATTTTGCCTATTATCTTGAATAATATTTTGATAACGAAATGTTATACCTGGGATATTACTTCAATGCAACCGGATGATTTACCTGAAAATATAGCTAGGTCAGTGTGACCTATATTACATGGTTCAGTGACTTTGGCTTATATCTTGAATACTATTAGATGGAGAAACTTCATATCTGCATATTCAATTTCATGTGACCAGATGATTGGCATAGAAATACATGTATATCTAGGTCAGTGTCATCTATTTTCATGGTTTAATGATTAGCCTTATAATTCAGACACAATTTGATTCTGAAATGTAATATCTGGAATATATGTTCCATGTGACCTGATGATTCACCTCAAAATATATGTAGGTGAGTGTGATCTATATTTCATGGTTCAATAGTTTTACCTTATATTTTGAAGGCGGGAATCAGGCGAGCTATGCTGTCATGCGACAGCTCTTTTTATTATTTCCTCTCAAAATATAGACCAAAAATAAGGAAAATAAACCTTGCAAACCCAAGTTTTTCTTTATAAAATTGGGGCTCAAGGGAGTCATAATTATATAAGCGTTTTTTCGTGATGGGGGCTAAATGGATTCGACGTAACAACAATCCTCGCCATTGGTTCTGCCATAATAACTCGTTCAGTCCGCATGAGGGTTTTCTAACTCAGCGCCACAATCCCGAGAACATTAAACTTGTTTAAACTGAGCATCATGATAACAAATCAGTGCGACAAAGTACGTATATATATACATCCATTCATATCGCCAAAAACTGTTAAGAAAATGCATCACGTGAAAAAGTCCGTGAAATGAAGACCCCCCTATACCCCACTTTATATAGAGAAAACTGGGGTTTACGGGGGTATACATTATTTTTCTTATTTTTGCTCCAAGACATAGGCTGTGGGTACTCGTTAGAACCGCCTCAATGAGGCGGTTCTAACGAGCACCCACAACCTATGTTTGCAGTATAAATAAGTAAAATATCACAGATTTTCATAAGAAAAAACGCCATTTTGGAGATGTTAAAAAATGCACTATGTCGCACGGGTGTGTTATCGTAATGGTATGATAAGAGTGCCGAAGAAAAAAAAACTGACAGTAATCGTCGGCCTTTCAGTTTCCTCAGTTGCTGAGCTAGAGTGGTCTAATGGGTAAGAGTATTAGTGGTTCAGAGCTCTGACTGTGTAACAAATGTGAGACGAAAGGTCACATCGTTTTTCTCTGGGTACTCTGGTCTTTGCCCAGCTTGAAATCAGGAAGGAAATAATCTTGAAATGCCTCAAAACAAAAAAAAACGTTATGGCTTTCAAAATTTACTGTCGATAACATGTCTAAGGTATCAATTAAGAAAGCATTCGCTACAATTGTTTTACGATGCTCTTATGTTATATTTCAAATATATAATTTTCTGAAACATATAAAAAAAAGATTTAAAAGATGAATAGGAAATTCAAGATTAATTTTATAACAGCATCGTAAAACAATTGTACCCGGGGACTGGGACGAGGACCCTGCTTTCGTAGCCCCCACAGACCGGATGCAGGCTGGAAACAGACAGGCGGATGCATTGGCAACAGAGGGCTGTTGCAATGGCTAAACAGACTGGTATTAGCCATAAGACCCAGCAGGCACTCAGCATTAAAATGACGTCCTATCAACATCGATGCGATGAGAATGACATCACTTCGACGCCAATACGTCATTTCAATGTTGTGTGCCCGCTGGAAACAGACATATTCCTTGATGGTGTTCCGTTTTCCAGTTCTGACCTCAGACCCTGGCGTGAAGAAAAACCGTTATCAGTAAAGAGAACCCATTTGTAACTATGACACAGGAATTACTGCATTACCTCAAGTAGATCTTCACTGCGAGCTTCGGCGAAAAAGGTAATTAGGAAGTCGCATGCAAGGAAGTGCAGTGCCCAGCCTCTTTGCAGACGTGCACATCTGCAGAAAGCCAGAATGCCTCTGGCTGGTAAGGAGACACAAATATAGTCGGGACCCACCGGAGTCCAACAATTGGTTTTCTTTTGTTCCAGCATTTATGATTCCTGATCGTTGTTTCATCTCTGTATTCGTTCAAATTAATATTCCCGATGAGTTACAAATCCTTCATGCGGAATAAACAAATTGTCTTAACCACGACTGAAGCAAGGGTCAGGATTGTGGCCATGTAAAATAAATAAAATATAAATTAAGCTTTTTACTGACCATACCAAGGCGGATATTCTTTTGTGGTTTATTATTGTTATAGTTCGTCTATGCATGTCTATATTGCTAATATATTTTAATTTTGGATAGCCGTTTGGCGATGTTGTGTTAAAGTAACTGTCCTTTTGGTTTTTCACTTGTGATGTTTTCGTTATGTTGAAGTTATTTTATGTTGGTATTTCTTTCCATTTGGTGTCTTTGATGAGAGCAGTGAGGTAAATGTATCGATTCCTGATCACTTACTTTACTTCACGATGGCAACCAAATATTGTTAAACAAGAAATCGGCAGATGACTATGTTGTGCCTTATGGACTTGAACATTATGGCGAGGTGTTTTCGCAAATGTTAACCGCTTGATGAACGAACGGAGAAAAACTGCACTCCAGTATAGAGCCATGCTTAAAAGCAGATACAAGAAAAAGAGCAAAGCAAAATACAAAGAGCCTGAAATGCAAAGATGAATTAAGCAAAAATAGCAGCTTGAAAAGTAAAGTATTAAAGTGTTAGTTAGAACAAGAATTCCCATCACGAAAACACGCGATTTAATATTGACCCCTTGAAACGCCACTTTTATATAGTGAAACTAGTGTTTACATGGGCATTTCTCTGATTTCTGCTAAAAACAGATTGTGGGTACTCGTTAATACCGTCTCGTCGAGGCGATTTAAACGAGTACCCACATTGTTTTCAGAAATACGAAAAATATCAGAATTTTTACGCAAGCGGTTAACCAGTACAGTGCACATTCTTTCTTCAGAAACTGACAACTGCTTTTCTTAAAATAGCGGAAGGGAGAAAATGACCGTAGAAAAGATTTCATTATCAACCTCCAAGAAAGAATGTTGCCGCACCCCGGAAGGTATCGAACTCGCGTCCTCCTGATCAATAGTCAGACGCGCATCCGATGGAGCTCCAGACGTCGGCTATTGATTGCTTGATGAACGAAATAACTGTGGAAAACCTATATCCCGACATGCATTACGAAAATATATTGAAAATTATGCCACCTTAAAGAAAATTTTCCGATAAAATATTCCAATATGTTTCATATATCCACTCTAAACATAGCTTGTTTGGACTAGTTAGAACCGCCTCGGCGAGGCGGTTCTTACGGCTAACCACAATCTATGTATTTGAGCAGAAATTAAAAAATAAGGTATGCCCCTGTAGACGTTTTATTATTTAAAAGTGGGGTTTTAATGGGTCAAAATTATATAGGAGTGTTAAACAGGATCAACCGAAACTTTAAGCAAAAGTAAAACATAACGAACCTGAAATGAAACGCAGAATTAAGAAAATGAGCCAGAGTACGACAAAACCTACAATAAGACATGTGCGCTCATCGAAGACTCGGATCAGCCTGCGCATCCATATAGTCTAACCAGAGACATCTCTTGCTGCATGAAGGAGCAATGGGCCCTTAACTGTCCTTGGAGTGCACATTGAAGACTCTGATCAGACGGTGCGGATACGCAGGCTGAACTGAGTCTTCGCTGGGCGCACATGTCGTATTGTGGGTTTGTTGTGAGCTGGCTCAACCCGTAAAACAAAGCATAATTCCAGCGAAGACTATGTCTCGCTTGTATACAATTCGACATTAAGCTGAACAATAAGGTTGGCTGGATGAATAAACATGAACAAATGATTGAAAAGCTGGACTGAGACATGCAATACATATATATGAATGACGAAACAAATACATATAAATGGCATACAATAAATACACAATTAATTAAAAAAAACATTTCGTTTTAATTACCGGCAAATTGAACAAATGCAAAAACACACAGGCAAACATGAACAAATGAATGAAAAGCTGGACTCCGACATGCAAATATATATATATATATGAATGACGAAACAAATACATATATATGGCATACAATAAATACATATAAATTATAAAAATTTTCATTTTAATTACCGTCAAATTGAACAGATGCAAAAACACACATGCAAACATGAACAAATGAATTAAAAGCTGGACTAAGACATGCAAAAATATATATATGAATGACGAAACAAATACATATAAATGGCATACAATAAAAACATATAAATGATAAAATTTTCATTTTAATTACCGGCAAATTGAACAGATGAAAAAACACACATGTAAACATGAACAAATGAATGAAAAGCTGGACTCCGACATGCAAAAAAAATATATATATGTGAATGAAGAAACAAATACATATAAATGGCATACAATAAATACATATAAATGATAAAAATTTTCATTTTAATTACCGGCAAATTGAACAGATGCAAAAACACACATGCAAACATGAACAAATGAATGAAAAGCTGGACTCCGACATGCAAAAATATATATATGAATGAAGAAACAAATACATATAAATGGCATACAATAAATACATATAAACGATAAAAAATTTCATTTGAATTACCGGCAAATTGAACAGATGAAAAAACACATGCAAACAAGAACAAATGAATGAAAAGCTGGACACCGACATGCAAATATATATATATATATATATGAATGATGAAACAAATACATATAAATGGCATACAATAAATACATGTAAATGATAAACATTTTCATTTTAATGACCGGCAAATTGGACAGATGCAAAAACACACATGCAAACATGAACAAATGAATGAAAAGCTGGACACCGACATGCAAAAATATATATGAATGACGAAACAAATACATATAAATGGCATACAATAAATACATATAAATGATAACAATTTTCATTTGAATTACCGGCAAATTGAACAGATGCAAAAACACACATGCACGGTAAGACGAAAAATTCAAAACGAAACAGCTTTGGATATAACAAAAACAACAACAACAACAACAAGGCAAACGAAATAAGGCCAATTTAACACCAGCTGATGAAAAAAAATAAAGAAAAAAATATTCATGGTAGATCAACTCAATGAAGATCTTGTTGTAAACAAACGCCCGAAATATAAACACAAGAACACACACATCTAAGACCTACTAAAAGACCAACTCGAGCAACAAAAAACACCTGATAAACCAACAAACAAAACACCAATTAACCAATGGAAAAGTCCAACAAAAGTAACATCTTCTATAAGTATCAAAACCGACACAAACAAAACAAAACAACAAAAACTTAAAAAGCCAATAAAATAAACATTATCCCCTCAAGAAACACAAACAGAAGAAACTACCACATTACGCACCTAAAATACCGGATAGTACGAATAAAAGCAAAACCACCAGAAAAAATGTACCGGTTACCACCCAGGAAATCATGTCGTAATGCTCAGATGTGAGCGAGTGGCAGTAAAAGGAGAACGAAAGAGAACAGTGACAATAATGAGACAGGCCTGAGCTCTGTAAGTATTTGGGGGTAGCTAGTTCTTGTTCATGCATCACATATTTTGGACAGTGGAAATTTGGTGCGAGGCGGACCGTCCATGCTACTAAACCCTATTGGTTTCATTGGCCGACAGGGCTTGGGATGTCATTTTATCTCAATGTCGGGTAACAGTCCGTCAAAATTGTAAGCAACGTCTCCAAAGTGACCTTTATAGTGTTGACGGGGACGTTAAACCTCAAATCAAACAAACAATGGAAATTTATATTCTTGAAGGTCCATGACACTTGAATTAGACAAAGCCTATCAGCATATGTACAAGACTGAAACACAACAAACACATCCACCTCTGCGTAGCACCCCGTTCCTGTTCCATGGTGTGTGGTGTCGTGTTGAACAACGTGTGCCAGGGTGCGGTGCGGGGCGCTGCGTACGGAGGATAGGCTTTTGTTTTTCTTTCTTTTTGTGCTAAGGTTCTGAACATCTGCTGGTATGCATGCTATGTCCTACAAAAATATAAATTTCCACTGTACAAATGCTAGACTTCCCATTGTTCGTTGAAAAAGAGATCTCCGTGAAGTTGGCTGCCTGTTGCCAGTTGTCAGTTGCCTATTCAATCGCCAACTGGCAAATTGCATCTAACTTCACATTCTGGATGCCAATTCGCAAATTCTGTGGAATTGGCAACTGGCAACTGGCGGCCAACTCCAAATTGGACTTGAAAGGGTTTTGGATTATAACAACTGAATAGGCAACTGGGAAACGGCAACCAGATGCCAGTCCACTAATTCTAGTGAAATGGCAGCTGGCAACTTGCAGCCAGCTGCCAATTCGATTTGAGGGTTTTAGAGCATTACAACTGCATTGGCAACTGGCAGACGGATGCCGATTCGCAAATTCTAGTTAATTGACAACTGGAAGCCGACTGCAATTTCGATTTGGGTTGTTTTTAGAGTATAACAACTGTATAGGCAACTGGAAGCATAATGTCTATATATCTATCACTGTACTGTATTGATATACTCTATATTACTCTCTATCAATTGTGGTACTCACGGAGAGGGCAAATATAGGCCAAGCCTACGCCCAATCCGAGCCATATATATATGTCTGTATTATGTACATATCATATGTATGATGACTGATATTTGGAATAAATAAATAAATAAATAAATAAATAAATAAATAGGCAACTGGCAAATGGCAGCCAGATGCCGATTAGCAAATTCTAGTAAATTGGCAGCTGACAAATACTAGCCAGCTGCCAATTCGATTTTAGAAAGTTTTAGAGTTAAACAATGGTATAGGCAACTGGCAAACGACAACCAGATGCCAATTCGCAAATTCTAGTAAACCAGCAACTGGTAGGCAGCTGCCAATTAGATTTTAAAGGGTTTTAGAGCATTACACCTGCAGAGGCAACTGGCAAACTGCAGCCAGATGCCGATTCGCAAAATTCTATTGCATTTGCAACTGGCAAGTGGCAGCCAGCTATCAATTCGATTTGAGAGAGTTTTAGTGTATAACAACTGAATTGGCAAAAGGCAACCAGATGCCAATTCTCCATTCTAGTGAATTGGCAGCATACAAATGGCAGCCAGCTGCTATTTCGATTCGAGAGGGTATAAGGGCATTACAACTGAGTATATTCGGCCTCCGCCAATCTGGGCTTGAAGAAATAGATGGACAACAATAAAAGATAACAATAATCGGCAACAAGATGCCAATTCGCAAATTCTAGTGAATTGGCAACTTGCATCTGGCAGCAAGCTGCCAATTGGATTTGACAGGATTTAAGGGCAATACAACTGCAGAGGCAACTGGAAAACGGCAACCACATGCTGCTTCCGAAGTTCTAGTAAATTTGCAATTGGCAACTGGTAGCCAGCTGCTAATTCTATCTTAGAGGGTTTAAGAGCAATGCAACTGATAGGCAACTGGCAAACGGCAGCCATACGTCGATCGTAAATTCTAGTGAATTGGCAACTGGTGACTGGCATCCAGCTGCCAATTCGATTTGAGTTTTAGTGTATAACAACTGAAAAAGCCAACTGGTACAACGCAACCAGAAGCCGATTCGAAAATTCTAGTATATTGGCAACTGGCAACCAGCTGCCAATTCGATTTGAGAGGGTTTTAAAGCATGGCACGTGAACAAGCACAACGGCCGTCAGATGCCGATTCACAAATTGTAGTAAATTGGCAACTGGCAGCCAGTTGCCAATTCGATTTGAGAGGGTTTTAGAGCATTGCAAGTTAACAGGCACCTGGCATACGGCCGTGAGATGCCGATTCGATTTGAGAAAATTATAGAGTATAACAACTGAACAGACAGCTGGCAAACGGCAGCCAGATGCCTATTCGCAAATTCTAGTGAATTGGCAACTGTCAACTGGCAACCGGCTGCCAATCAAATGAGAGCGTTTTTCAATAAAACAAATGAATAGGCAAATGACAAACGGCAACCAGATGCATATTCGCAAATTCTAGTGAACTGGCATCTGGTAGCCGGCTGCCAAATCGATTTGAGAGGATTATAGAGTATAACAACTAAACAGGCAGCTGAAAAACGGCAGCTAGATGCCTATTCGCAAATTCTAGTGAATTGGCAACTGGCAACCAGCTGCCAAGTCAATATGAGAGCGTTTTACAATATAACAACTAAATAGGCATCTGACAAACGGCAACCAGATGCCTATTCGCATATTCTAGTGAAGTGGCATCTGGCAGCCAGCTGCCAAATCGATTTGAGAATTTTAGAGCATTAGTGTATACTAGTTGATACTTATTTATTTTAGTTCGATTGCGATGGAAGCTTCAAGCTTATTTAATCGCTAGTTTTAGAGCTCTGCAGCTGAATAGGGAACCGGCAAACGGCAGCCGGATGCCGATTCGCGAATTCTAGTGAATTGGCAACTTGCAACTGGCAGCCAGCTGTCAATTCGATTTGAGGCTTTAGAGCATAACAACTAAATAGGCAACCGGCAGACGGAGGTAGCGAAGACAATAAATCTTATACCTGTATAACACCTTGAAAACATCGCGATTAGCCCGCAATCCACTCGATCGGCATGTTTTCGTGGGGGTCGTCACTGATTTGATCATTTTGGTCACTTTTTAAAGTAGCTTTGAGCGGGAACAAAATGATTATAGCGGGTGCACTGTAAGAACTGAATTTGAATTTGGCAAACGGCAGCCAGATGCCGATTCGATAATTCTAGTGAACTGGTAACTGGCAACTGGCAGCCAGCTGCAAACTCGATTTGAGAAGGTTTTAGAGTACAACTACTAAATAGGCAACTTGCAACCAGAGGCCAATTCGCAAATTCTATTGAACTGGCAATTGGCACCCAGCTGCCAAGTCGACTTGAGACGGTTTTACAGCATTATAACTGAGTAGGCAATTGTCAACGGCACCAGATGCCGATTCGTAAATTCTAGTGAATTGGCAAATGGCAGCTGGTAGCCAGCTGCCAATTCAATTTGACAGTGTTGTAGAGGCAACTGGGAACTAGCAGCTAGATGCTAGTTCGATTTGAGAGATTTTAAGAGTATAAAAACAGAACAGGCAACTGGTGAACGGCCACCAGATGCCCATTTTCAGATTCTAGTGAACTGGCAATAGGCAACTGGCAGCCAGCATCCATTTCGATTTGAGAGGGTTTGAGGGTATTATAAATGAATAGATAACTGGTCAACGACAGGGTGATACCGAAACGTAAATTCTGCCAATTCGATTTTAGAGGGTTTTAGAGTAAACGGTTGAATAGACAACTGGCATACGGCAACCAGATGACAATTCGAAAATTCTAGTGAATTGGCAACAGGCAGCTGGAAGCCAGTTGTAAATTCAATTTGAAAGTGTTTTAGAGCATTACAACTGACAACGTGCAAACGGCAGCCAGATGCCGATTCGCGAATTCTAGCTTGGCACCCAGCTGCCAATTCTATATGAGATGGTTTTAGAGCAATACAACTGAATAGACAACTGGTAAACGGCAGCCAGATGCCGATTCGCAAATTCTAGCTAGGCACCTAGCTGCCAATTCTATATGAGAGGGTTTTAGAGCAATACAACTGAATAGACAACTGGTAAACGGCAGCCAGATGCCGATTCGCAAATTCTAGTGAATTGACAACTGCTAATTCGATTTGAGAAGATGTTAGTGAATAATAGCTGAATAGGCAACTGGTACACGGCAACCAGATGCCGATTTGCTAATTCTAGTCAATTGGCAACTGACCACAGGCAGCCAGTTGCCAATACGATTTCAGAGGGTTTAAGACTATCATCAACTAAATAAGCAGCTGACAAACGGCAGCCCGACGCCTATTTGCAAATTCTAGTGAACTGGCAAACGGCAACGAGATGCCAATTCTCGAATTCTAGTGAATGGCAGCCAGGTACGAATTCGATTTGAGATGGTTTTAGAACATAACAACTGAGTATATTCGGCCCACCGCCCATCGGGGCTGGAATAAATAGATGGGCTGCATGATGCTTTGCTTCCACACAGAGCTGCAACCGACCCGCACACGAGTACTGGTAAACGGCTTAGAGGATATGAGCCTGCCCAGGCAAAGCGGTGCGAGTCGGCCCGTCCATGCTTATAAACGCAATGGTTTTCTTTGGGCAGCCGTACTTGAAATGTCATTTTATCTTATTGTCGAGTAAAAGTCCCACAAAATTGGAAGCAACGTCTCCAAAATAACCTTTACACATTGACGGGGACGTTAAACCTCAGATCAATCAATCAAACAAACAAACAACTGAATATAAAACTGGCAAACGGCAACCAGATACCGATTCGGAAATTTTAGTGAATTGGCAGCTGGCAACTGGCAGCCAGATGCAAAATCGATTTGAGAGGGTTTTAAAGCATCGCAACTGAATAGGCAACTGGCAAACGGCGGCCAGATGCCGATTGGCAAATCCTAGTGAATTGGCAACCAGCAACCGACAGCCAGCTGCCAATTCGATTCGAAAGACTTTTAGTGTATAACGACTGAATAGGCAACTCGCATACGGCAGCCAGATATTCGCAAATTCAGCTGCCAATTCTATTTGAGTGGGTTTTATGATATAACAACTGAATAGACAACTGGCAAAAACTAGCTTGATGCCGAATCGAAAATTCTAGTGAATTGGCAACTGGCAACTGGCAGCCAGCTACCAATTCGATTTCAGAATGTTTCAGAGTATATAAACTGAAAGGCAACTGGCAAACGGCAACCCGGTGCCAATTCGCAAATTCTAGTGAAATGACAACTGGCAGTTGACAGCCAGATGCCGATTCGGAAATTCTAGTGACTTGGCTACTAGCAACTAGCAGCCGATTCTATTTCAGAGGGTTTTGAGCATTACAACTGAATAAGCAAATGTCAAACGGCCGATTCGATAATTCTACTGAATTGCAAACTGGCAACTTGCAGTCGACTGCCAATTCGATTTGAGAGGGTTTTAAAGAAAAACAACTGAAAAGGCAACTGGCACCCAGCTGCCCATTAAAGAGAGTTGACTGCCAATTCGATTTGAGAGGGTTTTAAAGAAAAAACAACTGAAAAGACAATTGGCACCCAGCTGCCCATTAAAGAGAGTTTTACAGTATTACAACTGAATAGGCAACTGTCAAACGGCAGCCAAATGCCGATTCGTAAATTATAGTGAATTGGCAACTTGGAACTGGCAGCCAGCTGTCAATTCTATTTGAGAGGGTTTCAAAGAAAAACAACGAAAAGGCAATTGGCATCCAGCTGCCCATTAAAGAGAGGTTTACAGTATTACAACTGAATAGGCAACTGTCAAACGGCAGCCAAATGCCGATTCGTAAATTATAGTGAATTGGCAACTTGGAACTGGCAGCCAGCTGTCAATTCTATTTGAGAGGGTTTTAGAGTATTACAACTGAATAGGTAACTGACATACGACAATCAGATGCCAATTTGTAAATTTTAGTGAATTGGAAATTTGCAACTGGTAGCCAACGACAATTCTATTTAAGAGAGCTTAAGGGCAGGCAACTGGTTAACGGCAGCCAGATATCGAAACGTAAATTTTTTTTGAATTCGCAAATGGCGACTGGCAGCCAGCTACCAATTCGATTTAAGAGGGTATTGGCGTATACAACTGAATAGGCAACTGGCAAACGGCAACTAATGACAATTCGCAAATTCTAGTAAATTGGCAACTGGCAGCTAACCGCTTTCAGAGGGTTTTAGAGAATACTTCCTGAAAAGGCAACAGGCAAACGGCAGCCAGATGCCGATTCGCAAAATCCTATTGAATTGGCAACTGGCAAGTGGCAGTGACCTGCAAATTTGATTTGAGAGGGTTGAAGAGTAAAATAACAAAATAGGTAACCGACAAACAACAACAACATGCAAAATCACAATTTCTAGCGAATTGGCAACTGGCAACCAGCAGCCAATTCGACTTGACAGGGTTATTGAGCATTATAACTGAATAGCCAACAAACTAAGGGCAACCAGATGCTGATTCGCAAATTCGGCTGAACTGACAACTGGCAACAGGCAACCAGCTGTCAATTCGATTTTAGGCGGTTTTAGAGTATAACAACGGAATATGCAAATGGCAAAAGGCAGCCAGATGCCGATTCGAAAAAAATGTAGTGAATTGGCAATTGGCACCTGGCAGCCAGCTGTGAATTCAATTTGAGAAAGTTTTTTAGCATTACAACTAAATTGGCTACTGGCAAAAGGCAGCCAGATGCAGATTTGCAAATTCTACTGAATTAGCAACTGCAATCTGGCAGCCAGCTTATAATTCGATTTCAGTGGGTTTCAGAGTGTGACAACTGAATAGGCATCTGGCAAACGACAGGTAGATGCCGAAACGTAAATTCATTTGAATTGGCAACTGGCAGACAGCTGTCAATTCCATTTTAGAGGTTTTAGTAATAAACTGAACAGGCAATTGGCAAGAGGCAGCCAGATGCCTATTCGCAAATTCTAGTTAATTGGAAACTGGCGACTGGCAGCCAGCTGCCAATTGGATTTTTAATAGTTTAAGAGCATTGCACTTGAATAGGCAACTAGCAAACGGCAGCCATATGCCGCAAACGAGGCAAAATTCTATTGAATTGGCAAACGGCAATTGGCAGTCAGCTGCCAATTCGGTTTGAGGGGGTTTTAGAGTATAATAACAAACTAGGCAACTTGCAAACAACAACCCGATGCTGATTCGCAAATTCTAGTGAATTGTCAATTTGCAGCTGGCAATTCGATTCGACAGCATCATAAGGCACAGCAACTGAAAAGGCAACTTGCAGCCAGCTGCCAATTCTTTGTGATAAGGTTTTAGGGTATAACAAATAAATAGGCAACTGGCTAACTGCTACCCGTCGCCGATTCGCAAATTTTAGTGTACACATGGGCCTTTTTGATATTTAATCCTCCTCAGTGTGTCTAAACCCCAAGGTTTTGAAACCGAAACGGATGATGGACAAAACCCGGCAAACACAGACCATCCCCCGTCGAGCACACACCGACCGACGTAGCTCATGAGACATGTCAGCTGGAGGCATCAGGCAAGAGACGCCCGATCCAGATAGGAGCCCCCTACCGAGCCAACATCAGCAAACATGTCCCACGCTCCACGGAAGTCCCGGGCATCAGAAAGGAGATGTCCAAAGTAGCGAGACTTGCAATATTTAAAATATAACAAAACGGAGTAACCAAATCCGCTAAGATACATTTCTAACATGACAAGTCAGTCTTAGGTTTAGAAAAGTTAGAATTTTATACTGAAAAA
This sequence comes from Lucinisca nassula, assembly GCA_963580285.1. Lineage (NCBI taxonomy): Eukaryota > Metazoa > Mollusca > Bivalvia > Lucinida > Lucinidae > Lucinisca > Lucinisca nassula. The sequence continues at coordinate 46,671,575 of OY757018.1, read as the reverse complement.
GTTAAATATATAATATAGTTATTTGAATCAGTACTTGAGTGCTGACGTCAACACCGCAGTATCAACCTCAGCACTAAGGAACTGATACGGAGCTGATGATACGCTCGGGGACGAACGAATCATCCACCAGCAGAGATACCGACCCTGTGGTTGCAATTAAGGTGTAACTAAACCAAATTTAGTGACACAGAGGCCTTTCTGAGACCTAATCTTCATCAGTGTGTTTAAACCCCAAAGTTTTGAAACCGAAACGGATGATAGACAAGACCCGGCAAACACAGCACATCCCCTTCCAAGCACACACCGACCGACGAAGCTTAAAGAAAAGATGGGCTGCATGATGTTTTGCTTCCACACAGAGCTGAAACCGACCCGCGCACGACTACTGGTAAACCTCTTAGTGGATCTATAATAGAAGTTGAGGAAATGATCAGGGATCGATACCAGGCAAACCGGTGCGAATTGGCCCATCCATGCTTATAAACCCTATTAGTTTCATTGGATGGCCGTGCTGGAAATGCCATTTCATCTCAATGTCGGGTAATAGTCCCACAAAATTAGAAGCAACGTCTCCAAAATGACATTTACATTGTCTACGGGACGTTAAACCTCAAACATAACAAACAAACAAACAACTGAATATAAAACTGGCAAAACCGGCAGCCAGATACCGATTCGCAAATTCTAGTGAATTGGCAGCTGGCAACTGGCAGCCAGATGCAAAATCGATTTGAGAGGGTTTTAAAGCATCGCAACTGAATAGGCAACTGGCAAACAGCAGATTGATGCCGATTCGATAATTCTAGTAAATTGGCAACTGGCAGCCAGCTGCCAATTCGTTTTTATGGGGCTTTTAGGTATATCAACCAGATGCCGTTTTGCAAATTCACCTATTTGCAAATTCTAGTGAATTTGCAAATGGCAACTAGCAGCCAGCTGCAAATTCTATTTGAGTGGGTTTTATGGTAGTCAACTGAATAGGCAACTGGCAAACAGCAGCTTGAAGCCGAATCTCAAATTCTAGTGAATTTGCAACTGGCAGCCAGCAGTCAATTGGATATAACAGTATTATAGAGCAATACAACTGAATATTCAACTGGCATACGGCAGCCAGATGCCGACTCGCAAATTCTATTAAATTTACAACTGTACGCCAGCTGTCAATTCGATTTGATAGGATTTAAGCCCCCCAGTGGAAATCTTCCACTGACCGTTCCAAGGCGGCTCTTCTGTGGCGATTTATTTATGTTGTTGTTTGTTACTTACTGTGTGTATCACTTGTGTCTTTTAATTTTGGATGGCCATATGGCCATTTTGTGGGAAAGTAACTGTCCATATGGCCTTCCTTTGTTTAGGTTTCCATTATGGTCTGGTCGCTTAATGTTTGTATTTCTTTCCCTTTGGTGTCTTTTATGGATGGAGTAAGTTAATTGTATCAATTCCTGATCTTTGTTTTACTTCTACTTTTATAGCATTACAGCTGAAATGGCAACTGGCAAACGGCAGCCAGATGCCGATTAAAACATTCTGGTGAATTTTAAACTGTAAACTGGCAGCCAGCTGCCAATTCCATTAGAGAGGGTTTTAGACTATAACAATAGATTAGGCAACTTGCAAACGGCAACCAAATGCCAATTCGCGAATTCTAGTAAATTCGCAACTAGCAAATGGCGGCCAGCTGTCATTTCAATTTGAGAGGGTTTTAGAGCATTTCATACAACTGGCAAACGGCAGCCAGTTACCGATTCGCAAGTTCTAGTGAATTGGCAACTGGCGACTCGAAGCCAGCTGCCAATTCGATTAGATCGTATTTTTAGAGCAACACAACTGAATAGGCAACTGGCAAACGACAGCCATATGCCGATTCGCAAATCCTAGTGAATTGGCAACCAGCAACTGAGAGCCAGCGGCCATTCGATTTGAAAGGGTTTTGCTGTATAACAACTGAATAGGCAACTAGCATACGACAACCAGATGCCTATTCGCAGATTCTAGCGAATTTGCAACTGGCAGCTGGCAGCCAGCTGCAATTTCTATTTGAGTGGGTTTTACGATAGTACAACTGAACAGGCAACTGACAAACAACAGCTTGATGCCATTTCGAAACTTCTAGTGAATTGGCAACTGGCAACTGGCAGCCAGCTGCCATTTCGATTTCAGAGGGTTCTATGGTATATCAGCTGAATTGGCAACTGACAAACGGCAACCAGATGCCGATTAGCAAATTCTAATGAATTGGCAACTGGCAACAGGTAGCCAGTTGCAATTTCGACTTGGGAAGTTTAAGTGTATAACAACTGACTTTGAAAGAGCAAACGGCCGCCAGATGCCGATTCGAACATTCTAGTGAATTGGCAACTTGCACCCAGCCAACAATTTGATTTGATAAGGTTTTTAGCATTACAACTGAATAGGCAACTGGCAAACGGCATCCAGATGCCGATTCTCAAATTCTAGTAAACTGGCAACTGGAAATTGGCAGCCAGCTGCCAATTCGATTCAACAGGGTTTTAGAGTATAACATCTGAATTGGCAACTGGCAAACGGCGGCAAGATGCCGATTGGCAAATCCTAGTTAATTGGCAACCAGCAACTGACAGCCAGCTGTCAATTCTATTTGAAATGGTTTGAGTGTATAACAACTAAATAGGCAACTGGCATATGGCATCTAGTGTAATCGCAACAGGCAACTACCAGACATCTACCAATTCTATTTGATTGGGTATTTTGGTAGATATATATGAATGGGCAACTGACAAACAGCAGATTGATGCCGATTCGATAATTCTTGATGTGCGTGAAAAGGGTTGAAAAAGTACCAGTCCGAGAAAGAAGAAGATGCGCGTGAAAAGGATAATCCCGAAGAAAAATGTAGTCGGACGTGAAAGAAAAATAGATAAGGTACCAATCCGTGAAAAAAGGACATGCGTGAACAAAGTGGACATAAATAAATACAAAGAAAAGGAATGAAAAAAGAAGATGTGCGTGAAAAGGGTTGAAAAGGTACCTGTCCGTGAAAGAAGAAGATGTGCGTGATAAGGATAGTCACGAAGGTAAATGTACACGGACGTGAAAGAAAAATAGATAAGGCAACAATCCGTTAAAAAGTGGACAGGCGTGAAAAAAGTGGACATAAAGAAATAAAAAGGAAAGGAAGGAAAAAGGTGTGCGTGAAAAGGGTTGAAAAGGTACAAGTCCGTGAAAGCAGAAGATGTGCGTGAAAATGATAATCACGGAGCAAAATATACACTGACATGAAAGAAAAATAGATAAGGCAACAATCCGTGAAAAAGTGGACATGCGTGAAAAAAAGTGGACATAAAGAAATACAAAGAAAAGGAATTAAAAAAGAAGATGTTCGTGAAAAGGGTTGAAAAGGTACCTGTCCGTGAAAGAAGAAGATGTGCGTGATAAGGATAGTCACGAAGATAAATGTACACGGACGTGAAAGAAAAATAGATAAGGCAACAATCCGTAAAAAAGTGGACAGGCGTGAAAAAAGTGGACATAAAGAAATAAAAAGGAAGGGAATGAAAAAGATGTGCGTGAAAAGGGTTGAAAAGGTACAAGTCCGTGAAAGCAGAAGATGTGCGTGAAAATGATAATCACGAAGCAAAATGTACACTGACTTGAAAGAAAAATAGATAAGGCAACAATCCGTGAAAAAGTGGACATGCGTGAAAAAAGTGGACATAAAGAAATACAAAGAAAAGGAATTAAAAAAGAAGATGTGCGTGAAAAGGGTTGAAAAGGTACCTGTCCGTGAAAGAAGAAGATGTGCATGATAAAGATAGTCACGAAGGTAAATGTACACTGACGTGAAATAAAAATAGATAATGCAACAATCCGTCAAAAAAGTGGACATCCGTGAAAAAAGTGGACATCCGTGAAAAGTGGACATTAAAAAAAATAAATAGGAAAGGAATGGAAAACAAGATGTGCGTGAAAAGGTACCAGTCCGTGAAAGCAGAAGATGTGCGTGAAAAGGATAATCATGAAGAAAAGTGTACACTGACGTGAAAGAAAAAGCAACAATCCGTAAAATAGTGGACAGGCGTGAAAAAGTGGACATAAAGAATTAAAAAGGAAAGGAATGAAAAAAGAAGGTGTGCGTGAAAAGGGTTGAAAAGGTACAAGTCCGTGAAAGCAGAAGATGTGCGTGAAAATGATAATCACGAAGCAAAATGTACACTGACATGAAAGAAAAATAGATAAGGCAACAAACCGTGAAAAAAGTGGACATGCGTTAAAAAAGTGGACATAAAGAAATGCAAAATAAAGGAATGAAAAAAGATGGATGTGCTTGAAAAGGGTTGAAAGGTACCAGTCCAAAAAAGAAGAAGTTGCGCATGAAAAGGATAATCCCGAAGAAAAATGTAGACTTACCTGAAAAATAGACAAGGCACCAATCCGTGAAAAAAGTGACCAGGCGTGAAAAACGTAGACATAAAGAAATACAAAGAAAAGGAATGAAAGCGGAAAATGTGCGTGAAAAGGGTTGAAATGTACCAGTCCGTGAAAGAAGTTGTGCGTGAAAAGGATAATCACGAAGATAAATGTACACTGACGCAAAAGAAAAACAGATAAGGCAACAATCCTTGAAAAAGTGGACATGCGTGAAAAAGGTGGACATTAAGAAATATAAAAAAAGGAATGACAAAAGAAGATGTGCGTGAAAAAGGTTGACAAGGTACGTGTCCGTGAAAGAAGAAGATGTGCGTGATAAGGATAATCACGAAGAAAAATGTACACTGACGTAACAGAAAAATAGATAAGGCAACAATCCGTGAAAAAAGTAGACCACCGTGACAAAAGTGGACATAAAGAAATATAAAGGAAAGGAATGAAAAAAGAAGGTGTGCGTGAAAAAGGATGAAAGGTACCAGTCCGTGAAAGCAGAAGATGAGCGTGAAAAGGATAATCACGAATAAAAATGTACACTTACGTGAAAGAAATCAGATAAGGCAACAATTCGTGAAAAAAGTACACATGCGTGAAAAAATTGGACATAAAGAAATGCAAAATAAAGGAATGAAAAAAGATGGCTGTGCGTGAAAATGGTTGACAATGAACCAGTCTAAGAAAGAAGTAGATGTGCGTGAAAAGGATAATCCCGAAGATAAATGTACACTTACGTGAAAGGAAAATAGATCAGGCACCAATCCATGAAAATGTGGACATCTGTGAAAAAAGTGGACATAAAGAAATACATAATAAAGGTATGAAAAAAGATGGATTTGCGTGAAAAGGTTTGAAAAGGTACCAGTCTGAGAAACAGGAAGATGCGCGTGAAAAGGATAATCCCGAAGAAAAATGTAGACTGAGCAGAAAGAAAAATAGACAAGGCATCAATCCGTGAAAAATGTGGACAGGCGTGAAAAAAGTAGACATAAAGAAATACAAAGATAAGGAATGAAAAAAAAGATGTGCGTGAAAAGGGTTGAAAGGTACCAGTCCGTGAAAGCAGAAGATGTGCGTGAAAAGGATAATCACGAAGAAACGTGTACACTGAAGTGAAAGAAAACAGATAAGGCAACAATCCGTGAAAAAAAGTGCACATGCGTGAAAAAAGTGGACATAAAGAAACGCAAAATAAAGGAATGAAAAAAGATGGAAGTGCGTGAAAAGTGTTGAAAAGACACCAGTCCGAGAAAGAAGAAGATGCGCGTGAAAAGGATAATCCCGAAGAAAAATGTATACTGACATGAAAGAAAAATAGACCAGGCACCAATCCGTATAAAAAGTGGACAGGCGAGAAAACAGTAGACATAAAGAAATACAAAGAAAAAGAGTGAAAAAAGAAGATGTGCTTTAAAAGGGTTGAAAAGGTAACAGTCCGTGAAAGCAGAAGATGTGCGTGAAAAGGATAATCACGAAGAAAAATGTACACTAACGTGAAAGAAAACAGATAAGGCATCAATCCGTGAAAAAAGTGCACATGCGTGAAAAAATGGACATAAAGAAATGCAAAATAAAGGAATGAACTAAGATGGATGTGCGTGAAAATGGTTGAAAATGTACCAGTCTGAGAAAGAAGTAGATCTGCGTGAAAAGGATAACCCCGAAGATAAATGTACACTAACGTGAAAGAAAAATAGATAAGGAACCAATCCGTGGACAAGTGGACATCCGTGAAAAAAGTGGACATAAAGAAATACATAACAAAGGAATGAAAAAAGATGGATGTGCGTGAAAAGGTTTGAAAAGGTACCAATCTGAGAAAAAAAGATGATGCGCGTGAAAAGGATAATCCCGAAGAAAAATGTAGACTGACCTGAAAGAAAAAAAGACAAGGCACCAATCCGTGAAAAAAGTAGACATAAAGAAATACAAAGAAAAGAATGAAAAAAGGGTTGAAATGTACCAGTCCGTGAAAGCAGAAGATGTGCGTGAAAAGGATAATCACGAAGAAAAATGTACACTAACGTGAAAGAAAACACTTAAGGCAACAATCCGTGAAAAAAGTACACATGCGTGAAAAAAGTGGACATAAAGAAATGCAAAATAAAGCAATGAAAAAAGATGGATGTGCGTGAAAACGGTTCAAAAAGGTACCAGTTCCGAGAAAGAAGAAGATGTGCGTGAAAAGGATAATCCCAAAAATTGAACACCGACGTGAAAGAAAAATAGATAAGGCACCAATCCGTGAAAAAGTGGACATCCGTGAAAAAAGTGGACGTAAAGAAATGCAAAATAAAGGAATGAAAGATGGATGTGCGTGAAAAGGGTTGAAAAGGTACTAGTCCGAGTAAGAAGAAGATGCGCGTGAAAAGGATAATCCCGAAGAAAAATGTAGACTGACCTGATAGAAAAATAGACAAGGCACCAATCCGTGAAAAAAGTCGAAAGGCGAGAAATAAGTAGACATAAAGAAAAACGAAGAATAGGAGTAAAAAAAGAAGATGTGCGTGAAAAGGGTTGAAAAGGAACCAGTCCGTGAAAGCAGACGATGTGCGTCAAAAGGATAATCACGATGAAAAATGTACACTAACGTGAAAGAAAAACAGATAAAGCAACAATCCGTGAAAAAAGGTGGACATGCCTTAAAAAACGTTGACATAAAGAAATGCAATAAAAAGGAATGAAAAAAGATGGATGTGCGTGAAAAGGGTTAAAAAAGGTGCCAGTCCGAGACAGAAGAAGATGCGCGTGAAAAGGATAATCCCGAAGAAAAATGTAGACTGGCCTGAAATAAAAATAGACAAGGCACCAATCCGTGAAAAAGTGGACAGGCGTGCAAAAAGTAGACATAAAGAAATACAAAGAAAAGAAATGAAAAAAAAAATGTGCGTGAAAAGGGTTGAAAGGTACCAGTGCGTGAAAAAAGAACATGTGCGTGAAAAGGATAATTACGCAGATAAATGTACACGGATGTGAAAGAGAAATAGATAAGGCAACAATCCGCGAAAAAGTGGACATGCGTGATAAAGTAGACATAACGAAATATGAAGAAAAGGAATGAAAAAAGAAGATGTGCGTGAAAAGGCTTGAAAAGGTACGTGTCCGTGAAAGAAGAAGATGTGCGTAATTAGGATAATCACGAAGAAAAATGTACTCTGACGTGAAAGAAACATAGATAAGGCAACAATCCGTGAAAAAGTGGACATCCGTGAAAAAGTGGTCATAACGGAATGCAAAGGAGAGGAATGAAAAAAGATGTGCGTGAAAAAGTGTGAAAAGGTACCAGTCCGTGAAAGCAGAATATGTGCCTGAAAAGGATAATCACGAATAAAAATGTACACTGACGTGATAGAAAACAGATAAGGCAACAATCCGTGAAAAAAGTGGACATGCCTGAAAAAAGTGGACATAAAGAAATGCAAAATAATGGAATGAAAAAAGATGGATGTGCGTGAAAAGGGTTGAAAAGGTACCAGCCCGAGAAAGAAGAAGATGTGTGTGATAAGGATAATCCCAAAGATAATTGTACACTGACGTGAAAGAAAAATATATAAGGCACCAATCCCTGAAAAAGTGGACATGCGTGAAAAAGGTGGACTTAAAGAAATACAAAATAAAAGAAGAAAAAAGATGGATGTGCGTGAGAAGGGTTGAAAAGGTACCAGTCCGAGAAACATTAAGAAGAAGATGTGCATGAAAAGGATAATCCTGAAGATAAATGTTCACTGACGTAAAAGAAAAATTATAAGGCAACAATCCGTGAAAATAATGGTCATCTGAGAAAAAAGTGGACATAAAGATATGCAAAATAAAGGAATGAAAAAAGATGGATGTGGGTGAAAAGGTTGAAAAGGTACCAGTCCGAGAAAGAAGGAGATGCGTGTGAAAAGGATAATCCCGAAGAAAAATGTAGACTGACATGAAAGGAAAAAAAAGATAAGGCAAAAATCGTGAAAAAAGTGGACATGCCTGAAAAAAGTGGACATAAAGAAATACAAAGGAAATGAATGAAAAAAGAAGATGTGCGTGAAAAGGGTTGAAAAGGTACCAGTCCGTGAAAGCAGTTGTGCGTGAAAGGGATAATCACGAAGAAAAATGTACACTGACGTGAAAGAAAAACAGATAAGGCAACAACCGTGAAAAAAATGCACATGCGTGAAAAAGTGGACATAAAGAAATGTAAAGAAATACAAAATAAAAGAAGAAAAAAGATGGATGTGGGTGAGATGGGTTGAAAAGGTACCAGTCCGAGAATCTTTAAGAAGAAGATGTGCGTGAAAAGGATAACCCTGAAGATAAATGTTCACTGACGTAAAAGAAAAATAGATAAGGCAACATACCGTGAAAATAATGGTCATCTGTGAATAAAGTGGACATAAAGATATGCAAAATAAAGGAATAAAAAAAGTTGGACGTGCGTGAAAAGGGTCGAAAAGGTACCAGTTCGAGAAAGAAGAAGATGTGCGTGAAAAGGGTAATCCCGAAGATAAATGTACACTGACGTGAAATAAAAATAGACAAGGCACCAATCCGTGAAAAAAGTGGACAGGCGTGAAAAAAGTAGACAAAAAGAAATACAAAGAAAAGGAATTAAAAAAGAAGATGTGCGTGAAAAGGGTTGAAAAGGTACCTGTCCGTGAAAGAAGATGTGCGTGATAAGGATAGTCACGAAGGTAAATAAACACTGACGTGAAAGAAAAAAAGATAATGCAACAATCCGTCAAAAAAGTTGACCACCGTGAAAAAAGTGGACATCCGTGAAAAAGTGGACATAAAAAAATAAATAGGAAAGGAATGGAAAATGAGATGTGCGTGAAAAGGTACCAGTCCGAGAAAGCAGAAGATGTACGTGAAAAGGATAATCACGAAGGAAAATGTACACTGACGTGAAAGAAAAAGCAACAATCCGTAAAAAAAGTGGACAGGCGTGAAAAAAGTGGACATAAAGAAATAAAAAGGAAAGGAATGAAAAAAGAAGGTGTGCGTGAAAAGGGTTGAAAATGTACAAGTCCGTGAAAGCAGAAGATGTGCGTGAAAATGATAATCACGAAGCAAAATGTACACTGACATGCAAGAAAAATAGATAAGGCAACAATCCGCGAAAAAAGTGGACATGCGTTAAAAAAGTGGACATAAAGATATGCAAAATAAAGGAATGAAAAAAGATGGATGTGCTTGAAAAGGGTTGAAAAGATACAAGTCCAAGAAAGAAGAAGTTGCGCGTGAAAAGGATAATCCCGAAGAAAAATGTAGACAGACCTGAAAAATAGACAAGGCACCAATCCGTGAAAAAAGTGGACAGCCGTGAAAAACGTAGACATAAAGAAATCCAAAGTAAAGGAATGAAAAAAAAAATGTGCGTGAAAAGGGTTGAAAGGTACCAGTCCGTGAAAGCAGAAGATGTGCGTCAAAAGGATAATCACGAAGAAAAATGTACACTAACGTGAATGAAAAACAGATAAGGCAACAATCCGTGAAAAAAGTGGACATGCTTTAAAAAAGTTGACATAAAGAAATGCAAAATAAAGGAATAAAAAAAGATGGATGTGCGTGAAAAGGGTTGAAAAGGTGCCAGTCCGAGAAAGAAGAAGATGCGCTTGAAAAGGATAATCCCGAAGAAAAATGTAGACTGACTGAAATTAAATTTGACAAGGCACCAATCCGTGAAAAAGTGGACAGGCGTGCAAAAAGTAGACATAAAAAAATACAAAGAAAAGACATGAAAAAAAAGATGTGCGTGAAAAAGTGTGAAAAGGTACCAGTCCGTGAAAGCAGAATATGTGCTTAAAAATGATAATCACGAATAAAAATGTACACTGACGTGAAAGAAAACAGATAAGGCAACAATCCGTGAAAAACGTGGACATGCCTGAAAAAAGTGGACATAAAGAAATGCAAAACAATGGAATGAAAAAAGATGGATGTGCGTGAAAAGGGTTGAAAAGGTACCAGCCCGAGAAAGAAGAAGATGTGCGTGAAAAGGATAATCCCGAAGATAATTGTACACTGACGTGAAAGAAAAATATATAAGGCACCAATCCCTGAAAAAGTGGACATGCGTGAAAAAGGTGGACTTAAAGAAATACAAAATAAAAGAAGAAAAAGATGGATTTGCGTGAGAAGGGTTGAAAAGGTATCAGTCCGAGAAACTTTAAGAAGAAGATGTGCGTGAAAAGGATAATCCTGAAGATAAATGTTCACTGACGTTAAAGAAAAAAAATAAGGCAACAATCCGTGAAAATAATGGTCATCTGTGAAAAAACGTGGACATAAAGATATGCAGAAAAAAGGAATGAAAAACGATGGATGTGGGTCAAAAGGTTGAAAAGGTACCTGTCCGAGAAAAAAGGAGATACGTGTGAAAAGGATAATCCCGAAGAAAAATGTAGACTGACATGAAAGGAAAAAAAAGATAAGGCACAAATCCGTGAAAAAAGTGGATAACCGTGAAAAAAGTGGACATAAAGAAATACAAAGGAAATGAATGAAAAAAGGTGTGCATGAAAAGGGTTGAAAATGTACTAGTCCGTGAAAGCAGATGTGCGTGAAAGGGATAATCACGAAGAAAAATGTACACTGACGTGAAAGAAAAACAGATAAGGCAACAATCCGTGAAAAAATGCACATGCGTGAAAAAGTGGACATAAAGAAATGTAAAGAAATACAAAATAAAAGAAGAAAAAAGATGGATGTGCGTGAGAAGGGTTGAAAAGGTACCAGTCCGAGAAACTCCAAGAAGAAGATGTGCGTGAAAAGGATAATCCTGAAGATAAATGTTCACTGACGTAAAAGAAAAATAGATAAGGCAACAATCCGTGAAAATAATGGTCATCTGTGAAAAAGTGGACATAAAGATATGCAAAATAAAGTAATGAAAAAAGTTGGATGTTCGAGAAAGAAGAAGATGCGCGTCAAAAGGATAATCCCGAAGATAAATGTACACTAACGTGAAAGAAAAATAGACAAGGCACCAATCCGTGAAAAAAGTGGACAGGCGTGAAAAAGTACACATAAAGAAATACAAAGAAAAGGAATTAAATAAGAAGATGTGCGTGAAAAGGTTTGAAAAGGTACGTGTCCGTGAAAGAAGAAGATGTGGGTGATAAGGATAGTCACGAAGATAAATGTACACTAACGTGAAATAAAAATAGACAAGGCACCAATCCGTGAAAAAAGTGGACAGGTGTGAAAAAAGTAGACATAAAGAAATACAAAGAAAAGGAATTAAAAAAGAAGATGTGCGTGAAAAGGGTTGAAAAGGTACCTTTCCGTGAAAGAAGAAGATGTGCGTTATAAGGATAGTCACGAAGGTAAATGTACACTGACGTGAAAGAAAAATAGATAATACAACAATCCGTCAAAAAAGTTGACATCCGTGAAAAAAGTGGACATCCGTGAAAAAGTGGACATAAAAAAAATAAATAGGAAAGGAATGGAAAACGAGATGTGCGTGAAAAAGTACTAGTCCGTTAAAGCAGAAGATGTGCGTGAAAAGGATAATCACGAAGGAAAATGTACACTGACGTGAAAGAAAAAGCAACAATCCGTAAAAAAGTGGACAGGCGTGAAAAAAGTGGACATAAAGAAATAAAAAGGAAAGGAATGAAAAAAGAAGGTATGCGTGAAAAGGGCTGAAAAGGTACAAATCCGTGAAAGCAGAAGATGTGCGTGAAAATGATAATCACGAAGCAAAATGTACACTGACATGAAAGAAAAATAGATAAGGCAACAATCCGCGAAAAAAGTGGACATGCGTTAAAAAGTGGACATAAAGAAATGCAAAATAAAGGAATGAAAAAAGATGGATGTGCTTGAAAAGGGTTGAAAAGGTACAAGTCCAAGAAAGAAGAAGTTGCGCGTGAAAAGGATAATCCCGAAGAAAAATGTAGACTGCCCTGAAAAATAGACAAGGCACCAATCCGTGAAAAAAGTGGACAGGCGTGAAAAACGTAGACATAAAGAAATACTAAGAAAAGGAATGAAAAAAAAATATGCGTGAAAAGGGTTGAAAGGTACCAGTCCGCGAAAACAGAAGATGTGCGTCAAAAGGATAATCACGAACAAAAATGTACACTAACGTGAATGAAAAACAGAAAAGGCAACAGTCCGTGAAAAAAGTGGACATGCCTTAAAAAGTTGACATAAAGAAATGCAAAATAAAGGAATGAAAAAAGATGGATGTGCGTGAAAAGGGTTGAAAAGGTGCCAGTCCGAGAAAGAAGAAGATGCGCTTGAAAAGGATAATCCCGAAGAAAAATGTAGACTGACCTGAAATAAGTTTTGACAAAGAAAGAAGAAGATGCGCTTGAAAAGGATAATCCCGAAGAAAAATGTAGACTGACCTGAAATAAGTTTTGACAAGGCACCAATCCGTGAAAAAGTGGACGGGCGTGCAAAAAGTAGACATAAAGAAATACAAAGAAAAGAAGTGAAAAAAAAAAAAACAAGATGTGCGTGAAAAAGTGTGTAAAGGTACCAGTCCGTGAAAGCAGAATATGTGCTTGAAAATGATAATCACGAAAAAAATGTACACTGACGTGAAAGAAAACAGATAAGGCAACAATCCGTGAAAAACGTGGACATGCCTGAAAAAGTGGACATAAAGAAATGCAAAACAATTGAATGAAAAAAGATGGATGTGCGTGAAAAGGGTTGAAAAGGTACCAGCCCGATCAAGGAGAAGATGTGCGTGAAAAGGATAATCCCGAAGATAATTGTACACTGACGTGAAAGAAAAATATATAAGGCACCAATCCCTGAAAAAGTGGACATGCGTGAAAAAGGTGGACTTAAAGAAATACAAAATAAAAGAAGAAAAAAGATGTGTGTGCGTGAGAAGGGTTGCAAAGGTATCAGTCCGAGAAACTTTAAGAAGAAGATGTGCGTGAAAAGGATAATCCTGAGGATAAATGTTCACTGACGCAAATGAAAAATAGATAAGGCAACAGTCCGTGAAAATAATGGTCATCTGTCAAAAAGTGGACATAAAGATATGCAAAAGAAAGGAATGAAAAAAGATGGATGTGGGTGAAAAGGTTGAAAAGGTACCTGTACGAGAAAGAAGGAGATACGCGTGAAAAGGATAATCTCGAAGAAAAATGTAGACTGACATGAAAGGAAAAAAAAGATAAGGCACAAATCCGTGAAAAAAGTGGATATCCGAGAAAAAAAGTGGACATAAAGAAATACAAAGGAAATGAATGAAAAAAGATGTGCATGAAAATGGTTGAAAAGGTACCAGTCCGTGAAAGCAGATGTGCGTGAAAGGGATAATCACGAAGAAAAATGTACACTGACGTGAAAGAAAAACAGATAAGGCAACAATCCGTGAAAAAAAAATGCACATGCGTGAAAAAGTGGACATAAAGAAATGTAAAGAAATGCAAAATAAAAGAAGAAAAAAGATGGATGTGCGTGAGAAGGGTTGAAAAGGTACCAGTCCGAGAAACTCCAAGAAGAAGATGTGCGTGAAAAGGATAATCCTGAAGATAAATGTTCACTGACGTAACAGAAAAATAGATAAGGCAACAAACCGTGAAAATAATGGTCATCTGTGAAAAAGTGGACATAAAGATATGCAAAATAAAGGAATGAAAAAAGTTGGATGTTCGAGAAAGAAGAAGATGCGCGTCAAAAGGATAATCCCGAAGATAAATGTACACTGACGTGAAAGAAAAATAGACAAGGCTCCAATCCGGGAAAAAAGTGGACAGGCGTGAAAAAAGTAGACATAAAGAAATACAAAAAAAGGAATTAAAAAAGAAGATGTGCGTGAAAAGGGTTGAAAAGGTACGTGTCCGTGAAAGAAGAAGATGTGGGTGATAAGGATAGTCACGAAGCTAAATGTACACTGACGTGAAAGAAAAATACATATTGCAACAATCCGTCAAAAAAGTGGACATCCTTGAAAAAAGTGGACATCCGTGAAAAAGTGGACATAAATGTACACTTACGTGAAAGAAAAAGCAACAATCCGTAAAAAAAGTGGACAGGCGTGAAAAAAGTGGACATAAAGAAATGAAAAGGAAAGGAATTAAAAAAGAAGGTGTGCGTGAAAAGGGTTGAAAAGGTACAAGTCCGTGAAAGCAGGAGATGTGCGTGAAAATGATAATCACGAAGCAAAATGTACACTGACATGAAAGAAAAATAGATAAGGCAACAATCCGTGAAAAAAGTGGATATGCGTTAAAAAAGTGGACATAAAGAAATGCAAAATAAAGGCGTGAAAAAAGATGGATGCGCGTGAAAAGGGTTGAAAAGGTACAAGTCCGTGTGAAAGCAGAAGATGTGCGTGAAAATGATAATCACGAAGCAAAATGTACACTGACATGAAAGAAAAACAGATAAGGCAACAATCCGTGAAAAAAGTGGACATGCCTTAAAAAAAGTTGACATAAAGGAATGAAAAAAGATGGATGTGCGTGTGCCAGTCCGAGAAAGAAGAAGATGCGCGTGAAAAGGTTAATCCCGAAGAAAAATGTAGACTTACCTGAAATAAAAATAGTCAAGGCACCAATCCGTAAAAAAGTGGACAGGCGTGCAAAAAGTAGACATAAAGAAATACAAAGAAAAGAAATGAAAAAAAAAAATGTGCGTGAAAAAGTGTGAAAAGGTACCAGTCCGTGAAAGCAGAATATGTGCTTGAAAATGATAATCACGAATAAAAATGTACACTGACGTGATAGAAAACAGATAAGGCAACAATCCGTGAAAAAAGTGGACATGCCTGAAAAAAGTGGACATAAAGAAATGCAAAACAATGGAATGAAAAAAGGTGGATGTGCGTGAAAAGGGTTGAAAAGGTACCAGCCCGAAAAAGAAGAAGATGTGCGTGAAAAGGATAATCCCGAAGATAGTTGTACACTGACGTGAAAGAAAAATATATAAGGCACCAATCCCAGAAAAAGTGTACATGCGTGAAAAAGGTGGACTTAAAGAAATACAAAATAAAAAAAATAAAAAAGATGGATGTGCGTGAGAAGGGTTGAAAAGGTACCAGTCCGAGAAACTTTAAGAAGAAGATGTGCGTGAAAAGGATAATCCTGAAGATAAATGTACACTGACGTAAAAGAAAAATAGATAAGGCAACAATCAGTGAAAATAATGGTCAGCTGTGAAAAAACGTGGACATAAAGATATGCAAAATAAAGGAATGAAAAAAGATGGATGTGGGTGAAAAGGTTGAAAAGGTACCTGTCCGAGAAAGAATGAGATGCGCGTGAAAAGGATAATCCCGAAGAAAAATGTAGACTGACATGAAAAGAAAAAAAAGGTAAACAGAATCCGTGAAAAAAGTGGACATCCGTGAAAAAGTGGACATAAAGAAATACAAAGGAAATGAATGAAAAAAGATGTGCATGAAAAGGGTTGAAAAGGTACAAGACCGTGAAAGCTGATGTGCGTGAAAGGGATAATCACGAAGAGAGATTGTCAACTGGCGTGAAAGAAAAACAGATAAGGCAACAATCCGTGAAAACAAAAATGCACATGTGTGAAAAAGTGGACATAAAGAAATGTAAAGAAATACAAAATAAAAGAAGAAAAAAGATGGATGTGCGTGAGAAGGGTTGAAAAGGTACCAGTCCGAGAAACTTTAAGAAGAAGATGTGCGTGAAAAGGATAATACTGAAGATAAATGTTCACTTACGTAAAAGAAAAATAGATAAGGCAACAATCCGAAAAAAAAATGGTCATCTGTGAAAAAGTGGACATAAAGATATGCAAAATAAAGGAATGAAAAAAGTTGGATGTGCGTGAAAAGGGTTGAAAAGGTACCAGTTCGAGAAAGAAGAAGATGTGCGTGAAAAGGATAATCCCGAAGATAAATGTACACTGACGTGAAAGAAAAATAGACAATGCACCAATCCGTGAAAAAAGTGGACAGGCGTGAAAACAGTAGACATAAAGAAATACAAAATAAAGGAATGAAAAAAGTTGGATGTGCGTGAAAAGGGTTGAAAAGGTACCAGTTCGAGAAAGCAGAAGATGTGCGTGAAAGGGATAATCAGGAATAAAAATGTACACTGACGTGAAAGAAAACAGATAAGACAACAATCCGTGAAAAAAGTGCATATTCATGAAAATAATGGACATAAAGAAATGCAAAATATAGGAATGAAAAAAGTTGGATGTGCGTGAAAAGGGTTGAAAAGGTACCAGCCCGAAAAAGAAGAAGATGTGCATGAAAAGGATAATCCCGAAGATAAATGTACACTGACATGAAAGAAAAATAGATAAGGCACGAATCCGTGAAAAACAGGACATCCGTGAAAAAAGTGGACATTAAGAAATACAAAATAAAGGAATGAAAAAAGATGGATGTGCGTGAAAAGGGTTGAAAAGGTACCTGTCCGAGAAAGAAGAAGATGCGCGTGAAAAGGATAATCCCAAAGAAAAATGTAGACTGGCATGACAGGAAAAAAAGATAAAGCACCAATCCTTTAAAAAAGTAGACATCCGTGAAAAAAGTGAACATAAAGAAATGCAAAGGAAAGGAATGAAAAAAGAAGATGTACGTGAAAAGGATGGAAAAGGTACCAGTCCGTGGAAGGAGAAGAAGTGCGTGAAAAGGATAATCACGAAGAAAAATGTACACTGCCGTGAAAGAAAACAGATAACGCAACAATCCGTGAAAAAAGTGGACATGCGTGAAAAAAGTGGACATAAAGAAAAACAAAATAAAGGAATGAAAAAAGATGGATGTTCGTGAAAAGTGTTGAAAAGGTACCAGTCCGATAAAGTAGAAGGTAGATTGGCGTGAAAGAAAAATAGTTGAGGCACCAATCCGTGAAAAAAGAGGACAGGCGTGAAAAAAGTAGACATAAAGAAATACAAAGAAAAGGTATGAAACAAGAAGATGTGCGTGAAAAGGGTTGAAAGGTACCGGTCCGTGAAAGCAGAAGATGTGCGCGAAAAGGATAATCACAAAGAAAATTGTACACTGACGTGAAAGAAAACAGATAAGGCAACAATCAGTGAAAAAAATGCACATGCGTGAAAAAAGTGGACATACAGAAATGTAAACTAAAGGAATGAAAAAAGAAGATATGCGTGAAAAGGGTTGAAAAGGTACCAGTCTGAGAAAGAAGAAGATGTGCGTGAAAAGAATAATCCCGAAAAGTGTACACTGACGTGAAAGAAAAATAGATAAGGCACCAATCCGTGAAAAAGAGGACATCCATGAAAAAAGTGGACATAAAGAAATGCAAAATAAAGGAATGAAACAGATGGATGTGCATGAAAAGGGTTGAAAAGGTACCAGTCCGAGGAAGAAGAAGATGCGCGTGAAAAGGACAAACCCGAAGAAAAATGTAGACTGACCTGACTGGCAGAAAAATAGACAAGGCACCAACCCGTGAAAAAGTGGAACGGCGAGAAAAAAGTAGACAAAGAAATAGAAAGAAAAGGAATGAAAAAAGAAGATGTGCGTGAAAAGGGTTGAAAAGGTACCTGTCCGTGAAAGAAGAAGATGTGCGTGAAAAGGATAATCACGAAGAAAAAATTATACTTACGTGAAAGAAAAATAGGTAAGGCAACAATCCGTGAAAAAATTGGACATGCGTGAAAAAAGTGGACATAAAGAAATACAAAGAAAAAGAATGACAAAAGAAGATGAGCGTGAAAAGGGTTGTAAAGGTACCAGTCAGTGAAAGCAGAAGATGTGCGTGAAAAGGATTATCACGAAGAAAAATGTACACTGAAATGGAAGAAAAACAGATAAGACAACAATCCGTGAAAATGTGGACATCCGTGAAAAAAGTGGACATAAAGAAATGCAAAATAAAGGTATGAAATAAGATGGATGTGGTTGAAAAGGGTTGGTAATGTACCTGTCCGAGAAAGAAGAAGATGCGCGTGAAAAGGATAATACCGAAGAAAAATGTAGACTGACATGAAAGGTAAAAAAGATAAGGCACCAATCCGTTAAAAAAGTAGACATCCGTGAAAAAAGTGGACAAAAAGAAATACAAAGGAAAGGAATGAAAAAAAAGAATATGTGCGTGAAAATGGTTGAAAAGGTACCAGTCCGTGAAAGCAGAAGAGTTGCGTCAAAAGGAAAATCACGAAGATAAATGTACACTGACGTGAAAGAAAAACAGACAAGGCAACAATCCGTGAAAAAGTGGACATGCGTTAAAAAGGTGGACATAAAGAAATATGCAAAATATAGGAATGATAAAAGATGGATGTGCGGGAAAAGGGTTGAAAAGGTACCAGTCCGAGAAAGAAGAAGATGTGCGTGAAAAGGATATTCCCGAAGATAAATGTACACTGACGTGAAAGAAAAATTGATAAGGCACCAATCCGTGTAAAGAGGTGACATCCTTGAAAAAAGTGTAAATAAAGAAATACAAAATAAAGGAATGAAAAAAGATGGATGTGCGTGATAAGGGTTGAAAATGTAACTGTCCGAGAAAGAAGAAGATGTGCGTGAAAAGGATAATCCCGAAGATAAATGTACACTGACGTGAAAGAAAATCAGATACGGCAACAATCCGTGAAAAAGTGGACATCCGTGAAAAGTGGACATAAAGCAATGCAAATTAAAGGAATAAAAAGATGGGTGTGCGTGAAAAGGGTTGAAAAGGTACCTGTCCGAGAAAGAAGAAGATGCGCGTGAAAATGATAATCACGAAGAAATATGTACACTGACGTGAAAGAAAAACAGATATAGTAACAATCCGTGAAAAAAGTTGAAAATCAGTGAAAAAAGTGGACATCAAGAAATGCAAAATGAGGGAATGAAAAAAGATGGATTTGCGTGAAAAAAGGGTTGAAAAGGTACCTGTCCGAGAAAGAAGACGATTCGCGTGAAAAGGATAATCAGAAGAAAAATGTAAACTGACGTGAAAGAAAAATAGATAAGGCACCAATCCGTGAAAAAGTGGACAGGCGTGAAAAAAGTAGACATTAGGAAATACAAAGAAAAGGAATGAAAAAAGAAGATGTGCGTGAAAAGGTTAGAAAAGGTACCTGTCCGTGAAAGAAGAAGATGTGAGTGATAAGGATAATCACGAAGAAACATGTACACTGATGTGAAAGAAAAATAGATGAGGCACCAATCCGTTAAAAAACAGGACATCCGTGAAAAAAGTGGACAAGATGAAATACAAAGGAAAGTCATGAAAAAATGGATGTGCGTGAAAAGGGTTGAGTGTGTGAATTCAAGTTTAACGTCGCTTTCAACAATTTTTCAGTCATATCCCGACGTTTTGTTGAGACAGGCAGCTCAATGCTCACTTTAATAGTGCTGCCTCACTGAAGTATCATGCCAAACACTCAGTACATGATACCACACCCAGTCACATTATCCTTACACTGGGTCGACCAGTCCTAGCTTTACCCCGTAAATCTGAGTGCCAAGTGAGGAGCCGCTAGTACCATTCTTAACGACCTTGGTATGTCGCGGCCCGGGATCAAACCCGCGACCTCCTGTTCCCCAAAGTGGACAGTCTACCAACTGAGCTATCGGGGCCGGTGAAAAGGATTGAAATGGTACCAGTCCCAGACAGAAGAAGATGTGCGTGATAAGGATAATCCCGAAGAAAAATGTAGACTGACGAGAAATAAAAATAGATAAGGCACCAAACCGTGAAAAAAGTGGACAGGCGGGAAAAAAGATGACATAAAGAAATACAAAGAAAAGGAATAAAAAGAGAAGATGTGCGTGAAAAGGGTTGAAAAGGTACCAGTCCGTGAAAGAAGAAGATGTGAGTGAAAAGGATAATCACGAAGAAAAATGTACACTGACGTGAAAGAAAAATAGAGAAGGCAACACTCCGTGAAAAAAGTGGACATGCGTGAAAAAAGTGGACATAAAGAAATACAAAGAAAAGGAATGAAAAAATAAGATGTGCGTGAAAAGGGTTGAAAATGTACCTGACCCAGATAGAAGAAGATGTGCATGATAAGGATAATCACGAATAAAAATGTACACTTACGAGAAACAGGCCCCGATAGCTCAGTTGGTAGAGTGTCCGCTCCGGGGAACGGGAGGTCTCGGGTTCGATCCCGGGCCGCGACATACCAAAGTCGTTAAAAATGGTACTAGTTGTCCTCGTTTGGCACTCAGATTTACGGGGTAGAGCTAGGACTGGTCGATCCAGTGTCAGGATAATGTGACTGGGTGTGGTATCATGTAATGTGTCTGGGACATGATACTTCAGTGAGGCAGCACTATAAACGTGAGCATTGAGCTCCCTGTCGCAACCAGACACCGTCGTGATATGACTGAAAAATTGTTGAAAGCGACGTTAAACCCGAATTCACACACACACACACATACACACTTACGTGAAAGAAAAATATATAAGGCAACAATCCGTGAAAAAAGTGGACATCCGTGAAAAAAGTGGATATAAAGGAGTACAAAGAAAAGGAATGAAAAAGAAGATGTGCATGAAAAGGGTTGAAAAGGTACCAGTCCGTGAATGCAGAAGATGTGCGTGAAAAGGATAATAAAAAAAAACAAACGAAAAATACCAGGCTTCCGAAGGGGTGTGTTGCTGTTTTTGAGTTCGAATCTCCGGAGACAAGACTTTTTTTTATTCGGAAACAGTGACTATAACCCCACTTCTTAAATTTAAGACCACTTTTGAACAGTCCCAAAGATGGTATCTGACCAGAGGACATTGTATGCAGAAAACATTATTGCAAACACTGTGGATCCAGATCAGACTGCTACTCGTTTGGTCTGCGCAGTTCTCTATGAGAGTTATAGGCCAAAAAGGTTGTCACACCCATTCCCAGGATAATGAAGGCAATCTCGCGGTCTTTCTGGTCGTCGCTCGGTTGGTAAAAGTTGGAGAGCTGGGGTTCGGGCCCCAGGTCAGCAAGGCTGACATTTTTTTCCGGTGACCCGCGCATACAGGCGCATCGCGTAATCGACGTCTTTGAAAGTTTGAACGGCGTGCCCCTGGCGGCGGAGTTCCTCAGTGATGACATCAATACGCTCGGTCCGTTTTCGAGACCATTCTGCCTGTGCAGTCTGTAATTCTTCGACGGCTTTATCGTGACGCTTGCGTTCTTCGTCCACGCCAGATTTTTTCAACATGAAGAACAAGTAGTTCGATCCCGAGAACGCCAGAGCGTTCACCAGGGCACCGCCAACGAGCATAGCAATACTCACCAATACTTCATGATATCAGCAGGTATCAGCTCCTGTTTAATTAGCATGTCTTTGGTTGCCATGGCGAGAGCGACGTCAACTATGGCCATGCCCACATCGCGTGTTATGAAGTCTAGTTTCGGGGGGCTACCCCCAATCGCCATCTTGCCAAGCCGGGCGTATCCCACAGCGATGCCACAGACGACAGCGCTATGGTAGAGCGCGTTGACAAGCATTTTACAATCAGCTGCCGGGGTTGTCATTATTGCTACAGAACGGGCTTCACTCCATATAGAATGTGTCTGGGCTTGTCTTTAATTGTGGTTGCTGCGGAACAACAAGCCGCTTGGGCATCGACGCTGTCGATGAGTCAACAGGGGGTGCCACTTGTGGCGTTTGTATAACCCATGTGGCGCGCAAGCGCAGAAGAAACATGAGTGCACCGCCCGTAAGACAAGCCCAAATAATCCATGGTGTCCAGTCGGTTAGTCCATGGTTGTAAGCTGCAGCACTGCGTGACGGTTCCTTTGGAGGACTACTGACATCAGCTGCGCTGACTGGTGGACGAAATTAGTCTTTGCCCGTCCGAAGCTGTTCGAGCAGCCGTTCCTGTTTGGCCTTTCTGGCAGCAGCTCCAGCACGCCCGGCCGCCCCTTTTTTTCGGATCCATAACCGTGTAGCTTCGCAAAGGCTTGGGGGTCGTAACTCTGTCTGCCGGACTCTGTGCTGGCTCTCGATTCTCCTGTTGCTCCGCAACAATCTGTTCGTTCTCCGACATCGTTTATATCATAGATGGTAATAGGGTATTGATGTCCAAATCGACAGTGCTTCACTGTAGTAAGCGCGGCAGTTAGCGACGCCAAGTACATGCCGATGGTAGAGTTCGCAGGTAGCACTGCAGGTATTGACGTCCAAATCGACAGTGCTTCACTGTAGTAAGCGCGGCAGTTAGCGACGCCAAGTACATGCCGATGGTAGAGTTCGCAGGTTTTGTTTGATTTGAGGTTTAACGTCCCCGTCAACACTTTAAAGGTCATTTTAGAGACGTTGCTTCCAATTTTGTGGGACTTTTACCCGACATTGAGATGAAATGACAACTCAAGCCCTGTCGCCCAATGAAACCAATAGGGTTTATTAGCATGGACGGTCCGCCTAGCACCGAGAGTTCGCAGGTAGCAGTGCGTGTCCGACAAATGGGTCGCCCTCGAGGTCAGCAATAAGACAAGGTTGGTTTTCGGCCGGTATCGGGAGAAACATAGGTGTCAGCCCCGCATAAAGCTGTAGCGCTGTAGACCCCAGCGTCTTCGTCATCGCTGCCCCAAGCCGTGTTTCATAGCAGGCGTAAAGCTTTTCGATTTCGCTATTGTCCAGAGCGTCGGTCTGTTCTGCGGTGAGAACCTTCCCATGCACAACTAGTCCATACTGCTTGGCTTGGCATCCAACTACCAATGCGGCGAGCCTTTAACGTTTTTTTTTTTTGCACCTGGTCCTCGAGGAGCGGCTCCTCATGGCCGTCTGACGTCGCTGCCGTTCCTACCGCGGTTGCGGCTTCAGCGTCCTGCCTTTGCTCTGTCGTTCCAATCAGCTCATCGATCAGTTCGTCACAGTCCATAGCTATTGCTTTGCGATTCATTGCGAGTTGGCGGACCAGTCTAATATAGTGTCGAAAGCGCTGGCAGAAGCGTGTGTGTGTGTGTGCGTGTGCGTCCGAGTAATGTAAATATACTGCCTAGCAATAAGGAACAGCAGTACCAGCTGCGCGCCAAGCACTGTGATTAGCAGTCCTTCAGTTACTTCGTATATTACTTAACACCATATAAGCAGCTGGTTGGTCTGTCTTTAATAATAGCTTAGCATGCTTTGTCTCGGCTAACTGCTGCCTCAACGACGCCCGCTGTTCGCGTGTGGAGATCACATCATTCTCGCGCAAGCAGTCTTCGAATGAATCACGATCCTTGCAGTGAAACAAACAGACCCAGCGCGTGTGCTCGCGCAAGTCCTTCAAGACGGAGTTGTACTTTTGAGTGAGAACCCAGACGCTCTGATCAGCATGGCGGGCCAAGAACGCTAGCTCTGACAGCATGTCTTTCGTTTTCGTCAAAGCCTTCGTGGCCGAGCAGTCATCGATGATATATAAGGTAGGCTCGCCCATAAACACCTGGTAAAGCGCTCACAGGTAATCGTTGAGGCGCTCGCCGGCGTCTAGAACGTATACCTCAGGGTCGGTCCAGATCCAGGGGCGCTGGTATGTTTTATTATACTTTATGGTGGGGCAGAGGACCACGATGTGCCGAAAGAACTCCCGGTAGGGGCCTTCGAGCAGATCTAGGATAAAAACGTTTTTTCCGCATCCCGTTTGCCCGCTTATTGTCGCCGAATGGGCCGTGCGCGGTAGGAGATTTATTAATCGTTCCGCAGAAACACTAATAGCCCGCTGAGACGAACCGGCCATTTTTAATGTTAAGCTGTGCATCCATGATGACGTAGAGGTAGATGTTCAATGCGCCAGCAGCCGCCGCTCTTTTCGTTATCTGGATGGTCACACCTTCGCTGGCATTCTCTATCCGCCTGCCGGAGCCGTGGAGCCGGTCGTCGTCGCTTGTCCTGAGGTCAAGCCCAGCGCGTACTTGCTGGTGAGGTATTGCGCAAGGCTGACGTCGGCTAGGGCAAGGTCTTTTTCGACCGTTGCCACTTCAGGGTGTCGCCTGCTTCCGGCTGCGAAGAGCTTCCTCGCTTCATCAGACATCTGGTAAGAGCGCATCCCTTGGCTGAAGAGTTGGTTGGGGATCCCCTCGATGGTGACTTCGACCGTGGCAATTTTCGGGTTTTAGAAGGCGTCTGTGTCGCGAGCTGTTGCTTGGCTTCATCCTCAAAGAGCATCAGGATGCCCTTCATGCTGCGGGCGGGCACGTTGAGATTGCTATTCCAGAGGGTGTCGCTCTTGTCTTTACCGATTTTGCGGTGCCGCAGTACCCTGTCGTACAGGATCGAAATACGGCTTTTGTAATGGTTGTTGATCATTTGGACCAGCTCCGGCAGGGTGACCATGTCATACTTAAGACAGATGTTTCCAATGTCGAAAGAGGCACCTCTGCCTGTGGCCTGGATCACACGGTTGTAGTCGTTGAACGTGAGCTCATACTCGAGTCGGTCGCCAAGCGCGCTCTGTTAGAATGGCATGTGGCTCTCGAGTAGCTCGCAGTCCAGTGGGATGTAGAAACGATTGCCGAAAGCATCGGCGACGGGTTTGTCCGCTAGAACGGACTCATCTTTGTTTCCAGCATTGATTCGGATCCTCGTCGTATTTTGGTTTTCCGGCGTATCAATGCCTTGGTACTGGGCATTTTTCCTCTCTGAAGCCGTCCTCCTGAGATCGCGGTAGCAGTGGAACACATCACTATCGTCGATGCTGAGGACCTCATTTCCCGAAATTTTAATGACGGTCTTTTTCACGAGGGCGCGGCCTAGGTTCTGAACCAAGGCGTCGCTGTGCATCGTTATCGTTAAGGCCAACCTCGCGGTCCCGGAGACGATGACATCATGTTTGCCGAGGTAGGGGAATCGAACCAGAAGCTGCTGGTTCGGGCCGATCGTGCTGGGATTGTTAGTTATCGACACCGATTGCCTCACCCATTTTACCCCAAGGGGTTCGCGGAGGCACCGGCAGGGGTCAAGCTTTCGTCCGTACTTACTTGATGACATGGTGTCAGCTTCGTTGACACTCGACAAAGTCGTCTGTTTTAAAGATGCGCGACAACCTTCAAATGCACATACTTGTTATATAAATATGGCTGACTATGATTTCGAAAACCTAACGTTCGACCCTGACGGGCCTGGAATAGACGATGATTATGATTTCGACCTCCCCGACCTCCCACCCCCTATGGAGCCACCACTGCCCGTCCAGCAAGATCTAAACACATCCGGGGACAATTCCGGTTTCTGGCCCTATTAACACTGGCCACAAGATACGGAGGAGGCGGCATACATGCACTGCGAAGTTCACTGGGGTTCCCTGAATTCACATCGAATACGCAGCGTCTAAGTAGCTCCGCTGTAAAAGCTCTCCCGAGCGTTGTGAATCTTGAAAATATCGAACTTCAGGACCTCCCCGGTTTAGCCGATAGCGCGCGCCGCAGCGCAGAAGACGAGACCGTATTGAAGACAATTGATGATCAGCCTTTCGACACCGCGTGGGTCACCAAGGCCAAAAGAGAGCTCGCTGGGCTTGAAAAGGCCATGATTCGAACCCGAGATGAGTTGGCGAACAACCTAGCGAAACTGTCAAATGTCGAGTTGAAAAACACTTGGCCAGGGAGCGGCGGAAACTGACGGAAACGGACGACCCCGAGATGCAGCAGGAGATTCGAAACCGAATCAGAAAACTGGAGGGCGAGCTCTCTGACATCGAAATCGAAAGACAGTCAGGCTCGAAGCCCTCCCTGCGAACAGAGAAGCTCTCCTGTCCCAGATCTCCCGAATCCGTGAGACGTTCAGGCGGCTCCTTCATGAAGACAAGACGCTGGCTGAGCGAATACGGACACTCTTCCGCGAGCAGGGAATTACCGTCGTGAGCATCCTTACAGCGATTGGGATGGCAATCTCGACCCTAGTGCTTGCGCTAACCGGCGGCATGGGGAGTGTACCGGCTCCCAGGCCACCCGGCAAGGGCGTTGTCAAGGATTGGGTAAAATGCACCTACAGTCCCTTGGGCGTGCCCTGGCCAATTTGGGCTGCCTTGCCCGGAATCATCGGGGTCCATCGTCTTTTGGCTCTTGAACACGCTAGGGAAGGCCGCTTCATGGCTCGCAGATAATTTGTGGGCCTTGGTCATCGGCGTGGGGGCCCTTCTTCTCGTGTCTGCACGGGACTGGCTAGCGCGCGACCAACCAAAGCACCACTAAGCCAACCCCAATCCCTACGACTATGAGAGCTGTTTTTTCTTCTTCATGATCGAGACCGGATTTCCGGTCCGGAGGAACCGCGGCAGACGAAGGCGACCCTTCGGGCTGTGGCCCTGCGAGTACTGGCGGATCGGTCCCGGCTGGTGCGGTAGTTTTCCCCTGGAATGTCCTATCGACTTAAGAGGCAGGTTGAATCAGTGCCGCCTTGTTTATTCCTGGGTTGTGGCCGATGGCAGCGTCTGAGTCCGCTATTTGGATTTGGTTATTATAACATTGGACATTGCCTGGATGCAGTGCCATTTCGCTCGGCATCAAGTAGAGCGCTCTCCCGCAGACGTAATCCAGTGGTGTGGATGCATATTGCAACGTCTTTTGACAGCGATCGATGCTGCTTGGGACGTCGACGGGTGAGGCGATGGCGTCTTCGAGATTCGCCGTTAACTGCTTTTGGGCGTCGAACCCCGTCCTGACGCTGAGAATGTTGGAAGGGGTTTGAGCTGGCGCTCCCAGAATTGCCAAAACGTAAGACCGAATCGAGTCGTTGAGACGCACGACACCCGCTTGCGTGAAGCCATCTGATTTATCGAGAATGAACATCGTCCACGCCTTTGAAATATCCGCATTATGGCGTATGGCATCCTTCGGGTGAAAGAAGGGGCCATCGGAGCTGTGATCACTGCGGTATTTCCCCGAAGGGGTCATGAATGTACTAAGATACGAGGCCTTGACACCCGTAGTCCAGCTTTTGCCTCCAATCTGTAGAAGGCGAAACGGCGAACTCCTCGCAAAGCCGATTGTAGGCCCTGGAGTCATATTGGTTATCGTACCATGAATAGGACTCGTCCCCAGGGAGGGCGACTTTTAGCTCCTCAAGCAGACGCCTCGTCGTATAATAAACATGAAAGCAATACAGGCTTGCAAGAAAGGACTCCTCCGCATCGAGATGGTCCTGGAATAGAACACCACATCCGGCGGTTGCGCACCAAACCGCAAAGTTCAGCTGGCACTGCCACCAGCTGATGGGGGCGTGCTGCCAGCTGTTCCACGCCTTGTTTGCCTTAGTGACGTCCCCGGTAAGCGGCGGGATTTGATAATGCTTCCAGGTGTTGTCCCACACCGCGTTAAGCTTTTGTTTGCGTGTAAGCGGATGATTTTGATTATCGAAGATGTTCGGGTACTTGGTAAGGAAGTGACTTCCCTTATCGTCGACCATTATGACTAGGATGGGCTCCCTTGCTGCTGACTCTTTATATTTGAAATGACCGCCTGCCTGATATTTTGTCGAGCTATTAAACGTAAACGCCTTTGTATCCATGCCCATTTTGGTGATTATCATGTACATCACACTCACTGACGTTCAAAATGATGTGCCAATCAATCTTGGCAGGACCCTGTCTGCGGGTGAGCGAGAGATTGCTTTCTGCTAGTTGACGTATTATCACTGGTGGTACAACATATGCACGGCGAAAAGAGATAATAAGGTCTCAAATAACAAATAAAAATCAAAAATTAGTTCCTTTAAGAGCAATGACAATATTCATAAGAAAGAAGATAGGTCATACTACGTAGTTTCGGCTAATAAAGCCTCATCAGTGACCCTGTAATGATCCGGCAACGAAAGCCAGAGGAAACATACAGCAATTTAGCGAATTTCGAATAGGCAGTCGATTCAAATAATGATAAACATCAAAATGAGGTCCAAATAATTAAAACCTGTCTAGAATTTGAGTCAAAACTAATACTTTATTTCTGATTTCTTAGAATATTCACGCTGATCTCAAAGGACCAAAAGTAAAATATAAACTGCACTATGGTTGATGTACGGGGAGACGTTTTACGGCCGCCACACGGCACAACACCAGCTGCAGTGAAGGCAAATAAAAATCAAAAATTAGTTCCTTTAAGAGCAATGAAAATATTCATAAGAAAGAAGATGGGTCATACTACGTAGTTTCGGCTAATAAAGTCTCATCAGTGACACTGTAATGATCCGGCAACGAAAGCCAGAGGAAACATACAGCAATTTAGCGAATTTCGAATAGGCAGTCGATTCAAATAATGATAAAAATCAAAATGAGGTCCAAATTATTAAAACCTGTCTAGAATTTGAGTCAAAACTAATACTTTATTTCTGATTTCTTAGAATATTCACGCTGATCTCAAAGGACCAAAAGTAAAATATAAATTGAAGACTGAAAAAACAATACCTGCCGGGTATTATAACGTCTGTGAGTTGAACGAAAAGGTGTTTCAGCGGTTGGGCGCCGAACTCGCTCTAGATGAACCCTCTGTTCTACTACAATTAACGGTAAAGCCCGGAGAAGTTATAACAATGGATCGTGAATTAGCTAATATCTTAGGCTTTTCCGACAATACTTTCAAACCCCCTCCCGTGGCGCTGATCAATAACAATGGCTATCACTTGGAAGGAGACCGCACCAAGACGTTCACTGCAAAGAAGCCACATCAGCTGGCCGTCCATCGTGAGGTCTACTTTCACCTTGCTGAATTTAGTACTTCGGAGAATCTGCATAACGCTCGCCCCTCTACACTGCTTAGATCTGTCCCCGTCGAGAACGAAAAGTGTGGAGCTGATAGAACTGAATTATTTCCCGTCTTACAGTACAAAAGGTTGTCGTCAGGGCCTGTTTCACAGCTAACTATCTCACTTAGAGATACCAACGGGAGATGTTACCATTCGAGTATATGAGTGCAACCCTACATATAAGGAATGGTTGACGCACGCGACCCCTGTGGGGTCAGAAAATGCACTGGGATGGCTTTGGCTGATCTTGGTGACACTGAGGGGTTCGATAAGGACGGGAAGGAAGATCGATTGTATGCCTTCCAGCTCTCTGAGGGAGTCTACAAAAGAAAAGAGGTCGCCCAAGCGGGGTCATTGAAATTCGGTGATCTCAGCGACGTAGATACCTCACATGCCGCTCCAAAGCGGGTTCAGCTGGTGTGTGGGAATGTTTGGCGGCGGTAAAAGTCTTCCCTGCCCTACATCATTGTGTAGATGATATTTTCTTGTCCTTTGGGATCATTGGTTCCATTGTGGAATTTTGAAAATATCTGAGGGTCACTGATGAGGCCTAATTGGCCGAAACTAGCTAGTCTGGCCCAGAAAACATGTACACTCCATATTTTCAGTTCTGTGGTGTATTCCTTGCTGCCAAAGGATAACCCTTTTATAGATCATATTCATACGCTGGCCTTCACTGGGAGCAAGTGGGTTGCTTTTGCATACCCCATTCAACAAACGGGGTGGCTTATTGACATAAAAATCTCATCTCCGTACGTTGTGACCTGAAAGGAGCACAAAGTTAGGAAGGCTGTGAATAGTGGCACTCGACTGTGCTCGTATATCCCCGGGACGAAGAACATTGTCGTTTCCGAAGATAACGTGCTAAAGACAAGCAACAACCGGCAGGGAATCCTGAAAATAGTCTTCGAATTTCCCCCAGCGGGGCTTATTGGTATGCACTTGCCAACATCATCGATCATCCTTGATCTACTTCTCGGAGACACACCCGACGACTTTGTTGATGTGTTACCTGGCTTCAAGCTCAAATGGCCACCAACGCATGCTAATAAGGAGGTTGGGGTTCACATAGTCACAAAAAGTGGGGCCGCTCCTGAAGTGTAGTTCACTCTTGAAGGAATCCAACACCAAGCTGACTACCGTCATTTAGATATACAAAATATTTTTATAGGCCCAGTGTCTCTCAAAAGGCAGCGATTTACGCCCGGTGCGCTCACAAGAGACCAAGCTATAGTCGTTATTAGCCAGTAAGTCTATTTAAACCCACCCAGCTCGAGGGGTAGTACACGATTGACCTCTACCCAGGACTTGAAACCGGAGACAAACACCGCCTTCAGCACGTGGCCGAGGTCAAATTCCGTCTCGAAAAAGAACGAGACTTCAGAGCCTCGCTGTACAAGAAATACAGACGCGGGGTTAATGTTGTTAATGGGATTGATACCGCGCTTACTGCGACTAGCGTGGGGCTGGCTGCTTCTGGCGTCGGGCTCTTGTCAACTATCATCGCGACGCCTGTCGCCATTGACCTTGGAGCTGGGGCGATTGTGTGTGGGTTGCTGGGTGTTGGCGGGAAATGTATTGGACGAAAACTCCAAACAAAAGCCAATAAACAAGACGAGATTCATATCTTGGCTGAGTCGAAGCTAAACTCAATCTCCGATCGCATTTCTATCGCGCTGAACGACGATGATATATCTGAAACAGAATTTCGCCTTATTCTGTGTGAAATCGACAAGTTCGATCAGATGAAAGAAGAAATTCGTGGACGCCACAAACAGGGTCTTAGTTTATCAGAAGACGAAAAAAAAAGAAGTTGTTTCAACGCGCGTAAGACACGGCGTTAATGACGGCCCGTGCGAAGCTGTTTGAAGGACACAATCAATCTACGGCGAGTGGCATTTGAATATTTCTTGTTGGCGAGCTTAAAAGAGTGCAGGCTGCCTAGACAAGTAGTTGTTTCCGTTAGAGACTTAATGCTTACAATAAATACATCGATCGGCGCATTGCGGATATTTATTACAGCCCTAAGGGTTACTGGAGGGGTCTTGAGGCAAAAAAGAAGCTGGTTTCTGCGCTAAGACCTCAGAAGAGCTTGGTTGAAGAAGCAGGCCATCTGGCAGATCTACCTCGCCGCCCCGCAGCACGTTCCACGACCCGAATTCGACATCACCAAGCCGAACGAGGTCCATCAAGCTGACCTGCTTTTTCTGCCACACGACCGTGTTCGCAAGCGCACGTACAAATACGCCCTTACCGTGGTTGATGTAGCCTCACGCTTCAAAGAAGCTGAGCCTCTGGCCACTAAAGAAGCCAAAGAGGTTGCTGAAGCTTTGTCTCGCATCTACAGGCGAGGCCCGTTGAGGTGGCCCAAATTGCTCCAGGTCGACCCCGGTCGTGAGTTCATGGGCTCTGTCAGCCAGCTGTTGGCAAAGCACTCTGTCGGGTTCGGCGCGGTCGGGTTGACATCCATCGGGACCAAGGGATCGAAGAACGCTCGCAGAGCGGCTCTTCGGACACCAATACGCTCAAGAGATACGCCTCCCTTCAGGTCAAAGGTCGACGGAGTGGATGGCTCGGCTGCCTGGCGTCGTAGCAGCTCTGAACGGTGAAGTGACAAGGTTGACTGGCAAAAAACCCTCAGATGCCATAAGGGCGCGATCGGTGGCACAAAAGCCCTCCTCCGTAGTTCCTGGTCGTCCTGTTGGTCTCGAGGAGACAAAAATCCCCTCCGGTGTCGGCGTTCGCTATTTGTACCAGCCTGGCGAGCTTGAAGGGGGGCGCCGGCGAGCGACTGATCCTATATGGTCTCTTTAGGTGTTCAGGCTGGGCCGTTCGGTGACAAAGTCTGATGAGCCTGTGTTGTATTACTTGCAGGATGGACCTCAGCGCGGCTTTGTGCGCGAGGAACTCCTTGTTTTGCCATCGGACACTCAGCTTCCTCCGGATGGGGTTCTCAAGCGCTGAGCGCTGCCGCTCCTCTTTTTCGGTTGCACTCGAGACAGGTCAACCTGATGTTGTCGCGGACGTGGTCCACAGAGTTGTCTAACCGGTCAACGCTGAACTGCTGGGTGTCTTTTGGGTTGTAAGCCCATAGGAGCTCAATATCGCACGCGGCACAGTGATGTTATGTGCCTCCTTGAGTTCTAGGATTTGACCAACCTTCAGGTTAAACCGGAGCCCATTGGCTTGGTCCTGGCGCTTGTGGGCCACAAGCTTCTTCGCAATAATCTTGCGGAGCTGCTACTCGGTGAGTATGGGTGGCCCCTCAGAACCCTCCTCTGGGGGAGAGACTACCCTTTCGAGCTGGTGCATGCACTCCACCCTTGACACTGCCAAATATGCGAAATTGGACCACTGCAGGAAGTCATCAATAATCCAAACTTTTTGGGGATCTGCGATGGTGAGACCTTGGCTTGAGTGGACTGTGATGGCATAGCCAAGAGCCCAGTCCTGGCCCCATATGCCGTCGCGGACCTCACTGGCGGTTTGCAAGAAAACATCGACAACGTCGTTCAGAACGAGTTCCTGCCGGTCTCGCTCTCCATCCAGCACCAAGGAAACAGGGATGGTGACCATTACGTTTTGCTGCCGAGTATCCTTGGGACGATATAGCAGAGGAACGGGGAGGTTGGGGAAATGCTTCTCATGTCTCTCGAACAGCCGCATCCGGGCCCGGTCACGATCCTTCTGCCTCGAGGTCAGGACCAAATCCCCCGGCTTCCAAGCTTCCACGAATCTGTCCAATCCAAGGCAGGCCGGTAGCGCTTGTCTCATAGCCCGACACTGTACTCGGTCTGGTTGGAGACGGATCTCCTTTTAAAGATCTTTCAGAGCCGGTTCTTTTGCCCTGGACCTCTTCATAGTAATCGGCTCTACCAGTTGTGCGGCATTTCTCCGGCGATTGGGAGCGGCTGCCCCTTGTCGCCACAACAGATAACCTGGACACCCCAACCATCGAGCCATTCGACGAAGGTTTCCAGAGTGGGGCGGGGCACTGTGCAGATCCCATCCCATATTATCACGTTGGGAATGAACTTCTGTCCCATCTTTTCGGATGTCCAGTATGTCTGGCCACTCCAGCGGAAGAAGCTGTGATAGGTCTGGGCCTGGACCCATCGCTTGGCCCGCATCTCTTTGGCCATGCGATGGGTCGGGGTGAAGACGAGGGGGTTCTTGCCGCAGAAGAGCTTAATCGCTCGGGTGGTCTTGCCGCTACATCCACCACTGTTTAGGTAACTCAGCTGGTGTCGGGTCAGGGGATTGTCATAAAGTGGCGCGGACGAATCGGGCAGGTATTCGATGTTTGCTATATATTCAGGGTCGGGGGTGTAGACCGCGTGCCATAATGGCATGCAGAGTTGTTCACCCTTGTCACGCCACTGAGCTTGGGCAATCACGTCTCGTGGTGGCATCGGTGTCTCCTCCTCGTGGCGGGTGTAACAGATGCGACATTTTCCTTTTGGGTGAATTTCATGAGGTTTGAAAGCCTCAACTCCCTCTAGTTTATAAAGTGCCACTTTCCGGACATAGATAGAATCGGTAGCCACTCTTACAATCTCATCGGGTTCAGACCTTGAAAGCATGGCGATTAGATTGATGTGGGCGTAGACCAGCATGCTCGCCCTCAGGTGAGCGTACTGTTGTTGGGAGCCATCATAATACGTGAGAATATAGCCTAGGGGACACCTTTCGGGAGCTCCGACCAGGGTACCGCTTTGGCGGGTGTCTCGCACGATAAAGTCGAGTTCTCCCTGGTCAGTCACAAGCCTTCGTGTCAGCCTTTTACCATCAACTCCGTTGGTAGCTCCATTGGCACCTTTGGCGCCCTGGGTGAACTTGCCGATAACACTGCAGCCTTCGTCACGGTCTTCTGGGAGCCACATAACGGTTTGCTTCTTAAAGGTGATAATGGCTTCCCGAACCTTGAGGCTCTTCAGCTAGCCAAACTGTGAGGAAGGTAAGGAGCTGTGTTGGGGCCCATCCACCACTTTCGGAGGCGAAATGCTTCCCGAACCAGGCAGGGATGACAGGATGGCAGGTTGCATCAAACTCCCATTCTTGAATCTCGGCGAAGTCTGTGCCTATGTCTTTCGGGAGAGCGCCATTGATGGCTACACGGACCATCCGATGGGTTGGGTGTCCGAACCGCTCGAAATAGGGCTTGGCTTCACCCATGCCCTGGAAGGATGCCGGATAGCAGGCCTTCATGTCGATGCTGACGACTTCCCTCGTGTCATAATTCATAGAGTCCAGAGGCCGCCCTGACCGCGCTCCACACAGGCCTTCTCGACGTCTGGAAGGCGGTTGGCTGGGGTTGGCTTTCAACCGTTCCTTTCCTTTGCCACAATACTGGCCGCGTGATTTTCGCCAAAGGCTCTTTCAGCGAGTTCAGGGTTGTCAAGTTTGGCGCAGATTTCTTGGGAGTCGCTCTTGGGCCTTTCGCATCCTGTAGGTGCGGCCGTCCTGGAGCACGAACTGGTCTGCTGAGAGCCGTCCGTCTTGGCCGCCCAGGAGCCAGACCGCAATCGGCTCCCCACGGGTTGCTTCCCGAATAGTCTGCCAGACGTCGCCCTCGTAGATGTGGACCTCTCTACTCGGTGGGGAAGTGGAGGTCTTTGGACCAAGCGTGGCCGTTGTGGCAGATGAGTTCTACTTTACCTCTGATTTCAATGCCACCTCTCTGGTACTTTCCGCTGTTATATATGACTTCACCAGCGATGTCTTGCAAGACAATTGCCCGCTTAAGAATTTTTTTTTAGGTTGGCCATATCTTCAACCGAGGCTCCAGTCTCATGGACCCTCTCTTCCCACTTCTGTATTTTCTGGCGCCTTGTGGGTGTTAACCCCTGGCCTCTCAAAGCACCCTCAAAGTGCTCCACAACTCTCTGAGCCACACAGTTGAGGTCGCCATCTCTTAGTGGAGCTAGGTTGGCCGGATCTGGGTCGCTGATTGGGTAGAGGCCGTAGGCAACATCAGTGACGGGATAGGCGTTCTGGTAGAAGATTTTATCGATTCCAGTCAACACGCCAGGTTTTGTGTCCCGTGAGATGTCGACGACAGCCTGTCCCTTCCTTCTCTCCGCACGGACTGGGTCGAATTTATCTTCCAACGACCCAGTCGCCATCCTGTAGCTCACGGCGAAATTTGAGTTTCAGAAGAAACCCATCCTCCGGAAGGCTACCAAGCAGCCTTGCCGCTCTCTCGTCTGTCATACTGGCATCCATACCCATCCGACCCGCTCTGGCATGCATACTGTCGACCCACTCGATATCACCGACGTCAAATGGGTCTTCTTCTTCCACCATCCATGTAGAGAAGACCGCAGCGGCACCATCAACTTCGAACTCTTCTTTGGCGTCGTTAAGAATCTCGATCCACTGGTCGGCTGGAAGCCCCACCGAGTGAGGGACCTGACCATCCAAGTCGGTTAATTGTTGACCCTGTGGGACTGGGTCGGGTATTTCTGCAAGAATCTCATCGATCAGTTCATCCATAGTTGCGGATAGGTATACTACAGTACCATTCAGACGATTCTTGACACCCTAGTTGACTCCAGGTCAACTACATTCAGACATGGAGTCAACTCCTAGTCAACTCCATTTCCTGCTTTTGTTAACTAGGGAGTTAACTTTAGTTAACTCCTAGTTGACTAGAAGTCTTAACAGTTATACAGTAGTACATTTATGGATTAGAACAGGTGAATGAACATGTTACTTAATTTGTTTATTTTATTTATTTATTTTCATCATGCTGATGAAAATGGCATGGCAAAAAAAAAGAAGAATGACAGGTTATATCTCATAATTTCAAAATGATCATTGTTAGCCCTTATCCCGCTGAATAAATTAATTTTACTATACCCATTTCTGGATATCAACCATTCAAATCGTTAAATGTTATGTATTCATTCAATTCACAAATTGGATGAAAAACAGTGTAGATCCTGACCAGATTAAACAGCCCCCGCCCATAGGGGCTTGAAGAAATATATGGGCTGCATGATGCTTCCACGCAGAGCTGAATCCGGCCCGCACATTAGTACTGGTAAACCGCTTAGCGGATCTTAGCCTATCCAGGAACCGCGGTGCGAGGCGGACCTTCCATGCTAATAAACCCTATTGGTTTCATTGGGCGACAGGGCTTGAGATGTCATTTCATCGCAATGTCGGGTAAAAGTCCAACAAAATTGGAAGCAACGTCTCCAAAATGACCTTTACAATGTTGACGGGGATGTTTAACCTCAAATCAAACAAACAAAACCTGACCAGATGGCTTCTTCATAAACCATCTGATCAGGATCTATGCTGTTTGCAAAGTTAGGATTTGTCATGTTCAGCGGGATAAGGGTTAGTAAATTTCTTGTTATACTCGTGGATTTAAGTGCCCCGAAAATCCAGGTATGGACATTTTAGCCTCTCCAGAACAACGGCTCTGTTTATTTTCATTTGTCAAAATGAACTTCAATAAATCTCAGGTTCACACTGATAAGCCTCACTAATTGCCTAAGCATATGGCAACTGAATATTCATTCATGAAAATTTCACTTTTGCAAACAGTGGAGGCTGATCAGGGTCTCCACTGTTTGCTAAAAGTTCAGTCATTCCCCAAATAAACCTTGATGAAAAAACACACCGACACCCCTAAACCTTGAAATGGATCCCTGGTACAAATAAGGAGGAAGATTCCATTTGGTACAAAAAGGGTTCGTACCAAATGAATCTTTCTCCCTACATATAGCCCGAGTCCACCTCAAAGTTCAGGGGTGACAGGTTGTGCCCCCTCAAACTCCATTCGGAAAATGGCTTAACTTTTTGCAAACAGTGTAGGCCCTGATTAGACGCCCCTTTCTGTGGCATCTGATCTGGGCCTGCACTGTTTGCCAATTGCCTGTTTTGGGGTTTCTGGAACAAAATGAACAGATGTGTATACCTTTACTAGGATAAATATTTCAGTCTGGTACTGCACTGTCTAATTTTAAACCTCTAGCATGCTTGGCTGTAATTAGTACTTGTAGTTTTTATTTCATTATTTATTTCAATTAAGTAGAAATATTTATGTTACTATTGTTATTATTATTATTATAATTAATAGTAGTAGTAGCAGTAATATTCACAGGTTTATTTATTGTTATTATTATTATTAATATTAGTAGTAGTAGTGGTAGTAATGTTTTGTTATTTTTTATGTTTATCTCGATTGAGTAATCCATAAGTGGATTATAATGATTAAACCCTTCTTATCAGAAGTCATTATCTGATTTTATCAGATGAATACCATCACGTTAACAGCCTTAATCCCCTGAGGTTCAAGTGGTCATTTATTGGTAGGTGATAAGAGAAATGGTTTGTGATATATGATAACCTGGAGTATTATCATTTTGATTGAGATCTAGCAAAGCAGATGAACTTAGAATCTTCGTTTGCCATAGAAAATATTTTTATTAAAACACACCTATTCAAATTTATTGAAAATTTACCACCTAATAATAGACAAAAAATCAGACAATAAATCTGATTTTTATTTTTATATTTCTGGCAAAAACATACATTGTGGGAACTCGTTATAACCAATATCACAATTTTTAATTTTTTGGTAAATGTTGTTGCGTTTTATTTCTCATTTCCACATTTAGTCCATATATGCCAAGCGTCCCATTTGTGGGACTGCGGCAAAAAGTTTAGACTCAGATTGGATGCCCCGTCAATACTATTTAAGTCATTTTGAAACGGACCCCTCCAAACTTATAAAGTAGAAGATTCCACTGTCATATACGGGTTAAAGAAAGGTAATATCGAATATCACAAGCTTGGGCACATAACTTAATACAACTTAATACTGTAGAAACTTATGCGTGGACAGTGAAGAATCAGATCACGGTGTTTTTTGTTGTTTTTTTTACTTGAGATCTAATGTCCCTATCAACAATATGTCATTTTGGAGACGCTGCTTCCAATTTTATGGGGCTTTTACCAGACATTGAGATGAAATGACACTTTACCTGGGCATGCTTAGTCCTTCTATATTCACATTAGAAAATATTTTGGCTCTGAAAATATTTTAGAAAACAGATACACAGTTTCTGGAGAAATCCCGGACTCAAAAGAAATATAGAAAAGATGGTTGATAAAATATAGAATCATTACAAAAACACGCCTGTTCAAATACTTTGTAAATTTTACCCACGAAAAAAAAGAATGTTTTCAGATAAAACAAAAGATATTTGTCTTATTTCTGCACAAAATATAGATTGTGGGTACTCGATAGAACCGCCTCAATAAGGGAGTTGTAACGAGTACCCAAAATCTATGTTTTTAAGCAGAAATATGAAAAAATAAGGTTTATCCACGTAAAACCCAGTTTAAAAAAAAAATGGGGTTTGAGGGGTCAGAATTGTAAAGGCATTTTCTTTTGTAATTAGATATGAACTTTTATTACAGTGTGTAGGTATTGTGGGTTTTATATCTCCTGAATTCATCACCTGAAATGAACACCCCTAAATTCCACTTTATATAGAGCAATTTGGGGTTTACGGGGGTATACATTATTTTTTTCTTATTTCTGTTCCATGAGATATGTTGTGGGTACTCGTTAGAACCGTCACGCTGAGGCGGTTCAAACGAGTACCTACAACCTATGTTTGCAGTATAAATAAGAAAAATATCACTGATTTTCACCAGAAAAGAAGTCATTTTGAAGATATAAAAGATTGCGCTATGATGCACTAATGTGTTATCGTAATGTATCCGAATTCTGTTTTCAAGCACAGTAAATCAGATTCTGTATACACCGGGTAAACTGATTCAATATGCCCTTCATTGTAATAAAACACCAGAGTAATATTACCCAAGGCAATTTATTAATGAGTGAAAGATGTTAATATGCAGCGCATGTCCCATGTTTGTTTAACAATAAACACTAACCGGTACACTTGTTACCTACCTGTAGATTTAACAGGATTAACACATAAGACGTCAATCACAACAATTATCATCTGCTTTGTCGTCTGCTGTTAACTTTGAAATTCATTTTTACAGTGTGGACCCAGATCAGACTGCTCCTCCAGGAGCTTTATGATCAGGGTCTACTCTGTTTTGCCTGCAAGAAGGTGCAGCAGACAACATAAAGAGACAGCATTTTTTAAAAACAATTCTTGGCATCTTAAGGGTTAATTCATGATATTCATCAATGCCAACTATTTTTTAAGGCTATGGCCCCCTCAAGATGATTTCACTTATTTCTAGGCGATTCATTATGTTAACAAGTGAACACCCCACAAACTCCACTTTATATGCAGAAAACTGGGCTTTAGAGAGGTTTATACTGTTTCTTGTTTCTGCTCTAAGACATGTTGTGGGTTCTCGGTGAGGCAGTTCTAACAAGCACCCACAACCTGTATGTCATACAGATGTTTTTATTTTAATTGTTAATTAGAGGTGGACGAAAACTGGAGTAACCGGAACAAATGCTTGACCTATTATAGAGAAATAGATAGATAACACAGTAGATGTGTAAATGTATTAAAAAGAAAGAAAAGTAAAAGGAATTCGCTTTATGAAAACATGAAATATAAATCAATTGAATTTAAAAAAAAAAATTGATTTGTATTTCATCTTATGAAATTTGTGAAAGGTTTCCCATTCTTGCTCCAAAACATTTTTAGATATTTTTTATCTGTTATTAAGACAATATATTATTATTAAGACCACATCTGGTCAGCCAAAAATGTGGTCTTAATATAGGAAATTAAATGTACATTTAATTAATTACTCATTTGATAGTAGAAACCATGCAAAACTTAATTTTCAGTTATGAAATTATATGCAAATCAAATCTCAGATAAGAGTTTGATGACTGGACAAAGGATTAGTTAACTCCATGTCAACTCCCTAGTGAACTATAGTTAACTAGGGAGTGAACTTGTAGTCAACTCTAGGGTCCAAATGTAGTCTGAATGTAGTCAACTCCAAGTTAACTTGGTGTAAAGATTTGTCTGAATGGTACTGTAGTTATCAAATTATTCTCTAATTAAAAATAATT
The DNA here is from genome assembly GCA_963580285.1 of Lucinisca nassula. Taxonomy (NCBI): domain Eukaryota; kingdom Metazoa; phylum Mollusca; class Bivalvia; order Lucinida; family Lucinidae; genus Lucinisca; species Lucinisca nassula. The sequence continues at coordinate 46,631,580 of OY757018.1, read as the reverse complement.
AGTCTCTTAATTTGGTAGTGGGATAATCACTATTCTCTAAGTGGAAATATCGATGGCGGCTAGACGCTTAATTTCCTTCTGCACCGCTATGGTTGCCTCGGACTGGGTCGGGCTCTGCAAGGATTTGATTGATCAGTTCTTCCATAGTTGCGGTTGCGGATAGGTATACCAGTTATCAAATTATTTTCTAATAGGAAATATCGATATCAGACAAACGCTTAAATTCCTTCTTCACCGCTATGGTTGCACGGCTCCGCACACTTGCATACCCATGCGACCAACAAAGTCGGTGTTTGTTAGTAACCCCAACCCCACAAACCTCGCATGGTCGCGTGCATGAACCCTTGCGGAGACGCATGCGGTAGGTTTTACAGTACTCTTCCATACAACTCTTACCACAGGACTCAACCGAGTCCAAAGTCAACCACTTACAATTGTTGCGTCCCTTAGGCATGATTAAGAATGAACGTTAAAACCGGTATGTCTTTTGCAACTATTTGTCTAAATAGGTTACTTCCTTATCCCGAGGGCCGAAGCCGAACTCGGCCCCAAACTCCTCCGCCAGCCACAGGATCGCATCGAGCCCTGCGCGCTGGGCGTCCGGAAGGGGCTTGAGACCCACCAGCTCGGTCCACCGGGAGTTGACCAGGACCGAAAGATATTTGCGGGTAACCCGGGGGGGGGGGTGGGGGCTTCGAAATCTCGAGCTTCCAGAATATTGACCTTCCCACGGTAAAAGATGTTGACCCGGACCTTTTTCGTTTTGGCCTCCCCGGCTGGGCACACGAACTTGAACGAAAGGTTCTGACCGTCCTGGGGGGTGGGGGGCCTTGATTTCACGGATCGGGTACGGTCCACACCCTTCTTCTTTGGTGCGCCCCAGGTGTTCGACGATGCGCGCCAGGTTGAGGACGACTCGCTCGGTCTGGCAGTTCAGATGGAACTTGAAGTTCACCATGATCGGTCGCGACCCGACCACGGCGACCGGGCTGGCAGGATCTGTCCCCACCCCTGCCTCCGTCAAGAAGCGAGTCAACAGGGTCGCAACAAAAACGCCGTCTGAAAAGTCGAAGCAAACGACCACTGGGACTTGTACGTGCCCAGTCGTTGGGAAAGATTTGACGGCATAATACTTTCCGTGAATCTCTTCGAGGAGGGTTCTGACCAGGGCGGGGGGGGGGGGGGCGCATCCTCGGCTCGAGGGTGGAGTTGAAGCAGGTCGTGTCGCCCTGGGGTTACCGTTGGCGGCCGCTGCGCGCCGGCCGCCGGCCGGCCTGGGCCGGGGCCTTCAAGAACTGATCGAAGCCGGGGGCGCAGAAGTGGCCATAGTTGCTGTTTAATGCCTTGACGGCCCCTCCCAGACCCGCGGCAATCCGAAAGCCGAGGATGTCCGTGAGCTCGTTGTGGGGGCGGCCGATGTTGCTGATCAGGGCTTCGAAGGTGAACGTGAACATTGTCAGGGGTGAGAAGGGCTAGGTGGGCCGCCCGGGGGAGCGGACGCCGCTGGGGCAGAGATGGGCCATCGTTTAGTGCACGGCTTCGACGCCTTCAGTTTGCGCCTAATTTACATGTATATCTTTTGATACTACTTGTCTAAATAGGTTACTTCCTTATCCCGGACCCAAGGCCGGCGAGGGTAGTGGGCCGCCCCTGGGGCTCTGGGGGTTTGCCTATACGAGGCACTCGCCGAGTGCCCTTAGTATGTCGCAGCCAGTTGGGGTGGAATTTTTTAAGAGTTGGGAGGCTTAATTTGCCAAATGGAAAATATTGATGTTTGGGTTGGGAGGCTTAATTTACCAAAAAGAGAATATATTTGGGTCGAAATGGGGTGGGAAGCTTAATGGGTTGAATGGGGTTTTCATGGCTGAAACAAAACGTGCATTCACCCTCCCTGCTGCTCTTTATGCCCACCTTTTTCTCGGATGTCCACTTTTTTACTCGGATTGTTGTCTTATCTATTTTTCTTTCACGTCAGTGTACATTTATCTTCGTGACTATCCTTATCACGCACATCTTCTTCATTCAAGGACAGGTACCTTTTCAATCCTTTTCACGCACATCTTCTTTTTTCATTCCTTTTTTTTGTATTTCTTTGTGTCCACGTTTTTCACGCATGTCCACGTTTTTCACGGATTGTTGCCTTACCCATTTTTCTTTCACGTCAGTCTACATTTTTCTTCGGGATTATCCTTTTCACGCGCATCTTCTTCTTTCTCGGACTGGTACCTTTTCAACCCTTTTCACGCACATCCATCGTTTTCGTTCCTTTCTTTTGTATTTCTGTATGTCCTCTTTTTTCACGCATGTCCACTTTTTTCACGGATTGTTGCCTTATATGTATTTCTCTCACGTCAGTGAACATTTTTCTTCGTGATTATCCTTTTCACGCACATCTTCTTCTTTCACGTACTGGTACCTTTACAAGCCTTTTCATGCACATCTTCTTTTTTCATTCCTTTTCTTTGGTACCTTTTCAACCCTTTTCACGCACATCTTCTTTTTTCATTCCTTTCCTTTGTATTTCTATATGTCCACTTTTTTCACGCATGTCCACTTTTTTCACGGATTGGTGCCTAATCTAATTTTCTTTCATGTCAGTCTACATTTTTCTTCGGGATTATCCTTATCACGCACATCTTCTTCTTTCTCGGACTGGTACCATATCAACCCTTTTCACCGGCCCCGATAGCTCAGTTGGTAGAGTGTCCGCTCCGGGGAACGGGAGGTCCCGGGTTCGATCCCGGGCCGCGACATACCGAAGTCCTTAAGAATGGTACTAGCTGCTCCTCGCTTGGCACTCAGATTTACGGGGTAGAGCTAGGACTGGTCGACCCAGTGCCAGAATAATGTGACTGGGTGTGGTATCATGTAATTTGTCTAAGACATGATACTTCAGTGAGGCAGAACTATAAAAGTGTGCATTGAGCTCCCTATCGCAACCAAACACCGTTGTGATATGACTGAAAAATTGTTGTAAGCAACGTTGAACCCGAATTCACACACTCACCCCTTTTGCACGCACATCCATCTTTTTCATTCTTTTATTTTGCATTTCATTATGTCCACTTCTTTCAAGCATGTCCAATTTTTCAGGGATTGTTGCTTTATCTGTTTTCCTTTCACGTAAGTGTACATTTTTCTTCGTGAGTGTCCTTTTCTCGCACATCTTCTGCTTTCACGGACTAGAACCTTTTCAACCCTTTTCACGCACATCTTCTTTTTTCATTCCTTTCTTTTGTATTTCTTTATGTCCACTTTTTCACGGATGTCCACTTTTTTCACGGATTTTGCCTTATCTATTTTTCTTTCACGTTAGTGTACATTTTTCTTCGTCATTATCCTTATTACGCACTTCTTCTATAACGGACAGGTACCTTTTCAACCCTTTTCACGCACATCTTCTTTTTTCATTCCTTTCCTTTGTATTACTGTATGTCTACTTTTTTCACGCCTGTCCACTTTTTCACGGATTGGTGCCTTATCTATTTTTCTTTCACGTCAGTGTACATTTTTCTTCGTGATTATCATTTTCACGCGCATCTTCTACTTTCTCGGACAGGTACCTTTTCAACCTTTTTTCACGCACATCCATCATTTTTCATTCCTTCATTTTGCATTTCTTGATGTCCACTTTTTTCACGGATTGTTACCATATCTGTTTTTCTTTCACGTCAGTGTACATTTATCTTCGGGATTATCATTTTCACGCACATCTTCTTCTTTCTCGGACTGTTACCTTTTAAACACTTTTCACGCACATCCTTTTTTTTCCTTCCTTTACTTTGCATTTCTTTATGTCCACTTTTTTCACGCATGTCCACTTTTTTCAACCCTTTTCACGTGCATCTTTTTTCATTCCTTTTCTTTGTATTTCTTTATGTCCACTTTTTTCACGGGTGTCCACTTTTTTCATGGATAGTTGCCTTTTCTATTTTTCTTTCACGTCAGTGTACATTTCCTTCGTGATTATCCTTATCACGCATATCTTCTTCTTTCACGGGCAGGTACCTTCTCAACCCTTTTCACACACATCTTTTTTCATTCCTTTTCTTTGTATTTCTTTATGTCCACTTTTTTTCACGGATTGTTGCCTTATCTATTTTTCTTTCACGTCACTTTGCATATTTCTTCGTGATTATCCTTATCACGCACAGCTTATTCTTTCACGGGCTGGTACATTTTCAACCCTTTTCACGCACATCTTCTTTTTTCATTCCTTTACTTTATATTTCTTTATGACTACTTTTTTCACGCCTGTCCACTTTTGTCACGGATTGGTGCCTTATATATTATTCTTTCACGTCAGTCTACATTTTTCTTCGGGATTATTCTTTTCACGCGCATCTTCTTCTTTCTCGGGCAGGTACCTTTTCAACTTTTTTCACGCACATAAATCTTTTTTCATTCCTTTATTTTGCATTTCTTTATGTCAACTTTTTCTTACGCATCTCCACTTTTTTCACGGATTGTTGCTTTACCTATTTTTCTTTCACGTCAGTCTACATTTTTCTTCGGGATTTTCCTTTTCACGCGCATCTTCTTCTTTCTCGGACTGGTAAATTTTCAACCCTTTTCACGCACATCAATATTTTTCATTCCTTTATTTTGTATTTCTTTATGTCCACCTTTTTCACGCATGTCCACTTTTTACACGGATTGTTGCCTTATCTGTTTTTCTCTCACGTCAGTGAACAATTTCTTCGTAATTATCCTTTTAACGCACTTCTTCTGCTTTCACGTACTGGTACCTTTTCAACCCTTTTCACGCACATCTTTTTTCATTCCTTTCCTTTGTATTTCTATATGTCCACTTTTTTCACGGATGTCCACTTTTTTCTAGGATTGTTGTCTTATCTATGTGTCTTTCACTTAAGTGTACATTTTTGTTCGTGATTATCCTTATCACGCACATCTTCTTCTTTCACGGACAGGTACCTTTTCAACCGTTTTCATGCTCATCTTCTTTCATTCCTTTTCTTTGTAATTCTTCAAGTCCACTTTTTTCACGCATGTCCACTTTTTTCACGGATTGGTGCCTAATCTATTTTTCTTTCATGTCAGTCTACATTTTTCTTCGGGATTATCCTTATCACGCACATCTTCTTTCTCGGACCGGTACCATATCAACCCTTTTCAACGGCCCCGATAGCTCAGTTGGTAGAGTGTCCCCTCCGGGGAACGGGAGGTCCCGGATTCGATCCCGGGCCGCGACATACCAAAGTCGTTAAGAATGGTACTAGCTGCTCCTCGCTTGGCACTCAGATTTACGGGGTAGAGCTACGACCGTTCGACCCAGTGCCAGAATAATGTGACTGGGTGTGGTATCATGTAATGTGTCTAGGACATGATACTTCAGTGAGGCAACACTATATTAGTGAGCACTGAGCTCTCTGTCGCAACCAAACACCGCCGTGATATGACTGAAAAATTGTTGTATGCGACGTTGAACCCGAATTCACACACTCACCCCTTTTGCACGCACATCCATCTTTTTAGGACCCCGTACTGAAAGTGTGGGTGCCCTATAGTAATCACTCTGTCCGTCCGTCTGTCTGTCTGTCTGTCTGTCCGTTTTTAACATCAACATTTCCCTACTCCTCTGCTAGCGCTGCCGGGCCCTAGTCAGTTTCACTGACAGCTCTAGTTCATTCTTTGCTTTTGCATTTCATTATGTCCACTTCTTTCACGCATGTCCACGTTATCAGGGAATGTTGCCTTTTCTGTTTTCCTTTCACGTAAGTGTACATATTTCTTCGTGAGTGTCCTTTTCTCGCACATCTTCTGCTTTCACGGACTGGAAACTTTTCAACCCTTTTCACGCACATCTTTTTTTCATTCCTTTCCTTTGTATTTCTTTATGTCCACTTTTTCACGGATGTGCACTTTTTTCACGGATTGTTGCCTTATCTATTTTTTCTTTCACGTCAGTGTACATTTTTGTTCGTCATTATCCTTATCACGCACTTCTTCTTTAACGGACAGGTACCTTTTCAACCCTTTTCACGCACATCTTCTTTTTTCATTCATTTCCTTTGTATTACTTAATGTTTACTTTTTTCACGCCTGTCCACTTTTTTCACGGATTGGTGCCTAATCTATTTTTCTTTCACGTCAGTGTACATTTTTCTTCGTGATTCTCCATTTCACGCGCATCTTCTCCTTTCTCGGACAGGTACCTTTTCAACCCTTTTTCACGCACATCCATCATTTTTCATTCCTTCATTTTGCATTTCTTGATGTCCACTTTTTTCACGGATGTCCTTTTTTTCACGGATTGTTACCATATCTGTTTCTCTTTCACGTCAGTGTACATTTATCTTCGGGATTATCATTTTCACGCACATCTTCTTCTTTCTCGGACTGTTGCCTTTTTAACGCTTTTCACGCACATCCTTCTTTTTCCTTCCTTTACTTTGCATTTCTTTATGTCCACTTTTTCACGGATTGTTGCCTTATCTGATTTTCTTCCACGTCAGTGTACATTTTTCTTCTTGATAATCCTTTTCACGCACATCTTCTGCTTTCACGGACTGGTACACGCGCATCTTTTTTCATTCCTTTTCTTTGTATTTCTTTATGTCCACATTTTTCACGGAGGTACACTTTTTTCATGGATAGTTGCCTTATCTATTTTTCTGTCACGTCAGTGTACATTTCCTTCGTGATTATCCTTATCACGCACATCTTCTTCTTTCACGGGCAGGTACCTTCTCAACCCTTTACACGCACATCTGTTTTCATTCCTTTTCTTTGTATTTCTTTTTGTCCACTTTTTTCACACATGTCCACTTTTTTCACAGATTGTTGCCTTATCTATTTTTCTTTCACGTCACTGTACATTTTTCTTCGTGATTTTCCTTATCACTCAGCTTCTTCTTTCACGGGCTGGTACATTTTCAACCCTTTCACGCACATCTTCTTTTTCATTCCTTTTCTTTATATTTCTTTATGACTACTTTTTTCACGCCTGTGCACTTTTGTCACGGATTGGTGCCTTATATTTTATTCTTCCACGTCAGTCTACATTTTTCTTCGGGATTATTCTTTTCACGCGCATCTTCTTCTTTCTCGGACAGGTACATTTGCAACCTTTTTCCACACATAAATCTTTTTTCATTCCTTTATTTTGCATTTCTTAATGTCAACTTTTTTCAAGCAACTCCACTTTTTTCACGGATTGTTGCCTTACCTATTTTTCTTTCACGTCAGTCTACATTTTTCTTCGGGATAATCCTTTTCACGCGCATCTTCTTCTTTCTCGGACTGGTAAATTTTCAACCCTTTTCACGCACATCAATCTTTTTCATTCCTTTATTTTGTATTTCTTTATGTCCACCTTTTTCACGCATGTCCACTTTTTTCCCGGATTGTTGCCTTATCTGTTTTTCTCACACGTCAGTGAACATTTGTCTTCTTGATTATCCTTTTCACGCACTTCTTCTGCTTTCTCTTACTGGTACCTTTTCAACCCTTTTCACGCACATCTTCTTTTTTCATTCCTTTCCTTTGTAATTCTGTATGTCCACTTTTTTCACGGATGTCCACTTTTTTCTAGGATTGTTGTTTTATCTATGTTTCTTTCACGTACGTGAACATTTTTGTTCGTGATTATCTTATCACGCACATCTTCTTCTTTCACGGACAGGTACCTTTTCAACCCTTTTCACGCACATCTTCTTTCATTCCTTTTCTTTGTAATTTTTTTATGTCCTTTTTTCACGCATGTCCACTTTTTTCACGGATTGGTGCCTAATCTATTTTTCTTTCACGTCAGTCTACATTTTTCTTCGGGATTATCCTTATCACGCACATCTTCTTCTTTCTCGGACTGGTACCATTTCAACCCTTTTCACCGGCCCCGATAGCTCAGTTGGTAGAGTGTCAGATCCGGGTCACGGGAGGTCCCGGGTTCGATCCCAGGCCGCGACATACCAAAGTCCTTAAGAATGGTACTAGCTGCTCCTCGCTTGGCACTCAGATTTACGGGGTAGAGCTAGGACTGGTCGACCCAGTGCCAGAATAATGTGACTGGGTGTGGTATCATGTAATGTGTCTAGGACATGATACTTCAGTGAGGCAGCAAAATCAAAAAGAGCATTGAGCTCCCTGTCGCAACCAAACACCGTCGTGATATGACTATCAGGGATTGTTGCCTTATCTGTTTTCCTTTCACGTAAGTGTACATATTTCTTCGTGAGTGTCCTTATCCTTATCACAAACTTCCTCTTTAACGGACAGGTACCTTTTCAACCCTTTACACGCACATCTTCTTTTTTCATTCCTTTCTTTTGTATTACTTTATGTCTACTTTTTTCACGCCTGTCCACTTTTTTCGTGGATTGGTGCCTTATCTATTTTTCTTACACGTCAGTGTACATTTATCTTCGGGATTATCATTTTCACGCACATCTTCTTCTTTCTCGGACTGTTACCTTTTTAACACTTTTCACGCACATCCATCTTTTTCCTTCCTTACTTTGTTTTTTTTTTATGTCCACTTTTTTCACGCATGTCCACTTTTTTCACGGATTGTTGCCTTATCTGATTTTCTTCCACGTCAGTGTACATTTTTCTTCTTGATTCTCCTTTTCACGCACATCTTCTGCTTTCATGGGCTGGTACCTTTAAAACCCTTTTCACGCGCATCTTTTTTCATTCCTTTTCTTTGTATTTCTTTATGTCCACTTTTTTTCACGGGTGTCCACTTTTTTTCAAGAATAGTTGCCTTATCTATTTTTCTTTCACGCCAGTGTACATTTCTTTCGTGATTATTCTTATCACGCACATCTTCTTTCACGAGCAGGTACCTTCTCAACCCTTTACACGCACATCTTTTTTCATTCCCTTTCTTTGTATTTCTTAATATCCACTTTTTTTCACGCATGTGCACTTTTTTTCACGGTTTGTTGCCTTATCTATTTTTCTTTCACGTCACTGTACATTTTTCTTCGTGATTATCATTATCACGCACAGCTTCTTCTTTCACGGCCTGTACATTTGCAACCCTTTTCACGCACATCTTCTTTTTCATTCCTTTTCTTTATATTTCTTTATGACCACTTTTTTCACGCCTGTCCACTTTTGTCACGGATTGTTGCCTTATATATTATTCTTTCACGTCAGTCTACATTTTTCTTCGGGATTATTCTTTTCACGCGCATCTTCTTCTTTCTCGGACAGGTACCTTTTCAACCTTTTTCACGCACATAAATTTTTTTTCATTCCTTTATTTTGCATTTCTTTATGTCAACTTTTTTCACGCATCTCCACTTTTTTCACGGATTGTTGCTTTACCTATTTTTCTTTCACGACAGTCTACATTTTTCTTCGGGATTATCCTTTTCACGCGCATCTTCTTCTTTCTCGGACTGGTAAATTTTCAACCCTTTTCACGCACATAAATCTTTTTCATTCCTTCATTTTGTAATTCTTTATGTCCACCTTTTTCACGCATGTCCACTTTTTTCACGGATTGTTGCCTTATCTGTTTTCTCTCACGTCAGTGAACATTTTTCTTCGTAATTATCCTTTTCACGCACTTCTTCTGCTTTCACGTACTGGTACCTTTTCAACCCTTTTTACGCACATCTTTTTTCATTCCTTTCCTTTGTATTTCTATATGTCCACTTTTTTCACGGATGTCCACTTTTTTCTAGGATTGTTGTCTTATCTATGTGTCTTTCACGTAAGTGTAAATTTTTGTTCGTGATTATCATTATCACGCACATCTTCTTTCAAGGACAGGAACCTTTTCAACCCTTTTCACGCACATCTTCTTCCATTCCTTTTCTTTGTAATTCTTTATGTCCATTTTTTCACGCATGTCCACTTTTTTCACGGATTGGTGCCTAATCTAATTTTCTTTCACTTCAGTCTACATTTTTCTTCGGGATTATCCTTATCACGCACATCTTCTTGTTTCTAGCACTGGAACCATTTCAACCCTTTTCACCGGCCCCGATTGCTCAGTTAGTAGAGTGTCCGCTCCGGGGAACGGGGGTCACGGGTTCGATCCCGGGTCGCGACATACCAAAGTCGTTAAGAATGGTACTAGCTGCTCCTCGCTTGGCACTCAGATTTACGGGGTAGAGCTACTACTGGTCGACCCAGTGTCAGGATAATGTGAATTGGTTTGGAATCATTTAATGTGTCTGGGACATGATACTTCAGCGAGGCAGCACAATAAAAGTGAGCATTGAGCTTCCTGTCGCAACCAAACACCGTCGTGATATGACTAAAAAAATCGTTGAAAGCGACGTTAAACCCGAATTCACACACTCAACCCTTTTCACGCACATCAATCTTTTTCATTCTTTTATTTTGCATTTCATTATGTCCACTTATTTCACGCATGTCTACTTTTTCAAGAATTGTTGCCTTATCTGTTTCCCTTTCACGTCAGTGTACATTTTTCTTCGTGAGTGTCCTTTTCTCGCACATCTTCTGTTTCACGGACTGGAACATTTTCAACCCTTTATCCGCACATCTTCTTTTTCAATTCCTTTCCTTTGTATTTCTTTATGTCCACTTTTTCACGAATGTCCACTTCTTTCACGGATTGTTGCCTTATCTATTTTTCTTTCACGTCAGTGTACATTTTTCTTCGTGATTATCCTTATCACGCACATCTTCTTTCACGGCCAGGTACCTTTTCAACCCTTTTCAAGCACATCTTCCCGCCCCCGCCCATAGGGGCTTGAAGAAATATATGGGCTGCACGATGCTTCCACGCAGAGCTGAATCCGGCCCGCACACTAGTACTGGTAAACCGCTTAGAGGATCTAAGCCTGTCCAGGAACCGCAGTGGGAGGCGGACCGTCCATGCTAATAAACACTATTGGTTTCATTGGGCGACAGGGCTTGAGATGTCATTTCATCTCATTGTCGGGTAAAAGTCCCACAAAATTGGAAGCAACGTCTCCAAAATGACCTTTACAGTGTTGACGGGGACGTTAAACCTCAAATCAAACAAACAAACAAACAAACAAAATCAAGCACATCTTTTTTCATTCCTTTTCTTTGTATTTCTTTATGTCTACGTTTTTCACGCCTGAACACTTTTTTTCACGGATTGGTGCCTTATCTATTTTTCTTTTACGTCAGTGTACATTTTTCTTCGTGATTATCCTTTTTACGCGCATCTTCTTCTTTCTCGGACAGGTACCTTTTCAACCCTTTTTCACGCACATCCATCTTTTTTTTTTCATTCCTTCATTTTGCATTTCTTGATGTCCATTTTTTTTTCACGGATGTTCACTTTATTCACGGATTGTTACCATATCTGTTTTTCTTTCACGTCAGTGTACATTTATCTTCGAGAATCCTTTGCACGCACATCTTCTTATTTCGCGGACTAGTACCTTTTTAACACTTTTCACGCACATCCATCTTTTTCCTTCCTATATTTTTTCATTTCTTTATGTCAACTTTTTTCACGCATGTCCACTTTTTTCACGGATTGTTGCCTTATCTGATTTTCTTCCTCGTCAGTGTACATTTTTCTTCTTGATAATTCTTTTTACTCACATCTTCTGCTTTTACGGACTGGTACCTTTACAACCCTTTTCACGCACATCTTTTTTCATTCCTTTTCTTTGTATTTCTTTATGTCCACTTTTTCACAGATGTCCACTTTTTTCAAGGATAGTTGCCTTATCTATTTTTCTTTCACGTCAGTGTACATTTCCTTCGTGATTATCCTTATCACGCACATCTTCTTTCACGGACAGGTACCTTCTCAACCCTTTACACGCACATCTTCTTTTTTCATTCCTTTTCTTTGTATTTCTTTACGTCCACTTTTTTCACGCATGTCCTCTTTTTGCACGGATTGTTGCCTTATCTGTTTTCTTTCACGTCAGTGTAGATTTATCTTCGGAATTATCCTTTTCACGCACATCTTCTTCTTTCACGTACTGGTACCTTTTCAACCCTTTTCATGCACATCTTCTTTTTTTCATCCATTTTCTTTGTATTTTTTTATGTCCACTGTTTTCACGCCCGTCCACTTTTTTCACGGTTTGGTGCCTTATCTATTTTCTTTCACGTCAGTCTACATTTTAATTCGGGATTATCCTTTTAACGCGCATCTTCCTCTTTCTCGGACTGGTACCTTTTCAACCCTTTTCACGCACATCAATCTTTTTTTTATTCCTTTATTTTGCAGTTCTTTATGTCCATTTTTTTTCATGCATGTCCACTATTTTCACGGATTGTTGCCTTGTCTATTTTTCTTTCACGTCACTGTACATTTTTCTTCGTGATTATCATTATCACGCACAGCTTCTTCTTTCACGGCCTGTACATTTGCAACCCTTTTCACGCACATCTTCTTTTTTCATTCCTTTTCTTTATATTTCTTTATGACCACTTTTTTCACGCCTGTCCACTTTTGTCACGGATTGTTGCCTTATATATTATTCTTTCACGTCAGTCTACATTTTTCTTCGGGATTATTCTTTTCACGCGCATCTTCTTCTTTCTCGGACAGGTACCTTTTCAACCTTTTTCACGCACATAATTTTTTTTTCATTCCTTTATTCTGCATTTCTTTATGTCAACTTTTTTCACGCATCTCCACTTTTTTCACGGATTGTTGCTTTACCTATTTTTCTTTCACGACAGTCTACATTTTTCTTCGGGATTATCCTTTTCACGCGCATCTTCTTCTTTCTCGGATTGGTAAATTTTCAACCCTTTTCACGCACATAAATCTTTTTCATTCCTTCATTTTGTATTTCTTTATGTCCACCTTTTTCACGCATGTCCACCTAATTCACGGATTGTTGCCTTATCTGTTTTCTCTCACGTCAGTGAACATTTTTCTTCGTAATTATCCTTTTCACGCACTTCTTCTGCTTTCACGTACTGGTACCTTTTCAACCCTTTTTACGCACATCTTTTTTCATTCCTTTCCTTTGAATTTCTATATGTCCACTTTTTTCACGGATGTCCACTTTTTTCTAGGATTGTTGTCTTATCTATGTGTCTTTCACGTAAGTGTAAATTTTTGTTCGTGATTATCCTTATCACGCACATCTTCTTTCAAGGACAGGAACCTTTTCAACCCTTTTCACGCACATCTTCTTCCATTCCTTTTCTTTGTAATTCTTTATGTCCATTTTTTCACGCATGTCCACTTTTTTCACGGATTGGTGCCTAATCTAATTTTCTTTCACTTCAGTCTACATTTTTCTTCGGGATTATCCTTATCACGCACATCTTCTTGTTTCTCGCACTGGAACCATTTCAACCCTTTTCACCGGCCCCGATAGCTCAGTTAGTAGAGTGTCCGCTCCGGGGAACGGGGGTCACGGGTTCGATCCCGGGTCGCGACATACCAAAGTCGTTAAGAATGGTACTAGCTGCTCCTCGCTTGGCACTCAGATTTACGGGGTAGAGCTACTACTGGTCGACCCAGTGTCAGGATAATGTGAATTGGTGTGGAATCATTTAATGTGTCTGGGACATGATACTTCAGCGAGGCAGCACAATAAAAGTGAGCATTGAGCTTCCTGTCGCAACCAAACACCGTCGTGATATGACTAAAAAATCGTTGAAAGCGACGTTAAACCCGAATTCACACACTCAACCATTTTCACGCACATCCATCTTTTTCATTCTTTTATTTTGCATTTCATTATGTCCACTTATTTCACGCATGTCTACTTTTTCAAGAATTGTTGCCTTATCTGTTTCCCTTTCACGTCAGTGTACATTTTTCTTCGTGATTATCCTTTTTACGCGCATCTTCTTCTTTCTCGGACAGGTACCTTTTCAACCCTTTTTCACGCACATCCATCTTTTTTTTTCATTCCTTCATTTTGCATTTCTTGATGTCCATTTTTTTTCACGGATGTTCACTTTATTCACGGATTGTTACCATATCTGTTTTTCTTTCACGTCAGTGTACATTTATCTTCGAGAATCCTTTGCACGCACATCTTCTTATTTCGCGGACTAGTACCTTTTTAACACTTTTCACGCACATCCATCTTTTTCCTTCCTATATTTTTTCATTTCTTTATGTCAACTTTTTTCACGCATGTCCACTTTTTTCACGGATTGTTGCCTTATCTGATTTTCTTCCTCGTCAGTGTACATTTTTCTTCTTGATAATTCTTTTTACTCACATCTTCTGCTTTTACGGACTGGTACCTTTACAACCCTTTTCACGCACATCTTTTTTCATTCCTTTTCTTTGTATTTCTTTATGTCCACTTTTTTCACGGATGTCCACTTTTTTCAAGGATAGTTGCCTTATCTATTTTTCTTTCACGTCAGTGTACATTTCCTTCGTGATTATCCTTATCACGCACATCTTCTTTCACGGACAGGTACCTTCTCAACCCTTTACACGCACATCTTCTTTTTTCATTCCTTTTCTTTGTATTTCTTTACGTCCACTTTTTTCACGCATGTCCTCTTTTTGCACGGATTGTTGCCTTATCTGTTTTCTTTCACGTCAGTGTAGATTTATCTTCGGAATTATCCTTTTCACGCACATCTTCTTCTTTCACGTACTGGTACCTTTTCAACCCTTTTCATGCACATCTTCTTTTTTTCATCCATTTTCTTTGTATTTTTTTATGTCCACTGTTTTCACGCCCGTCCACTTTTTTCACGGTTTGGTGCCTTATCTATTTTCTTTCACGTCAGTCTACATTTTAATTCGGGATTATCCTTTTAACGCGCATCTTCCTCTTTCTCGGACTGGTACCTTTTCAACCCTTTTCACGCACATCAATCTTTTTTTTATTCCTTTATTTTGCAGTTCTTTGTGTCCATTTTTTTCACGCATGTCCATTTTTTTCACGGATTGTTGCCTTATCTGTTTTTCTTTCACGCTTGTGTACAATTTGTTTCGAGATTATCCTTTTCACGCACATCTTCTGCTTTTACGGACTGGTACCTTTTCAACCATTTTCGAGCACATCTTTTTTCATTCCTTCCCTTTTTGTTTCTTTATGTCCACTTTTTTTACGGATGTCCACTTTTTCACGCGTTGTACTTACCTTTTTTTCTTTCACGTAAGTGTACTTTTATCTTCGTGATTATCCTTATCACGAACATGTTCTTTCACGGGCAGGTACCTTTTCAACACTTTTCACGCACATCTTTTTTCATTCCTTTACTTTGTATTTCTTTATGTCCACTTTGTTCACATATGTCTACTTTTTCACGGATTGTTGCCTTTTCATTTTTTTTCTTTTATGTCAGTGTATATTTTTCTTCGTGATTATCCTTTTCACGCACATCTTCTTTTTTCATTCCTTTCCTTTGTATTTCTTTATGTCCACTTTTTTCACTGATGTCCACTTTTTCACCGATTGGTGCCTTATCTATTTTTCTTTATCGTCAAACTACATTATTCTTCGGGATTATCCTTTTCACGCGCATCTTCTTCTTTCTCGAACTGGTACCTTTTCAACCCTTTTCACGCACATCCATTTTTTTCATTCCTTTATTTGGCATTTCTTTATGTCCACGTTTTTCACGGATGTCCACTTTTTCACGGATTGGTACCTTATCTATTTGTCTTTCACATCAGTGTACATTTATCTTCGGGATTATTCTTTTCACGCACATCTTCTTCTTTCACAGACTGGTACCTTTTCAACCCTTTTCACGCACATCTTTTTTCATACCTTTTCTTCGTATTTCTTTATGTCCAATTTTTCACGCATGTACACTTTTTTCACGGAATGTTGCCTTATCTATTTTTCTTTCACGTCAGTGTACATTTATCTTCGTGATTATCCTTTTCACGCTCATCTTCTTCTTTCACGGACTGGTACCTTTTCAACCCTTTTCACGCATATCTTCTTTTTTCATTCCTTTTCTTTGTATTTCTTTATGTCTACTTTTTTCACGCCTGTATTTCTTGATGTCCGGACTGGTACCTTTTCAACCCTTTTCACGCACAACTTCTTTTTCACTCCTTTCTTTTTTGTTTCTTTATGTCCACTTTTTTCACGGATGTCCACTTTTTTCACGGATTGTCGCCTTATCTATTTTTCTTTCACGTCAGTGTACATTTATCTTCGTGATTGTTCATATCACGCACATCTTCTTTTTCACGGACGGGTACTTTTTCAACACTTTTCACGCACATCTTTTTTCATTCCTTTTCTTTGTATTTCTTTATGTCCACCATTTTCACGCATGTCAACTTTTTAACGGATTGTTGCCTTATCTATTATTCTTCGTGATTATCCTTTTCACGCACATCGTCTGCTTTCACAGACTGGTACCTTTTCAACCCTTTTCACGTACATCTCCTTTTTACATTCTTTTCCTTTTTTATTCCTTTATGTCCACTTTTTCACGGATGTCCACTTTTTCACGGATTGTTGCCTTATCTATTTTTCTTTCACGTCAGTGTACAATTAGCTTCGTGACTATCCTTATCACGCACATCTTCTTCATTCTCGGACAGGTACTTTTTCAACGCTTTTCACGCATATCTTCTTTTTTCATTCCTTTTCTATATATTTGTTTATGTCCACTTTTTTCACGCATGTCCACTTTTTTCACGGATTGGTGCCTTATCTATTTTTCTTTCACGTCAGACTACATTATTCTTCGGGATTATCCTTTTCACGCGCATCTTCTTCTTTCTCGGACTGGTACCTTTTGAACCCTTTTCACGCACATCCATCTTTTTCATTCCTTTATTTTGCATTTCTTTATGTCAACTTTTTTCACGGATGTCCACTTTTTACGGATTGTTGCCTAATCTGTTTTTCTTTCACGTAAGTGTTCATTTTTCTTCGTGATTATCCTTTTCACGCACATCTGCTGTTATGGTCTAATACATTTTCAACGCTTTTCACGCACATCTTCTTTTCTCATTCCTTTCCTTTGTGTTTCTTAATATCCACTTTTTTCACGGATGTCCACTTTTTTCACGGATTGTTGTCTTATCTATTTTTCTTTCACGTCAGTGTACATTTATCTTCGTGATTATCCTTATCACGCACATCTTTTTTCCTGGACAGGTACCTTTTCAACCCTTTTCACACACATCTTTTTTCATTCCTTTTCTTTGTATCTCTTTATGTCAACTTTTTTCACGCATGTCCATTTTTTCACAGATTGTTGCCTTATCTATTTTTCTTTCACGTCAGTGTACGTTTTTCTTCGTGATTATCCTTTTCACGTACATCTTCTTTCACGGACTGATACTTTTTCAACCCTTTTCACGCACATCTTCTTTTTTTATTCTTTTCCTTTTTTAATCCTTTATGTCCACTTTTTTCACGGATGTCCACTTTTTTCACGGATTGTTTCCTTTTTTATTTTTCTTTCACGTCAGTGTACATTTAGCTTCGTGACTATCCTTAACATGCACATCTTCTTTATTCTCGGACAGGTACCTTTTCGACCCTTTTCACGCACATCTTCTTTTTTCATTCATTTTTTTATATTTGTTTATGTCCACTTTTTTCACACATGTCCACTTTTTTCACGGATTGTTGCCTTATCTATTTTTCTTTCAAGTCAGACTACATTATTCTTCGGGATTATCCTTTTCACGCGCATCTTCTTCTTTCTCGGACTGGTACCTTTTGAACCCTTTTCACGCACATCCATCTTTTTTCATTCCTTTATTTTGTATTTCTTTATGTCAACTTTTTTCACGGATGTCCACTTTTTACGGATTGTTGCCTTATCTTTTTTTCTTTCACGTCAGTGTACATTTATCTTCGGGATTATCCTTTTCTCGCACATCTTCTTCTTTCACGGACTGGTACCTATTCAACCCTTTTAAAGAACATCCATCTTTTTTCATTCCTTTTATTTTGTATTTCTTTATGTCCACTTTTTTCACGCATCTCCACTTTTTTCACGGATTGTTGCTTTACCTATTTTTCTTTCACGACAGTCTACATTTTTCTTCGGGATTATCCTTTTCACGCGCATCTTCTTCTTTCTCGGATTGGTAAATTTTCAACCCTTTTCACGCACATAAATCTTTTTCATTCCTTCATTTTGTATTTCTTTATGTCCACCTTTTTCACGCATGTCCACCTAATTCACGGATTGTTGCCTTATCTGTTTTCTCTCACGTCAGTGAACATTTTTCTTCGTAATTATCCTTTTCACGCACTTCTTCTGCTTTCACGTACTGGTACCTTTTCAACCCTTTTTACGCACATCTTTTTTCATTCCTTTCCTTTGAATTTCTATATGTCCACTTTTTTCACGGATGTCCACTTTTTTCTAGGATTGTTGTCTTATCTATGTGTCTTTCACGTAAGTGTAAATTTTTGTTCGTGATTATCCTTATCACGCACATCTTCTTTCAAGGACAGGAACCTTTTCAACCCTTTTCACGCACATCTTCTTCCATTCCTTTTCTTTGTAATTCTTTATGTCCATTTTTTCACGCATGTCCACTTTTTTCACGGATTGGTGCCTAATCTAATTTTCTTTCACTTCAGTCTACATTTTTCTTCGGGATTATCCTTATCACGCACATCTTCTTGTTTCTCGCACTGGAACCATTTCAACCCTTTTCACCGGCCCCGATAGCTCAGTTAGTAGAGTGTCCGCTCCGGGGAACGGGGGTCACGGGTTCGATCCCGGGTCGCGACATACCAAAGTCGTTAAGAATGGTACTAGCTGCTCCTCGCTTGGCACTCAGATTTACGGGGTAGAGCTACTACTGGTCGACCCAGTGTCAGGATAATGTGAATTGGTGTGGAATCATTTAATGTGTCTGGGACATGATACTTCAGCGAGGCAGCACAATAAAAGTGAGCATTGAGCTTCCTGTCGCAACCAAACACCGTCGTGATATGACTAAAAAATCGTTGAAAGCGACGTTAAACCCGAATTCACACACTCAACCATTTTCACGCACATCCATCTTTTTCATTCTTTTATTTTGCATTTCATTATGTCCACTTATTTCACGCATGTCTACTTTTTCAAGAATTGTTGCCTTATCTGTTTCCCTTTCACGTCAGTGTACATTTTTCTTCGTGAGTGGCCTTTTCTCGCACATCTTCTGTTTCACGGACTGGAACATTTTCAACCCTTTATCCGCACATCTTCTTTTTCAATTCCTTTCCTTTGTATTTCTTTATGTCCACTTTTTCACGAATGTCCACTTCTTTCACGGATTGTTGCCTTATCTATTTTTCTTTCACGTCAGTGTACATTTTTCTTCGTGATTATCCTTATCACGCACATCTTCTTTCACGACCAGGTACCTTTTCAACCCTTTTCAAGCACATCTTTTTTCATTCCTTTTCTTTGTATTTCTTTATGTCTACGTTTTTCACGCCTGAACACTTTTTTTCACGGATTGGTGCCTTATCTATTTTTCTTTCACGTCAGTGTACATTTTTCTTCGTGATTATCCTTTTTACGCGCATCTTCTTCTTTCTCGGACAGGTACCTTTTCAACCCTTTTTCACGCACATCCATCTTTTTTTTTCATTCCTTCATTTTGCATTTCTTGATGTCCATTTTTTTTCACGGATGTTCACTTTATTCACGGATTGTTACCATATCTGTTTTTCTTTCACGTCAGTGTACATTTATCTTCGAGAATCCTTTGCACGCACATCTTCTTATTTCGCGGACTAGTACCTTTTTAACACTTTTCACGCACATCCATCTTTTTCCTTCCTATATTTTTTCATTTCTTTATGTCAACTTTTTTCACGCATGTCCACTTTTTTCACGGATTGTTGCCTTATCTGATTTTCTTCCTCGTCAGTGTACATTTTTCTTCTTGATAATTCTTTTTACTCACATCTTCTGCTTTTACGGACTGGTACCTTTACAACCCTTTTCACGCACATCTTTTTTCATTCCTTTTCTTTGTATTTCTTTATGTCCACTTTTTTCACGGATGTCCACTTTTTTCAAGGATAGTTGCCTTATCTATTTTTCTTTCACGTCAGTGTACATTTCCTTCGTGATTATCCTTATCACGCACATCTTCTTTCACGGACAGGTACCTTCTCAACCCTTTACACGCACATCTTCTTTTTTCATTCCTTTTCTTTGTATTTCTTTACGTCCACTTTTTTCACGCATGTCCTCTTTTTGCACGGATTGTTGCCTTATCTGTTTTCTTTCACGTCAGTGTAGATTTATCTTCGGAATTATCCTTTTCACGCACATCTTCTTCTTTCACGTACTGGTACCTTTTCAACCCTTTTCATGCACATCTTCTTTTTTTCATCCATTTTCTTTGTATTTTTTTATGTCCACTGTTTTCACGCCCGTCCACTTTTTTCACGGTTTGGTGCCTTATCTATTTTCTTTCACGTCAGTCTACATTTTAATTCGGGATTATCCTTTTAACGCGCATCTTCCTCTTTCTCGGACTGGTACCTTTTCAACCCTTTTCACGCACATCAATCTTTTTTTTATTCCTTTATTTTGCAGTTCTTTGTGTCCATTTTTTTTCACGCATGTCCATTTTTTTCACGGATTGTTGCCTTATCTGTTTTTCTTTCACGCTTGTGTACAATTTGTTTCGAGATTATCCTTTTCACGCACATCTTCTGCTTTCACGGACTGGTACCTTTTCAACCATTTTCGAGCACATCTTTTTTCATTCCTTCCCTTTTTGTTTCTTTATGTCCACTTTTTTTACGGATGTCCACTTTTTCACGCGTTGTACTTACCTTTTTTTCTTTCACGTAAGTGTACTTTTATCTTCGTGATTATCCTTATCACGAACATGTTCTTTCACGGGCAGGTACCTTTTCAACACTTTTCACGCACATCTTTTTTCATTCCTTTACTTTGTATTTCTTTATGTCCCCTTTGTTCACATATGTCTACTTTTTCACGGATTGTTGCCTTTTCATTTTTTTTCTTTTATGTCAGTGTATATTTTTCTTCGTGATTATCCTTTTCACGCACATCTTCTTTTTTCATTCCTTTCCTTTGTATTTCTTTATGTCCACTTTTTTCACTGATGTCCACTTTTTCACCGATTGGTGCCTTATCTATTTTTCTTTATCGTCAAACTACATTATTCTTCGGGATTATCCTTTTCACGCGCATCTTCTTCTTTCTCGAACTGGTACCTTTTCAACCCTTTTCACGCACATCCATTTTTTTCATTCCTTTATTTGGCATTTCTTTATGTCAACTTTTTTCACGGATGTCCACTTTTTACGGATTGTTGCCTAATCTGTTTTTCTTTCACGTAAGTGTTCATTTTTCTTCGTGATTATCCTTTTCACGCACATCTGCTGTTATGG
Organism: Lucinisca nassula; assembly: GCA_963580285.1. NCBI lineage: Eukaryota > Metazoa > Mollusca > Bivalvia > Lucinida > Lucinidae > Lucinisca > Lucinisca nassula. The sequence continues at coordinate 46,610,344 of OY757018.1, read as the reverse complement.
TCTAATACATTTTCAACGCTTTTCACGCACATCTTCTTTTCTCATTCCTTTCCTTTGTGTTTCTTAATATCCACTTTTTTCACGGATGTCCACTTTTTTCACGGATTGTTGTCTTATCTATTTTTCTTTCACGTCAGTGTACATTTATCTTCGTGATTATCCTTATCACGCACATCTTTTTTCCTGGACAGGTACCTTTTCAACCCTTTTCACACACATCTTTTTTCATTCCTTTTCTTTGTATCTCTTTATGTCAACTTTTTTCACGCATGTCCATTTTTTCACAGATTGTTGCCTTATCTATTTTTCTTTCACGTCAGTGTACGTTTTTCTTCGTGATTATCCTTTTCACGTACATCTTCTTTCACGGACTGATACTTTTTCAACCCTTTTCACGCACATCTTCTTTTTTTATTCTTTTCCTTTTTTAATCCTTTATGTCCACTTTTTTCACGGATGTCCACTTTTTTCACGGATTGTTTCCTTTTTTATTTTTCTTTCACGTCAGTGTACATTTAGCTTCGTGACTATCCTTAACATGCACATCTTCTTTATTCTCGGACAGGTACCTTTTCGACCCTTTTCACGCACATCTTCTTTTTTCATTCATTTTTTTATATTTGTTTATGTCCACTTTTTTCACACATGTCCACTTTTTTCACGGATTGTTGCCTTATCTATTTTTCTTTCAAGTCAGACTACATTATTCTTCGGGATTATCCTTTTCACGCGCATCTTCTTCTTTCTCGGACTGGTACCTTTTGAACCCTTTTCACGCACATCCATCTTTTTTCATTCCTTTATTTTGTATTTCTTTATGTCAACTTTTTTCACGGATGTCCACTTTTTACGGATTGTTGCCTTATCTTTTTTTCTTTCACGTCAGTGTACATTTATCTTCGGGATTATCCTTTTCTCGCACATCTTCTTCTTTCACGGACTGGTACCTATTCAACCCTTTTAAAGAACATCCATCTTTTTTCATTCCTTTTATTTTGTATTTCTTTATGTCCACTTTTTTCACGCATCTCCACTTTTTTCACGGATTGTTGCTTTACCTATTTTTCTTTCACGACAGTCTACATTTTTCTTCGGGATTATCCTTTTCACGCGCATCTTCTTCTTTCTCGGATTGGTAAATTTTCAACCCTTTTCACGCACATAAATCTTTTTCATTCCTTCATTTTGTATTTCTTTATGTCCACCTTTTTCACGCATGTCCACCTAATTCACGGATTGTTGCCTTATCTGTTTTCTCTCACGTCAGTGAACATTTTTCTTCGTAATTATCCTTTTCACGCACTTCTTCTGCTTTCACGTACTGGTACCTTTTCAACCCTTTTTACGCACATCTTTTTTCATTCCTTTCCTTTGAATTTCTATATGTCCACTTTTTTCACGGATGTCCACTTTTTTCTAGGATTGTTGTCTTATCTATGTGTCTTTCACGTAAGTGTAAATTTTTGTTCGTGATTATCCTTATCACGCACATCTTCTTTCAAGGACAGGAACCTTTTCAACCCTTTTCACGCACATCTTCTTCCATTCCTTTTCTTTGTAATTCTTTATGTCCATTTTTTCACGCATGTCCACTTTTTTCACGGATTGGTGCCTAATCTAATTTTCTTTCACTTCAGTCTACATTTTTCTTCGGGATTATCCTTATCACGCACATCTTCTTGTTTCTCGCACTGGAACCATTTCAACCCTTTTCACCGGCCCCGATAGCTCAGTTAGTAGAGTGTCCGCTCCGGGGAACGGGGGTCACGGGTTCGATCCCGGGTCGCGACATACCAAAGTCGTTAAGAATGGTACTAGCTGCTCCTCGCTTGGCACTCAGATTTACGGGGTAGAGCTACTACTGGTCGACCCAGTGTCAGGATAATGTGAATTGGTGTGGAATCATTTAATGTGTCTGGGACATGATACTTCAGCGAGGCAGCACAATAAAAGTGAGCATTGAGCTTCCTGTCGCAACCAAACACCGTCGTGATATGACTAAAAAATCGTTGAAAGCGACGTTAAACCCGAATTCACACACTCAACCATTTTCACGCACATCCATCTTTTTCATTCTTTTATTTTGCATTTCATTATGTCCACTTATTTCACGCATGTCTACTTTTTCAAGAATTGTTGCCTTATCTGTTTCCCTTTCACGTCAGTGTACATTTTTCTTCGTGAGTGGCCTTTTCTCGCACATCTTCTGTTTCACGGACTGGAACATTTTCAACCCTTTATCCGCACATCTTCTTTTTCAATTCCTTTCCTTTGTATTTCTTTATGTCCACTTTTTCACGAATGTCCACTTCTTTCACGGATTGTTGCCTTATCTATTTTTCTTTCACGTCAGTGTACATTTTTCTTCGTGATTATCCTTATCACGCACATCTTCTTTCACGACCAGGTACCTTTTCAACCCTTTTCAAGCACATCTTTTTTCATTCCTTTTCTTTGTATTTCTTTATGTCTACGTTTTTCACGCCTGAACACTTTTTTTCACGGATTGGTGCCTTATCTATTTTTCTTTCACGTCAGTGTACATTTTTCTTCGTGATTATCCTTTTTACGCGCATCTTCTTCTTTCTCGGACAGGTACCTTTTCAACCCTTTTTCACGCACATCCATCTTTTTTTTTCATTCCTTCATTTTGCATTTCTTGATGTCCATTTTTTTTCACGGATGTTCACTTTATTCACGGATTGTTACCATATCTGTTTTTCTTTCACGTCAGTGTACATTTATCTTCGAGAATCCTTTGCACGCACATCTTCTTATTTCGCGGACTAGTACCTTTTTAACACTTTTCACGCACATCCATCTTTTTCCTTCCTATATTTTTTCATTTCTTTATGTCAACTTTTTTCACGCATGTCCACTTTTTTCACGGATTGTTGCCTTATCTGATTTTCTTCCTCGTCAGTGTACATTTTTCTTCTTGATAATTCTTTTTACTCACATCTTCTGCTTTTACGGACTGGTACCTTTACAACCCTTTTCACGCACATCTTTTTTCATTCCTTTTCTTTGTATTTCTTTATGTCCACTTTTTTCACGGATGTCCACTTTTTTCAAGGATAGTTGCCTTATCTATTTTTCTTTCACGTCAGTGTACATTTCCTTCGTGATTATCCTTATCACGCACATCTTCTTTCACGGACAGGTACCTTCTCAACCCTTTACACGCACATCTTCTTTTTTCATTCCTTTTCTTTGTATTTCTTTACGTCCACTTTTTTCACGCATGTCCTCTTTTTGCACGGATTGTTGCCTTATCTGTTTTCTTTCACGTCAGTGTAGATTTATCTTCGGAATTATCCTTTTCACGCACATCTTCTTCTTTCACGTACTGGTACCTTTTCAACCCTTTTCATGCACATCTTCTTTTTTTCATCCATTTTCTTTGTATTTTTTTATGTCCACTGTTTTCACGCCCGTCCACTTTTTTCACGGTTTGGTGCCTTATCTATTTTCTTTCACGTCAGTCTACATTTTAATTCGGGATTATCCTTTTAACGCGCATCTTCCTCTTTCTCGGACTGGTACCTTATCAACCCTTTTCACGCACATCAATCTTTTTTTTATTCCTTTATTTTGCAGTTCTTTGTGTCCATTTTTTTCACGCATGTCCATTTTTTTCACGGATTGTTGCCTTATCTGTTTTTCTTTCACGCTTGTGTACAATTTGTTTCGAGATTATCCTTTTCACGCACATCTTCTGCTTTCACGGACTGGTACCTTTTCAACCATTTTCGAGCACATCTTTTTTCATTCCTTCCCTTTTTGTTTCTTTATGTCCACTTTTTTTACGGATGTCCACTTTTTCACGCGTTGTACTTACCTTTTTTTCTTTCACGTAAGTGTACTTTTATCTTCGTGATTATCCTTATCACGAACATCTTCTTTCACGGGCAGGTACCTTTTCAACACTTTTCACGCACATCTTTTTTCATTCCTTTACTTTGTATTTCTTTATGTCCACTTTGTTCACATATGTCTACTTTTTCACGGATTGTTGCCTTTTCATTTTTTTTCTTTTATGTCAGTGTATATTTTTCTTCGTGATTATCCTTTTCACGCACATCTTCTTTTTTCATTCCTTTCCTTTGTATTTCTTTATGTCCACTTTTTTCACTGATGTCCACTTTTTCACCGATTGGTGCCTTATCTATTTTTCTTTATCGTCAAACTACATTATTCTTCGGGATTATCCTTTTCACGCGCATCTTCTTCTTTCTCGAACTGGTACCTTTTCAACCCTTTTCACGCACATCCATTTTTTTCATTCCTTTATTTGGCATTTCTTTATGTCCACGTTTTTCACGGATGTCCACTTTTTCACGGATTGGTACCTTATCTATTTGTCTTTCACATCAGTGTACATTTATCTTCGGGATTATTCTTTTCACGCACATCTTCTTCTTTCACAGACTGGTACCTTTTCAACCCTTTTCACGCACATCTTTTTTCATACCTTTTCTTCGTATTTCTTTATGTCCAATTTTTCACGCATGTACACTTTTTTCACGGAATGTTGCCTTATCTATTTTTCTTTCACGTCAGTGTACATTTATCTTCGTGATTATCCTTTTCACGCTCATCTTCTTCTTTCACGGACTGGTACCTTTTCAACCCTTTTCACGCATATCTTCTTTTTTCATTCCTTTTCTTTGTATTTCTTTATGTCTACTTTTTTCACGCCTGTATTTCTTGATGTCCGGACTGGTACCTTTTCAACCCTTTTCACGCACAACTTCTTTTTCACTCCTTTCTTTTTTGTTTCTTTATGTCCACTTTTTTCACGGATGTCCACTTTTTTCACGGATTGTCGCCTTATCTATTTTTCTTTCACGTCAGTGTACATTTATCTTCGTGATTGTTCATATCACGCACATCTTCTTTTTCACGGACGGGTACTTTTTCAACACTTTTCACGCACATCTTTTTTCATTCCTTTTCTTTGTATTTCTTTATGTCCACCATTTTCACGCATGTCAACTTTTTAACGGATTGTTGCCTTATCTATTATTCTTCGTGATTATCCTTTTCACGCACATCGTCTGCTTTCACAGACTGGTACCTTTTCAACCCTTTTCACGTACATCTCCTTTTTACATTCTTTTCCTTTTTTATTCCTTTATGTCCACTTTTTCACGGATGTCCACTTTTTCACGGATTGTTGCCTTATCTATTTTTCTTTCACGTCAGTGTACAATTAGCTTCGTGACTATCCTTATCACGCACATCTTCTTCATTCTCGGACAGGTACTTTTTCAACGCTTTTCACGCATATCTTCTTTTTCATTCCTTTTCTATATATTTGTTTATGTCCACTTTTTTCACGCATGTCCACTTTTTTCACGGATTGGTGCCTTATCTATTTTTCTTTCACGTCAGACTACATTATTCTTCGGGATTATCCTTTTCACGCGCATCTTCTTCTTTCTCGGACTGGTACCTTTTGAACCCTTTTCACGCACATCCATCTTTTTCATTCCTTTATTTTGCATTTCTTTATGTCAACTTTTTTCACGGATGTCCACTTTTTACGGATTGTTGCCTAATCTGTTTTTCTTTCACGTAAGTGTTCATTTTTCTTCGTGATTATCCTTTTCACGCACATCTGCTGTTATGGTCTAATACATTTTCAACGCTTTTCACGCACATCTTCTTTTCTCATTCCTTTCCTTTGTGTTTCTTAATATCCACTTTTTTCACGGATGTCCACTTTTTTCACGGATTGTTGTCTTATCTATTTTTCTTTCACGTCAGTGTACATTTATCTTCGTGATTATCCTTATCACGCACATCTTTTTTCCTGGACAGGTACCTTTTCAACCCTTTTCACACACATCTTTTTTCATTCCTTTTCTTTGTATCTCTTTATGTCAACTTTTTTCACGCATGTCCATTTTTTCACAGATTGTTGCCTTATCTATTTTTCTTTCACGTCAGTGTACGTTTTTCTTCGTGATTATCCTTTTCACGTACATCTTCTTTCACGGACTGATACTTTTTCAACCCTTTTCACGCACATCTTCTTTTTTTATTCTTTTCCTTTTTTAATCCTTTATGTCCACTTTTTTCACGGATGTCCACTTTTTTCACGGATTGTTTCCTTTTTTATTTTTCTTTCACGTCAGTGTACATTTAGCTTCGTGACTATCCTTAACATGCACATCTTCTTTATTCTCGGACAGGTACCTTTTCGACCCTTTTCACGCACATCTTCTTTTTTCATTCATTTTTTTATATTTGTTTATGTCCACTTTTTTCACACATGTCCACTTTTTTCACGGATTGTTGCCTTATCTATTTTTCTTTCAAGTCAGACTACATTATTCTTCGGGATTATCCTTTTCACGCGCATCTTCTTCTTTCTCGGACTGGTACCTTTTGAACCCTTTTCACGCACATCCATCTTTTTTCATTCCTTTATTTTGTATTTCTTTATGTCAACTTTTTTCACGGATGTCCACTTTTTACGGATTGTTGCCTTATCTTTTTTTCTTTCACGTCAGTGTACATTTATCTTCGGGATTATCCTTTTCTCGCACATCTTCTTCTTTCACGGACTGGTACCTATTCAACCCTTTTAAAGAACATCCATCTTTTTTCATTCCTTTTATTTTGTATTTCTTTATGTCCACTTTTTTCACGCATCTCCACTTTTTTCACGGATTGTTGCTTTACCTATTTTTCTTTCACGACAGTCTACATTTTTCTTCGGGATTATCCTTTTCACGCGCATCTTCTTCTTTCTCGGATTGGTAAATTTTCAACCCTTTTCACGCACATAAATCTTTTTCATTCCTTCATTTTGTATTTCTTTATGTCCACCTTTTTCACGCATGTCCACCTAATTCACGGATTGTTGCCTTATCTGTTTTCTCTCACGTCAGTGAACATTTTTCTTCGTAATTATCCTTTTCACGCACTTCTTCTGCTTTCACGTACTGGTACCTTTTCAACCCTTTTTACGCACATCTTTTTTCATTCCTTTCCTTTGAATTTCTATATGTCCACTTTTTTCACGGATGTCCACTTTTTTCTAGGATTGTTGTCTTATCTATGTGTCTTTCACGTAAGTGTAAATTTTTGTTCGTGATTATCCTTATCACGCACATCTTCTTTCAAGGACAGGAACCTTTTCAACCCTTTTCACGCACATCTTCTTCCATTCCTTTTCTTTGTAATTCTTTATGTCCATTTTTTCACGCATGTCCACTTTTTTCACGGATTGGTGCCTAATCTAATTTTCTTTCACTTCAGTCTACATTTTTCTTCGGGATTATCCTTATCACGCACATCTTCTTGTTTCTCGCACTGGAACCATTTCAACCCTTTTCACCGGCCCCGATAGCTCAGTTAGTAGAGTGTCCGCTCCGGGGAACGGGGGTCACGGGTTCGATCCCGGGTCGCGACATACCAAAGTCGTTAAGAATGGTACTAGCTGCTCCTCGCTTGGCACTCAGATTTACGGGGTAGAGCTACTACTGGTCGACCCAGTGTCAGGATAATGTGAATTGGTGTGGAATCATTTAATGTGTCTGGGACATGATACTTCAGCGAGGCAGCACAATAAAAGTGAGCATTGAGCTTCCTGTCGCAACCAAACACCGTCGTGATATGACTAAAAAATCGTTGAAAGCGACGTTAAACCCGAATTCACACACTCAACCATTTTCACGCACATCCATCTTTTTCATTCTTTTATTTTGCATTTCATTATGTCCACTTATTTCACGCATGTCTACTTTTTCAAGAATTGTTGCCTTATCTGTTTCCCTTTCACGTCAGTGTACATTTTTCTTCGTGAGTGGCCTTTTCTCGCACATCTTCTGTTTCACGGACTGGAACATTTTCAACCCTTTATCCGCACATCTTCTTTTTCAATTCCTTTCCTTTGTATTTCTTTATGTCCACTTTTTCACGAATGTCCACTTCTTTCACGGATTGTTGCCTTATCTATTTTTCTTTCACGTCAGTGTACATTTTTCTTCGTGATTATCCTTATCACGCACATCTTCTTTCACGACCAGGTACCTTTTCAACCCTTTTCAAGCACATCTTTTTTCATTCCTTTTCTTTGTATTTCTTTATGTCTACGTTTTTCACGCCTGAACACTTTTTTTCACGGATTGGTGCCTTATCTATTTTTCTTTCACGTCAGTGTACATTTTTCTTCGTGATTATCCTTTTTACGCGCATCTTCTTCTTTCTCGGACAGGTACCTTTTCAACCCTTTTTCACGCACATCCATCTTTTTTTTTCATTCCTTCATTTTGCATTTCTTGATGTCCATTTTTTTTCACGGATGTTCACTTTATTCACGGATTGTTACCATATCTGTTTTTCTTTCACGTCAGTGTACATTTATCTTCGAGAATCCTTTGCACGCACATCTTCTTATTTCGCGGACTAGTACCTTTTTAACACTTTTCACGCACATCCATCTTTTTCCTTCCTATATTTTTTCATTTCTTTATGTCAACTTTTTTCACGCATGTCCACTTTTTTCACGGATTGTTGCCTTATCTGATTTTCTTCCTCGTCAGTGTACATTTTTCTTCTTGATAATTCTTTTTACTCACATCTTCTGCTTTTACGGACTGGTACCTTTACAACCCTTTTCACGCACATCTTTTTTCATTCCTTTTCTTTGTATTTCTTTATGTCCACTTTTTTCACGGATGTCCACTTTTTTCAAGGATAGTTGCCTTATCTATTTTTCTTTCACGTCAGTGTACATTTCCTTCGTGATTATCCTTATCACGCACATCTTCTTTCACGGACAGGTACCTTCTCAACCCTTTACACGCACATCTTCTTTTTTCATTCCTTTTCTTTGTATTTCTTTACGTCCACTTTTTTCACGCATGTCCTCTTTTTGCACGGATTGTTGCCTTATCTGTTTTCTTTCACGTCAGTGTAGATTTATCTTCGGAATTATCCTTTTCACGCACATCTTCTTCTTTCACGTACTGGTACCTTTTCAACCCTTTTCATGCACATCTTCTTTTTTTCATCCATTTTCTTTGTATTTTTTTATGTCCACTGTTTTCACGCCCGTCCACTTTTTTCACGGTTTGGTGCCTTATCTATTTTCTTTCACGTCAGTCTACATTTTAATTCGGGATTATCCTTTTAACGCGCATCTTCCTCTTTCTCGGACTGGTACCTTATCAACCCTTTTCACGCACATCAATCTTTTTTTTATTCCTTTATTTTGCAGTTCTTTATGTCAACTTTTTTCACGGATGTCCACTTTTTACGGATTGTTGCCTTATCTTTTTTTCTTTCACGTCAGTGTACATTTATCTTCGGGATTATCCTTTTCTCGCACATCTTCTTCTTTCACGGACTGGTACCTATTCAACCCTTTTAAAGAACATCCATCTTTTTTCATTCCTTTTATTTTGTATTTCTTTATGTCCACTTTTTTCACGGATGTCCACTTGTTTACGGATTGGTGCCTAAACTGTTTTTCTTCCACGTCAGTGCACATTTATCTTCGAGATTATCCTTTTCACGCACATCTTCTGCTTTCACAGACTGGTACCTTTTCAACCCTTTTCACGAACATCTTCTTTTTTCATTCCTTTCCTTTGTATTTCTTTATGTCCACTTTTTCCCGGATGTCCACTTTTTTCACGGATTGTTGCCTTATCTGTTTTTCGTTCACGTCAGTGTACATTTTTCTTCGTGATTATCCTTTTCACGCACATCTGCTTTCACGGTCTACTAACTTTTCAACGCTTTTCACGCACATCTTATTTTTTCATTCCTTTCCTTTGTGTTTCTTTATATCCACTTTTTTCACGGATGTCCACTTTTTTCACGGATTGTTGCCTTATCTATTTTTCTTTCACGTCAGTGTACATTTATCTTCGTGACTATCCTTTTCACGCACATCTTTTTTCCTGGACAGGTACCTTTTCAACCCTTTTCACGCGCATCTTTTTTCATTCCTTTTCTTTGTATTTCTTTATGTGAACTTTGTTCACGCATGTCCATTTTTTTTCACAGATTGTTGCCTTATCTTTTTTTTCTTTCACGTCAGTGTACATTTTTCTTCGTGATTATCCTTTTCACGTACATCTTCTTTCACGGACTGGTACCTTTTCACGCATATCTTCTTTTTTTCATTCCTTTTCTTTGTATTTCTTTATGTCACCTTTTTCATGCATGTCCACTATTTTCACGGATTGTTGCCTTGTCTATTTTTCTTTCACGTCAGTGTACATTTTTCTTCGTGATTATCCATTTCACGCACATCTTCTTCTTTCTCGGACTGGTGCATTTTCAACCCTTTTGACGCAATCTTCTTTTTTCATTCCTTTTCTTTGTATTTCTTTATGTCTACTTTTTTCACGCCTGTCCATTTTTTTCACTGTTTGGTGCCTTATCTATTTTTCTATCACGTCAGTGTACATTCTTCTTCGTGATTATCCTTTACATGCACATCTTCATCTTTCACGGACTGGTACCTTTTCAACCCTTTTCAAGCACATCTTCTTTTTCATTCCTTTTCTTTGTATTTCTTTGTCTACTTTTTTTCACGCCTGCCCCTTTTTTCACGGATTGATGCCTTTTCTACTTTTTATACGTCTATCTCCTTTTCCACACACACTGGCAATTTAGGGTTTCTCATGCGTACTGATCAATAGCTCGTCTATATTATTCAGGGTGAGGATATTTCGTTATACTACGGCATATGCAGGATCTTCTCGTTGTTAATGTTACTTTTTTTTTGGGGGGGGGGGGGGGGGTAGGGCACCTTTACACAATTTTCGAGGTAACAAAATCATAATTCCTCTCCCAGATGGATTACAGAAGTACTCAGAGAAGTGTTATACCAAAGTAAACAGAGGGAGATATAGATTTTTAATAAAAAAAGATCTTTTTTTTTCTTTGTTCGCAGTGGAGTTTAACGGCACAGTCAACACCATTCAGGTCATTTTGAGCCGGCCAGTTTACCTATCCACACATTTTCTTGACAGGCTTATACGTTAGCAGTTAACCAGCACACTGCACCTTCTTTCGCCGGAAATTGGCAACTGCTGTTCAACAGCAAAATGTCAGTAACAGTCACAGAGGTGAAACTTTCATTGCATGGTATATCGTATACTTCCCAGCTATTACGCAATAGCCGGCCAATATGGGACTGAAAGCGAAACAACGTATATACGTCGTATCGCTGTCGACCCGACTTTGGTCCGATTTTTTTGGCGGCTGGGCAATAGTTCATCCAAGGAGGATTTAAACTGTGACTTTTGATTTGTTTATTGTGTAAGCCCCGCCTTAAACAATCGGTTAACGCCCACTTAGCAACGCACATGCGCAGTTGCGGAAATGCCTCCTTTTTTCAGGGTCCACTTTTATTACGTTACACCTGCGGCCCTAACGAGTTTTCACAACCGAAATAAGAAAAATATTGAATACCCCTAGAGCGTAAACCCTGCATGGTTTTGTCTATATAAAGTGTGGTTTGTGGTGGTTTCATTTCACCGACTTAATTCACGCAAATATTTGAGGGTCACTGATGAGGCCTAATTGGCCGAAACTAGCTAGTCTGGCCCAGAATACTGTACACACCATACTTTCGGCCCGCAAAATGCCGAAAAAAATATATCTGAAAATGTCGTATGCTTGCTTATGTCGTCTGCCGAATCTGCTTTCAAACTTTTTAAAAAAATACCTTTTTTTAATCCAGGAAAACATTGTGGACCCATGAGCATAGAGGAGCAGTCTAATCTGGGTACACACTGTTTGCAAAAAAAAAAAAACAAGATGTGTTTGTGAAACACTGATGCCCCCGGACAGCGCCAATGTTAATGTTTTTAAAAATTTTGAAAAAAATAGGTCAAAGGTCAAGTTCAAGGTCACGAGATCAAAAATTATGGTACCACTGGAAAGGTCTTGTGATAAGGTATACACATGTGAAATATGAATGCTCTATCTATTACCATTCAAAAGTTATGCCCAATGTTAAAGTTTTTGCAGACGGACAAACGGACAAACAGACAAACAGACGGACAGACCAAAAACTATATGCCCCCGAATCTCTTAGATTCCGGGGGCATAAAAATAAGTTTTGAAATATCGACAGACGACAATTGTCGTGACTGGCATCTTACAGATCAAGTTCTCGGTCCCCGCAAATCAGGGCTTCACCAAATATAGTTGCTGCATGATGCTTGCACACAGAGATGAAACCAACCCGCACACGGGTACTGGTAAACCACTCAGAAAATCTAAGCCTGCCCATGCAAAGCGGTGCGAGTCGGCCCGTCCATGCTTATAAATGCTATTGGTTTCATTGGGCGGCAGGGCTTGTGAAGTCATTTGATCCAAAGGTCAAGTAAAGGTCACACAAAATTGGAAGCAACGTCTCCAAAATGACCTTTACAGTGTTGACGGGGACGTTAAACCTCAAATCAAAACAAACAAAAGGTTAAGTTCTTGATGTTTTTTATACTCAGTCAAAAAAGCACCTATACATAAAATTGCTTCAGTTACCATAGTTACTACAAATGAAAAATACACAAAATTTGTTTTGTTTTTGTTAGAGGATTTTTCCGTGCGAAAACCCTAACAGTTTCTGTTTATGTAAGCTCGCCAGCCTGCGCTATTGTTTTAAACACCAAAGGGGTCACTGTGACAATTTCTACAAAAGCCTAGATTTAACACCATAAAAATTACATTTCGCATAGGATTTCTAAAATTTGATACATGTAGCCTTCAATTAGATACATGTACAATGTGTGTCTATTCACAAACGATTTGAAACTTTAGTTCAATTAGCTTAGAGAAACAGACGATCGCGTATAGGGCTCCGATTCCCTGAAGTTGTGTGCAAAATGCTGCTTTCAATGGAATCTCCATAGAAAGTCAAATTTCATAGTGCTACATGCTACATGAATTTTCTACAGTATTTTCAATCATGATTAACAGCAATGGGGCAACAAAGTGCTTTTTTAAGAAATTGTAAAAATTGAATGACAGGTAAAGAAATAGCAACCGTTTGAACATTGCTATATTTTAATTGAAAGGGAGATAATCTGAGAATTTCACAAATTAAAGCCTTGGTTGTAGTGCAAATCATGAGATATTGTAAAGGTGGTGTGAGTTTCGATGTTCAATGGGAATGGTCTTTCATTTGAGACTCAAAATGATCATCTGCGTATGCGTAATTCCGAATTCTTTGCAAAACCTTTCTAGGCACATATTGCAAGACAACTCTTGTGCAGAATTTTATGGGCAAACGCAAATGAATGCATTTTGTAGCTAAACGTCCGATTTGCATGTTTACCGCCATCTTTAGCTGAATGGCTACCGGATAATTGATGGAATTTACCCGGAAGTCGGTATAGTTACTTTTTTGACAGAGTATAGAACAGTGTTAACGTGATGAATACGCACAGGTCAATTGATTCATACATTGTGACTGTTTACGGCTGTAAATCAAAGTTTTTGGATAATTAATTGCATTATTATTGCTGTTTTCATTACTTTTATTATTATCAACGCCGAATCCTATTTTCTGGGTGAAACATAAGAATATTTCAAAATGTCATACCCAGCATCCATCTTTTAGAAAGAAATATACACTGTGTTTTTTTCCATGTGCAGATCTGACATTCAGATTAAAGACCAAAGATGCAGGTAAAATGGCAATCTAAGAATGAGAAGAAGCAGTCTAATCTGTAAAGGTCATTTTGGAGACGGTGCTTCCAATTTTGTGGGACTTTTACCCGACATTGAGATTAAATGACATCTCAAGCACTATCGCCCAATGAAACCAATAGGATTTATACGCATGGACGGACCGACTCGCATCGCTTTACCTAGGCAGGCTTATATCTTCTAAGGGGTTTACCAGTACCCGTGTGTGGTCGGTTTCAGCTCTGCGTGGAAGCATCATGCAGCCCATCTATTTCTTCAAGCCCCGATTGACGGGGGCCAGCGAAATCTTGGGATCATTTCCGTGGATGTGAAAAAAATTAAATGTCCAAGCCTTCGTGGCCCAATTGGTAAGAGCGCTGACTCACTAAGCCTCTCAACGCTGTGGTTCAAGCCTTGCTCTGACCATATGTGAGATGTAGAGGACAGGTAGTGTTTCTCCGGGTACTCCGTTTCCGCGCACAGGCTGGAGATAAGTAAAACGATCTTGAGAGGACCGTAAAACCGAACAAAAATGTACTGGAAACCACAAAACGGAATTTTATAGACTTTCAAAACGCAGTCAGACGTGACTGCACTTTTAAATTTTGGACTAGTCCGTGTTTTGAGTAAGTCGCCTTCAGTTGGGATTTTACTTTGGCAGATATAGTTTTACTGAGATTCATACTGTATCCAACTAGCCACTTGTCAACGACTTCTACATAATGGCATTATCAAACAAGAGCTCCGCAGCGGGGCATAATACTCCCGTGGCAATTAGTAAGATCGAGCATGCATATACTGACTGTTGTACAAGTTTGGGTTTGTGGAATGTAACCAAGAAACAATAAGGCTCTATATATTCTTACCTGGCACTATAAATAACCCTCATTCGCTCAAAATACCTGTCTCCAACAACTTTTTATGGTAGGTAATATTTGGTGGACCAAAACCTCAAAATTCTAAAACCATAACTCTGGCAATAAATGGTGGACTGTAACCTTGAAAAAATATGCGCTGCTCCACATCATAGTCTGACTATTCATAAAGTTTCAGCTTCATCAGAACTAAAATGTGGGAGGCATTATCCAGAAACAAAATATTTTTAGAAAAATCTATGAAAGGGGAATAACTTTGTTAATATCTAGAAAGGGGAATAACTCTGGTAATATCTGGCGGACTCTTAACCTAAAAATTTGCACTGTTCCACATCATTGTCTTACTATATGTCAAGTTTCAACTCCATCAGATGTAAAATGTGAGATGAGTTATCCGGAAACATAATGTTTAGAAAAATCTGTTAAAGGGGTATAACTCTGGTAATTTTGGCAAAATGTACATAACCTCAAAATGATATGTACTGTTCCATATCATGGTCGTAGTGTATGTAAAGTTTCAACATAATCAGATCTTAAATTTCGGAGGAGTTATCCGGGAAACAAAATATTTACAGAATTTTTCAAAGGGGCATAACTCTATTATTATTTGGTGGACCATAACCTTGATTAACCCTTTCAGTACCAAATGCAATCATGCTCCTTATATATAGCAGGACTCCATTTCAAAATTAAGTGTATTCTTCAAAATCTATTTGGATACTGGCTGAAAGTTTTGCAAACAGTGCACGCCCATATCAGACGCCGCATTATGCGGCGTGTGGTCTGGGCCTACACTGTCTGCCAACTACCCATTTTGGGGTTTCCGGTACAAAAATAGTCATCCGAAGAGACGGCAAATCCCCCAGCCAGAAGCCAATATGGCCTTCAGAAGATTGTTCACCAATAGAAAGTGCACCGGAATTAAACCAGCAATATATCACAAAAGTATTGCAGTTAGATTGTACTGTCAGGGGAGATAACTAAAAAACCAGGGCACTCTGAACTGTGGTTCTTGTGCATGACATGCCTGCCTAAGTTCATGTATTTCTGGACAAGGATTTTGGAGATACGCTGATCACAAGCTGGTCATACGTCTATAAATATGTGGTGTACAGTTAAACTTGAAACTTTACGCATATCTCCACATCATAGTCTTGCTATCTACAAAGTTTCAGATTTATCACATAAACTGTAGGAGGAGTTATCCGGAAATGAAAATGTATACCGAAATTTTCAAAGGGGCATAACTCTATAAATATTTCGTGTACGATTAACCTCGAAACTTGACGCACATCTCCACCTTGTAGTCATACATTTTACAAAGTTTCAGGTTAATTGGATGAAAACTGTAGGAGGAGTTGTACGGAAATGAAAATGTTTACCCAAATTTTAAAGGAGCATTTGGTGTGCGGTTAACCTTAAAACTTTACCGATATCTCCACATCATATATAGTCTTGGTATCTACAAAGTTTCAGGTTAATCGGACGGAAACTGTAGGAGGAGTTATCCGGAAACGAAAATGTTTACCGCAATTTTCAAAGGGGCATAACTCTATTAATATTTGGTGTATGGTTAATCTTGAAACTTAACGCACATGTCCACCTCATAGTCTTACTATCTACAAAGTTTCAGGTTAATCGGATGAAAACTGTAGTAGGAGTTATCCGGAAATGAAAAAGTTTACGAATGGACGGACGGACAGATAGACGCCAACCCCATAACATAATAGGACCGTTTTTTTCAAAACTGGCGTATAAAAAGGGGCAAAACTCCATTAAATATTTTCGGAATTTTGTCAAAAGTTAATCAGGTCATCTACACATTAGACCCAAACTTTATGCCAAATATCAAGAGCCTAGCTCAAGCGGTTCTACAGATATTTTGTTCCCGAGGTTGCCCTATAGCCACAATGCATAAGTCCAAAAAGGGGCGTAACTTCATTAAATATTTTCGGAATTTCGTCAAAAGTTACTCAGGTTATCTACACATAAGACCCAAACTGTATGCAATGAGCCTAGCTAGCTCAAGCAGTTCTCAAGATATTTAGTTCACAAGGTTTCCCCATAGCCACAACGCTTAAGTCGAAAAAGGTGCATAACTCGGTTAAAATTTTTCGGAATAGGGTCAAAAGTTAATCAGGTCATCTACACATTAGACCCAAACTGTATGCCAAATATCATGAGCCTAGCTCAAGCGGTACTCCAGATATTTTGTTCACAAGGTTTCCCTATAGCCACAATGCATAAGTCCAAAAAGGGGCATAACTCCGTTAAATATATCCGGAATTTCGTCAAAAGTTAATCAGATCATCTACACATTAGACCCAAACTGTATGCCAAATATCGTGAGCATAGCTCAAGCGGTTCTCCAGGTAATTTGTTCACAAAGTTCCCCTATAGCCACAATGCGTAAGCCAACAAAGGGGCATAACTCTATTACTATTTGGTGTATGGTTAACCTTGAAACTTTACGCACATGTCCACCTCATAGCCTTAATACCTACAAAGTTTCAGGTTAATCGGATGGAAACTCTAGAAACAGTTATCCGGAAACGAACATGTTTACCGCAATTTTAAAAGGGGCATAACTTTATTAATGTTAAGTGTGTGGTTAACCTTGAAACTTTACGTACATGTCCACACCATAGTCTTACTATCTACAAAGTTTCAGGTCAATCGGATGAAAACTGTAGGAGGAGTTATCCGGAAACGAAAACGATTACGGACGGACGGACGGACAGGCAGACGCCGACCCCATAACATAATACGACCCTTTTTTTCAAAACGGGCGTATAAAAACTTATTTATGATTTTAAAATCCTGTGAAAAAAAAAGAAATCCGAAACCTGCCTCCCCTAAAACATGGACTAGTCTTGTCACGCTTGAACGTTGAACTCTCAGAAGTCGGTGATAAACCACGAGACCTCTGAACATGAAAACAATAGTTGAAATACACAAATCACCTGTCAGATAATGCATTTACACGCATTTCGTACAAAGTTGTTTGTCCGAAATCGATGACGTCACAACCATGCTGCAGGATGCTAAAATTAGTGTCGTCAATTAATAGTGCATTACTGGATTTCGTTTAAACGCTATATAATCCTCAACCCTCTTCCGAGTATTAAAAGGATGGTTGCGTGCGCAAGAGTACTGGTAAACCACTTAGAACTAAGCTTGCCCTGGCAAAGTGGTGGGATCAGACCGTCCAATGCATACGGGTCTTTTGGTTTCATTGAGTGGCAGGGCTTGAGATATTAGCAGTCATTTCATCTCAGTTTTGTTTAAAAGTCCTGCAAAATTGGGGAAGGTATAATTTGAGGACCTTTACTGGCGGACCAGAGGACTGAGGACCAAGTCTTCTAGAGGACCAGGGGTATAATTTGAGGACAAAATACAGGAGGACCAGTGCTTCAATAAGACATATCATGTCTATGATAATTGAAGATAATTTTTGTTTATTGAAAATGACACCTACTGGTATGGTATATCACCTCATGGGTATAAAGAGAAAAAAGGAATAAATAAATAAATAAATAAATGAAAGGAAAACATGTTGTTATCAGATTATGCTTAGCGGGAAATTTTGTATGAAATGTATTTTTGGCATCTTGTTACACTTTTTAAAATGTTTAGTTGAAATTAGAATTTCTCTTCTTTCTATATACTTGATATAATCTATCTGTTAAATTCACAAACTGCATGATGAACAGTGAAGATCCTGGTCAGATGCTTATCTGGAGCTAACCTGTTTGCCAATGTAGGGATTGTCTTGTTCAGTGGGATAAGGGATGTCAAATATAAGTACAACATAACATCATTATAGCACGGTTCATTATAACACGCTTTCGCATATAACACGGTTTTAAGATCGATCCCATAAATGTATAGATTATATGGAAAAATAACCATAAATGGTCATTTATCTATATAATCTACACATTTTGTTTGGATATAACACGGTTGTTTAACTAATACCGTTTCTGCTTTGGACCCCATTAATAGTGTTATAATGAGGTTATGGTGTAATATAACATTACAAATCATGCGCATAGGAATGACGAAACATGTGTGCCATGATTCTAACCATATCTTACAGAAACTCATTTGAATCACCACTGTACATGCTAGTTAACTCTATAAGGTCATGTAACGGGAAAAACCTGTACCTTTAATCCACTGAAGGCAGGAATCCCCAATAATATAGGGCTTTGACAGAGTAAAATCAGATCATGCAGAATGTAGCATATGATCACGGACTTTATTTTTTAAACACACATACGCACGCACGCACGAACGCACACACGCACACACACACACATTGTCACAGTACTTTTTCTAAAACTGTAAAGGTCATTTTGGAGACATTGCTTGAAATTATGGGACTTTTAGCTGACATTGAGATGAAATGACTTCTCAAGCCCTGCTGCCCAATGAAACCAATAGGGTTTATAAGCATGGATGGTCCGACACTCGCAACGGTTTGCCTGGGCAGACTTAGATCTTGTAAGCGTAAACCGCTTGTGTGCAGGACGGTTTTAGCTCTGCGTGGAATTATCATACAGCCCATCACTTTCTTCAAGCCCCGATGGGTGGGGCCGCTTCACTGGTTGCCAAGATAAACCTCTTATGAAACACTCTGACCCACAGCGGCTATTTTCTATAAAAAAGAGGCCCATGAACCACTGTGCTCACCAGACGACAGGTGGTTTGTTTCATTTGAGGTTTAACGTCCCCTTCAACACTGTAAAGATCATTTTGGAGACGCTGCTTCCAATTTTGTGGGACTTTTACCCGACATTGAGATGAAATGACATCTCAAGCCCAGTCGCCCAATGAAACCATATAGGGTGCATAAGCATGGACGGTCCGAGACTTACACCGCTTTGTCTGGGCAGGCATAGTGTAGTTTATATTTTCTTGTCCTTTGGGAACATTGATTCCATTGTGGAATTTTGAAAATATCTGAGGGTCACTGATGAGGCCTTATGGCCGAAACTAGCTAGTCGGGCCCAGAAAACATGTACACTCCATATTTTCCAGTTCTGTGGTGAATTCCTTGCTTCCAAATGATAAACCTTTCTAGAACATATTAGATCCTCTAAGCGGTTTACCAGTACTCGTGTGTAGGTCGGATTCAGCTCTGCGTGGAAGCATCGTGCATCCCATATATTTCTTCAAGCCCCGATGGGCGGGGGCTGAGAGGACAGATGGGCACTGCCCAATTGCAGCCATGTATTTTAACATAATATCATTTTAATCTGCCAATTATTAAATATGAAGTCTCCCAAATATACCCCATTATCCGAAGAAGCATCCATGTGGACTCTGAAACATTAGGCCTTTTATGGAGTAGAAGGAGTGGGGCATGGACCCAGTGAAGCTCTGGTTGGCATCACTAAATGCGTCTCATCATTAGGAAAAGAATATATATGGTTAAGCAGTGGGGATATGTAAGGCCGGAGATATAAGGCCTCTTAAGCAGTGGAGGGGTTTGGGCATTCCCTGTCAATTAAAAAACCCCCAAGACTGTTGTTCCTAAATGTATCTTATCATAAGGACCAAGGATATATATGGTTAGGAATGGGAATCTGAACGGTTTCTGAGATATTAGGCCATTTTATGAAGTGAAGTGGAGATTAATGGCCCCTGTGACCGGCCCACCTCCAAGTTGGTGTGCTAATGATAAGGAGCAAGAACATATATGATTATGGGGTGGGGATTTGAATAGTTTCTGAAATATATGGCCTTTTTATGACATGGAGGGGCAGGGCACATTGCCACAGCACAAAGAGACACCCCAGATTGGTATGACTGAATGAGTCTTATCATAAGGATAAAGAACATGAATGGTTTAGGGTTGGGGATTTTAAGGATATCTGAGATACACTGTATATGGCTTTTAATGAAGTGAAGCTTGGGGCATGGCCCGGACACCCCGGGGACTCCCAAACTGGTGCCATTGAATGCGTCTTATCTTAAGGAAGATGAATACTTATGGTTTTGGTGTGGGGCTTTGGGTGAGTGAGTGTTTTGAGTTTTACGTCCCACAAACAGCTAAGGTCATACGGAAACGGAGCCTCGGTTTAAAGACTCATCTAAAAGAAGCCCGGGATCGATCCTGCGATCCCTGGTAAACAAGGCGATTACAGTACCACTGCACCATGGAGGCTTCTAAGTGTGGGGCATTGAACAGTTTCTGAGATACAAGGCCTTTTGTGAAGGGAAGGGTTGAGGTTAGGCCGCGGCATGACCCGGGAGAACCCTAGGTTGTCACCGAATGTGCCTTACCATGAGGAACAAGTATATATATGGTTGAGGGGTAAAGATCTTAATTGTTTCTGAGATATATGGCCTTTTGTGAAGTGGAGGGCTGGGGCAAGGCCCCGGCGCAACCCAGGAAACAACCAGGTTGGTGCAAATAAATGTGTCTTGTCATAAGGAACAAGAATATGTATGGTATAGGGGTAGGGATCAGAAAGGGTTCCGAGGTATTGGGCCTTTTATGAAATGGTGGGTGGAGGGGCATGACCCCGGCACATCCCGGGGGGATCCCCAGGTTGGCGTCACTGAATGTATCTTATTATAAGGAACAAGAATATGATATAGAGGGTGTAAGACAAGGCCCCAGCACAACCTTGGGGACTCCCCCCCCCCCCCCCCCTTGTTGGCGTAAAAGCATATTGCTGAGAGAAGTTTACTCAAGGACCATTTCTATAAAAGTTTTGTCAAAATAGCTGCAGTGACTTGGCAGTAAATGCCATTTTTCAAATTTCCCCATTATAAGTTGCCATAGCAACCAAACTAAAGAACCGATTTCATATAAAAACACAAACTTTCAATCCCCCAGCCCAAGGATACTGCAGATTAAATTTGGGCCCAATCGACCCAGTGGTTTCAGAGGAGATGTCGTTTGATAGTGTTGACGCAGACGACATACGACGGACGAGGACCGACAACTGCCTGTCCTATAAGCTCCCTGGGAGCCTTTGGTCGGGTGAGCTAAAAGTAATTCCTACGAAAAGTCGGTGATATAGCCACATGGCCTTTGTACTGAAGCGCTTTTCTGCTAAGTAACTTTGGGAAGAATGCCAAACTATCGACCAAATTATTGCCATATTATTTGTTCCTCTAAGAGATCAGAGTCTTGCATACATGTAAGAGAGGTATCTGTGAAATCTAGACTGGATATGTTGTGGGTTTGGCAAACAGTGAAGACCCAGATTAAATGCCGCGGTATGCATAAGTATCTGTACCGGGATTGAGCGTTGTAAGGGTTAACCATTGTTGTTCCAAGAGGCAATGTTGATTTGAGGTTTAATGTCCCCGTCAACACTGTTTAGGTAATTTTGGAGACGTCGCTTCCAATTTTGTGGACTTTTACCCGCACATGAGATGACTTCTCAAGCCCTGTTGCCCAATGAAACCAGTATGTCTTATAAACATGGACGGTCCGACTCGCACCGCTTTACCTGGGCAGGCTTAGATCCTCTATGCGGTTTACCAGTACTCGTGTGCGGTCGGTTTCAGCTCTGCGTGGAAGCATCATGCAGCCCATCTCTTTCTTCCAGCCCCGACATGCGGCTACCAAATTAATTGCTGTCAGACTCATGACGCACGATGGACATTGATCAGTCACAAAAGCTCGTCATGTAACTACGTGATAGATGAGTTAAAATGTGGAAGCTCAGACCTTAATGTACATACTCTTTACCCATCGTGTACCTGAAACCCCTATAAGGGTAACTGGCAAACAGCAGGAAAAAAGAAAGCTGCCCCAAGGCTGGTTCCCACATGAGCACATGATGTTGATGTCACTTGTTGGTGACATCATCACTTTGGTTGGCACTTCAGTTATAATACTACCACTACGTTATGTAAAACGAATGTAGGTATAACAAAAACCCTTGCATCCCTATGAAATGATGCCAAAACTCATAAAACTTGCACAAATTAAACTTTTGTATTATCTTAAGTGTAATTTAAGCACCTCAAAACATTTATTGTTTCACATGAATACTTTTCCTCTGATTCTTCAGTGGAATTCAAGTGGACTTGTTTTTTGCTCACCAGAATTCCAATGGAATTTCAGCGATTTAAACATTTCACTGGAAACCATCAGAATTCCAGTGGAATTCCACCGGAATTCTGGTGTCATTTTCAGTGGGGACGAGTTCTTGGTTTGAAGCCATCTGAAAGTCTGGCGAAGCCCTGGACTGATACTGCGATCCCTCATTTATCAGGTGAGTATCATAACCACTATATCACAGAGGCTTCTAAAATTTTGAAATGACGCGTGATGAAAACAATTGGAAGATTCCATTTGGTCCAGAATGGGTTAATAACTCATGCCCGATTAACCCCAACTACCTTCCCTACTTACCACCACTCCCACAAAACCTACCCAGCCCATGCCAATGCACCCACCCCGTCCACCCAAACCTACCCGAATCTCACCATACCTACATTAACCTATCTAACCTTAACTCTACCACTGCCCACCCAACCCAACCCAACTAACTGTCATATCCTACCCACCTCCACTTACCTTAACCTACCTATCCTATCCTATTTACCCTACCCTTCCCCACCCAACGAATCAACCCTCCCCATCCATACCTACCCCTATTCCACTCTACATACCCTACTTTCACAACTGCACTCCACCCAACCCCAACCTACGTAACCTACCCCACCAACCACAAATCACTCCAACCTACCCTTCCCTTCCTAACACCGCCCACCAACCAAACGCCATCCACCTACCCTACCCACCCGTCTCCGTATGACCTTAGCTCTTGGTGTGACGTAAAACTCAAACTCTCACTCACCTACCCTACCCTACCCTATCCACCACACTTACCCCTACTAGATGGGATGCATCACGCTTCCACGCAGAGCTGAAACCGGCCCGCATACGAGTACTGGTAAACAGCTTAGAGGATCTTAGCCTGCCCAGGCAAAGCGGTGCGAGTCGGCCCGTCCAGTGCTTATATACCCTATTGGTTTCATTGGGCGGCAGGGCTTGTGATATCATTTCGTCTCAATGTAGGGTAACAGTCCCACAAAATTGGAAGCATCGTCTCCAAAATGACCGTAACATTGTTGACGGGGACGTTAAACCTCAAATCAAACAACAAGGAAAAAAAAAAAAAAAAAAAAATACCCAAACCCAACCCTACTTACAATACCCTGCATACTTGATTGCACCCTACCTACCCTTACCTACCACAATCCCACCCTACCTACCCTACCCACCGCACCCACCCTACCCCATCCCCGCCTCCACTTACCCTAACCTACCTGCCCTATCCCATCTACCATACCCTACCCCACCCCGATGCACCGACCCTACCCCTATTCCATTCTACCTACCCTACTAAAGCAACCCCACCCCACCCAACCCCAACCTACCTACCCTAACCAACCAACCACAAATCACCCCGTCTACCAAACCCTTCCTTACACCACCCACCCCACTCAACGTCAACCACCTACCCTACCCTATCCACCCCACTAATCCTAACACCACCCTACCTACCCTACCCTGCCGACTACAAATGTACCCTACCTACCCCTACCTGCCCCAATCCCACTCTACTTTCCCTACCCTACCAACCTTACCTACCCCACCCTCCCCGACCCCAGCCTACCTTCCCAACATATCCAACCCACCTACCCCAACCACACCTTATCTACTTTACACCCATCTACCCTACCCCACCCAATCCCGAAACGCACCCACCATAACCCAATTCAACCCTACCTACCCTACCTTATCCTACCCCACCCATCCATCCCCAACCTATACACCCACCTACCCAAACCCCACCCACCAAGCTACCGTACTCTAACTACACAAACACCTCCCCACCCAACCTATCCTACCTCACTCCTCACCAATGCACCCATCCTACCCATCCCCAACCTGCCCCAATATCTTCCTAGCTACCCTTCTTTACAGAACCTTACCCTAACCCACCCAACCCCAACTTGCCTACCCTACCAGTTCCAACCCCACCCTACCCTACATGCCCACCCCAACCCCCACCTACCCCTACCCTACCCTATCCCACCCACCCCACCCACCTACCCTACCGTACCCTACTCCAGCCCACCCCAGCCTACCCTCACCACAACACCTCCACCCCATCCAACCCCAGTCACAACAATTGTATTCAGATGGTCTAGGCCACCTATATGCTAGTAGATGATAATCAAAGTACTGAAAGTACTGAGGAAAGTTGATTTATGAGGAATAATTACTATATAACAATGTTAGTCGTAGATCAAGCAGTTATCTAGATATTTTGTTGAAAAAATCTAGAGACAAACTTCCCATATCACAGGTCCTGGTGTATGAATGACATTTGACGTGTCACCAGTAACCTGAAGAGGGTTAAAATTCGACAAAGTAAAAAAAATGTTCATCGATTGTTTCGAGTTTAGCGACAGGTCAACCCTAGTGGATCATTTTTGTCTTCTCTAAGAGAAAGGGGGGGGGGGGGGGGAGAGATAGAAGAGACAGACGAGATGATTTGTTTGTTTGTTTGATTGTTTGATTTGAGGTTTAATTCCCCGTCGACACTGAAGGTCATTTTGGAGACGTTACTTCCAATTTTGTGGGACTTTTACCCGACATTAAGAAGAAATGACATCTCAAGCCCTGCCGCCCAATGAAACCAATAGGGTTTATATGCATGGACGAGCCGACTCGCACCGTTTTGCCTGGACAGGCTTTGGTCCTATAAGCAGTTTACCAGTACTCGAGTGCGGGTCGGTTTCAGCTCTGCTTGGAAGCATCATGCAGCCCATATATTTCTTCAAGCCCCGACGGGCGGGGGCCGTTGTAGAGATGAAAGTGAGGGACAGAGGAGAAAGAGGAAAATGAATGGAAGTGTAGAAACAGAAGAAATAACAACACTCCCCCACTCTCCCGTTACCTGCGTGAAGGACAGCAGGTGTTGCCCAATTGTATGTCGAAACCAGCTGGACTTCCAAGTGACACGAGATACACATCGCCATTACCTCACTCAACTACCCCCACGAAGAAAAAACGGAAGAAAGAAAAATAAACGTGTTTGTCAATTTCTTCATGGTCAAACCCTAAATTTCTAAATTAGCTCAGTACATATCTGCTGATAATCTTACAGAGAAGTTCTCCTAGCGGGCACATGATATCTTAGCAACGACGCATTTATACGACGATGCACATACGTTTTGCAGCCGCTTGGAACTATGTTCCTTCTGGCGTCGGGACATAAAAAGGAGAATAACTTGACAAAACAGAACAATATAAAACCATTTGATTCAGACATTATAACCCGCATCAGACGCCGCGTTTACCTAAGCCGAATTAATATACGTTTATTAAAACCTGTACGGGATCCTAAAAGCATTAACCTATAAATGCCAATTAATTGTTTCAATTCAGGGACATTCTGAAACAGTTAAGATAGATTAGAGGCAACAGAATGTTGCGTCTGATCGGTGTCTTTACTATTCGCTCAAGTATGGAACTTGATTTAAAACTCACAACTTACAACACGTGTTTTGTAATTAGAGCACTCGAAAGCAGGCGAATTGTAGGTCAGTAAAGGGTTATTTAGTTGGTAACTGATAAGCTAACCTTTCAACCCTGTAGACCGGTGCAGATGCCGAGGTAGAAATACACTGTATCTATACAAACCTTGTAGATCCTGATAAGACGTCACGTAGCTAGAACGTCTCGGCATAATCTACATGTACACTGTTTGTCATCATGTCAGTGAACTAATCAGAAATCCCTTTCTAAAAGAATATCTTTAAAGCGAGAAGAGTCCTTTTTAGAAACTCAGGGATGAAAGAGTAAAACATAAATATCATCGGAAAGCGCGTACGAAAATAGTCCCAGAGTACTGTTTTCTTTTCAGAATTCGTCTTTTTGTGCCAATTTATATTCAATTCGTATAAAGTCCCGAAAACTGAAATATTTTGAAAGACGTTCCATGCCTGCAAAATTAATTTTCCAGTGTTCATTTTGGACTATTTTATGCAGCGAGCGAAGAGCGGAAGTGGAGTAACGCGGTCCAGTACCGGAAGTAGAAATGTGTTGACAAAGAAATTTAATTTTAAAAATCAACTTTCAAAAATGTTTAAAATAACTTCTGAAGTCATCAAACCATGGCATGCAGCATTTATTGGATAAGAACTACATAATTTTCTCAATTGATGACCTTGAGTTGTTCTTTGCATAGATTGAAAAACAACCAAAAATTAAAAATATCATTCTGGATATAAAAGGTGAGGTTATTAAATTTGTTTTACGTTTTATCGTTATAAATGTTGTATTGTAATGCCCGATATGCAGATGAAGAAACAGATTGGCTGCATGATGCTTCCATGCAGAGCTGAAACCGACCCGCACACGAGAACTGGTAAACCGCATAGAGGAATTAAGCCTGCCCAGGCAAAGCGGTGCGAGTCGGTCCATCCACGCTAATAAACCCTATTGGTTTCATTAGGCGACAGGGCTTAAGAAGTTATTTCATCTGAATATCGGGTAAAAGTCCCACAAAGATCAAATTTTGAATCCCTGTTTTGCATCTAATTCCACAGAACTTATGAAAATATGTTTTGCATTTAATTCCACAGAACTTATGAAATATATACTTTTAAAATGACACTAAAACATTTGCCATTACACTTGAAACAAATACTTTCAAAGTAACTATTTGCAAAAGCTTTGCACCTGAATAAAAATCAGAGTTGATGTTTGCAAACTGTTTGCAGACTGCTATTGAGGTTATATGTTCTATAAAAGGGTTATCCTTTGGAAGCAAGAAATACACCACAGAAGTGAAAAATATGGAGTGTACATGTTTTCTGGGCAAGACTAGCTAGTTTCGGCCAATTAGGCCTCATCAGTGACCCTCGGATATTTTCAAAATTCCACAATGGAATCAATGATCCCAAAGGACAAGAAAATATAATCTACACTATGATGTAGGGCAGGGAGACGTTTTACCGCCGCCACACAGTCCCACACACCAGCTGTAGTGAAGTTAAATATGTTCTATAAAAGGTTATCCTTTGGAAACAAGAAATACACCACAGAAGTGAAAAATATTGAGTGTACATGTTTTCTGGGCCAGACTAGCTAGTTTCGGCCAATTAGGCCTCATCAGTGACCCTCAGATATTTTCAAAATTCCACAATGGAATCAATGATCCCAAAGGACAAGAAAATATAATCTACACTATGATGTAGGGCAGGGAGACGTTTTACCGCCGCTACACAGTCCCACACACCAGCTGTAGTGAAGTTAAATATGTTCTATAAAAGGGTTATCCTTTGGAAGCCTGTTAATTAATCCAACCATATGAGTTTAAGTCACTGTTTGCAAAGCTTTGCAGTATGAAAAATGTCAGATATACCGGTTGCGAAACCTTTACAGCGTGCTAAAAGCATTTTGTATTTGCAATCTCTTTGTAGTGGCGCAGATATGCTTGCAAATTGTTTGCACCAATCTGTTGCTAAGCACTTGCAAAGGGTATGCAACCGGTAATTTGACTGGAACATATTCCAAATATACTCTGCGAATGGACTGCAAGGTTTATTTTTGTATCGGATTCCAGAAAAAGGAAAACTGCGCTTTTCAAAAACATGGTTTTTATTGTTGAAACTGAAAGCGATAATTTTTTCGCAAATTTGACAGATTCTTTGTGACTGAACTTTTATTATGCATGAATAAATTGTTAGATATGACCTAAATTTCTATTTGGCAATTATTTGGATGCATCACAAAGAAATAAAGGTTTTGGTGTAGCAAAATAAGTAGTAATTTCAGCAGCACTGTCCTCTTTTCAATCATTACATACTATTTCCACACATTTGTAGGTTCAATCCAATTCTGTTCCATAAATGTATTTTCATGGCATGTATTTTGCCAAAGATAATGTAAAATTGTGATGGTAGTGGTTATTTAGGTCTGACTGGGGGTGCACACTGAAAGTCCGGGAATTATCATGGAAATATCCGGGAATTGTCCGGAAAAAGTCCGGGAAATGTGGGGTGTCGGTGCGTTATCCCTAATATCTCCATTTCTGATTGTCAGAAATTAATGAAATTAGTATCAAATAAAATTTTAAGCTCCGATCTAAAACATTATTTTCAAATACATTTTTGAAGTTACTTGTCCGGAAAATTCCCTGATTGTGTCCTGAATGTATGGGGTAGTGGTGTGAATGGACTGCAAGGTTTATTTTTGTATCGGATTCCAGAAAAAGGAAAACTGCGCTTTTCAAAAACATGGTTTTTATTGTTGAAACTGAAAGCGATAATTTTTTCGCAAATTTGACAGATTCTTTGTGACTGAACTTTTATTATGCATGAATAAATTATTAGATATGACCTAAATTTCTATTTGGCAATTATTTTGATCCATCACAAAGAAATAAAGGTTTTGGTGTAGCAAAATAAGTAGTAATTTCAGCAGCACTGTCCTCTTTTCAATCATTACATACTATTTCCACACATTTGTAGGTTCAATCCAATTCTGTTCCATAAATGTATTTTCATGGCATGTATTTTGCCAAAGATAATGTAAAATTGTGATGGTAGTGGTTATTTAGGTCTGACTGGGGATGCACACTGAAAGTCCGGGAATTATCATGGTAATATCCGGGAATGGTCCGGAAAAAGTCCGGGAAATGTGGGGTATCGGTGCGTTATCCCTAATATCTCCATTTCTGATTGTCAGAAATTAATGAAATTAGTATCAAATAAAATTTTAAGCTCCGATCTAAAACATTATTTTCAAATACATTTTTGAAGTTACTTGTCCGGAAAATTCCCTGATTGTGTCCTGAATGTATGGGGTAGTGGTGTGTTATCCCTAATATCTCAATTTTGGGTGGTCAGAATCTACTCAGATTAGTATCAAATAAAATTGTAATCTCCATTCTTAAGGATTATTACAAATATTTTTAATCTTTAACATTTTAGGGGTCCAGATTTGAAGCAAATTTGTCCGGCCAAATTCAATAATGTAGGTCTAACTGGGTGTATTTGATTACTTTTTGCCTCTGATCTATGTTCCTGGGAGAAGTGTGTGTAGGTGGGGGTACGTTAAACTCATGTAAAAAAGTTTTTATTGATCAGTTTGGGAAGGAGACTTGCAGTAATTATATTTGCACAAACACTTCATCAGGAATATCAGAGTAAGGCTTCATGGCACTAAGACCATGTCTTAAACCAACGCAAAACTTAAAAATTGTCTCTCCGAAACAGTCCGCTGCAAGATATGTCCTAAATTTCTATTATGCACTTCTCTTGATGCATCATAAAGAAAATAAGAGTTTGGTATAGGTAGCATTGCAGTAAATATTGGAAAGTGCCGGGTTCATAAACTTAATAAAATACCATACGAAGCACGGTTACTAGCAAATTCAAGCGCTTGTACCACCGCTGAACTCTCCAAATTATTGACTTCATGTTTGACTGCCATCAAAAAGTTTTAAATAAATTGAAATTCAGGTGGTTTCGTGCTTCAAGTCTGTCTACTTATGATTTTTCTACCCTTTACACTACACTTCCTCATAATCTTATGATAGGAAAACTTAATGATTTAACTCAATTGACATTTCATAGGGAAGACCCCCTCTATCTTGCATGTAATGTAAGAAATGCTTGTTTCACTCCTGAAGAGCATAAAAATCATACTTTATGGTCATGTCAGAATTTGTGTGAAGCTCTCACCTTTCTACTTGACAATTTTACATAAGATTTGGTACTAAGTTACTTAGACAAATTGTGGGTATTCCGATGGATACTAATTGCTCACCACTCGTGGCTGTTTCTTTTTGTTTTGTTATGAGAGAGACTTCATGATGTCCCTTTCTGCTGAAAACGAGTCTGAAATCTTTGAAGCGTTTAGCTCCACTTCTAAATACTTGGATGATTTATTAAATATTGATAATACCTATTTCGATGGTTTGATCAGTCAAATTTACCCCCCCCCACGTCAGTAAA
Source organism: Lucinisca nassula (assembly GCA_963580285.1). Classification (NCBI taxonomy): domain Eukaryota; kingdom Metazoa; phylum Mollusca; class Bivalvia; order Lucinida; family Lucinidae; genus Lucinisca; species Lucinisca nassula. The sequence continues at coordinate 46,579,790 of OY757018.1, read as the reverse complement.
ATAAAGCAAATTCTTCTGATACCGAGGCCCCGTTTTTGGATTTACAGCCTTCTATTGTAGATGGGTTTGTTTCGTGCAAAATTATGATAAACGCGATGATTTTGATTTTGAGATTGTAAATTTTCTTTTTTTAATGGATGGTGATGATCCTCGTGCGCCATCCTATGGCGTTTATATTCGCAATTAATTCGATTTGCCAGAGTGTGTAGTCATGTAACCGAGTTCAACACACGTAATAAATTGTTAACGCCTAAACTTCTTAATAAGGATTATCGGTACCATAAACTACGCAAACCCTTTTCAAAATTTTAAAGACGTCATTCTGATTTAATTTCAAAATTCAATATTGGACTTAAATCTCTTCTGCAACAAGGTCTATCGGAACCCGAATTTTATGGTGACTTAGTATACAAATTCAGAAAAATATATAACCGACTTGACTTCAGCACCCAATTTCGTAAAATCATTCTTCGATATAAAATGATTGGGTACAACATAAATGTTATACGACAGACTGCATGCATGGTAGTTGACCCAATCACGGTTGACAACTTTGCTTCCCTCTTTAATTGCACGCCGGTGGATCAGGTCTCAGCTTCTATGACGGTTCCTGTGTAAAGGCTTATTGACAATTAGACAGATCTAATTCAAGGTAATGTTGGCTGATGCCAGATGCTCTATCTCTGGTCAGGCCGAACGGAGTCTAACTTGGTTTTCTTTTGCTCCAGCATTTCAGTGGTTTCCTAGCTGTCGAGTCCTCACCGTTGGTTCAGCTCTGTGGTTGTTTGATTATTTGTGTTCACGGAGATGTTGCACTGATGAGTTAGGAGGCCTTCATGTGGACTGAACAAATTATTTGTCTAAATCGCGATGGAAATAAGGGCGAGGATTGTGGCCACGTAAAATCGTTTTAAGCCTCCCAGTGGAATTCGTTTCCGCTGACCGTTCCAAGGCGGTTCTTCTGTAGCGATTTATTTTGTTATGGTTTGTCTTTCGGTGTTTGTGTCGCTTGTGTAATTTTATTTTGGATAGCCTATTGGCCTTTTTGTGGGAAGGTACTCTCCGTTTGGCTTCCGCTGTTGGTGTTTCCATTAGGTCTGTTGTCGCATGTTTGTGTGTCTTTCCCTTTGGTGTCTCTGATGGGAGCTATGGGTTGATTGTATCGATTCCTGATCATTGTCTCTACTTCTATTTTATCATTTTTGACCGAGCTTTTAGTTGCCTTCTAAATACCAGACTTGCTTCCATTGGATATAAATCCCATGTTTTATTTCAATGTGAGAAAATGATAGGTATAAGGGACTAACATGATGCATGTTTTTATAAATATATCTGCAAGCTCAAAGAAATCGTTGCTGATTTTATATGGTCACCCCTCCTTTAAAATGTTGGTTTGTATTTACATTTCCCCAACCTACCCCACCCATTCAACCCCACCTATCCGTCCACTGGTAAACAATTCTGATTTTCCGTTCTAGTAGGTAAACAGATCAACATGTTTTTTGTCTCATTAACTGGTTGGGCTTGGATGGCTCTATTAACAAATAAGGTTTGAAACGTTTTGAATGTGTTGTTTTTGTAGCAGCAGGTAAAAGGTTACTATTGTCGCCTATGGAAAATATTTAGTGGTCTATAGCAAAGGTAGAAATGTGAGCAGCACTGTCCTGTTTTCGGTCATTACATACTACAGTAGAATTCAAGGTAAAGCTGATTTTATATGGTCACCCCTCCATTAAAATGTTGGTTTGTATTTACATTTCCCCAACCTACCCCATCCATTCAACCCCACCTATCCGTCCACTGGTAAACAATTCTGATTTTCCGTTCTAGTAGGTAAACAGATCAACATGTTTTTTGTCTCATTAACTGGTTGGGCTTGGATGGCTCTATTAACAAATAAGGTTTGAAACGTTTTGAATGTGTTGTTTTTGTAGCAGCAGGTAAAAGGTTACTATTGTCGCCTATGGAAAATATTTAGTGGTCTATAGCAAAGGTAGAAATGTGAGCAGCACTGTCCTGTTTTCGGTCATTACATACTACAGTAGAATTCCGCTTAAAGAACACCACTATATTAGGACCACTCCACTATTAAGACCGGTTTTAACATTCCCAAATAATTTTCTATTTAATTCATTGCTATGAAAGAGACGAACCCGCTATTCAGTATTAAGACCGTTTTCAAAAGACCATATCTGTCATTAATGTTCGCTATTTTGCCATGGATAATGTAAAAATGTGATGGTAGTGCTAACCTAGGTCTAACTGGGGGTATTTGATGATTTTTTGCCTCTGATCTTTGTTCTTTGGAGCGGGGTGTACTTTAAAGGCATGTAAATCAGTTTTATCGATGTGTTTGGAAAGAAGACTAGTGAATAAACGCATTTCTTTCTATTCTCAAAATACTAACTTATTACCTCCTAAGCCCAAGACGTCTTTACGTCATCTTAAACTAGGTATTCAAGAATTTCATAAGAAGTTTGTTTTGGCCCCTGCAGACAAGGCCGCTAACAACGTCGTCGTTGTGTGACGGCTCCACTATGTTAACACGCTTAAGCAGGAGCTTGGTGGTACTAAGGCCTATGAACTTCAGCCTTTAGCTGAAGAGAGAGCCATAGTAGATAAACATGTTTGTCTTTCAGCCATCAAGTTTGCTGTGTGTGTTAACGAAGGCCAAGACAAGCTTCCTACGCTATACTGGTTACCAAAACTTCATAAAAAACCTTACAAAGCACGGTTTATTGCAAATTCTAGCTCTTGCACTACCACTGAACTTTCTAAATTTTTAACTTCCTGTCTTACTGCTATTAAAACGCATGTAATTAAATATTGTGATAAAGTCTTTGAAAGATCAGGAAGAAATCTGTTTTGGTCTATAAAAAATTCGAATGAGGTTTTAAATAAATTGAAATCTAGACATTTTCGTGCTTCTAGTCTGTCTACCTACGATTTTTCCACTCTTTACACTACACTTCCTCATAATCTTATCAAAGAAAAGCTTAATGATTTAATTGAATGGGCTTTTCACAGAGAAGATTCTCTCTATCTTGCATGTAATGTCAGAAATGCATTTTTCACTTCTAAAGAGCATAAGAATTATACACTTTGGTCATGTCAGAAAGTGTGTGATGCCCTCATCTTTCTACTTGACAATATTTATATTAGATTCGGTACTAAGTTATTTAGACAAATTGTCGGTATTCCGATGGGTACTAATTGCGCACCTCTTGTGGCTGATCTGTTCTTGTATTGTTATGAAAGAGACTTCATTTTGTCGCTTTTCATTGATAACCAATATGAAATTATTGAAGCTTTTAGCTCTACTTCTAGATATTTAGATGATTTATTAAATATTGATAATACCTATTTTGATGGTTTGATCAGTCAGATTTACCCCCTAGAACTTCAGTTAAATAAAGCAAATTCTTCTGATACCGAGGCCCCGTTTTTGGATTTACATCTATCTATTGTAGATGGATTTGTTTCGTGCAAAATTTATGATAAACGCGATGACTTTGATTATGAGATTATAAATTTTCCTTTTTTGGACGGTGATGTTCCTCGTGCGCCATCCTATGGCGTTTATATTTCACAATTAATTCGATTGCTAGAGTGTGTAGTCATGTAACTGACTTCAACACTCGTAATAAATTATTAACGGCTAAACTCCTTAATCAGAGTTATCGGTACCATAAACTACGCAAACCCTTTTCAAAATTTTATAGACGCCATTCTGATTTAATTTCAAAATTCAATATTGGACTTAAATCTCTTCTGCAACAAGGTCTATCGGAACCCGAATTTTATGGTGACTTAGTATATAAATTCAGAAAAATATAAAACCGCAATGACTTCAGCACCCAATTTCGTAAAATCATTCTTCGATATAAAAAGATTTGGTACAACATGGATATTATACGACAGACTGCATGCATGGGAGTTAACCCAATCACGGTTGGCAACTTTGCTTCCCTCTTTAATTGCACGCCGGTGGGTCAGGCCTCAGATTCTATGACGGCTCCAACGTAAAGGCTTATTGAAAATTAGAGAGATAATGTTGGTTGGTGCCTGATGTTCTGTCTCTGATCGGGCTCATCGGAGTCTAACTGTTGGTTTTCTTTTGCTCCAGCATTTCAGTGGTTTCTTGCTGTCGAGTCCTCACCATTGTCTCACCTCTGTGGTTCTTTGATTTTTGTGTTCACGATGATGTTGCACTGATGAGTTAGGAGGCCTTCATGCGGACTGAACAAATTATTTGTCTTAATCGCGACGGAAGTAAGGGCGGGAATTGTGGCCACGTAAAATCCATTTAAGCCTCCCAGTGGAAATCTTCTACTGACCGTTCCAAGGCGGATCTTCTGTGGCGATTTATTTATGTTGTTGTTTGTTACTTGCTGTGTGTATCACTTGTGTCTTTTGGTTTTGGATGGTCATATGGCCATTTTGTGGGAAAGTAACTGTCCTTATGGCCTTCCTTTGTTTAGGTTTCCATTATGGTATGGTCGCTTAATGTTTGTATTTCTTTCCCTTTGGTGTCTTTTATGGGTGGAGTAAGTTAATTGTATCAATTCCTGATCTTTGTTTTACTTCTACTTTGCAGTAACTGTATTTGCAGAAACACAAGAAAAAATCTACTTCATCTGGAATATTAGTGTAAGGTTTCATGGCACTAGGACTATGTCTCCTACCAAAGCAAAACTTAAAACTCGTCTCTCCTAAACAGCCAGCTGCAATATCCCGATAAGTTTTCTCATCCAGCATATGTTCTAATTTATTGTATTCATATCAAAATGATATGAACAGATAAATTCAGCTGTTTCTCATGGCATTAAGGCATTTATAAAAAATTTCTTGGCAGTTTTGTCTTCAACATATCCTCACAAATATCATCTTTTATATTAAATGTGGCTTGTAGGTGTGATAATAGCCATGAAAATGAGTATTGGTCCTATTTATCAATAATTCTTTGCATTTTACGATAGAATTATTCCAAAGACATTGGAGAAGAAACACTGATGCTAGCCAGTGTCTAGGTTCCGTTCCAGAAAGAGGTAAACGTTGCACTTTTCAAAAACTTATGGTTAACTCGGTTTTCATAGTTGAATCTGAAAACTATATTTTTGTCGTATCTTTGTGACTGAACTTTTACTATGTGTGAGTAAATTTATTAGATATGACCTAAATTTATATTTGGCAGTTCTTTTGATGCATCGTAATAAAAATAAGGGTTTGTTATTGGTAGCATTGCACTAGATACTGGGAGGTGCCGGGTTTTATCACTATTGGACCGAGCTTTTAGCTGCGTTCTAAATACCAGACTTCCTTCCATTTGATATATATCCCATGTTTTATTTCAATGTGAGAAAGTGACAAGTATACGGGACTGAAATGAGGCATGTTTTATAAATATATCTGCAAGTTTAAAGAAATTTTTGCTGATTTTATATGGTCACCTCTCCTTTAAAAATGTTTTTTGCATTTACACCGTTCCAGTAGGTAAAAACATGGTTGACTTTAACTTAAAAAGGAGCAGTACAAAATGTTGATTTTTCTCATTAACTTGTTCGGCTAGGATGGTTCTATAAACAAGCAAGCTTTGCAAAGTTTTGTATAAGCAGTTTTTGTGGGCGCAGGTAGGTCGTTTATGGAAATATTTAGTGGAAAGCTCCCAATAGCAAAGGTAGAAGTGTCAGCAGCGCTGTCATGTTTCAGTCTATACTTACATGTGTGTTTGGAAAGAAGACTTTCAGTAATTGCATTTGCAGAATCACAAGAAAGTATCTACTTCATCTCGAATATAAGAGTAAGGTTTCAGGGCACTAGGACTATGTCTAAAACCAAATCAAAACTTAAACATCGTCTCTCCTAAACAGCCCGCTGCAATATCCCGTTATTTTTTTCCAGACCGTTATATGTTCTTATTTATTGTATTCATGTCAAAAGGCTGTGAACAGATGAATGCAGCTATTAATCATGGCATTAAGGCAGTAATAAACATTTTCGTGGCAGTTTTGTCTTCAAAAAATATGCTTAACATCTTTTTAGTTTAAATAGGGGGTGTAGGTGTGAAAATAGCCATAAAAATGAGTATTGGTGCTATTTAGGCACAATTCTGTGCATTTTAGGATAGAATTGTTCCAAAGACATTGGAGATGAAACACGGGTGCAAGCCGGTGTCTAGGTTACATTCCAGAAAGAGATTAACTTTGCACTTCTCAAAAACATTTGGTTTGCTCGGCTTTCATAGTTGAATAAAAAAGCGATAACGTTTTCACAAACTTGAAAGATTCTTTGTGACTGAACTTTTATTATGATAAGTAAATTATTAGATATGACCTAAACTAATATTTGGCAATTCTTTTGATGCATCTTTCTTTGTGGCTGAAATTTAAAGCCATATAAATCAGATTTTCTTGGTGTGTTTGAAAAGAAGACTTGCAGTAATTGCATTTCCAGAAACACAAGAAAAAATCTACTTCATCTGGTATATAAGAGTAAGGTTTCATGGCACTAGGACTATGTCTCAAACCAAAGCAAATCTTCACAATTGTCTCTCCGAAACAGCCCGTTGCAATATCCCGATAAGTTTTCTGATCTGTTATATGTTCTAATTTATTGTATTAATGACAAAAGGATTCGATCAGATATATTCAGATATTGCTAATGGCATTAAGGCATTTGAAACATTTTCTTGGCAGTTTTGTCTTCAAAAATCCCAAAATGTGTACGTTTTTACTTTAAATAGGGAGTGTAGGTGCGAAAATAGCCATAAACATATTAATATTAGTTTTTGTGGGTGCAGGTAAGTCGCCACAGATTTGTAGTTCTAACTAATTCTGTTTTATATAATGTATCTACATGGCATGTATTTTGCCATGGATAATGTACAAATACGATGGTAGTGCTAATTGAGGTCTAACTGGGTGTATTTGATGAGTTTTTGCCTCTGATCTTTGTTCTTGGGAGGGGGTGTACCTTAAAGGCATGTAAATAAGTTTTTATTGATGTGTTTGAAAAGAAGACTTGCAAAAAATGCATTTGCAGAAACACAAGACAGAATCTGGAATATAAGAGTAAGCTTTCATGGCTCTAGGACTATATCTCAAACCAAAGCAAAACTTAAAAATTGTCTCTTCGAAACAGCCTGCTGCATTATCCGGATAGTTTTCCCGTCCGTTATATGTTCTAATTTATTGTATTCATGTCAAAATGGTTCGAATAGATTGAATATATTCAGATATTTCTCAAGGCATTTATAAACATCTTCTTGGCAGTTTTGTCTTCAAAAATCCCAAAATGTGTAAGTTTTTACTTTAAATAGGCAGAATCTGGAATATAAGAGTAAGCTTTCATGGCACTAGGACTATGTCTCAAACCAAAGCAAAACTTAAAAATTGTCTCTCCGAAACAGCCTGCTGCATTATCCGGATAGGTTTTTCCATCCGTTATATGGTCTAATTTATTGTATTCATGTCAAAATGGTTCGAATAGATTGAATATATTCAGATATTTCTCAAGGCATTTATAAACATTTTCTTGGGAGTTTTGTTTTCAGTGAGTGAGTGAGTTTTAGTTTTACGTCCCACCAACAGCTAAGGTCATACGGAGACGGGACCTCGGTTTAAAGACTCATCCAAAAGTCTGGAGAAGCCCGGGATCGATCCTGCGCTCCCTGGTTTACAAGGCGAGTAGCGTAACCACTGCACCACGGAGGCTTCAATTTTTTTCTTCAAAATACCCTCAAAAATGTGAGCCCCGCCAAGGGAATTTGTGTCTTCGAGCATTCCGCCATGATTAATTTTAACTGCGCATGCCCAGCCATTCAGAGGGGCCAGGGAAATGGCTTTTTTCTGAAGGTTCCTCTTGATTCACTGCTTGTATGAGCGAGCAGCGAAGGTTCTGACGAGACTGCGCGGATGCGCAGGCTCGCCTGAACCTTCGCTGCTCGCATAGGCGATAAGTACCAAAATCGCTTGACGCGGCCCATGTCATTTTTACTTTAAATTGGGATGTAGTGTGAAAATAGCCAAAAAAAATTGTATGTGTAGTTTTTGACGGTGCAGTTAAGTCGCCTGTGGAAATATTTAGTGATAAACTCCCAATAGCAAAGGTAGAAATGTCAGCAGCCTGTCAATCGGGCTGAGGGCAATGGACATTTAATAATTTTGTGACTTGACTGAGTAAGTTAATTGTATCGATTCCTGATCTTTGTTTTACTTCTACTTTGATTGAATTCCATTTAAATAGACGTAATTGTTAGAAATCAGTTATTCATGTACCTGTTTAATAAAAAAATCTTTGTAGGCTTCACTAAGTCCCTTGAATTTTATCTACTTCACAAAAACGTGCTTATGACATTAGAAATGTATATACTGACTAGCGTAAGCACTGACAGTAATCATGGTAATGTTGATGAATTTATTTTCTATATTTTCCATATTTTTGCTCGCAAACATCATTAGAACTACCTCCAGGAGTAACCATGACCTACATGTATATTTTGTGCAAGAAAGTAAAATAATAAGCATTGAAAACTCTATTGCACGACAACACATATGTGTGCTATAATGGCACCTCTTAAAACTGTGGCACTAGCACTTTGCATCTTCTCTTCCTAGTACGTGTACTTTATAATATACATAGCTGGAGTCAAAAGAAATGCTGATAACATTTTTTTTCAATAAGTATAAATGAATAAACTGATTTTTCTTCTTGGTTTATGGCCAGTTTGAATCTGGGGGGAGGGGTGCAATTGTCCCCTAATGAAAAAAGCACTGAGGTGTGGGCAAATGTCCATACCAAAAATAAGTAGTGGGGAGGGGGAATATCCGGTATGCCGGTATTTTCAACTGGGGGAGCGAAAGAAGTCCGTTAATACATTTTTTCATGGGGGTGGCAAATGTCATGGGGGGGGGGGCAAATGTCCTGGAAACTGACTAAATTACCAACACAACAACTCTCAAGACCTTGTTTATGCAAGAGATCACAAGTTTATTCAAGTGAGCACAGGATAGCCAGGGACAAGGATGGACTAAAGGATGTCATGTTTTATATTACTTTAAACGATTAGCCAAGGTGACAGAAAACAGATGAATACTGTGGCAGGTCAAAATAGGCCTTTTTTATTAATTACATTTTTTATAATTAATTTAGATAGTAACAAATAAACAGGTACCAGAGTTAAGTATAATGTAACATGTATTATTGAAAATGCCCATATATCACTGCTAAGTATATGGTTCTGTTTTAATTCCAGGGTGGAAAATGCCATTTTCTGGTATTTGCCGGCATTGTCCAGTATTTGCCGGTTTTTTTCAACTGGGGGAGCGAAAAATGTCCGTTAATACATTTTTTCATGGGGAGGTGGGGAGGGGTTGGCAAACGTCCTGGGGGGCAAATGTCCTGGAAACTGACTATATTACTAACACAACAACTCTCAAGACCTTGTTTATTCAAGAGAGCACAAGTTTATTCAAGTGAGCACAGGATAGCCAGGGGCAAAGATGGACTTAAGGATGTCATGTTTTATATGACTTTAAACGATTAGTCAAGGTGACAGAAACAGATAAGTACTGTGGCACGTTCAAAATAGGCCTTTTTATTAATTACATTTTTTTTATAATTAATTTAGATAGTAACAAATAAACAGGTACCAGAGTTAAGTATAATGTAACATGTATTATTGAAAAGGCCCATATATCACTGCTAAGTATATTGTTCTGTTTCAATTCCAGGGTTGAAAATGCCATTTTCTGGTATTTGCCGGCATTGTCCAGTATTTGCCGGTTTTTTCAACTGGGGGAGCGAAAAAAGTCCGTTAATACATTTTTTCATGGGGAGGTGGGGAGGGGTTGGCAAACGTCCTAGGGGGCAAATGTCCTGGAAACTGACTATATTACTAACACAACAACTCTCAAGACCTTGTTTATTCAAGAGAGCACAAGTTTATTTAAGTGAGCACAGGATAGCCAAGGGCAAAGATGGACGAAAGGATGTCATGTTTTATATGACTTTAAACGATTAGTCAAAGTGACAGTAAACAGATGAGTACTGTGGCACGTTCAAAATAGGCGTTTGCCGGTTTTTTCAACTTGGGGAGCGAAAAAAGTCCATACATTTTTTCATGGGGAGGGGGAGGGGGGAGGGGTTGGCAAACGTCCGCGGGGGGGGGGGGGGGCAAATGTCCTGGAAACTGACTATATTACTAATACAACAACTCTCAAGACCTTGTTTATTCAAGAGAACACAAGTTTATTCAAGTGAGCACAGGATAGCCAGGGGCAAGGATGGACTAAAGGATGGCATGTTTTATATGACTTTAAACGATTAGTCAAGGTGACAGTAAACAGATGAGTACTGTGGCACGTTCGAAATTGGCCTTTTTATTAATTACATTTCTGGCTTGCAGCCGTCCCTCCAAGCCAGTTAGATTGGAAAAGTGGTTCCGGTTTAAGACTTCTCTTTCTATGATATTTTGGATCCTCAGGTTTTTTTTAAAAACAAAAATCAGAGATACAGTCAGCTTTTCCGGTGTTCTGGTTCCCTCACCCTATGGCTCAATAGCTTTCGCATATTTTAATAGAATACAGGGTACCAGTTTAGTGAGAGATGGTCTAGTGACAGAGCTATCGTTTCTGTGCGAACGTTTAACTAAACACCGAAGCGAATTTCTCCACAAGGCCACGGTACACAGCACTACCACTGTACAAACTTATTAGGGCTCCGCACTGAAAGTGTGGGTGCTCTATAGTAATAACTCTGTCCGTTCGTCTGTCTGTCCGTCCGTCCACAATTTTTTTATCCTCCATAACTTTCTTATTCCTGGATGGATTTAAAATATATACTTGGCAGAAATGTTAACCATAATGATGGAGAGTTGCGCGCAAGACCCAGATCCGTGCCTCAAAGGTCAAGGTCATACTTAGAGGTTAAAGGTCAAAAAAGGGTCTTTGTCGTGTCCAATCAATAACTTTGTTATTCCTGGATGGATTTGAATATTACTTGGCAGAAATGTTAACCATAATGTGACGGAGTGTCTCGCGCAAGACCCACAGCCGTACCTCAAAGGTCAAGGTCATACTTAGAGATAAAAGGTCAAAAAAGCGTCTTTTTAGTGTGTCAAATCTATAACTTTCTTATACCTGGATGGATTTAAATATTACTTAGCAGAAATATTGACCATAATGTGACAGTGTGTCACGCGCAAGACCCAGGTCCGTTCCTCAAAGGTCAAGGTCACACTTAGTGGTGAAAGGTAAAACAAAACGTCTTTTTTATCGTGTCCGATCAATATCTTTCTTATTCCTGGATTGATTTTAGAATAACTTGACAGTAATGTTAATCATCATGAGAGGATGTGTTGTGCGCAAAACCCAGGTTGGTTTCTAAAACTAAGTTATCATGTTCAAAATGATTCTTTGAGTTATGTTCTTTCATTTCCTTGTTCTTTATAGTTTTTTAACATCAACATTTTCTTACTCCTCTGATAGCGCTGCCGGGTTTCACTGACAGCTCTAGTTATATTGAAGGTACTGCCACCAATAAATGAACAAACTTTACGGCGTACTGACAGTCAATTGGTCCAGTTTTTATCAAGATTAAGATTCAACTTAAATAACTTTATACTGTTTATTTCTTTTTAGACTTTCAGATAAAAACTGTTAACATTGTTAACATTGTTTACTTTGGTTGTCTCTTGTATATAATATTTTTTATACTTTGCTAATTAAAGTTGTGAAGATTTAATGTCTCTTCCTCCTTCGTCTTATACTCCCTTGTATGTATATTTGTGTCGTCACCTAACAATTACATGTTTACTGGCCACATGACATGAATGTATACTCAGTATGTATGGAAGACTGCCTCCGTGGTCCAGTGATTAAGGTCGTTGACTTGTAATCACTGGAGGGTCATGGGTTCGAGCCCCGCTACCGGCCATGATCGTTTATGTGAGAACATTTGGTAGTTTGTGTCGGAGTCTAGTACTGGTACTTTCCAGGAACGATGGTTAGGAAACTACCCGCCTGTATATGACTGAAAGATTGTTGAACGGGCGTAAAACCTAGCAAAACAAACAGTATGTATGATGTGTTCTACCACATTATTGTCTCTCATAAATCTGTTAGGGTCATTAATTTTGTTTTGTTTGTCCATTTCTATTTGCCAAATCGCATATCGTCCGTGCTCCATAAGTCCATTAATCCTGCTGTCTGTCTGCTAACAAAGTCTTCTTCCAACTACTATTCAGATACTACTGAGCAAATTTCAATAAAACAGGGTCATCACAATGATCCCTTACTATCGTAGTTGATCAAATGTGAGAATGTGACCATTGGGTCAATAAATGTCAGGGTAGTGCCACATAGAAAATTGATACCTCATGGGTTTGTCCATTCCAATGTGTAGATAAACCATATATTGCCTTTGAGTACACTGCATCAAAAGTCTATGTCCCATTAACAAGAACAGTGCAATTTGCTTCCTCACCAGTACTTTCATCTACATCAACTCGTACATCCATGTGGCGGCAATATGGCTACATTTACACCAGGAACAGTACCCTTAAAACCAGGCAAGCCTTTCCTTTTAAAAGGAACCTTTATTTATAATTAATTTAGATAGTAACAAATAAACAGATAGCAGAGTTAAGTATAATGTAACCTCTATTATTGAAAATGCCCATATATCACTGCTGAGTATATGGTTCTGTTTTAATTCCAGGGTGGAAAATGCCATTTTCTGGTATTTGCCGGCATTTTCCAGTATTTGCCGGTATTTACCGGTAAATGCAACCGGCATGGAAAATACTCATATTTGCCGGCATTTTGCAAACCATAAAAGGAAAACTTAAAAATCGTCTCTCAGAAACAGCCCGCCGCAATATCCTGATAAGTTTTCTCACCCGTTATATATATATAAATTTATTGTGTTTATGTCAAAAGGATACGAACATATATATTCAGATATTTCTTATGGTTTTAAGGCATTTATAAACATTTTCCTGGCAGGTTTGTCTTCAACATATCCTCAAAAATGTCATTTTTACTTTAAGTAAGGGATGTAGGTGTGAAAATAACCATACAAATGTGAATGTGTAGTTTTTGTTGGTGCAGGTAAGTCGCCTATGGCAATATTTAGTGGTAAGCTCCCAATAGCAAAGGTAGAGATGTCAGCAGCACTGTATTGTTTTCTGTCATTACATACTATTTTCACACATTTGTAGTTCTATCCAATTCTGTTTCATAAAATGTTTTCGTGGCATGTATTTTGCCATGGATAATGTAAAAATGTGATGGTAGTGCTAATTTCGGTCTAACTGGGTGCATTTGACGAGTTTTTGCCTCTGATCTATAATCTGGGGAGGGGGTGTACTTTAAAGGCGTTTAAATCAGTTTTTGTTGATGTGATTGGAAAGAAGACTTACAGTAATTGTATTTGCAGAGACACAAGAAAGAATCTACTTCATATGCAATATAAGAGTAAGGTTTCATGGCACTAGGACTATGTCTCAAACAAAAGCAAAACTTAGAAATTATCTCTCCGAAACAGCCCGCTGAAATATCCTGATAAGTTTTCTCATCCGTTATATGTTCTAATTTATTGTATTCATGTCAAAAGGTTGTGAACAGAATCATTCAGCTATTTCTCGTAGTATTAAGACATTTATAAACATTTTCTTGGCAGTTTTGTCTTCAAAATGTCCTCAAAATGTTATTTTCTACTTTAAATGTGGTGTGTAGGTATGAAAATATATCATACAAATGAGTTTTGGTGCTATTTAGGCATATTTCTGTGCATATTAGGATAGAATTGTTTCAAAGAGATTGGAGAAGAAAAACACTGATGCAAGCCAGTGTCTAGATTCCATTCCAGAAAGAGATAAACTTTGCACTTTTCAACAAGATAAGTTTGTGAAACACTGATCCCCCGGACAGCGCATTTTAAATATGAAAGCAGTATCACTAAGCAATCGAAAGGTATGGCCAAAGTTCAAGCCTTAAAAAAGTAGGACAAGGTCACAAGTTAAAAATAGATGGGATCGTTGGAAAGGCCATGTCACACAGAACACACTTGTGAAATATGAAAGCCAAATCACTTACCAATCGAAAGTTATGGCTAATGTTAAAATTTTTAAAAAGTATTTCAAATATCAAGGTCAAGGTTAGGAGGTCAAAAATTATGGTACCTCTAGAAAGGTCTTTTGACAAGGAACGCACCTGTGAAATATGAAAGCCATACCACTTACGAATAAAAAGTTTTGGCCAAAGTAAAAGTTGTTAAAACGTAGGTCAAAAGTCAAGGTCACGAGGTCAAAAATTATGGTACCACTAGGCATGTCTTGTAAAAAGCATGCACATGTGAAATATAAAAGCCCTATCACTTACCAATAGAAAGTTATGGACTATGTTAAAGTTTTTAGTAACTTGGTCAATTTCAAGGTCACTTGGTAAAAGTTAATGGTACCATTAAAAAGGTCTTAAGACAAGGAATGCACATGTGAAATATGAAAGCCCTACCACTTACCAATTGAAAGTTATGCCCAATGTTAAAGTTTTTAAAAAGTAGGTCAAATGTCACGGTCAAGTGGTAAAAAATTAGGTTAGCACTAGAAAGGTCTTGTGACAAGGAATGCACATGTGAAATATGAAACCCCTATCACATATCAATCGAAAGCTATGGCCAATGTTAAAGTAAAAAAAACAATAGTTTTTAGCGCATTTTTAGAACTTAAAGGCACCCCGGCACTTCAAAAGGAATGCATGTGCAAAGTTTCAACTCAAGAAATGTGGAAGAAGTTTGCATCACAAGCTTTTAGCGCATATTTTAGAAAATAAAGGGCCGTAACTCCGACGTAAATGATAGAAACAATGTGAAAATTGTGTTAGGCACCCCTGCATCTCACAAGGAATGCATGTGCAAAGTTTCAGCTCAATCTGTGAAGAAATGTGGAAGAAGTTTGCATCACAAGGTCTTTTAGCGCATTGCATTTTTTTAGAAAATAAAGGGCCTTAACTCCGACGTAAATGATAGGACCAATGTGAAAATTGTGTTAGGCGCCCCTGCACCTCACATGGAATACAAGTGCCAAGTTTCAGCTCAATCGGTGAAGAAATGTGGAAGAAGTTCGCATCACAAGGTTTTTAGCGCATTTTTTAGCAAATAAGGGGCCATAAATCACATGTAAATGAGAGGACCAACGTGAAAATTGTGTAAGGCTTCCCGGAACTTCACAAGGAATGCATATGCAAAGTTTCAGCTCAATCGGTGCAGAAATGTGGAAGAAGTTCGCATCACACGATTTTTTAACGCATTTTTTAGAAAAAAAGGCCATAATTCCGACGTCAATGTGGGGACCAACGTGAAAATTGTAATAGGCATCCCAACAGTTCACCAGGAATGCATGTGCAAAGTTTCAGCTCAATCGGTGAAGAAAAGGGGAAGTAGTTTGCATCACCAAAAAGTGGCCACTTCTTTTGATGCATAATTCTTTGTGACTTAACTTTAAAGCCATGTAAGTCAGTTTTTCTTGATGTGATTGAAAGAAGACTTGCAGTAATTACATTTGCAGAAACATAACAAAGAATCTACTTCATCTGGAATATTTTTTGCATAAACATATTTTATTGCATCATAAATCAAGCAATAGGGTCGGGCCACAAGTTCTGCGAACATTAGTTACGGCCCTCCCCTACGAAACAGTATTACATTAATATACATGCACATCATAGTGGCAAATACAGAGACATTTGGAATACTTCATAATGAGTTATATAACAAATAAGCATATATCACATTTTCCAAAGATGATGAGAAAAAAAAATGATGATGAAATGTCATGCTGAACTAAGTGAGCAGCAGCCTAGTTGGCGGAACGTTTAGTATCTTTAATAATTGTTTGTACAGCTGTAAAGATGAGAGTGTTATCTTCTATCGACCGACTAACATCACCAAATAAAAGAATATTAATATTTCGTGGATGCAAAGCTCTGGTTGATTGGAAAAGTATTACTCTTTCGTTAGTGTAATGTGAACAGCGAAAAAAATAATGAGCAGCATCATCAACTTCGTCAGAGCAACTAGAAGTGAAACTAGGTGTTAAGTGATTTATGTATAAGTCAAGACGTAAATTACTACAATTATTTCTAATTCTTACGTGTAAAGCAGACACATATCTGTTACCAATTCTATAGTGTAATGGGACTTTCGAGTTATTTTGATGCCTTTTCAATTGATAATTAAAACTTAAATGAGACGGTAAATTATGTAATTCTACGTCAAGAGAATTCCATGCTAAAATTGAGGATGGAATTCAAGATTTGCGAGAGATTTCAGTCCTGCAGAAAGGAGCGGTAATATCTGCTTGCTTTCGGAGATTGTAAGCATTTGCTTTTCCCACTAAAGGAGGAACAGATCGGATATATATGTAGGAACGAACGTGGTTATTACTTTATACATAAATACAAGTTTTTGCTTTCTTCGATGTTACAAAAGTGACACCCAGCCACATTCTCTGTCCAGATTGCCCAGACAAACGGATCTGGTTAAGCCTGTAACTATGCGGGCAGCTTCATTCTGAAGTGTTTGAAGCGAGTTAATATTCTCTACAGTACAGCCATCCCATACAACACATGAATATTCGATAATAGGCAACAAGTACAATAAATAAATTTGGTTTAATGCAACACGACTAAATGTATATTTCAGTTTCGTTATTATGTCAATAACTTTTGATGCACTGTTTTAATATTCTCAATATGGGAATGCCATTTACCGTTACTACTGAAGGTTAGACCTAAATTTTTATGATTTGTAACAAATTTTACGAGAGTTCCATCAAATATTATATCAGGAAGTGATTCAATAGGTTTTAAAGTGAAAATCATTGCTTCTGTTTTATATGGGTTAAGTTTTATCAACAACTGAGATGCCCAATTTACTAACATTCGCAAATCACGGTTAATGATACCCGCAATGCCATTTAGAGTAGCTGCAGCGCAGAATAGGGAGCTATCGTCGGCAAATAACCTAGTAAGGCTAAGCATAGAATCAGATATAGCATTGATGTAGACTAAAAATAAAAGGGGGCCTAGAACAGACCCTTGAGGAAAGCCGGCATTTACACTCCTTAAGGTTGAAGAACTGTTACTTACAACGACTATTTGCTTCCTACCACTGAGGTAGTCAGTAATCTACACCAATAATTCTTCGTCTATACCATTTTGTTTTAATTAAAAAAATCAAGACCCTTATGCCACACTCTGTCGAAACTTTTAGAAACGTCTAAGAAAACCATACAAGAAAATTGGTTATTATCAACAGTTTGGTAGATGTGATGATAGATGTCTATAAGTTGAAAGGTTGTTGAATGGTTGGGTAAAAACCCAGATTGGTATTTATAAAGCAAATCGTTTTCATTTACAAAGTTATAGATGTGTTTAAAAGCTATTATTTCTGGTAGTTTGCCAACGTTGCTTAAGAGAGAAACAGGTCGAAATGTCGAAGGATCATAATTATCTCCCTTTTTGGGTAAAGGTATAACATTTGAATATTTATAGATCTCTGCAAACTTGCCTGCTCTGAAATATCTACTAAAGCGTGTAACTAGAGGCACAGATACTTCTTTTGCTACAGATTTTAGCATTTTGCTACTAATACCATCTGGCCCTGGTGCCTTGTTCGAATTTAAAAGTTCAATCAAAGATTCGACCTCTTGTGGTGCAATGCTTGAATCTGGCATTTATATTAAAGATTCGACGTTTTCATCATTGACTGTGGAGATAGATGTAAAATATTCGTTTAATAGTTCTGCTTTATCTTCTGATGAAAAACAAAAAACATTATGCCCAGTAACCCAGACACAGTTACTGGGAATGAATTTAGAGGTGGAATTGAAGCAGAGCTGGAATTGTTTTTAACAAAGTGGCGTACCACTTTCCTAAATTGTTTTTTATCATTAGAGTGAAAATCAGAAATGGAAAATTCTAAATTGTTGGAATATAAGACAAAGGTTTCATTGCACTAGGACTGTGTGTGTGTGTGTGTGTGTGTGTGTGTGTGTGTGTGTGTGTGTGTGTGTGTGTGTGTGTGTGAATTCGGGTTAAACGTCAGTTCGGGTTTAACAATTTTTTAGTCATATCACGACGGTGTCTGGTTGCGACAGGGAGCTCAATGCTCACTTTTATATTGCTGCCTCACTGAAGTATCATGTCCCAGACAACTTACATGATACGACACCCAGTCACATTATCCTGACACTGGGTCGACCAGTCCTAGCTATACCCCGTAAATCTGAGTGCCAAGAGAGGAGCAGCTAGTACCGTTTTTAACGACTTTGGTATGTCGCGGCCCGGGATCGAACCCGTGACCTCTCGTTCCCCGGAGCGGACACTCTACCAACTGAGCTATCGGGGCCGGTACTAGGACTATGTATTAAACCAAAGCAAAACTTAGAAATTATCTTTCCGAAACAGCCCGCTGCAATATCCCGATAAGTTTACTCATCCGTTATACGTTCTTATTTATTGTATTCATGTCAAAATGATTCAAACAGATATATTCAGATTTTTCTCATGCCATTCAGGCATTTATGAACATTTTCTTGGCAGTTTTGTCTTCAAAATTGCATCAAAAATGCCATTTTTTACATTAATATGGGGTGTAGGTGTACAAATAGCCATAATAAAAGAGTATTGGCGCTATTTAGGCATAGTTTTGTGCATTTTAGTAAAGAATTGTTCAAAAGACATTGGAGAAGAAACACTGATGGAATAAGTTCTAGAAAGGATTATCCTTTGGAAGCAATGAATACACCACAGAACCGGAAAATATGGAGTGTACCAGACTAGCAAGTTTCGGCCATTTAGGCCTCATCAGTGACCCTCAAGTATTTTCGAAATTCCACTATGGAATCAATGATCCAAAAGGACAAGAAAATATAAACTACACTATGATGTAGGGCAGGGAGACTTTCTACGGCCGCCACACATTCCCAGATAACAGCTGTAGTGACGTCAAATAAGTTCTAGAAAGGGTTATCCTTTCGAAGCACGGAATGCACCTTAGAACCGGAAAATATGGAGTGTACATGTTTCTGGGCCAGACTAGCAAGTTTCGGCCATTTAGGCCTCAGCAGTGACCGTCAAGTATTTTCAAAATTCCACAAAGCCAGTGTCTCGGTTCAATTCTAGAAAAAAAGGGAAACTTTGCACTTTTCAAAAAGATATGGTTTGCTCAGCTTTTATAGTTGAATCTGAAAGCGATAACTTTTTCGCAAACTTGAAAGATACTTTGTGACTGAACTTTTTATTATCATGAGTAAATTATAAGAGTGCTATTTAGGCAGCTATTTAGGCATAATTCTGTGCATTTTAGGATATCAGTTGTTCCAAAGACATTGGAGAAGAAACACTGATGCAAGCCGGTGTCTAGGTTCCATTCCAGAAAGAGGTAAACTTTGCACTTTTCAAAAACATATGGTTTGCTCGGCTTTCATAGTTGAATCTGAAAGTGATATTTTTTTGCATACTTGAAAGATTCTTTGTGACTGAACTTTTATTATGCATGAGTAAATTATTAGATATGACCTAAATTTCTATTTGGCAATGCTTTTGATGCATCATAAAGAAAATAATGGAAAGTGGTTGACTGTAACTTGAAAAGGAGCGGATCAACATGTGGATTAACTTTTTGGGCTAGGATGGTTCTATCAACAAGCCCGCTGCAATATCCCGATAAGTTTTCTCATCTGTTATATGTTCTGATTTTTTGTATTCATGTTTAAAGGTTGTGAACAGATATATTCAGCTATTTCTCGTGGTATTTAGCCATTTATAAACTTTTTCTTGGCAGGTTTGTCTTTAAACTTTCCTCAAAAATGTATTGTGTTACTTTATATAGGGGTGAAGGTGTGAAAATAGCAATAAAAATGAGTATTGGTGCTATTTAGGCATAGTTCTGTGCATTTTAGAATATAATTATTCCCAAGGCATTGGAGAAGAAACACTGATGCAAGCCGGTACCTGGGTTCCATTCAAGAAAGAGGTAAAGTTTGCACTTTTCAAAAAACATATGGTTTGCTCGGCTTTCATAGTTGAATCTGAAAGCGATAACGTTTTCCCAAACTTGAAAGATTCTTTGTGACTGAACATTTATTATGCATCAGTAAATTATTAGATATGCCCTAAATTTTTATGCAATTCTTTTGATGCATCATAAAGAAAATAAGGGTTCGGTATTGGTAGCATTGCACTGGATAGTGGGCGGTGCTGGGTTTTATCACTTTTGGACAGAGCTTTTAGTTGCGTTCTAATCACCAGAATTGCTTCTATTTGATATATATCCCATGTTTTATTACAATTTGAGAAAATGACAGGTTAAAGGGACTTAAATGATGCATGTTTTATAAATATATCTGCAAGCTCAAATAAAGTGTTGCTGATTTTATATGGTCACCCCTACTTTAAAAATGTTGGTTTGTATTTACTCCGTTCTAGAAGGTAAACAAACATGGTTGACTGTAAATTGAGAAGGAGCATATCAACATGCGGATTTTTTTTTTTCATTTTGTATGTGTAGTTTTTGTGGGCGCAGGTCAGTCGCCTTTAGAAATATTTAGTGGTAAGCTCCCAATAGCAAAGTTAGAAATGTCAGCATCACTGTCCTGTTTTCATTCATTACATACTATTTCCACAAATTTGTAGTTCTTTCCATTTCTGTTTCAGAAAATGTATCTTCATGGCATGTACTTTGCCCTGGATAATGTAAAGCTGTGATGGTAGTGCTAATTTAGGTCTAACTGTGTGTTTTTGACGTGTTTTTGATCTTTGTTCTTGGGAGTGGTGTACTTAAAAGGCATGTTAATCAGTTTTTATTGATGTGTTTGGAATGAAGACAATGAAAAATTCTCTCTCAGAAACAGCCCACTTAAATATATTGATGTGTTTGGAAAGAAGACTTGCAGTAATTGCATTTGCCGAAACACAAGAAAGAATCTACTTCATCTGGAATATAAGAGTAAGGTTTCATGGCACTAGGACTATGTCTCAAACCAAAGCAAAACTTAAAAATTGTCTCTCCGAAATAGCCCGCTGCAATATCCCGATAAGTTTTCTCATCCGTTATATGTTCTAATTAATTGTATTCTTTTCAAAAGGATTCGAACAGATGTAGTCAGATATTTTTCATTGCATTAAGGCATTCATAAACAATATCTTGGCAGTTTTGTCTTAAAAATATACTCAAAAATTTAATTTTCTTTTAAATAGGGGGTGTAGGTGTGAAAATAGCCATAAAAATTTTGTATGTGTACTTTTTGTGGGTGCAGGTAAGTCGCCTATGGAAATAATTAGTGGTAAGCTCCCAATAGCAAAGGTAGAAATGTCAGCAGCATTCCCTTGTTTTCAGTCATTACATAATATTTCCACATATTTTTAGTTCTATCCAATTCTGTTTCATAAAATATATCTCCATGGCATGTATTTTGCCATGGATAATGTAAAAATGTGATGTTAGTCATAATTTAGGTCTAACTGGGTGTATTTAATGAGTTTTGCCTCGGATCTGGGTAGGGCGTGTATTTTAAAGGCATGTAAATCAGATTTTTTTGGTGTGTTTAGAAAGAAGACGTGCAGTAATTGTTAATGCAGAAACACAGGAAAGAATCTACTTCATCTGAAATATAACAGTAAGGTTTCATAGCACTAGGACTATGTCTCAAACCAAAGCAAAACTTAAACAGCCTGCTGCAATATCCCGATATGTTTTCTCATCCGCCATATGTTCTAATTTGTTGTATTCATGTCAAAAGGACGTGAACAGATATATTCAGCTAATTATCGTGGTATAAAGGCTTTTATAAACATTTCCTTGGCATTTATTTGTTCAAAATAGCCTCAAAAATGTCATTTTCTTACATTAGGACCAGGACTATGTTTCAAAACCAAAGCAAATCTTAAAAATTGTCTCTCCGAAACAGCCCGCTGCAATATCCCGATAAGTTTTCTCATCCGTTATATGTTCAAATTTATTGTGTTCATGTCAGAAGGATGTGAACAGATATATTCAGCTATTTCTCATGGCATTAACTGGCTCCTGTTTCATCAGGGAATTTCATCCCCATTCACTACAGAAGGAAGGTGACCTGTATATTTTATTCCCTACAGACAAGGGAGGCCGAAAACGCTTGTTTAAACGAAATGTTGGTTTGAAAAGCAGGAGATCATTTGCAAAATATGAGATCCACGATTGTGATAACAATTAGTATTGAGGTGATTCGGTTCCGAAAGAACAAGATTTTATAAACTACCAATGAAATAAACTGTGAGATGAGAACGTACATTTCAAAACTAAGTGATAAGTGTCCGATTCTGTGAACTCTGGAGTCACATAAAATGAAAAGTTACTAATCGAATAACGTATATAAAATGCATCTTTCATTCTTTGATGTGCAGAGTGATGGAGAATGAAAAGGTGACACACACACACAGTAAAAACACTTATGTTAGACACAAATGAGCCTTAACCTTAACACAAATGAGGTTATCTTCCGTCCAGTGTGCGGCCCACCAGCGCAGGATGATACACTTAGTTGAATCTGGAAGCGATAAATTTTTCGCAAACATGAAAAATTCTTTGTGACTGAACTTTTATTATGCATGAGTAAATTATCCGATATGACCTAAATTTTTATTTGGTAATTCGTTTGGTACGGCATAAAGAAAATAAGGATTCGGTATTGGCAGCATTGCACTAGATACTTGGGGGTGCCGGGTTTTATCACTTTCGGACCGAGCTTTTAGTTGCGTTCTAAATACCAGACCTGCTTCCACTGGATATATATCCTATGTTTTATTTCAATGTGAGAAAATGACAGGTGGAAGGGACTAAAATGATGCATATTTATAAATATATCTGCAAGGTCAACGAAATTGTTGCTGATCTTCTATGGTCACCCCTCCTTTAAAAATGTTGGTTTGTATTCCCGCCGTCCGAGTCGGTAAAAAAAAAAATGGTTGACGGTAATTTGAAAAGGAGCAGATCAACATGTGGATTTTTTCTCATTCTCTTGTTGGGCTAGGATGGTTCTTTAAGCAAGCAAGGTTTGAAAAGTTTTGTATGTGTAGTTTTGTGAGGGCGTAGGTAAGTCGCCTATAGAAATATCTAGTGTTAAAACTCCGAATAGCAAAGGTAGAAATGTCAACAGCACTGTCCTGTTTTCAGTCATTACATACTATTTCCACACATGTGTAGTTCTATCCAATTCTGTTTCATAAAATGTATCTTCATGGCATGCATTCTGCCATGGATAATGTAAAGATTGTGATTATATTGCTAATTTAGGTCTAACTGGGTGTATGTGATGGGATTTTGCCTCGGATCTATGTTCTTGTGAGGGGGGTGTACTTTAAAGCCATGTAAATGAATTTTATTGATGTGTTTAGAAAGAAGACTTGCAGTAATTGTATTTGTAGAAACACAAGAAAGAATCAACTTCATCTGGAATATAAGAGTAAGGTTTCATGGCACTAGGACTATGTCTCAAACCAATGCAAATCTACAAATTGTCTCTCCAAAACAGCCCGCTGCAATATCCCGATAAGTTTTCTCATCCGTTATAAGATCTATTCTATTGTATTCACCATGTCTCTCCAGAATAGCCCGCTGCAATATCCGGATACGTTTTCTCATCCATTATATGATCTAATTTATTGTATTCATTAAGTCAGAAGGGTGTGAACAGATATATTCAGCTATTTCCCATGGCATTAAGGCATTTATAACTGTTTTCTTGGCAGTTTTGTTTTCAAAATAGGGGGTTTAGGTGTAAAAAATAGCCATACATTGTAACAATTAGTACTGGTGCTATTTAGGCATACTTCTGTGCATTTTAGGGAAGAATTGCTCCAAAGACATTGGAGAATAAACACTGATGCAAGCCGGTGTTTGGGTTCAATTCTAGAAAGAGGTAAACTTTGCACTTTTCAAACACATATGGTTTGTTCGGCTTTCATAGTTGAATCTGAAGCGATAACTTTTTCGCGAACTTGAAAGATTCTTTGTGACTGAGCTTTTATGAGTTAATTATTAGATATGACCTAGATTTCTGTTTGGCAATTCTTTTGATGCATCATAAAGAAAATACGGTTCGGTATTGGTAACGTTGCACTAGATACTGGGAGGTGCCGGTTTTATCACTTTTCGACCGAGCTTTTAGTTGCGTTCTAAATACCAGACTTGCTTCCATTGGATGTCTTTCCCATGTTTTATTTCAATGTGAGAAAAGGACAGGTATAAGGGTCTAAAATGACGCATGTTTTATAAATATATCTGCAAGCTCAAAGAAATTTTTGCTGATTTTATATGGTCACCCCTTGTTTAAAAATGGTTTGCATTTACTCCGTTCTAGTAGGTAAACAAACATGTTTGACTGTAACTTGAAAAGGAGCAGATCAACATGTGGAGTTTTTCTTTTTAACTTGTTGAGCTATAATGGTTCTATAAACAAGCAAGGTTTGAACAGTTTGGCATGTGCAGTTTTGGCGGCGCATGTAAATAGAAATAAAAAATGAGTTCCTTTAAGAGCAATGAAAACATTCATAAGAAAGAAGATGGGTCATGCTACGTAGTTTCGGCTAATAAAGCCTCATCAGTGACCCTGTAATGATCCGGCAAAGAAAGCCAGAGGAAACATACTGCAATTTTGCGAATTTCGAATAGGTAGTTGATACAAAGACTGATAAAAATCAAAATGGGGTCCAAATAATTAAAAACCTGTCTAGAATACGAGTCTATACCAATAATTTATTTCTGATTTCTCAGAATATTCACGCTGATCTTTTGGAAATATTTAGTGTTAGGCTTCCAATAGCAAAGGTAGAAATGTCAGCAGCACTTTCCTGTTTTCAGTCTTTACATACTATTTCCACACAATTGTAGTTCTTTTCCAATTCTGTTTCAAAAATGTATCCTCATGGCATGCATTTTACCACGGATAATGTAAAAATGTGATGGTAGTGCCAATTTAGGTCTAACTGGGTGTATTTGATGAGTTTTTTCCTATGATCTATGTTCTTGGGAGGGGCGACCTTAAAGCCATGCACATTAATTTTGATGCTGGGCTCCATTCCAGAAAGAGGTTAGTTTTTCCCTTTTCGAAAACTTATGGTTTGCTCGGCATTCATAGTTGAATCTGAAACTGATAACCTTTTCGCAACCTTAAAAGATTCTTTGTGACTAGACTTTTATTATGCATGGGTTAATTATCAGGTATGACCTAAATTTCTATTTGGCAATTCTTTTGATACGTCATATAGAAAATAAGGGTTCGGTATTGGTAGCATTGCACCAGATACTGGGTGGTGTCGGGTTTTATCACTTTCGGACCGAGCTTTTAGTTGCGTTCTAAATACCAGTCCTGCTTCCATTGGAAATATATCCCATGTTTTATTTCAATATGAAAAAATGACAGACGTAAGGGACCAAAATTATGCATGTTTTATAAATATATCTGCAAGCCCAAAGAAATTGTTGCTGATTTTATATGATCACTCCTCCTTTAAAAATGTTGGTTTGTATTTACACCGTTCTAGTCGGTAAACAAACATAGTTGACTGTAAGGGGAAAAGGAGCAGATCAACATGTAGATTGTTTTCTCATTATCTTCTTGGGATAGGATGGTTCTATAAACAAGCAAGATTTGAAAAGATTTGTTCGTGTAGGTTTTGTGGGCACAGGTAAGTCGCCTTTGGAAATATTTAGTGTTCAGCTCCCAAAACCATAGGTAGAATGTCAACAGCACTGTCCAGTTTTCAGTCATTTGTAGTTCAGTTAAATTTTGTTTCATAAAATGTATCTTCATGGCATGTATTTTGCCATGGACAACTTGAAAATATGTTGGTGGTGCGAATTTAGGTCTGCCTGGGTGTATTCTATGAGTTTTTGCCTCTGATCAATGTTCTTGGGAGGGGGTGCACTTCAAAGCCATTTAAATCATTTTTATTGATATGTTAAGAAAGGAGACTTGCAATAATTATATTTGCAGAAACACAAGAAATAATCTATTGCATCTGGAATATAAGAGTAAGGTTTCATGGCACTAGGACTATGTCACAGACCAAATGAAATCTTAAAAGTTGTCTCTCCGAAACAGTCCGCTGCAATATCCCGATACGTTTTCTCATCCGTGATATGTTCTAATTTATTGTATGCATGTCAGAAGGATATGAACAGATATTTTTAGCTATTTCTCATAGCATTAAGTGGCTCCTTTTTAAACAGGGAATTTCTTCCCCATTCGCTACAGAAGGAAGGTGACCTGTATATTTATTCCCTACAGACAAGGGAGGTCGAATAGTTTGTTTAAATGATAGGTTGGTTTGGAAAACAGGAGATTCTTTGCAAAATATGAGCTCCACGATTGTGATAGAATAGTAGTGAGGTGATTCGTTTCCGAAAGAACAAGATTTTATAATCTACTAAAGAAATAAACAGTTAGTCGATAATACACTTCAAAACTTAGTGATAAGTGTCAAATTCTGTAAACTCTGGAGTCATATGAAATGACAAGTTACTAATCTAATAACGTATATAAAATGCATCTTTCATTCTTTAATGTGCAGAGTGATGGGGCATGAAAAAGTGACACATACACAGTACAAACAAAACAAAATTTACAAACTAATACCGGATGAACGGACGTTTGTTCTGTATGTTGGAGGCTTTTACCGAACTGCCACAGAAAATAGCCATAACAATGAGTATTGGTGCTATTAAGGCACGATTCTGTGCATTTTAGGATAGAATTGTTCCAAAGACATTGGAGAGGAAATGCTGATCCAAGCCAGTGTCTGGGTTCCATTCCAAAAGTCACCCATGGAAATATTTATGGTTAAGCTCCCAATAGCAAAGGTAGAAATGTCAACAACAGCGTCCTGTTTTCAGTCATTACATACTATTTCCACACAATTGTAGTTCTATCCCAATCTGTTTCATACAATGTATCTTCATGGCATGTATTTTGCCATGGATAATGCAAAAATGTGATGGTAGTGCGAATTTAGGTCTAACTGGGTGTATTCTATGGGTTTTTGCCTCTGATCTAAGTACTTTGGAGGGGGTGTACGTTAAAGCCATTTAATATTTTTATTGATATGTTTAGAAAGAAGATTTGCAGTAATTCTATTTGCAGAAACACAAGAAAGAATCTACTTTATCTGGAATATAAGAGTAAGGTTTCTTGGCACTAGGACTATGTCACAAACCAAAGCAAATCTTAAAAATTGTTTCCCCGAAACAGCCCGCTGCAATATCCCGATACTTTTTCTCATCCGTTATACGTTCTAATTTATTGTATTCATGTCAGAAGGATGTGAACATATATATATTCAGCTATATCTCATGGCATTAAGTGGCTCGTGTTTCCACTGGGAATTCCATCCTCATTCACTACAGAAGGAAGGTGACCTGTATATTTTATTCCCTACAGACAAGGGTGGCCGAAAACGTTTGTTTAAATAAACGGATGGGTTGGAAAACAGGAGATCATTTTCAAAATATGAGATACAAGATTGTGATTAAACAATTAGTATCCAGGTGATTCGTTTCCGAAAGAACAAGATTTTATAAACGACTAAAGAAATTAACTGTTAGATGATAACGTACACTTCAATACTAAGTGAAAAGTGTCCAATTCTGTAACCTCTGGAGGCACATAAAATGACAAGTTACTAGTCTAATAACGTATATATAATGCGTCTTTCATTCTTTGATGTGCAGAGTGATGGCGTATGAAAAAGTGACACATACACACTACAAACACATATGTTAGACACAAATAAGGTTATCTTCCGTCCAGTGTGCGGCCCATCAGCACAGGATGATACACGTACAAATGTAGCATGGTAGTAAGTTGAGATAGGAAATGTTTAAAAGGATAGATCTCGCGTAATGAATTTTGTAATAAGAAAGAAATGTAATTTTTTAAAATGCATTTGAACAAATGTATTCACAAAATAATACCGGTTGAATGGAAGATTTTTCTGTATGTTGGAGGCTTTTAGACAACTGCAACAGAAAATAGCCATAAAATGAATATTTGTGCTATTTAGGCATAAGTCTGTGCATTTTAGGATAGAATTGTTCCAAATGCACTGGAGAGGAAATATTGATGCAAGCCTGTGTCTGGGTTCCATTCCAGAATGAGGTAGACTTTGCAGTTTCAAAAACATATGGTTTGCTCGGCTTTCATAGTTAAATCTGGAAGCGATAACTTTTTCGCAAACTTAAAATAATCTTTATGACTGAACTTTTTTATGCATAGTTAATTATCAAATATGACCTAAATTTCTATTTGGCAATTCTTTTATTACGTCATAAAGAAAAAAAGTTCGGTATTGGTAGCCTTGTACTTGATACTTGAAGGTGCCGGGTCTTATCACTTTTGGACCGAGCGTTTAGTTGCGTTCTAAATACCAGACTTTCTTCCATTGGATATATATCCCATGTTTTATTTCAATGTGAGAAAATGACAGGTGCAAGGGACTAAAATGATGCATGTTTTATAACTATATCTGCAAGCGCAAGGAAATTATTGCTGATTTTATATGGTCACCCCTCCTTGAAAAATGTTGTTGTTTATTTACTTCGTTCTAGTTGGTAAACAAACATGGTTGACTGTATCTTGAAAAGGTGCAGATCAACATGTTGATTTTTTTCTCATTAACTTGTTGGGCTAGGATGGTTCTATAAAAAAAAGCAAGGTTTCAAAAGTTTTGTATGTGTAGTTTTTATGGGCGAAGGTTTGTCGCCTATGGAAATATTTAGTGTTAAGCCACCAGTAGCAAAGATAGAAATGTCAGCAGCAATGTCCTTTTTCAGCCATTACATACTATTTCCACACATTTGTAGTTCTATCCAATTCTGTTTCATAAAATATATCTTCATGGTATGCATCTTGCAATGGATAATGTAGATTTGTGATAGAAGTGCGAACTTAGGTCTAACTGGGTGTATGTGATGAGTTTTTGCCTCTGATCTATGTTCTTGGGAGGGGGGTGTACCTTAAAGACATGAAAATTATTTTTATTGATGTGTTTAGAAAGAAGACTTGCAGTAACTGCATTTGCAGAAACACAAGAAACACAAGAAAGTATCTACTTTATCTGGAATATAGGAGTAAGGTTTCATGGATCTAGGACATTGTCTCAAACCAAAGCAAAACTTCAAATTTGTCTCTCCGAAACGGCCCGCTGCAATATCCCAATAAGTTTTCTCATCCTTTATATGTTTTAATTATTGTATTCATGTCAAAAGGTTGTAAAAAGATATATTCAGCTATTTCTCATGGCATTAAATGGCTCCTGTTTCAACAGGGAATTTCATCCCCATTCACTACATCACTAAAGTGACCTGTATATTTTATTCACTTTTGGACCGAACTTTTAGTTGCGTTCTAAATACCAGACCTGCTTCCTTTGGATATATATATATATATCCCATGTTGTTGTTTTTTTCAATGTAAGAAAATGACAGGTGTAAGGGACTAAAATGATGCACGTTTTATTAATATATCTGCAAGCCCATAGAAATTGTTGCTGATTTGATATGGTCACTCTCCTTTAAAAATGTTGGTTTGTATTTTCTCTGTTCTATTCTGTAAACAAACATGGTTGACAGTAACTTGAAAAGGAGCAGGTACACCTGTGGATTTTTTTCTCAATAACTTATTGGCTAGGATGGTTCTATAAACAAGCGAGGTTTGAAAAGTTTTGTTTGTGTAGATTTTGTGGGCGCAGGTAAGTCGCCTATGGAAATATTTATTGTTAAGCTCCCATCAGCAAAGGTAAAAATGTCAACAGCACTGTCCTGTTTTCAGTCATTACATACTATTTCCACACATTTGTAGTTCTATCCAATTCTGCTTCATAAAATGTTCCTTCATGGCATGTATTTTGCCATGGATAATGCAAAAATGTGATGGTAGAGCGAATTTAGGTCTAACTGGGTGTATTCTTTGAGTTTTTGCCATTGATCTAAGATCTTTGCGGGGATGGGGGGGGGGGGGTTACATTAAAGCCATTTAAATAAAAAAAATCTTAAAAAATTGTTTCTCCGAAACAGCCCGCTGCAATATCTCGATAAGTTTTCTCATCCGTTATATGTTGTAATTTTTTGTATTCATGTCTAAAGGATGTGATGTGAATTATATATATATATAATGCCTATTGGTGGGCTGGGTGTGAATTTAAGCCCTTTGTTCAATAAAGATATTCCTGCCTCATTTAGTTGTCTTTTTGATAAGTTTATTATCTTTCGCTTCGTTTTCGTCTACTGCACTGGCGGCCGCGACCTCGAACTCGACCTTGACCTCGACCTCGACTTTGGACACGGCCCCACCCCCGGCTTCGACCGCGACCCCGACCCCGACCCTGGAATAAAAAATCCTGTTGTCCTGCATAAACGGTTTCCTCTCTCTGCTGTGGGGTAGTAGGCAGAGTGTTTACAGGCCTTTGATGTAGTGAAGGTTGTCCGCTACCACTTGCTTCCATTTCTGTTTGTTGGGGTGTAGGTCGTGCTCTTCTTGGCCCCGAAGGTCTCTGCGGTAATGGAATCTCATTTGGCTCATTTCCCCTCACTTGCTGTCTTAAAGGTATGGCAGGTTGATTTTGTGGCATACCTTGTGGCTGTCCGTAGTTATTAGCTGCCACATCTGCATATGATACTTGGTTTTGTGTAGATTCTCCCACTTTTATAAATGGGTTCTTGTTTTCGTATGTGTTTCTAAAGGATTGTTCATACCTAGCAAACCACGGGGCATTTAAGTCTCCCATCGTTTGAGTGATATCTCCTTGTTTCTATCGCAGTCTTCTTCCCATAGTTTTAATAAAAAGTTCCGCCCCTGGCCAGCTGCAATTTTGGGTCAACACATAACCCGAAAGATCCAGAACTATTTCGAGTTATACTCGAAAATGTCCCAATTTAAAAAGAGGATGATAAAATGCGGAACATTTTTTCAAAATGCAAAATCACCAAGAGCAAACGACAGCCGTACAGTTCACGTCACATAGCAATGCAGAAGTAAAAAAATGCAACAGACCGAACTGCGGCCTCTGCATTCATTTGTTAGAAGGAAGTTCATTCACCTTCAACTGTGGAACTAACTTTAAAATCCACGAACACATGTCATCTGATGTGAAAAATGTAGTTTATGTCATGAAATGCAGAGGCTGCGGGGAGGAATATATTGGGGAAACTGGAAACCTATTAAGGCAGAGGGTAACAGTTCACAATCAACAAATCCATGACCCGAGAACAAGGATGCTTAAAGTCAGTGAACACATAGCAAATTGTGCAAACACTGTCATTCCGAAATATAATTTTTTTCCCTTTTATAAAATGTACTCCGATAGTACGACTTTAAGAAGGGCAAAAGAAAAGATTTTTATCAGCAAGCTCAAGCCAAAATTGAACAGAATCAACTGATAGGGACATGTGCCATCAGGGTATTCATGACCGGACTTTGTAATGATACCGTCTTTAAACCACCCCAACGTAACGTTACTTACGTCACAAGTAACGCCGGAAGTAACGGCGTTACGTATTGTTGCCATGTAAACATTTATGTCTTCTTGAAAATCTGTCAAAACAGTGAAACTGCAGTAGAAGCTTGGTAAAAAATAAATTATTGTGGCGATATCGGACTTTTTGATTTTCTACATGTTTCCTTGTGTGTGTGACATTTGATTTCGTGTGAAAATACTACCATACAGGAGCTACCGATGCCGCAAAAGAAAGTAACAGAATCAACGAGCACCTCACAGCTGACCATTGAACTTCCGGGATTTGAAGACAGAGGAAAGGAAAATAACCCACAGGTTGTCATCCTAAAAGAGATAAGTAAATGTCAAGTAAATAGATAACTTTCTATGCTTATCAACGAAGTGAAAGAGATAAAAAAATGACTTTCATGATTTAAAAGACCAAACAATTACAAAAACTGTAATATCACCAGACAATAATACCCACAGATTAGTCAGACATTACAGCAAATTCAAACATTTCTAGAGAGGATGAATACCACACAACCAGACGTGGCGGTATTGCAAGAATCATCTCAAACAAATATGCTCATCGAAGAGGAAGCACTCAGACTTAAGACAAGAATCTCAAAAGTATGGGAGAAAAACCTCAAGACCCGAAGACTATCAAACTGGCAGGCATATCTTATATTTGCTATCACAATATTTATATTTATATCTTACCCACCAGGCAATGACCGTACCACCATATCCTATACTTTTTCAGCATTCTTGAAGCAGTTTCGTGTTCGATCAATGAAATGGTCTACCCTGGTTTTCTTCGGAGCACGGGAATTTTGTAATGAAAAAAAAAAAATGTAATTTTGAAAGATACATTTGAACAAATCTATTGGCAAAATAATAAGGGATGAACGGACGATTGTTCTGTATGTTGGAGGCTTTTACCCCAATGCCACAGAAAATAGCCATGAAAATGATTTTTGGTGCTAGGCATATATCTGTGCATTTTAGGATAGAATTGTTCCAAAGACATTGGAGAGGAAATACGGATA
Organism: Lucinisca nassula; assembly: GCA_963580285.1. Taxonomy (NCBI): domain Eukaryota; kingdom Metazoa; phylum Mollusca; class Bivalvia; order Lucinida; family Lucinidae; genus Lucinisca; species Lucinisca nassula. Next base: position 46,547,209 of record OY757018.1, on the reverse strand, counting down.
CAAGCCGGTGTCTGAGTTCCATCCCAGAAAGAGTTAAACTTTTGCATTTTCAAAAACATACGGTTTGCTCTGCATTCAGAGTTGAATCTTGAAACGATAATTTTTTCGCAAACTTAAAATATTCTTTGTGACTGAACTTATATTATGCATCAGTAAATTATCAGATATGACCTAATTTCTATTTAGCAATTCTTTTCTTACGTCATAAAGAAAATTAGGGTTCGGTTTTGGTAGCATTGCACTAGATACTGGGAGGTGCCGGGTTGTATCACTTTTGGACCGAGCTTTATGTTGCGTTCTAAATACCAGACCTGCTTCCATTGAATATATAACCAATGTTTTATTTCATTGTGGGAAAAGGACAGGTTAACGGGATTTAAATGATGCATGTTTTAAAAATATATCTGCAAGCTCAAATAAATTGTTGCTGATTTAATATGGTCACCCCTCCTTTAAAAATTGTTGGTTTGTATTTACTCCGTTCCAGTCGGTAAACCAAAATGTTTTACTATAACTTGAAAAGGAGCAGTTCAATATTTGGATTTTTCTTCTCATTAACTTGTTGGGCTACGATGGTTCTATGAAAAAGCAAGGTTTGAAAAATTTTGTATGTGTAGGTGTTTTGGGCGGATGTGGTAAGTCGCCTATGGAAATATTTTGTGTTAAGTTCCCAGTAACAAAGATAGAAATGTCAGTAGCACTGTCCTTTTTCAGACATTACATACTATTTCCACACATTTGTAGTTCTATCCAATTCTGTTTTATAAAATGTATCTTCATGGCATGCATGTTGCAGCGGATAATGTAGAAATGTGATGGAAGTGCTAATATAGGTCTAACTGGGTGTATTTGATGAGCTTTTGCCTCTGATCTAAGTCCTTGCAGAAGAAAAAATCTACTTCATCTGGAATATAAGAGTAAGGTTTCATGGCACTAGGACTATGTCACAAACCAAAGCAAATCTAAAAAATTGTCTCTCCGAAACAGCCCGCTGCAATATCCCGATAAGTTTTCTCATCCGTTATATGTTCTAATTTATTGTTTTCATGTCTGAAGGATACGAACAAATATATATTCACCTATATCTCCTGGCATTAAGTGGCTCGTGTTTCAACAGGTAATTTCATCCCCATTCACGAAAGAAGGAAGGTGACCTGTATATTTTATTGATGTGCAGAGTGATGGAGCATGAAAAAGTGACACATACACAGTACAAACACATATGTTAGACAGATGAGGTTATCTTCCGCCCAGTGTGCGGCCCACCAGCGCAGGATGATACACGTACAAATGTAGCATTGTAGTAACACGAGATAGGAAGGGTTTAAAAGGACAGATCTCGAGTTATGAATTTTTAATGAAAATGAAATGTAATTTTGAAAGATACATTTGAACAAATTTATTGGAAAAATAATACCGGATGAACGGACGATTGCTCTATATGTTGGAGGCTTTTACCCAACTGCCACAGAAAATAGCCATATCAATGAGTATTGGTGCTATTTAGGTATATATCTGTGCATTTTAGGATACAATTGTTCCAAAGACATTGGAGAGGAAATACTGATGCAAGCGAGTGTCTGGGTTCCATTCCAGAAAGAGGTAAACTTTGCATTTTCAAAAACATACAGTTTGCTCTGCTCTTTGAATCTTGAAGCGATAACTTTTGCGCAAACTTAAAATATTCTTTATGACTGAACTTTTTATGCATCAGTAAATTATCAAATACGACTTAATTTCTATTTGGCAATTCTTTTCATACGTCATAAAGAAAATTAGGGTTCGGTTTTTGGTAGCATTGCACTAGCTACTGGGAGGTGCCGTGTTTTATCACTTTGGGACCGAGTTTTTAGTTGCATTCTAATACCAGACCTGCTTCCATTGAATATATAACCAATGTTTTATTTCATTGTGAGAAAATGACAGGTGTACGGGACTAAAATGATGCATGTTTTATAAATATATCTGCAAGCTCAAAACAATTGTTGCTGGTTAAATATTGTCACCCCTCCTTTAAAAATGTTGGTTGTATTTACTCCGTTCTAGTCGGTAAACAAACATGGTTGACTGTAACTAGAAAAGGAGCAGATCAACATGTGGATTTTTTCTCAATTAATTGTTGAGCTAGGATGTTTCTATAAACAAGCAAGGTTTGAAACGTTTTCTATGTGTAGTTTTTGTTGGCGCAGGTGAGTCGCCTATGGAAATATTTAGTGTTAAGCTCACAGTAACAAAGATGGAAATGTCAGCAGCACTGTCCTTTTTTCAGCAATTACATACTATTTCCACACATTTCTAGTTCTATCCAATTCTGTTTTATAAAATGTATCTTCATGGCATGCATTTTGCAAGTGATAATTTAGAAATGCGATGGAAGTGCTAATTTAGGTCTAACTGGGTGTATCTAATGAGTTTTTGCCTCTGATCTATGTTCTTGGGAGGACAGTGTACCTTAAAGCCATGAAAATTATTTTTTGTTGATGTGCTTAGAAAGAAGACTTGCAGTAATTGCATTTGCAGAAACACAAGACACACAAGAAAGAATCTACTTCATCTGGAATATAAGAGTAAGGTTTCATGGCTCTAGGACAATGTCTCAAACCAAAGCAAAATTTAAAATGTGTCTCTCCGAAACTGGCCGCTGCAATATTCTGATAAGTTTTTTCATCCGTTATATGTTTTAATTATGATATTCATGTCAAAATGTTGTGAAAAAGATATATTCAGCTTTTTCTCACGGCATTAAGTGGCTCCTGTTTCATCAGGGTATTTCACCCCCATTCACTTCAGCAGGAAAGTGACTTGTATATTTATTCCCTACAGACACGGGTGGCCGAAAACGTTTGTTTAAATAAAAGGTTTGTTTGGAAAACAGGAGATCCTTTTCAAAATATGAGATCCAGTATCGTGATAAAAAGTAGTATTGAGGTGATACGTTTCCGAGAGAACAAGATTTTATAATCTACTAAAGAAATCAACTGTTAGATTGACAACACACACATCAAACTAAGTCATAAGTGTCCTATTCTATGAACTCTGGAGTCACATGAAATGACAAGTTACTAGTCTAATAACGTATATATAATGCATCTTTCATTCTGTGATGTGCAGAGTGATGGAGCATTGAAACGTGACACATACACGGTACAAATGTATATGTTAGACACAGATGAGGTTATCTTACGTCCAGTGTGCGGCCAAACAGCGCAGGATGATATACGTACAAATGTAGCATGGTAGTAATTTGTGATAGGAAAAGGTTTAAAGGATAGATCTCGAGTAATGAATTGTGAAAAAAAAAGTAATATAATTTTGTAAAATGCATTTGAACAAATGTATTCACATATTAATACCGGTTGAACGGACGATTGTTCTGTATGTTGGAGGCATTTATCCAACTGCCACAGAAAATAGCCATAAAATGAGTATTGCTGCTTTTTAAGCGTAATTCTGTGCATTTTAGAATAAAATTGTTCAAAATGCATTGGAGAGGAAACAGTGATGGATGCCTGTGTCTGTGTTCCATTTATGAAAGAGGTAAACTTTGCACTTTTCAAAAACATATGGTTTGCTCGGCTTTCATAGTTGAATCTTGTAGCGAAAAAGTTTTCGTAAACTTAAAATATTCTTTGTGACTGAACTTTTATTATGCATGAGTAAATTATCATATATGACCTAAATTTATATTTGGCAATATTTTTGTTACGTCATAAAGAAAAAAAAAGGTTCGGTATTGGTAGCATTGCACTTGATACTGGGAGATGCCGAAATTTATCACTTCTGGACCGAGCGTTTAGTTGCGTTTACCAGGCATGCCTCCACTGAATACATACCCCATGTTTAATTTCAATAATGAAAATGACAGGTGTAAGGGACCTAAATGATGCATGATATATAAATATATCTGCAAGCTCAACGAAAGTATTGCTGATTTTATATGGTCACCCCTCCTTGACTTTTTTTATTTACTTCGTTCTAGTCTGTAAACAAACATGGTTGACTGTGACTTGAAAAGGAGTAGGTCAACATGTGGATTTTTTTTCTCATTATCTTGTTTTGGCTAGGATTGTTCTCTTATAAAACCAAGGTTTGAAAACTTTTGTATATGTAGTTTTTTTCGGCGCAGGTAGGTCACGAGTTGAAAAATTCAGTGTTAAGCTCCCAGTTATCCCAGTATGTCTAAGAAAGTTATCCCAGCCACTTTTGGCTCAACAAGTAAATACCTCTCTGCCTTCCGTGGCGGTACCAGGGCTTATACATCCCCGACAGCACAGCTCCCCCTTGCAGAGTTACTGGGTGACTGGGCCCCTTAACTTGCTTAGAATGAGAGGGTGGATAGCTCCATCCTAAATGATGCCAGTGATGGAGCCTCAGCTACAGAAGCTGGTACAGAATTCCACAAAGGTACGGTACTAGGGAAAAAGCTAAACTTTAAAGAATCAGACGATGTTGAAAACTGTCTGAACTTCCTGGAGTGTGTAGCTTTGGTCATTGCTGTGACTGGGGTCAAGTAATCAGCGGCAGGTATATCAACAAGGTCCTGAACCACTTTGTACAGTAGGGTGAGCTGAGTCTTTCACCGTCTGGTTTCTAGGGGTTCCTACTGTAGGTGATCGAGCATGGATGATACTTTTGGACCGAGCGTTTAGTTGCGTTCTAAATACCAGACTTGTTTCCACTGGATATGTTTTCCATGTTTTATTTCAATGTGAGACAATGACAGGTGAAAGGGACTAATATAATGCATGTTTTGTAAATATATCTGCAAGCTCAAAGAAATTATTTCTGATTTTATATGGTCACCCCTCCTTGAAAAATGTTGTTTTTATTTACTTCTAGTCGGAAAACAAACATTGTTGACTGTAACTTGAAAAGGAGCAGATCAATATGTGGACTTTGTTGGGCTAGGAAGGTTCTAAAAAAAGCAAAGTTTGAAAAGTTCTGCATGTGTAGTTTTTGTGGGCGCAGGTAAGTCGCCTATGGAAATATTTAGTGTTAAGCGCCCATTAAAGAAGATAGAAATGTCAGTAGCACTGTCCTTTTTCAGTCAATACATACTATTTCCATACATTTGTAGTACTATCCAATTCTGTTTTATAAAATGTATCTTCATGGCATGCACTTTGCAATGGATAATGTAGAAATGTGATGGTAGTGCGAGTTTAGGTCTAACTGGGTGTATTTGATAAGTTTGTGCCTTTGTTCTATGCTCTTGGGAGGGGGTGTACCTTAAATAAAAATCAAAAATGAGTTCCTTTAAGAGCAATGAAAACATTTAAAAGAAAGAAGATGGGTCATACTACGCAGTTTCGGCTAATAAAGCCTCATCAGTGACCCTGTAATGATCCGGCAAAAAGCAAGAGGAAACATACTGCAATTTAAAGCCATGCAAAATATTTTTTATTGATGTGTTTAGAAAGAAGACGGGCAGTAATTGCATTTGCAGAAACACAAGAAATACAATAAAAATCTACTTCATCTGGAATATAAGAGTAAGGTTTAACTTGAAGTAAGGTCATTTGACTTACTGTGTGTATCACTTGTGTCTTTTAATTTTGGATTGCCAAATGACCATTTTGTGGGAAAGTAACTGTCCTTATGGCCTTCCTTTGTTTAGGATTCCATTATGGTCTGGTCGCTTAATGTTTGTATTTCTTTCCCTTGGGTGTCTTTTATGGGTAGAGTAAGTTAATTGTATCAATTCCTGATCTTTGTTTTACTTCTACTTTTCATGGCACTAGGACAATGTCGCAAACCAAAGCAAAACTTCAAACTTGTCTCTCCGAAACAGCCCGCTGCACTATCCCGATAAGTTTTCTCATCCGTAATATGTTTTAATTATTGTATTCATGTCAAAAGGCTGTGAACAGATATATTCAGCTATTTCTCATGGCATTAAGTGGCTCCTGTTTCAACAGGGAATTTCATCCCCATTCACTACAGCAGGAAAGTGACCTGTATATTTATTGCCTACAGACACGGGAGGCCGAAAACGTTTGTTTAAATAAAAGGCTTGTTTGGAAAACAGGAGATCCTTTGCAAAATATGCAAGATCGTGATAAAAAATAGTATTGAGGTGATTCGTTTCCTAAGGAACACTATTTTATAAACTTCTAAAGAAATAAACTGTTAGACGATAACGTACACTTCAAAAAGTGATAAGTGGTCAATTCTGTAAACTCTGGAGTCACATGAAATGACAAGTTACTAGTCTAATATTGTATATATAATGCATCTTTCATTCTCTGATGTGCAGAGTGATGGAGCATGAAAACGTGACACATACACGGTACAAATACATATGTAAGTCACAGATGAGGTTATCTTACGTCCAGTGTGCGGTCCAACAGCACATGATGATACACGTTCAAATGTAGCATAGTAGTAACTTGTGATAGGAAAGGTTTTAAAGGATAGATCTCGAGTAATGAATTTTGTAATAAAAAAGAAATGTAATTTTGTAAAATGCATTTGAAAAAATGTATTCACAAAATAATACCGGTTGAAAGGACGATTGTTCTGTATGTTGGAGGTATTTACCCAACTGCCACAGAAAATAGCCATAAAATGAGTATTGCTGCTATTTAAGCATAATAATGTGCATTTTAGAATAAAATTGTTCAAAATGCATTCGAGAGGAAACAGTGATGGAAGCCTGTGTCAGGGTTCAATTAATGAAATAGGTAAACTTTGCACTTTTCAAAAACATATGGTTTGCTCGGCTTTCATAGTTGAATCTGGAAGCGAAAACTTCTTCGAAAACTTAAAATATTCTTTGTGACTGAACTTTTATTATGTATGAGTAAATTATCATATATGACCTAAATTTATATTTGGCAATATTTTTGTTACGTCATCAAGAAAAAAAAGGTTCGGTATTGGTAGCACTTCTTGACCGAGCGTTTAGTTGCGTTCTAAATACAAGGCTTGCTTCCACTGAATACATACCCCATATTTAATTTCAATAATGAAAATGACAGGTGTAAGGGACTTAAATGATGCATGATATATACATGTAAATATATATCTGCAAGCTCAACGAAAGTATTGCTGATTTTATATGGCCACCCCTCCTTGACAAAATGTTTTTTATTTACTTCGTTCTTTCTGTAAACAAACAAGTTCACTGTAACTTGAAAAGGAGTAGATCAACATGTGGATTTTTTTCTCATTATCTTGTTTTGGCTAGGATGGTTCTATAATAAAAGCAAGGCTGAAAACTTTTGTATGTGTAGTTTTTTCGGCGCGGGTAGGTCACGAGTTGAAAACTTTTGTGTTAAGCTCCCATTTATCCCAGTATACCTAAGTAAGTTATCCCAGCAACTTTTGGCTCAACAAGTAAATACCTCTCTGCCTTCCGTGACGGTACCAGGGCCCATACGTCCCCGACAGCACAGCTCCCCCTTGCAGAGTCACTAGGTGACTGGGCCCTTTAACTTGCTTAGAATTAGAGGGTGGATAGCTCCATCCTTAATGATGCCAGTGATGGAGCCTCAGCTACAGAAGCTGGTACAGAATTCCACAAAGGTACGGTACGAGGGAAAAAGCTAAACTTTAAAGAATCAGATGATGTTGAAAACTGTCTGAACTTCCTGGAGTGTGTAGCTCTGGTCATTGCTGTGACTGGGGTCAAGTTATCAGCGGTAAGTATATCAACAAGGTCCTGAACCACTTTGTACAGTAGGGTGAGCTGAGTCTTTGACCGTCTGGTTTCCAGGGGTTCCTACTGTATGTTTTATAAATATATCTGCAAGCTCAAAGAAATTATTTCTGATTTTATATGGTCACCCCTCCTTGAAAAATGTTGTTTTTATTTACTTCTAGTCGGTAAACAAACATGGTTGACTGTAACTTGAAAAGGAGCAGATCAATATGTGGACTTTTTTCTCATTAACTTGTTGGGCTAGGAAGGTTCTAAAAAAAAAACATGGTTTGAAAAGTTTTGCATGTGTAGTTTTTGTGGGCGCAGGTAAGTCGCCTATGGAAATATTTAGTGTTAAGCGCCCAGTAACGAAGATAGAAATGTCAGCAGCACTGTCCTTTTTCAGTCATTACATACTATTTCCGCACATTTGTAGTTCTATCCAATTCTGTTTAATAAAATGTATCTTCATGGCATGCCCTTTGCAATGGATAATGTAGAAATGTGATGGTAGTGCGAGTTTAGGTCTAACTGGGTGTATTTGATAAGTTTTTGCCTTTAATCTATGTTCTTGGGAGGGGATGTACCTTAAAATGTTCTTGGGAGGTGATGTACCTTAAAGCCATGTAAGTTATTTTTTATTGATGTGTTGAGAAAGAAGACGGCAGTAATTGCATTTGCAGAAACATAAGAAATACAAGAAAGAATCTACTTCATCTGGAATAAAAGAGTAACGTTTCATGGCACTAGGACAATGTCGCAAGTCAAAGCAAAACTTCAAACTTGTCTCTCCGAAACAGCCCGCTGCACTATCCCGATAAGTTTTCTCATCCGTAATATGTTTTAATTATTGTATCATGTCAAAAGGCTGTGAACAGATATATTCAGCTATTTCTCATGGCATTACGTGGCTTCTGTTTGAACAGGGAATTTCATCCCCATTCACTACAGCAGGAAAGTGACCTGTATATTTATTGCCTACACACACGGGAGGCCGAAAACGTTTGTTTAACTAAAAGGCTGGTTTGGAAAACAGGAGATCCTTTACCAAAATATGAGATCCACGATCGTGATAAAAAATAGTATTGAGGTGATTCGTTTCCGAAAGAACACTATTTTATAAACTACTAAAGAAATAAACTGTTAGACGAAAACGTACATTTCAAAAAGTGATAAGTGGTCAATTCTGTAAACTCTGGAGTCACTTGAAATGACAAGTTACTAGTCTAATAACGTATATTAAATGCATCTTTCATTCTTTGATGTGCAGAGTGATGGAGCATGAAAACGTGAGTCATACACGGTACAAATATATATGTTAGACACAGATGAGGTTATCTTACGTCCAGTGTGCGGCCCGACACCGCATGATGATACACGTATAAATGTAGCATGGTAGTAACTTGTGATAGGAAAGGTTTTAAAGGATAAACCTCGAGTAATGAATTTTGTAATATAAAGAAATGTAATTTTATAAAATGCATTTGAACAAATTTTTTGACCAAATAATACCGATTGAACGGACTATTGTTCTGTATGTTGGAGACATTTACCCAACTGCCACAGAAAATAGCCATAAAATGAGTATTGCTGCTATTTAAGCATAATTCTGTGCATTTTAGAATAAAATTGTTCAAATGCATTGGAGAGGAAATACTGATGGAAGCCTGTGTCTGGGTTCCATTCATGAAAGAGGTAAACTTTGCCTTTTTCAAAAACAAATGATTTGCTCGGCTTTCATAGTTGAATCTGGAAGCGAAAACTTTTTCGCAAACTTAAAATATATAATGTAGAAATGTGATGGTAGTGCGAGTGTAGGTCTAACTGGGTGTATTTAATAAGTTTTTGCCTTTGATCTATGTTCTTGGGAGTGGGGTGTACCTAAAAGCCATATAAATTATTTTTTATTGATGTGTTTAGAAAGAAGATGTGCAGTAATTGCATTTGCAGAAACACAAGAAATACAAGAAAGAATCTACTTCATCTGGAATATAAGAGTTAGGTTTCATGGCTGTAGGACAATGTCTAAAAGCAAAGCAAAACTTCAAATTTGTCTCTCCGAAACAGCCCGCTGCAATATCCCAATACGTTTTCTCATCGGTAATATGTTTTATTTATTGTATTCATGTGAAAAGGCTGTGAACAGATATATTCAGTTATTTTTCATGGCATTAATTGGCTCCTGTTTCAACAGGGAATTTCATCCCCATTGACTACAGCAGGAAAGTGACCTGTATATTTATTCCCTACAGACACGGGAGGCCGAAAACGTTTGTTTAAATAAAAGGCTGGTTTGAAAAACAGGAAATCCTTTGCAAAATATGAGATCCACGATCGTGATAAAAATAGCATTGAGGTGATTCGTTTCCGAAAGAACAATATTTAATAAACTACTAAAGAAATAAACTGTTAGACGATAACGTACACTTCAAAAAAGTGATAAGTGGTCAATTCTGTAAACTCTGGAGTCACTTGAAATGCCAAGTTCCTAGTCGTATAAAGTATTTATAATGCATCTTTCATTATTTGATGTGCAGAGTGATGGAGCATGAAAACGTGACACATACACGGTACAAATATATATGTTAGACACAGATGAGATTATCTTACGTCCAGTATGCGGCCCAACACCGCAGGATGATACACGTACAAATGTAGCATAGTAGTAACTTGTGATAGGAAAGGTTTTGAAGGATATCTCAAGTAATTAATTTTGTAATAAATAAGAAATGTAATTTTGTAAAATGCATTTGAACAAATGTATTCACAAAATAATACCAGTTGAAAGGACGATTGTTCTGTATGTTGGAGGCATTTTCCCAACAGCCACAGAAAACAGCCATAAAATGAGTATTGTTGCTATTTAAGCACAATTCTGTGCATTTTAGAATAAAATTGTTCAAAATGAATTGGAGAGGAAATACTGATGGAAGCCTGTGTCTGGGTTCCATTCATGAAAGAGGCAAACTTTGCACTTTTCAAAAACATATGGTTTGCTCGGCTTCCATAGTTGAATCTGGAAGCGAAAACTTTTTCGCAAACTTAAAATATTGTTTGTGACTGAACTTTTATTATGCATCAGTAAATTATCATTTATGACCTAAATTTCTATTTGGCAATATTTTTGTTACGTCATAAAGAAAAAAAGGTTCGGTATTGGTAGCATTGCTCTTGATACTGAGAGATGCCGGAATTTATCACTTCAGGACCTAGCGTTTAGTTGCGTTCTAAATACCAGGCTTGCCTTCCTTTGTTTAGGTTTCCATTATGGTCTGGTCGCTTAATGTTTGTATTTCTTTCCCTTTGGTGTCTTTTATGGGTGGAGTAGGTTAATTGTATCAATTCCTGATCTTTGTTTTACTTCTACTTTGCTTCCACTGAATACATACCCCATGTTTAATTTCAATAATGAAAATGACAGGTGTAAGGGACTTAAATGATGCATGATATATAAATATATCTGCAAGCTCAAAGAAAGTATTGCTTATTTAAATGGTCACCCCTCCTTGAAAAATGTTTTTTATTTACCTCGTTCTAGTCTGTAAACAAACATGGTTCACTGTAACTTGAAAAGGAGAAGATCAACATGTGGATTTTTTTCTCATTATCTTGTTTTGGCTAGGATGGTTCTATAATAAAAGCTATGTTGGAAAACATTTGTATGTGTAGTTTTTTTCGGCGCAGGTAGGTCACCTATTGAAAAATTTAGTGTTAAGCTCCCAGTTATCCCAGTATATCTAAGAAAGTTATCCCAGCCACTTTTGGCTCAACAAGTAAAGACCTCTCTGCCTTCCGTGGCGGTACCAGGGCCCATAAGTCCCCGACAGCACAGCTCCCCCTTGCAGAGTTACTAGGTGACTGGGCCCCTTAACTTGCTTAGAATGATAGGGTGGATACCTCCATCCTAAATGATGCCAGTGATGGAGCCTTAGCTACAGAAGCTGGTACAGAATTCCACAAAGGTACGGTATGAGGGAAATAGCTAAACCCTAAAGAATCAGATTATGTTGAAAACTGTCTGAACTTCCTGGAGTGTGTAGCTCTGGTCATTGCTGTGACTGGGGTCAAGTTATCAGCGGCAGGTATATCAACAAGGTCCTGAACCACTTTGTACGGAAGGGTGAGCTGAGTCTTTGACCGTCTGGTTTCCAGGGGTTCCTACTGTAGGTGATCGAGCATGGATGAAACTTTTGGACCGAGCGTTTAGTTGCTTTCTTAATACCAGACTTGTTTCCCCTGGATATGTATTCCATGTTTTATTTCAATGTGAGAAAATTACAGGTGAAAGGGACTAATATAATGCATGTTTTATCAATATATCTGCAAGCTCAAAGAAATTATTTCTGATTTTATATGGACACCCTTCTTGAAAAAGGTTGTTTTTATTTACTTCTAGTCGGTAAACAAACATGGTTGACTGTAACTTGAAAAGGAGCAGATCAATATGTGGCTATTTTTCTCATTTACATGTTGTGCTAGGAAGGTTCTATAAAAAGCAAGGTTTGAAAAGTTTTGTATGTGTAGTTTTTGTGGGCGCAGGTAAGTCGCCTATGGAAATATTTAGTGTTAAGCTCCCAGTAACGAAGATAGAAATGTCAGCAGCACTGTCCTTTTTTCAGTCAGTACATACTATTTCCACACATTTATAGTTCTATCCAATTCTGTTTTATAAAATGTATCTTCATGGCATGCACTTTGCAATGGATAATGTAGATATGTGATGGTAGTGCGAGTTTAGGTCTAACTGGGTGTATTTGATAAGTTTTTGCCTTTAATCTATGTTCTTTGGAGGGGATGTACCTTAAAGCCATGTAAATTATTTTTATTGATGTGTTTAGAAAAAAAGACGTGCAGTAATTGCTTTTGCAGAAACACAAGAAATACAAGAAAGAATCTACTTCTTCTGGAATATAAGAGTAAGGTTTCAAGGCTCTAGGACATTGTCTCAAACCAAAGTAAAACTTTAAATTTGTCTCTCCGAAACAGCCCGCTGCAATATCCCGATAAGTTTTCTCATCCGTAATATGTTTTTATTATTGTATTCATGTGAAAAGGTTGTGAACAGATATATTCAGCTGCTTCTCGTGGCCTTAACTGGCTCCTGTTTCAACAGGGAATTTCATCCCCATTCACTACAGCAGGAAAGTGCCTGTATATTTATTCCATACAGACACGGGAGGCCGAAAACATTTGTTTAAATAAACGGCTGGTTTGGAAAACAGGAGATCCTGTGCAAAATATGAGATCCACGATCGTGATAAAAAATAGTATTGAGGTGATTCGTTTCCGAAAGAACACTATTTTATAAACTACTAAAGAAATAAACCGTAACACGATAACGTACACTTCAAAAAGTGATAAGTGGTCAATTCTGTAAACTCTGGAGTCACATGAAATGACAAGTTACTAGTCTAATGACGTATATATAATGCATCTTTCATTCTTTGATGTGCAAAGTGATGGAGCATGAAAACGTGACACATATTCGGTACAAATATATATGTTAGACACAGATGAGGTCATTTTACGTCCAGTGTGCGGCCCAACACCGCAGGAGGATACACGTACAAATGTAGCATGGTAGTAACTTGTGATAGGAAAGGTTTTAAAGGATAAATCTCGAGTAATGAATTTTGTAATAAAAAGAAATGTAATTTTGTAAAATGCATTTGAACAAATTTATTGACAAAATAATACCGGTTGAACGGACGATTGTTCTGTATGTTGGAGACATTTACCCAACTGCCACAGAAAATAGCCATAAAATGAGTATTGCTGCTATTTAAGCATAATTCTGTGCATTTTAGAATAAAATTGTTCAAAATGCATTGGAGAGGAAATACTGATGGAAGCCTGTGTCTAGGTTCCATTCATGAAAGAGGTAAACTTTGCACTTTTCAAAAACATATTGTTTGCTCGGCTTTCATAGTTGAATCTAGAAGCGAAAACGTTTTCGCAAACTTTAAATATATAATGTAGAAATGTTATGGTAGTGCGAGTTTAGGTCTAACTGGGTGTATTTGATAAGTTTTTGCCTTTGATTTATGTTCTTGGGAGGGGGTGTACCTTAAAGCCATATAAATTATGTTTTATTGATGTGTTTAGAAAGAAGACGTGCAGTAATTGCATTTGCAGAAATACAAGAAATACAAGAAAGGATCTACTTCATCTGGATTATAAGAGTAAGGTTTCATGGCTGTAGGACAATGTCTAAAAGCAAAGCAAAACTTCAAATTTGTCTCTCCGAAACAGCCCGCTGCAATTTCCCGATAAGTTTTCTCATCCGTAATATGTTTTAATTATTGTATTCATGTGAAAAGGCTGTGAACAGATATATTCAGCTATTTCTCATGGCATTAAGTGGCTCCTGTTTCATCAGGGAATTTCATCCCCATTCACTACAGTAGGAAAGTGACCTGTATATTTATTCCCTACAGACACGGGAGGCCGAAAACATTTGTTTAAATAAAAGGCTGGTTTGGAAAACAGGAGATCCTTTGCAAAATATGAGATCCACGATCGTGATAAAAATAGTACTGAGGTGATTCGTTTCCGAAAGAACAATATTTTATAAACTACTAAAGAAATAAACTGTTAGACGATAAAGTACACTTTAAAAAGTGATAAGTGGTCAATTCTGTAAACTCTGGAGTCACATGAACTGACAAGTTCCTAGTCTAATAACGTATTTATAATACATCTTTCATTATTTGATGTGCAGAGTGATGGAGCATGAAAACGTAACACATATACGGTACAAATATATATGTTAGACACAGATGAGGTTATCTTACGTCCAGTATGCGGCCCAACACCGCAGGATGATACACGTACAAATGTAGCATAGTAGTATCTTGTGATAGGAAAGGTTTTAAAGGATATCTCGAGTAATGAATTTTGTAATAAAAAGGAAATGTAATTTTGTAAAATGCATTTGAACAAATGTATTCACAAAATAATACCGGTTAAAAGGACGATTGTTCTGTATGTTGGAGGCATTTACCCAACTGCCACAGAAAATAGCCATAAAATGAGTATTGTTGCTATTTAAGCATAATTCTGTGCATTTTAGAATAAAATTGTTCAAAATGCATTGGAGAGGAAATACTGATGGAAGCCTGTGTCTGGGTTCCATTCGTGAAAGAGGCAAACTTTGCAGTTTTCAAAAACATATGGTTTGCTCGGCTTTCATAGTTGAATCTGGAAGCGAAAACGTTTTCGTAAACTTAAAATATTCTTTGTGACTGAACTTTTATTATGCATGAGTAAATTATCATATATGACCTAAATTTCTATTTGGCAATAATTTTGTTAAGTCATAAAGAAAAAAAAGGGTTCGGTATTGGAAGCATTGCACTTGATACTGGGAGATGTCGGAATTTATCACTTCTGGACCGAGCGTTTAGTTGCGTTCTAAATACTAGGCTTGCTTCCACTGAATACAACCCCATGTTTAATTTCAATAATGAAAATGACAGGTGTAAGGACTTAAATGATACATGATATATAAATATTTCTGCAAGCTCAACGACAGTATTGCTGATTTTATATGGTCACCCCTCCTTGAAAAATATTTTTATTTACTTCGTTCTAGTCTGTAAACAAACATGGTTGACTGTAACTTGAAAAGGAGTAGTTCAATAAGTGGATTTTTTCTCTTTATCTTGTTTTAGCTAGGATGGTTCTATAATAATAGCAAGGTTTGAAAACTTTTGTATGTGTAGTTTTTTCGGCGCAGGTATGTAACCTATTGAAAAATTTAGTGTAAAGCTCCCATTTATCCCAGTATATCTACGTAAGTTATCCCAGCCACTTTTGGCTTAACAAGTAAAGACCTCTCTGCCTTCCGTGGCGGTACCAGGGCCCATACGTCCCCGACAGCACAGCTCCCCCTTGCAGAGTTACTAGGAGACTGGGCCCCTTAAATTTTTTCAAAATGCATTGGAGAGGAAATACTGATGGAAGCCTGTGTCTGGGTTCCATTCATCAAAGAGGCAAACTTTGCACTTTTCAAAAACATATGGCTTGCTCGGCTTTCATAGTTGAATCTGGAAGCGAAAACGTTTTCGCAAACTTAAAATATTCTTTGTGACTGGACTTTTATTATTCATGAGTAAATTATCATATATTACTTAAATTTCTATTTGGCAATATTTTTGTTACGTCATAAAGAAAAAAAAGGGTTCGGTATTGGTAGCATTGCTCTTGATACTGGGAGATGCCGGAATTTATCACTTCTGGACCGCGCGTTTAGTTGCGTTTTAAACACCAGGCTTGATTCCTTTGACTACATACCCCATGTTTAATTTCAATAATGAAAATGACAGGTGTAAGGGACTTAAATGATGCAAGATATATAAATATATCTGCAAGCTAAACGAAAGTATTGCTGATTTTATATGGTCACCCCTCCTTGAAAAATGTTTTTTATTTACTTCGTTCTAGTCTGTAAACAAACATGGTTGACTGTAACTTGAAAAGGAGTAGTTCAACATGTGGATTTTTTCTCATTATCTTGTTTTGGCTAGGATGGTTCTAAAATAAAAGCAAGGTTTGAAAACTTTTGTATGTGTAGTTTTTTTCGGCGCAGGTAGGTCACCTATTGAAAAATTTAGTGTAAAGCTCCCAGTTATCCCATTATATCTAAGAAAGTTATCCCAGCCACTTTTGGCTCAACAAGTAAAGACCTCTCTGCCTTCCGTGGCGGTACCAGGGCCCATACGTCCCCGACAGCACACAACCCCCTTGCAGAGTTACTAGGTGACTGGGCACCTTAACTTGCTCAGAATGATAGGGTGGATAGCTCCATCCTAAATGATGCCAGTGATGATGCCTCAGCTACAGAAGCTGGTACAGGATTCCACAAAAGTTTCGGTACGAGGGAAATAGCTAAACCCTAAAGAATCAGATGATGTTGAAAACTGTCTGAACTTCCTGGAGTGTGTAGCTCTGGTCATTGCTGTGACTGGGGTAAGGTATTCAGCTGCAGGTATATCAACAAGGTCCTGAACCACTATGTACAGTAGGGTGAGCTGAGTCTTTGACCGTCTGGTTTCAAGTGGTTCCTACTGTAGGTGATCGAGCATGGATGATACTTTTGGACCGAGCGTTTAGTTGCGTTCTAAATACCAGACTTGTTTCCGTGGATATGTTTTCCATGTTTAATTTCAATGTGAGAAAATGACAGGTGAAAGGGCTAATATAATGCATGTTTTATAAATATATCTGCAAGCTCAAAGAAATTATTTCTGATTTTATATGGTCACCCTCCTTGAAAATGTTGTTTTTATTTACTTCTAGTTCGTGACTGTAACTTGAAAAGGAGCAGATCAAAATGTGGATATTTTTCTCATTAACATGTTGGGCTAGGAAGGTTCTATAAAAAAGCAAGGTTTGAAAAGGTTTGTATGTGTAGTTTTTGTGGGCGCAGGTAAGTCGCCTATGGAAATATTTAGTGTTAAGCTCCAAGTAACGAAGATAGAAATGTCAGCAGCACTGTCCTTTTTTCAGTCAGTACATACTATTTCCACACATTTGTAGTTCTTTCCAATTCTGTTTTATAAAATGTATCTTCATGGCATGCACTTTGCAATGAATAATGTAGACATGTGATGGTAGTGCGTGTTTTGGTCTAAATGGGTGTATTTGATAAGTTTTTGCCTTTGATCTATGTTCTTGGGAGGGGTGTACCTTAAAGCAATGTAAATTAGTTTTTATTGATGTGTTAAGAAAGAAGACGTGCAGTAACTGCTTTTGCAGAAACACAAGAAATACAAGAAAGAATCTACTTCATCTGGAATATAAGAGTAAGGTTTCATGGCTCTAGGACATTGTCTTAAACCAAAGCAAAACTTCAAATTTGTCTCTCCGAAACGGCCCGCTGCAATATCCCGATAAGTTTTCTCATCCTTAATATGTTTTATTATTGCATTCATGTCAAACTGTTGTGAACAGATATATTCAGCTATTTCTCATGGCATTAAGTGGCTCCTGTTTCAACAAGGAATTTCACCCCCATTCACTACAGCAGGAAAGTGACCTGTATATTTATTCCCTACAGACACGGGAGGCCGAAAACATTTGTTTAAATAAAAGGCTGGTTTGGAAAACAATAGACCCTTTGCAAAATATGAGATCCACGATCGTGATAAAAAATAGTATTGAGGTGATTCGTTTCCGAAAGAACAATATTTTATAAACTACTAAAGAAATAAACTGTTAGACGATAACGTACACTTCAAAAAAGGATAAGTGGTCAATTCTGTAATCTCTTGAGTCACATGAAATGACAAGTTCCTAGTCTAATAACGTATTTATAATGCATCTTTCATTATTTGATGTGCAGAGTGATGGAGCATGAAAACGTGACACATACACGGTACAAATATATATGTTAGACACAGATGAGGTTATCTTACGTCCAGTATGCGGCCCAACACCGCAGGATGATACACGTACAAATGTACCATAGTAGTAACATGTGATAGGAAAGGTTTTAAATGATATCTCGAGTAATGAGTTTTGTAATAAAAAAGAAATGTAATTTTGTAAAATGCATTTGAACAAATGTATTCACAAAATAATACCGGTTGAAAGGACGATTGTTCTGTATGTTGGAGGCATTTACCCAACTGCCACAGAAAATAGCCATAAAATGAGTATTGCTGCTATTTAAGCATAATTCTGTGCATTTTAGAATAAAATTGTTCAAAATGCATTGGAGAGGAAATACTGATGGAAGCCTGTGTCTAGGTTCCATTCATGAAAGAAGTAAACTTTGCAGTTTTCAAAAACATGGTTTGCTCGGCTTTCATAGTTGAATCTGGAAGCGAAAACTTTTTCGCAAACTTAAAATATATAATGTAGAAATGTGATGGAAGTGCGAGTTTAGGCTAAAAACTAACTGGGTGTATTTGATAAGTTTTTGCCTTTAATCTATGTTCTTGGAAGGGGGTGTACCTTAAAGCGATATAAAATATTTTTATTGATGTGTTTAGAAAGAAGACGTGCAGTAATTGCATTTGCAGAAACACAAGAAATACAAGAAAGAATCTACTTCATCTGGAATATAGAGTAAGGTTTTATGGCTGTAGGACAATGTCTAACACAAAGCAAAACTTCAAATCTGTCTCTCCGAAACTGCCCGCTGCAATATCCCGATAAGTTTTCTCATCCGTAATATGTTTTAATTGTTGTATTAATGTGAAATAGCTGTGAACAGATATATTCAACTATTTCTCATGGCATTAAGTGGCTCCTGTTTCAACAGGGAATTTCATCCCCATTCACTACAGCAGGAAAGTGACCTGTATATTTATTCCCTACAGACACGGGAGGCCGAAAACGTTTGTTTAAATAAAAGGCTGGTTTGGAAAACAGGCGATCCTTTGCAAAATATGAGATCCACGATCGTGATAAAAAAAATAGTATTGAGGTAATTTGTTTCCGAAAGAACAATATTTTATAAACAACTAAAGAAAAAAAATGTTAGACGATAACGTACACTTCAAAAAGTGATAAGTGGTCAATTCTGTAAACTCTGGAGTCACATGAAATGACAAGTTCCTAGTCTAATAACGTATTTATAATACATCTTTCATTATTTGATGTGCAGAGTGATGGAGAATGAAAACGTGACACATACACGGTACAAATATATGTTAGACACAGTTGAAGTTATCTTACGTCCAGTATGCGGCCCAACACCGCAGGATGATACACGTACAAATGTAGCATAGTAGTATCTTGTGATAGGAAAGGTTTTAAAGGATATCTCGAGTAATGAATTTTGTAATAAAAAAGAAATGTAATTTTGTAAAATGCATTTGAACAAATGTATTCACAAAATAATACCGGTTAAAAAACGATTGTTCTGTATGTTGGAGGCATTTACCCAACTGCCACAGAAAATAGCCATAACATGAGTATTGTTGCTATTTAAGCATAACACTGTGCATTTTAGAATAAATTTTTTCAAAATGCATTGGAGAGGAAATACTGAATGAAGCCTGTGTATGGGTTTCATTCATGAAAGAGGCAAACTTTGCACTTTTCAAAAACATATGGTATGCTCGGCTTTCATAGTTGAATCTGGAAGCGAAAACGTTTTCGCAAACTTAAAATATTCCTTGTGACTGAACTGTTATTATGCATGAGTAAATTATCATATATGAACTAAATTTCTATTTGGCAAAATTTTTGTTACGTCATAAAGAAAAAAAAAAGGTTCGATATTGGTAGCATTGCTCTTGATACTGGGAGATCCCGGAATTTATCCCTTCTGGACCGAGCGTTTAGTTGCGTTCTAAATACCAGGCTTGCTTCCACTGAATACAAACCCATGTTTAATTTCAATAATGAAAATGACAGGTGTAAGGACTTAAATGATGCATGATATATAAATATATCTGCAAGCTCAACGAAAGTATTGCTGATTTTATATGGTCACCCCTCCTTGAAAAATATTTTTATTTACTTCGTTCTAGTCTGTAAACAAACATGGTTGACTGTAACTTGAAAAGGAGTAGATCAACATGTGGATTTTTTCTCATTATCTTTTTTAGCTAGGATGGTTCTATAATAAAATCAAGGTTTGAAAACTTTTGTATGTGTAGTTTTTTTCGGCGTAGGTAGGTCACCTATTGAAAAATATAGTGTTAAGCTCCCAGTTATCCCAGTATATCTAAGAAAGTTATCCCAGCCACTTTTGGCTCAACAAGTAAAGACCTCTCTGCCTTCCGTGGCGGTACCAGGGCCCATACGTCCCCGACAGCACAGCCCCCCCCCCTTGCAGAGTTACTAGGTGACTGGGCCCCTTAAATTGTTCAAAATGCATTGGAGAGGAAAGACTGATGGAAGCCTGTGTCTGGGTTCCATTCATGAAAGAGGCAAACTTTGCACTTTTCAATAACATATGGTTTGCTCGGCTTTCATAGTTGTATCTGGAAGCGAAAACGTTTTCGCAAACTTAAAATATTCTTTGTGACTGAACTTTTATTATGCATGAGTAAATTATCATATATGACCTAAATTTCTATTTGGCAATATTTTTGTTACGTCATAAAGAACAAAAAAAAGGTTCGGTACTGGTAGCATTGCTCTTGATACTGGGAGATGCCTGAATTTATCCCTTCTTGACGGAGCGTTTAGTTGCGTTCTAAATACCAGGCTTGCTTCCACTGAATACAACCCCATGTTTAATTTCAATAATGAAAATGACAGGTGTAAGGGACTTAAATGATGCAAGATATATGAACATATCTGCAAGCTCAACGAAAGTATTGCTGATTGTATATAGTCGCCCCTCCTTGATTTTTTTTTTATTTAGTTCGTTCTAGTCTGTAAACAAACATGGTTGACTGTAACTTGAAAAGGAGTAGATCAACATGTGGATTTTTTTCTCATTATCTTTTTTAGCTAGGATGGTTCTATAATAAAAGCAAGGTTTGAAAACTTTTGTATGTGTAGTTTTTTTCGGCGCAGGTAGGTCACCTATTGAAAGATTTAGTGTTAAGCTCCCAGTTATCCCAGTATATCTAAGAAAGTTATCCCAGCCACTTTTGGCTCAACAAGTAAAGACCTCTCTTCCTTCCGTGACGGTACCAGGGCCCATACGTCCCCGACAGCACAGCTCCCCCTTGCAGAGTTACTAGGTGACTGGGCCCCTTAAATTGTTCAAAATGCATTGGAGAGGAAATACTGATGGAAGCCTGTGTCTGGGTTCCATTCATGAAAGAGGCAAACTTTGCACTTTTCAAAAACATATGGTTTGCTCGGCTTTCATAGTTGAATCTGGAAGCGAAAACGTTTTCGCAAACTTAAATTATTCTTTGTGACTGAACTTTTATTATTCATGAGTAAATGATCATATATGACCTAAATTTCTATTTGGCAATATTTTTGTTACGTCATAAAGACAAAAAAGGGTTCGGTATTGGTAGCTTTGCCCGTGACACTGGGAGATACCGGAATTTATCACTTCTGGACCGAGCGTTTAGTTGCGTTCTAAATACCAGGCTTGCTTCCACTGAATACATACCCCATGTTTAATTTCAATAATGAAAATGACAGGTGTAAGGGACTTAAATGATGCAAGATATATGAATATATCTGCAAGCTCAACGAAAGTATTGCTGATTGTATATAGTCACCCCTCCTTGAATTATTTTTTTATTTACTTCGTTCTAGTCTGTAAACAAACATGGTTGACTGTAATTTGATAAGGAGAAGATCAACATGTGGATTTTTTTTCTCATTATCTTTTTTTAGCTAGGATGGTTCTATAATAAAAGCAAGGTTTGAAAACTTTTGTATGTGTAGTTTTTTTCGGCACAGGTAGGTCACCTATTGAAAACTTTAGTGTTAAGCTCCCAGTTATCCCAGTATATCTAAGAAAGTTATCCCAGCCACTTTTGGCTCAACAAGTAAAGAGCTCTCTGCCTTCGGTGGCGGTACCAGGGCCCATAAGTCCCCGACAGCACAGCTCCCCCTTGCAGAGTTACTAGGTGACTGGGCCCCTTAAATTGTTCAAAATGCATTGGAGAGGAAATACTGATGGAAGCCTGTGTCTGGGTTCCATTCATGAAAGAGGCAAACTTTGCACTTTTCAAAAACTTTTGGTTTGCTCGGCTTTCATAGTTGAATCTGGAAGCGAAAACGTTTTCGCAAACTTAAAATATTCTTTGTGACTGAACTTTTATTATGCATGAGTAAATAATCATATATTTGACCTAAATTTCTATTTGGCCATATTTTTGTTACGTCATAAAGAAAAAAAGTTTCGGTATTGGTAGCATTGCTCTTGATACTGGGAGATGCCGGAATTTATCACTTCTGGACCGAGCGTTTAGTTGCGTTCTAAATACCAGGCTTGCTTCCACTAAATACAACCCCATGTTTAATTTCAATAATGAAAATGACAGGTGTAAAGACTTAAATGATGCATGATATATAAATATATCTGCAAGCTCAACGAAAGTATTGCTGATTTAATATGGTCACCCCTCCTTGAAAATTATTTTTATTTACTTCGTTCTAGTCTGTAAACAAACATGGTTGACTGTAACTTGAAAAGAAGTAGATCAACATGTGGATTTTTTTCTCATTATCTTGTTTTAGCTAGGATGGTTCTATAATAAAAGCAAGGTTTGAAAACTTTTGTATGTGTAGTTTTTTTTCGGCGCAGGTAGGTCACCTATTGAAAAATTTAGTGTTAAGCTCCCAGTTATCCCAGTATATCTAAGAAAGTTATCCCAGCCACTTTTGGCTCAACAAGTAAAGACCTCTCTGCCTTCCGTGGCGGTACCAGGAGGAAAGACTGATGGAAGCCTGTGTCTGGGTTCCATTCATGAAAGAGGCAAACTTTGCACTTTTCAAAAACATATGGTTTTCTCGGCTTTCATAGTTGAATCTGGAAGCGAAAACGTTTTCGCAAACTTAAAATATTCTTTGTGACTGAACTTTTATTATTCATGAGTAAATGATCATATATGACCTAAATTTCTATTTGGCAATATTTTTGTTACGTCATAAAGACAAAAAAGGGTTCGGTATTGGTAGCATTGCCCTTGATACTGGGAGATACCGGAATTTATCACTTCTGGACCGAGCGTTTAATTGCGTTCTAAATACCAGGCTTGCTTCCACTGAGTACATACCCCATGTTTAATTTCAATAATGAAAATGACAGGTGTAAGGACTTAAATGATGCAAGATATATGAATATATATGCAAGCTCAACGAAAGTATTGCCGATTGTATATAGTCACCCCTCCATGATTTTTTTTATATTTACTTCGTTCTAGTCTGTAAACAAACATGGTTGACTGTACCTTGAAAAGGAGTAGACCAACATGTGGATTTTTTTCTCATTATCTTTTTTAGCTAGGATGGTTCTATAATAAAAGCAAGGTTTGAAACTTTTGTATGTGTAGTTTTTTTCGGCGCAGGTAGGTCACCTATTGAAAACTTTAGTGTTAAGCTCCCAGTTATCCCAGTATATCTAAGAAAGTTATCCCAGCCACTTTTGGCTCAACAAGTAAAGACCTCTCTGCCTTCCGTGGCGGTACCAGGGCCCATACGTCCCCGACAGCACAGCTCCCCCTTGCAGAGTTACTAGGTGACTGGGCCCCTTAAATAGTTCAAAATGCATTGGAGAGGAAATACTGATGGAAGCCTGTGTCTGGGTTCCATTCATGAAAGAGGCAAACTTTGCACTTTTCAAAAACATATGGTTTGCTCGGCTTTCATAGTTAAATCTGGAAGCGAAAACGTTTTCGCAAAGTTAAAATATTCTTTGTGACTGAACTTTTATTATTCATGAGTAAATGATCATATATGACCTAAATTTCTATTTGGCAATATTTTGTTATGTCATAAAGACAAAAAAAGGTTCGGTATTGGTAGCATTGCCCTTGATACTGGGAGATACCGGAATTTATCACTTTGGGCCGAGCGTTTAGTTGCGTTTTACATACCATGCTTGCTTCCACTGAATGCATACCCCATGTTTAATTTCAATAATGAAAATGACAGGTGTAAGGGACTTAAATGATGCAAGATATATAAATATATCTGCAAGCTCAACGAAAGTATTGCTGATTTTATATTGTCACCCCTCCTTGAAAAATATTTTTATTTACTTCGTTCTAGTCTGATAACAAACATGGTTGACTGTAACTTGAAAAGGAGTGGATCAACATGTGGATTTTTTTCTCATTATCTTGTTTTAGCTAGGATGGTTCTATAATAAAAGCATGGTTTGAAAACTTTTGTATGTGTAGTTTTTTTCGGCGCAGGTAGGTCACCTATTGACAAATTTAGTGTTAAGCTCCCAGATATCCCAGTATATCTACGAAAGTTATCCCAGCCACTTTTGGCTCAACAAGTAAAGACCTCTCTGCCTTCCGTGGCGGTACCAGGGCCCATACGTCCCCGACAGCACAGCTCCCCCTTGCAGAGTCACTAGGTGACTGGGCCCCTTAAATTGTTCAAAATGCATTGGAGAGGAAATACTGATGGAAGCCTGTGTCTGGGTTCCATTCATGAAAGAGGCAAACTTTGCACTTTTCAAAAACATATGGTTTGCTCGGCTTTCATAGTTGAATCTGGAAGCGAAAACGTTTTCGCAAACTTAAAGTATTCTTTGTAACTGAACTTTTATTATTCATGAGTAAATAATCATATATGACCTAAATTTCTATTTGGCAATATTTTTGTTACGTCATAAAGACAAAAAAGGGTTCGGTATTGGTAGCATTGCCCTTGATACTGGGAGATACCGGAATTTATCACTTCTGCACCGACCGTTTAGTTGCGTTCAAAATACCAGGCTTGCTTCCACTGAATACATACCCCATGTTTAATTTCAATAATGAAAATGACAGGTGTAAGGGACTTAAATGATGCAAGATATATGAACATATCTGCAAGCTCAACGAAAGTATTGCTGATTGTATATAGTCGCCCCTCCTTGATTTTTTTTTTTTATTTAGTTCGTTCTAGTCTGTAAACAAACATGGTTGACTGTAACTTGAAAAGGAGTAGATCAACATGTGGATTTTTTTCTCATTATCTTTTTTATCTAGGATGGTTCTATAATAAAAGCAAGGTTTGAAAACTTTTGTATGTGTAGTTTTTTTCGGCGCAGGTAGGTCACCTATTGAAAAATTTAGTGTTAAGCTCCCAGTTATCCCAGTATGTCTAAGAAAGTTATCCCAGCCACTTTTGGCTCAACAAGTAAAGACCTCTCTTCCTTCCGTGACGGTACCAGGGCCCATACGTCCCCGACAGCACAGCTCCCCCTTGCAGAGTTACTAGGTGACTGGGCCCCTTAAATTGTTCAAAATGCATTGGAGAGGAAATACTGATGGAAGCCTGTGTCTGGGTTCCATTCATGAAAGAGGCAAACTTTGCACTTTTCAAAAACATATGGTTTGCTCGGCTTTCATTGTTGAATCTGGAAGCGAAAACGTTTTCGCAAACTTAAATTATTCTTTGTGACTGAACTTTTATTATTCATGAGTAAATGATCATATATGACCTAAATTTCTATTTGGCAATATTTTTGTTACGCCATAAAGACAAAAAAGGGTTCGGTATTGGTAGCTTTGCCCTTGATACTGGGAGATACCGGATTTTATCACTTTGGGCCGAGCGTTTAGTTGCGTTTTACATACCATGCTTGCTTCCACTGAATGCATACCCCATGTTTAATTTCAATAATGAAAATGACAGGTGTAAGGGACTTAAATGATGCAAGATATATAAATATATCTGCAAGCTCAACGAAAGTATTGCTGATTTTATATGTTCACCCCTCCTTGAAAAATATTTTTTTATTTACTTCGTTCTAGTCTGTAAACAAACATGGTTGACTGTAACTTGAAAAGGAGTAGATCAACATGTGGATTTTTTTCTCATTATCTTTTTTAGCTAGGATGGTTCTATAATAAAAGCAAGGTTTGAAAACTTTTGTATGTGTAGTTTTTTCGGCGTAGGTAGGTCACCTATTGAAAAATATAGTGTTAAGCTCCCAGTTATCCCAGTATATCTAAGAAAGTTATCCCAGCCATTTTGGCTCAACAAGTAAAGACCTCTCTGCCTTCCGTGGCGGTACCAGGGCCCATACGTCCCCGACAGCACAGCTCCCCCTTGCAGAGTTACTAGGTGACTGGGCCCCTTAAATTGTTCAAAATGCATTGGAGAGGAAATACTGATGGAAGCCTGTGTCTGGGTTCCATTCATGAAAGAGGCAAACTTTGCACTTTTCAATAACATATGGTTTGCTCGGCTTTCATAGATGTATCTGGAAGCGAAAACGTTTTCGCAAACTTAAAATATTCTTTGTGACTGAACTTTTATTATGCATGAGTAAATTATCATATATGACCTAAATTTCTATTTGGCAATATTTTTGTTACGTCATAAAGAACAAAAAAAAGGTTCGGTACTGGTAGCATTGCTCTTGATACTGGGAGATGCCTGAATTTATCCCTTCTGGACGGAGCGTTTAGTTGCGTTCTAAATACCAGGCTTGCTTCCACTGAATACAACCCCATGTTTAATTTCAATAATGAAAATGACAAGTGTAAGGACTTAAATGATGCATGATATATAAATATATCTGCAAGCTCAACGAAAGTATTGCTGATTTTATATTGTCACCCCTCCTTGAAAAATATTTTTATTTACTACGTTCTAGTCTGATAACAAACATGGTTGACTGTAACTTGAAAAGGAGTGGATCAACATGTGGATTTTTTTCTCATTATCTTGTTTTAGCTAGGATGGTTCTATAATAAAAGCATGGTTTGAAAACTTTTGTATGTGTAGTTTTTTTCGGCGCAGGTAGGTCACCTATTGACAAATTTAGTGTTAAGCTCCCAGTTATCCCAGTATATCTACGAAAGTTATCCCAGCCACTTTTGGCTCAACAAGTAAAGACCTCTCTGCCTTCCGTGGCGGTACCAGGGCCCATACGTCCCCGACAGCACAGCTCCCCCTTGCAGAGTTACTAGGTGACTGGGCCCCTTAAATTGTTCAAAATGCATTGGAGAGGAAATACTGATGGAAGCCTGTGTCTGGGTTCCATTCATGAAAGAGGCAAACTTTGCACTTTTCAAAAACATATGATTTGCTCGGCTTTCATAGTTGAATCTGGAAGCGAAAACGTTTTCGCAAACTTAAAGTATTCTTTGTGACTGAACTTTTATTATTCATGAGTAAATAATCATATATGACCTAAATTTCTATTTGGCAATATTTTTGTTACGTCATAAAGACAAAAAAAGGGTTCGGTATTGGTAGCTTTGCCCTTGATACTGGGAGATACCGGAATTTATCACTTCTGCACCGACCGTTTAGTTGCGTTCAAAATACCAGGCTTGCTTACACTGAATACATACCCCATGTTCAATTTCAATAATGAAAATGACAGGTGTAAGGGACTTAAATGATGCAAGATATATGAACATATCTGCAAGCTCAACGAAAGTATTGCTGATTGTATATAGTCGCCCCTCCTTGATTTTTTTTTCTTTATTTAGTTCGTTCTAGTCTGTAAACAAACATGGTTGACTGTAACTTGAAAAGGAGTAGATCAACATGTGGATTTTTTTCTCATTATCTTTTTTATCTAGGATGGTTCTATAATAAAAGCCAGGTTTGAAAACTTTTGTATGTGTAGTTTTTTTCGGCGCAGGTAGGTCACCTATTGAAAAATTTAGTGTTAAGCTCCCAGTTATCCCAGTATATCTAAGAAAGTTATCCCAGCCATTTTTGGCTCAACAAGTAAAGACCTCTCTTCCTTCCGTGACGGTACCAGGGCCCATACGTCCCCGACAGCACAGCTCCCCCTTGCAGAGTTACTAGGTGACTGGGCCCCTTAAATTGTTCAAAATGCATTGGAGAGGAAATACTGATGGAAGCCTGTGTCTGGGTTCCATTCATGAAAGAGGCAAACTTTGCACTTTTCAAAAACATATGGTTTGCTCGGCTTTCATAGTTGAATATGGAAGCGAAAACGTTTTCGCAAACTTAAATTATTCTTTGTGACTGAACTTTTATTATTCATGAGTAAATGATCATATATGACCTAAATTTCTATTTGGCAATATTTTTGTTACGTCATAAAGACAAAAAAGGGTTCGGTATTGGTAGCTTTGCCCTTGATACTGGGAGATACCGGAATTTATCACTTCTGGACCGAGCGTTTAGTTGCGTTCTAAATACCAGGCTTGCTTCCACTGAATACATACCCCATGTTTAATTTCAATAATGAAAATGACAGGTGTAAGGGACTTAAATGATGCAAGATATATGAATATATCTGCAAGCTCAACGAAAGTATTGCTGATTGTATATAGTCACCCCTCCTTGAATTATTTGTTATTTACTTCGTTCTAGTCTGTAAACAAACATGGTTGACTGTAATTTGATAAGGAGAAGATCAACATGTGGATTTTTTTTCTCATTATCTTTTTTTAGCTAGGATGGTTCTATAATAAAAGCAAGGTTTGAAAACTTTTGTATGTGTAGTTTTTTTCGGCGCAGGTAGGTCACCTATTGAAAACTTTAGTGTTAAGCTCCCAGTTATCCCAGTATATCTAAGAAAGTTATCCCAGCCACTTTTGGCTCAACAAGTAAAGAGCTCTCTGCCTTCGGTGGCGGTACCAGGGCCCATACGTCCCCGACAGCACAGCTCCCCCTTGCAGAGTTACTAGGTGACTGGGCCCCTTAAATTGTTCAAAATGCATTTGAGAGGAAATACTGATGGAAGCCTGTGTCTGGGTTCCATTCATGAAAGAGGCAAACTTTGCACTTTTCAAAAACATATGGTTTGCTCGGCTTTCATAGTTGAATCTGGAAGCGAAAACGTTTTCGCAAACTTAAAGTATTCTTTGTGACTGAACTTTTATTATGCATGAGCAAATTATCATATATGACCTAAATTTCTATTTGGCAATATTTTTGTTACGTCATAAAGAAAGAAAGGGTTCGGTATTGGTAGCATTGCTCTTGATACTGGGAGATGCCGGAATTTATCACTTCTGGTCCGAGCGTTTAGTTGCGTTCTAAATACCAGGCTTGCTTCCACTGAATTCAACCCCATGTTTAATTTCAATAATGAACATGACAGGTGTAAGGACTTAAATAATGCATGATATGTAAATATATCTGCAAGCTCAACGAAAGTATTGCTGATTTTATATGGTCACCCCTCCTTGAACAATATTTTTATTTACTTCGTTCTAGTCTGTAAACAAACATGGTTGACTGTAACTTGAAAAGGAGTAGATCAACATGTGGATTTTTTTCTCATTATCTTGTTTTAGCTAGGATGGTTCTATAATAAAATCAAGGTTTGAAAACATTTGTATGTGTAGTTTTTTGCGGCGCAGGTAGGTCACCTATTGAAAAATTTAGTGTTAAGCTACCAGTAATCCCAGTATATCTAAGAAAGTTATCCCAGCCACTTTTGGCTCAACAAGTAAAGACCTCTCTGCTTTCCGTGGCGGTACTTCTAATCGGTAAACAAACCTGGTTGACTGTAACTTGAAAAGGAGCAGATCAATATGTGGATATTTTTCTCATTAACATGTTGGGCTAGGAAGGTTCTATAAAAAAGTATTGCATGCACTTTTCAATGGATAATGTAGACATGTGATGGTAGTATGAGATTTAGGTCTAACTGGGTGTATTTGATAAGTTTTTGCTTTTGATCTATGTTCTTGGGAGGGGGTGTACCTTAAAGGCATTGCAAATTATTTTTATTGATGTGTTTAGAAAGAAGACGTGCAGTAATTGCTTTTGCAGAAACACAAGAAATACAAGAAAGAATCTACTTCATCTGGAATATAAGAGTAAGGTTTCATGGCTCTAGGACATTGTCTTAAAGCAAAGCAAAACTTCAAATTTGTCTCTCCGAAACAGCCCGCTGCAATATCCCGATAAGTTTTGTCATCCGTAATATGTTTTAATTATTGTATTCATGTCAAAAGGTTGTGAACATATATATTCAGCTATTTCTCATGGCATTAATTGGCTCCTGTTTCAACAGGGAATTTCATCCCCATTTACTACAGCAGGAAAGTGACCTGTATATTTATTCCCTACAGACACAGGAGGCCGGAAACCTTAGTTTAAATAAAAGGCTTGTTTTGAAAACAGGAGATCCTTTGCAAAATATGTGATCCATGATCGTGATAAAAAAAAGTATTGAGGTGATTCGTTTCCGAAAGAACAATATTTTATAAACTACTAAAGAAATAAATTGTAACACGATAACGTACACTTCAAAAAGTGATAAATGGTCAATTCTGTATACTCTGGAGTCACATGAAATGACAAGTTACTAGTCTAATAACGTATATATAATGCACCTTTCATTCTTTGATGTGCAAAGTGATGGAGCATGAAAACGTGACACATACGCGGTACAAATATATATGTTAGATACAGATGAGGTTATCTTACGTCCAGTGTGCGGCCCAACACCGCAGGATGATGCACGTACAAATGTAGCATAGTAGTAACTTGTGATAGGAAAGGTTTTATAGGATAGATCTCGAGTAATGAATTTTGTACTAAAAAAGGAATGTAGTTTTGTAAAATGCATTTGAACAAATGTATTCACAAAATAATACCGGTTGAACGGACGATTGTTCTGTATTTAGGAGACATTTACCCAACTGCCACAGAAAATAGCCATGAAATTAGAATTAATGCTATTTAAGCATAATTCTGTGCATTTTAGAATAAAATTGTTCAAAATGCATTGGAGAGGAAATACTGATGGAAGCCTGTGTCTGGGTTCCATTCATGAAGGAAGTAAACTTTGCACTTTTCAAAAACATATGGTTTGCTCGGCTTTCATAGTTGAATCTGGAAGCGAAAACTTTTTCGAAACTTAAAATATATAATGTAGAAATGTGATGGTAGTGCGAGTTTAGGCCTAACTGGGTGTATTTGGTAAGTTTTTACCTTCAATCTATGTTCTTGGGAGGGGGTGTACCTTAGAGCCATATAAATTATTTTTATTGATGTGTTTAGAAAGAAGACCTGCAGTAATTGCATTTGCAGAAACAAAAGAAATACAAGAAAGAATCTACTTCATCTGGAATATAAGAGTAAGGTTTCATGGCTCTAGGACAATGTCTAAAAGCAAACCAAACTTCAAATTTGTCTCTCCGAAACAGCCCGCTGCAATATCCCGATAAGTTTTCTCATCCGTAATATGTTTTAATTATTGTATTCATGTGAAAAGGCTGTGAACAGATATATTCAGCTATTTCTCATGGCATTAATTGGCTCCTGTTTCAACAGGGTATTTCATCCCAATTCACTACAGCAGGAAAGTGACCTGTATATTTATTCCCTACAGACACGGGAGGCCGAAAACGTTTGTTTTAATAAAAGGCTGGTTTGGAAAACAGGTGATCCTTTGCAAAATATGAGATCCACGATCGTGATAAAAAAAAAAGTAATGAGGTGATTCGTTTCCGAAAGAACAATATTTTATAAACTACTAAAGAAACTAGAACTGTCAGTGAAACTGACTAGGGCCCCGGCAGTGCCATCAGAGGAGTTTGATTTTTTTTCAAAGGGCTATTACTCTTAGAGTATTGTAGCTAGAGTTACGTCGGTTGCCATGTAATTGTGTAATGATATTGTGACCATATATGTTAAGTTTGAAGTTGATGCATTTGACTGTTTGTAAGTTATGAATTAAAAACAAAAGGGTTTTACTATATGGCAACTGTCAATAACTTCAGCTTCAGTTTGTAAACATGAAAAATGTTGATGGATAGACGGGCAGATGGACAGACGGACGGACGGACAGACAGACAGACAGGGCATTACTATACGGCACACTGTCACATTATGGTTAATATTTCTGCTAAGTAATATTTAAATCCATCCAGGTATAAGAAAGTTATAGATTGGACACAATAAAAAAGACGCTTTTTTGACCTTTTGTCTCTAAGTATGACCTTGACCTTTGAGGTACGGCTGTGGGTCTTGCGTGTGACACTTCGTCACATTATGGTTAACATTTCTGCCAAGTAATATTTAAATCCATCCAGGAATAATAACAAAGTTATTAATTGGACACAGGAAAGACCCTTTTTTGACCTTTAACCTCTAAGTATGACCTTGACCTTTGAGGTACGGACCTGAGTGTTGCGCGCAACACTCCATCACATTATGGTTAACATTTCTGCCAAGTAATATTTAAATCCATCCAGGAATAAGAACGTTATGGAGGATAAAAAAATTTGTGGACGGACAGACGGACAGACGGACGGACAGAGTGATTACTATAGGGCACCCACACTTTCAATATTTAAATCCATCCAGGAATAAGAAAGTTATGGAGGATAAAAAACTTTGTGGACGGACAGACGGACAGACAGACAGACAGACAGACGGACGGACGGACAGAGTGATTACTATAGGGCACCCACACTTTCAGTGCGGGCCCCAACACTCCATCACATTATGGTTAACATTTCTGTCAAGTAATATTTAAATCCATCCAGGAATAAGAAAGTTATGGAGGATAAAAAAATTTGTTGACGGACAGACGGACAGACAGACAGACAGACAGACAGACAGACAGACGGACAGACAGAGTGATTACTATAGGGCACCCACACTTTCAATATTTAAATCCATCCAGGAATAAGAAAGTTATGGAGGATAAAAAAAATTGTGGACGGACAGACGGACAGACGGACAGACAGACAGACAGACAGACAGACAGACGGACGGACAGAGTGATTACTATAGGGCACCCACACTTACAGTGCGGGGCCCTAATAAACTATTAGACGATACGTTCACTTCAAAAAGTGATAAGTGGTCAATTCTGTAAACTCTGGAGTCACATGAAATGACAAGTTCCTAGTCTAATAACGTATTTATAATGCATCTTTCATTATTTGATGTGCAGAGTGATGGAGCATGAAAACGTGACACATACACGGCACAAATATATATGTTAGACACAGATGAGGTTATCTTACGTCCAGTACGCGGCCCAACAACGCAGGATGATACACGTGCAAATGTAGCATAGAAGTAACTTGTGATAGGAAAGGTTTTAAAGGATATCTCGAGTAATGAATTTTGTAATAAAAAAGGAATGTAATTTTGTAAAATGCATTTGAACAAATGTATTCAAAAAATAATACCGGTTGAAAGGACGATTGTTCTGTATGTTGGAGGCATTTACCCAACTGCCACAGAAAATAGCCATAAAATGAGTATTGCTGCTATTTAAGCATAATTGTGTTCATTTTAGAATAAAATGTTCAAAATGCATTGGAGAGGAAACAGTGATGGAAGCTTGTGTCTGGGTTCCATTCATGAAAGAGGCAAACTTTGCACTTTTCAAAAACATATGGCTTGCTCGCCTTTCATAGTTGAATCTGGAAGCGAAAACGTATTCGCAAACTTAAAATATTCTCTGTGACTGAACTTTTATTATGCATGAGTAAATGATCATATATGACCTAAATTTCTATTTGGCAATATTTTTGTTACGTCATAAAGACAAAAAAGGGTTCGGTATTGGTAGCATTGCCCTTGATACTGGGAGATACCGGAATTTATCACTTCTGGACCGAGCGTTTAGTTGCGTTCTAAATACCAGGCTTGCTTCCACTGAATACATACCCCATGTTTAATTTCAATAATGAAAATGACAGGTGTAAGGGACTTAAATGATGCAAGATATATGAATATATCTGCAAGCTCAACGAAAGTATTGCTGATTTTATATGGTCACCCCTCCTAAAAATGTTTTTATTTACTTCGTTCTAGTCTGTAAGCAAACATGGTTGACTGTAACTTGAAAAGGAGTAGATCAACATGTGGATTTTTTCTCATTATCTTGTTTTGGCTAGGATGGTTCTATAATAAAAGCAAGGACCCGTTATTGAAAACTTTTGTATGTGTAGTTTTTTTCGGCGCAGGTAGGTCACCTATTGAACAATTTAGTGTTAAGCTCCCAGTTATCCCAGTATATCTAAAAAAGTTATCCCAGCCATTTTGGCTCAACAAGTATTGACCTCTCTGCCTTCCGTGGCGGTACCAGGGCCCATACGTCCCCGACAGCACAGCTCCCCCTTGCAGAGTGACTAGGTGACTGGGCCCCTTAAATAGTTCAAAATGCATTGGAGAGGAAATACTGATGGAAGCCTGTGTCTGGGTTCCATTCATGAAAGAGGCAAACTTTGCACTTTTCAAAAACATATGGTTTGCTCGGCTTTCATAGTTAAATCTGGAAGCGAAAACGTTTTCGCAAAGTTAAAATATTCTTTGTGACTGAACTTTTATTATTCATGAGTAAATGATCATATATGACCTAAATTTCTATTTGGCAATATTTTGTTATGTCATAAAGA
This sequence comes from Lucinisca nassula, assembly GCA_963580285.1. Taxonomy (NCBI): domain Eukaryota; kingdom Metazoa; phylum Mollusca; class Bivalvia; order Lucinida; family Lucinidae; genus Lucinisca; species Lucinisca nassula. The sequence continues at coordinate 46,512,658 of OY757018.1, read as the reverse complement.
CAAAAAAAGGTTCGGTATTGGTAGCATTGCCCTTGATACTGGGAGATACCGGAATTTATCACTTTGGGCCGAGCGTTTAGTTGCGTTTTACATACCATGCTTGCTTCCACTGAATGCATACCCCATGTTTAATTTCAATAATGAAAATGACAGGTGTAAGGGACTTAAATGATGCAAGATATATAAATATATCTGCAAGCTCAACGAAAGTATTGCTGATTTTATATGTTCACCCCTCCTTGAAAAATATTTTTTTATTTACTTCGTTCTAGTCTGTAAACAAACATGGTTGACTGTAAAGTGAAAAGGAGTAGTCAACATGTGGATTTTTTCTCATTATCTTTTTTTAGCTAGGATGGTTCTATTATAAAAGCAAGGTTTGAAAACTTTTGTATGTGTAGTTTTTTTTCGGCGCAGGTAGGTCACCTATTGAAAACTTTAGTGTTAAGCTCCAAGTTATCCCAGTATATCTAAGAAAGTTATCCCAGCCACTTTTGGCTCAACAAGTTAAGACCTCTCTGCCTTCCGTGGCGGTACCAGGGCCGATACGTCCTCGACAGCACAGCTCCCCCTTGCAGAGTTACTAGGTGACTGGGCCCCTTAAATTGTTCAAAATGCATTGGAGAGGAAAGACTGATAGAAGCCTGTGTCTCGGTTCCATTCATGAAAGAGGCAAACTTTGCACTTTTCAAAAACATATGGTTTGCTCGGCTTTCATAGTTGAATCTGGAAGCGAAAACGTTTTCGCAAACTTAAAATATTCTTTGTGACTGAACTTTTATTATTCATGAGTAAATGATCATATATGACCTAAATTTCTCTTTGGCAATATTTTTGTTACGTCATCAAGACAAAAAAGGGTTCGGTATTGGTAGCATTGCCCTTGATACTGGGAGATACCGGAATTTATCACTTCTGGACCGAGCGTTTAGTTGCGTTCTAAATACCAGTCTTGCTTCCACTGCATACATACCCCATGTTTAATTTCAATAATGAAAATGACAGGTGTAAGGGACTTAAATGATTCAAGATATATGAATATATATGCAAGCTCAACGAAAGTATTGCTGATTGTATATAGTCACCCATCCATGATTTTTTTTTTATTTCCTTCGTTCTAGTCTGTAAACAAACATGGTTGACTGTAACTTGAAAAGGAGTAGATCAACATGTGGATTTTTTTCTCATTATCTTTTTTAGCTAGGATGGTTCTATAATAAAAGCAAGGTTTGAAAACTTTTGTATGTGTAGTTTTTTTCGGCGTAGGTAGGTCACCTATTGAAAAATATAGTGTTAAGCTCCCAGTTATCCCAGTATATCTAAGAAAGTTATCCCAGCCACTTTTGGCTCAACAAGTAAAGACCTCTCTGCCTTCCGTGGCGGTACCAGGGCCCATACGTCCCCGACAGCACAGCTCCCCCTTGCAGAGTTACTAGGTGACTGGGCCCCTTAAATTGTTCAAAATGGATTGGAGAGGAAATACTGATGGAAGCCTGTGTCTGGGTTCCATTCATGAAAGAGGCAAACTTTGCACTTTTCAATAACATATGGTTTGTTCGGCTTTCATAGTTGTATCTGGAAGCGAAAACGTTTTCGCAAACTTAAAATATTCTTTGTGACTGAACTTTTATTATGCATGAGTAAATTATCATATATGACCTAAATTTCTATTTGGCAATATTTTTGTTACGTCATAAAGAACAAAAAAAAGGTTCGGTACTGGTAGCATTGCTCTTGATACTGGGAGATGCCTGAATTTATCCCTTCTGGACGGAGCGTTTAGTTGCGTTCTAAATACCAGGCTTGCTTCCACTGAATACAACCCCATGTTTAATTTCAATAATGAACATGACAGGTGTAAGGACTTAAATGATGCATGATATATAAATATATCTGCAAGCTCAACGAAAGTATTGCTGATTTTATATTGTCACCCCTCCTTGAAAAATATTTTTTATTTACTTCGTTCTAGTCTGATAACAAACATGGTTGACTGTAACTTGAAAAGGAGTGGATCAACATGTGGATTTTTTTCTCATTATCTTGTTTTAGCTAGGATGGTTCTATAATAAAAGCATGGTTTGAAAACTTTTGTATGTGTAGTTTTTTTCGGCGCAGGTAGGTCACCTATTGACAAATTTAGTGTTAAGCTCCCAGTTATCCCAGTATATCTACGAAAGTTATCCCAGCCACTTTTGGCTCAACAAGTAAACACCTCTCTGCCTTCCGTGGCGGTACCAGGGCCCATACGTCCCCGACAGCACAGCTCCCCTTTGCAGAGTTACTGGGTGACTGGGCCCCTTAAATTGTTCAAAATGCATTGGAGAGGAAATACTGATGGAAGCCTGTGTCTGGGTTCCATTCATGAAAGAGGCAAACTTTGCACTTTTCAAAAACATATGGTTTGCTCGGCTTTCATAGTTGAATCTGGAAGCAAAAACGTTTTCGCAAACTTAAAGTATTCTTTGTGACTGAACTTTTATTATTCATGAGTAAATAATCATATATGACCTAAATTTCTATTTGGCAATATTTTTGTTACGTCATAAAGACAAAAAAGGGTTCGGTATTGGTAGCATTGCCCTTGATACTGGGAGATACCGGAATTTATCACTTCTGCACCGACCGTTTAGTTGCGTTCAAAATACCAGGCTTGCTTCCACTGAATACATACCCCATGTTTAATTTCAATAATGAAAATGACAGGTGTAAGGGACTTAAATGATGCAAGATATATGAACATATCTGCAAGCTCAACGAAAGTATTGCTGATTGTATATAGTCGCCCCTCCTTGATTTTTTTTTATTTAGTTCGTTCTAGTCTGTAAACAAACATGGTTGACTGTAACTTGAAAAGGAGTAGATCAACATGTGGATTTTTTTCTCATTATCTTTTTTATCTAGGATGGTTCTATAATAAAAGCAAGGTTTGAAAATTTTTGTATGTGTAGTTTTTTTCGGCGCAGGTAGGTCACCTATTGAAAAATTTAGTGTTAAGCTCCCAGATATCCCAGTATATCTAAGAAAGTTATCCCAGCCACTTTTGGCTCAACAAGTAAAGACCTCTCTTCCTTCCGTGACGGTACCAGGGCCCATACGTCCCCGACAGCACAGCTCCCCCTTGCAGAGTTACTAGGTGACTGGGCCCCTTAAATTGTTCAAAATGCATTGGAGAGGAAATACTGATGGAAGCCTGTGTCTGGGTTCCATTCATGAAAGAGGCAAACTTTGCACTTTTCAAAAACATATGGTTTGCTCGGCTTTCATAGTTGAATCTGGAAGCGAAAACGTTTTCGCAAACTTAAATTATTCTTTGTGACTGAACTTTTATTATTCATGAGTAAATGATCATATATGACCTAAATTTCTATTTGGCAATATTTTTGTTACGTCATAAAGACAAAAAAGGGTTCGGTATTGGTAGCTTTGCCCTTGATATTGGGAGATACCGGAATTTATCACTTCTGGACCGAGCGTTTAGTTGCGTTCTAAATACCAGGCTTGCTTCCACTGAATACATACCCCATGTTTAATTTCAATAATGAAAATGACAGGTGTAAGGGACTTAAATGATGCAAGATATATGAATATATCTGCAAGCTCAACGAAAGTATTGCTGATTGTATATAGTCACCCCTCCTTATTTTTTTTTTTTATTTACTTCGTTCTAGTCTGTAAACAAACATGGTTGACTGTAATTTGATAAGGAGAAGATCAACATGTGGATTTTTTTTCTCTTTATCTTTTTTTAGCTAGGATGGTTCTATAATAAAAGCAAGGTTTGAAAACTTTTGTATGTGTAGTTTTTTTCGGCGCAGGTAGGTCAACTATTGAAAACTTTAGTGTTAAGCTCCCAGTTATCCCAGTATATCTAGGAAAGTTATCCCAGCCACTTTTGGCTCAACAAGTAAAGAGCTCTCTGCCTTCGGTGGCGGTACCAGGGCCCATACGTCCCCGACAGCACAGCTCCCCCTTGCAGAGTTACTAGGTGACTGGGCCCCTTAAATTGTTCAAAATGCATTTGAGAGGAAATACTGATGGAAGCCTGTGTCTGGGTTCCATTCATGAAAGAGGCAAACTTTGCACTTTTCAAAAACATATGGTTTGCTCGGCTTTCATAGTTGAATCTGGAAGCGAAAACGTTTTCGCAAACTTAAAGTATTCTTTGTGACTGAACTTTTATTATGCATGAGCAAATTATCATATATGACCTAAATTTCTATTTGGCAATATTTTTGTTACGTCATAAAGAAAAAAAGGGTTCGGTATTGGTAGCATTGCTCTTGATACTGGGAGATGCCGGAATTTATCACTTCTGGTCCGAGCGTTTAGTTGCGTTCTAAATACCAGGCTTGCTTCCACTGAATTCAACCCCATGTTTAATTTCAATAATGAACATGACAGGTGTAAGGACTTAAATAATGCATGATATATAAATATATCTGCAAGCTCAACGAAAGTATTGCTGATTTTATATGGTCACCCCTCCTTGAACAATATTTTTATTTACTTCGTTCTAGTCTGTAAACAAACATGGTTGACTGTAACTTGAAAAGGAGTAGATCAACATGTGGATTTTTTTCTCATTATCTTGTTTTAGCTAGGATGGTTCTATAATAAAATCAAGGTTTGAAAACATTTGTATGTGTAGTTTTTGCGGCGCAGGTAGGTCACCTATTGAAAAATTTAGTGTTAAGCTACCAGTAATCCCAGTATATCTAAGAAAGTTATCCCAGCCACTTTTGGCTCAACAAGTAAAGACCTCTCTGCTTTCCTTGGCGGTACCAGGGCCCATACGTCCCCGACAGCACAGCTCCCCCTTGCATAGTTACTAGGTGACTGGGCCCCTTAACTTGCTCAGAATGATAGGGTGGATAGCTCCATCTTAAATGATGTATATGATGGAGCCTCAGCTACAGAAGCTGGTACAGAATTCCACAAAGGTACGGTACGAGGGAAAAAGCTAAACCCTAAAGAATCAGATGATGTTGAAAACTGTCTGAACTTCCTGGAGTGTGTAGCTCTGGCCATTGCTGTGACTGGGGTCAAGTATTCAGCGGCAGGAATATCAACAAGGTCCTGAACCACTTTGTACAGTAGGGTGAGCTGAGTCTTTGATCGTCTGGTTTCCAGGGATTCCTACTGTAGGTGATCGAGCATGGATGATACTTTTGGACCGAGCGTTTAAATGCGTTCTAAATATCAGACTTGTTTCCACTGGATATATAATCCATGTTTTATTTCAATGTGATAAAATGAAAGGTGAAAGGGACTAATATAATACATGTTTTATAAATATATCTGCAAGCTCAAAGAAATTATTTCCGATTTTATATGGTCACCTTCCTTGAAAAATGTTGTTTTATTTACTTCTAATCGGTAAACAAACCTGGTTGACTGTAACTTGAAAAGGAGCAGATCAATATGTGGATATTTTTCTCATTAACATGTTGGGCTAGGAAGGTTCTATAAAAAAGCATGGCATGCACTTTTCAATGGATAATGTAGACATGTGATGGTAGTATGAGATTTAGGTCTAACTGGGTGTATTTGATAAGTTTTTGCTTTTGATCTATGTTCTTGGGAGGGGGTGTACCTTAAAGGCATTGTAAATTATTTTTATTGATGTGTTCAGAAAGAAGACGTGCAGTAATTGCTTTTGCAGAAACACAAGAAATACAAGAAAGAATCTACTTCATCTGGAATATAAGAGTAAGGTTTCATGGCTCTAGGACATTGTCTTAAAGCAAAGCAAAACTTCAAATTTGTCTCTCCGAAACAGCCCGCTGCAATATCCCGATAAGTTTTGTCATCCGTAATATGTTTTAATTATTGTATTCATGTCAAAAGGTTGTGAACATATATATTCAGCTATTTCTCATGGCATTAATTGGCTCCTGTTTCAACAGGAAATTTCATCCCCATTTACTACAGCAGGAAAGTGACCTGTATATTTATTCCCTACAGACACAGGAGGCCGGAAACGTTAGTTTAAATAAAAGGATGGTTTTGAAAACAGGAGATCCTTTGCAAAATATGTGATCAATGATCGTGATAAAAAAAAAGTATTGAGGTGATTCGTTTCCGAAAGAACAATATTTTATAAACTACTAAAGAAATAAATTGTAACACGATAACGTACACTTCAAAAAGTGATAAATGGTCAATTCTGTATACTCTGGAGTCACATGAAATGACAAGTTACTAGTCTAATAACGTATATATAATGCACCTTTCATTCTTTGATGTGCAAAGTGATGGAGCATGAAAACGTGACACATACGCGGTACAAATATATATGTTAGATACAGATGAGGTTATCTTACGTCCAGTGTGCGGCCCAACACCGCAGGATGATGCACGTACAAATGTAGCATAGTAGTAACTTGTGATAGGAAAGGTTTTAAAGGATAGATCTCGAGTAATGAATTTTGTACTAAAAAAGGAATGTAGTTTTGTAAAATGCATTTGAACAAATGTATTCACAAAATAATACCGGTTGAACGGACGATTGTTCTGTATGTAGGAGACATTTACCCAACTGCCACAGAAAATAGCCATGCAATTAGAATTTATGCTATTTAAGCATAATTCTGTGCATTTTAGAATAAAATTGTTCAAAATGCATTGGAGAGGAAATACTGATGGAAGCCTGTGTCTGGGTTCCATTCATGAAGGAAGTAAACTTTGCACTTTTCAAAAACATATGGTTTGCTCGGCTTTCATAGTTGAATCTGGAAGCGAAAACTTTTTCGCAAACTTAAAATATATAATGTAGAAATGTGATGGTAGTGCGAGTTTAGGCCTAACTGGGTGTATTTGATAAGTTTTTACCTTTAATCTATGTTCTTGGGAGGGGGTGTACCTTAGAGCCATATAAATTATTTTTTATTGATGTGTTTAGAAAGAAGACCTGCAGTAATTGCATTTGCAGAAACAAAAGAAATACAAGAAAGAATCTACTTCATCTGGAATATAAGAGTAAGGTTTCATGGCTCTAGGACAATGTCTAAAAGCAAACCAAACTTCAAATTTGTCTCTCCGAAACAGCCCGCTGCAATATCCCGATAAGTTTTCTCATCCGTAATATGTTTTAATTATTGTATTCATGTGAAAAGGCTGTGAACAGATATATTCAGCTATTTCTCATGGCATTAATTGGCTCCTGTTTCAACAGGGTATTTCATCCCAATTCACTACAGCAGGAAAGTGACCTGTATATTTATTCCCTACAGACACGGGAGGCCGAAAACGTTTGTTTTAATAAAAGGCTGGTTTGGAAAACAGGAGATCCTTTGCAAAATATGAGATCCACGATCGTGATAAAAAAAAGTAATGAGGTGATTCGTTTCCGAAAGAACAATATTTTATAAACTACTAAAGAAACTAGAACTGTCAGTGAAACTGACTAGGGCCCCGGCAGTGCCATCAGAGGAGTTTGATTTTTTTTCAAAGGGCTATTACTCTTAGAGTATTGTAGCTAGAGTTACGTCGGTTGCCATGTAATTGTGTAATGATATTGTGACCATATATGTTAAGTTTGAAGTTGATGCATTTGACTGTTTGTAAGTTATGAATTAAAAACAAAAGGGTTTTACTATATGGCAACTGTCAATAACTTCAGCTTCAGTTTGTAAACATGAAAAATGTTGATGGATAGACGGGCAGATGGACAGACGGACGGACGGACAGACAGACAGACAGGGCATTACTATACGGCACACTGTCACATTATGGTTAATATTTCTGCTAAGTAATATTTAAATCCATCCAGGTATAAGAAAGTTATAGATTGGACACAATAAAAAAGACGCTTTTTTGACTTTTTGTCTCTAAGTATGACCTTGACCTTTGAGGTACGGCTGTGGGTCTTGCGTGTGACACTTCGTCACATTATGGTTAACATTTCTGCCAAGTAATATTTAAATCCATCCAGGAATAATAACAAAGTTATTAATTGGACACAGGAAAGACCCTTTTTTGACCTTTAACCTCTAAGTATGACCTTGACCTTTGAGGTACGGACCTGAGTGTTGCGCGCAACACTCCATCACATTATGGTTAACATTTCTGCCAAGTAATATTTAAATCCATCCAGGAATAAGAACGTTATGGAGGATAAAAAAATTTGTGGACGGACAGACGGACAGACGGACGGACAGAGTGATTACTATAGGGCACCCACACTTTCAATATTTAAATCCATCCAGGAATAAGAAAGTTATGGAGGATAAAAAAAATTGTGGACGGACAGACGGACAGACAGACAGACAGACAGACGGACGGACGGACAGAGTGATTACTATAGGGCACCCACACTTTCAGTGCGGGCCCCAACACTCCATCACATTATGGTTAACATTTCTGTCAAGTAATATTTAAATCCATCCAGGAATAAGAAAGTTATGGAGGATAAAAAAATTTGTTGACGGACAGACGGACAGACGGACAGACAGACAGACAGACAGACAGACGGACAGACAGAGTGATTACTATAGGGCACCCACACTTTCAATATTTAAATCCATCCAGGAATAAGAAAGTTATGGAGGATAAAAAAAAAATTGTGGACGGACAGACGGACAGACAGACAGACAGACAGACAGACGGACGGACAGAGTGATTACTATAGGGCACCCACACTTACAGTGCGGGGCCCTAATAAACTATTAGACGATACGTTCACTTCAAAAAGTGATAAGTGGTCAATTCTGTAAACTCTGGAGTCACATGAAATGACAAGTTCCTAGTCTAATAACGTATTTATAATGCATCTTTCATTATTTGATGTGCAGAGTGATGGAGCATGAAAACGTGACACATACACGGCACAAATATATATGTTAGACACAGATGAGGTTATCTTACGTCCAGTACGCGGCCCAACAACACAGGATGATACACGTGCAAATGTAGCATAGAAGTAACTTGTGATAGGAAAGGTTTCAAAGGATATCTCGATTAATGAATTTTGTAATAAAAAAGGAATGTAATTTTGTAAAATGCATTTGAACAAATGTATTCAAAAAATAATACCGGTTGAAAGGACGATTGTTCTGTATGTTGGAGGCATTTACCCAACTGCCACAGAAAATAGCCATAAAATGAGTATTGCTGCTATTTAAGCATAATTGTGTTCATTTTAGAATAAAATGTTCAAAATGCATTGGAGAGGAAACAGTGATGGAAGCCTTTGTCTGGGTTCCATTCATGAAAGAGGCAAACTTTGCACATTTCAAAAACATATGGCTTGCTCGCCTTTCATAGTTGAATCTGGAAGCGAAAACGTATTCGCAAACTTAAAATATTCTCTGTGACTGAACTTTTATTATGCATGAGTAAATGATCATATATGACCTAAATTTCTATTTGGCAATATTTTTGTTACGTCATAAAGACAAAAAAGGGTTCGGTATTGGTAGCATTGCCCTTGATACTGGGAGATACCGGAATTTATCACTTCTGGACCGAGCGTTTAGTTGCGTTCTAAATACCAGGCTTGCTTCCACTGAATACATACCCCATGTTTAATTTCAATAATGAAAATGACAGGTGTAAGGGACTTAAATGATGCAAGATATATGAATATATCTGCAAGCTCAACGAAAGTATTGCTGATTTTATATGGTCACCCCTCCTAAAAAATGTTTTTATTTACTTCGTTCTAGTCTGCAAGCAAACATGGTTGACTGTAACTTGAAAAGGAGTAGATCAACATGTGGATTTTTTCTCATTATCTTGTTTTGGCTAGGATGGTTCTATAATAAAAGCAAGGACCCGTTATTGAAAACTTTTGTATGTGTAGTTTTTTTCGGCGCAGGTAGGTCACCTATTGAACAATTTAGTGTTAAGCTCCCAGTTATCCCAGTATATCTAAAAAAGTTATCCCAGCCATTTTGGCTCAACAAGTATTGACCTCTCTGCCTCGTGGCGGTACCAGGGCCCATACGTCCCCGACAGCACAGCTCCCCCTTGCAGAGTTACTAGGTGACTGGGCCCCTTAACTTGCTTTGAATTAGAGGGTGGATAGCTCCATCCTTAATGATGCCAGTGATGGAGCCTCAGCTACAGAAGCTGGTACAAAATTCCACAAAGGTACGGTACGAGGGAAAAACTAAACTTTAAAGAATCAGATGATGTTGAAAACTGTCTGAACTTCCTGGAGTGTGTAGCTCTGGTCCTTGTTGTGACTGGGGTCAAGTAATCAGCGGCAGGTATATCAACAAGGTCCTGAACCACTTTGTACAGTAGGGTGAGCTGAGTCTTTGACCGTCTGGTTTCCAGGGGTTCCTACTGTAGGTGATCGAGCATGGATGATACTTTTGGACCGAGCGTTTAGTTGCGTTCTAAATACAAGACTTGTTTCCACTGGATATGTATTCCATGTTTTATTTCAATGTGAGAAAATGACAGGTGAAAGGGACTAATATAATGCATGTTTTATAAATATATCTGCAAGCTCAAAGAAATTATTCCTGATTTTATATGGTCAACTCTCCTTGAAAAATGTTGTTTTATTTACTTCTAGTCGGTAAACAAACATGGTTGACTGTAACTTGAAAAGGAGCAGATCAATAGGTGGATTTTTTCTCATTAACTTGTTGGGCTAGGAAGGTTCTATAAAAAGCAAGGATTGAAAAGTTTTGTATGTGTAGTTTTTGTGGGCGCAGGTAAGTCGCCTATGGAAATATTTAGTGTTTAGCTCCCAGTAACGAAGATAGAAATGTCAGCAGCACTGTCCTGTTTTTCAGTCATTACATACTATTTCCACACATTTGAAGTTCTATCCAATTCTGTTTTATAAAATGTATCTTCATGGCATGCACTTTGCAATGGATAATGTAGAAATGTGATGGTAGTGCGAGTTTATTTCCATGTTTTATTTCAATGTGAGAACTAACTGTATGTATTTGATCAGTTTTTGCCTTTGATCTATGTTCCTGGGAGGGGGTGTAACTTAAAGCCATATAAATTATTTTTATTGATGTGTTTAGAAAGAAGACCTGCAGTAATTGCATTTGCAGAAACAAAACAAATACAAGAAAGAATCTACTTCATCTGGAATATAAGAGTAAGGTTTCATGGCTCTAGGACAATGTCTCAAACCAAAGCAAAACTTCAAATTTGTCTCTCCGAAACAGCCCGCTGCAATATCCCGATAAGTTTTCCATCCGTAATATGTTTTAATTATTGTATTCATGTCAAAAGGCTGTGAACAGATATATTCAATTATTTCTCATGGCATTAATTGCCTCCTGTTTCAACAGGGAATTTCATCAACATTCACTACAGCAGGAAAGTGACCTGTATATTTATTCCCTACAGATACGGGAGGCCGAAAACGTTTGTTTAAATAAAAGGCTGGTTTGGAAAACAGGAGATCCTTTGGAAAATATGAGATCCACGATCGTGATAAAAAATAGTTTTGAGGTGATTCGTTTCCGAAAGAACTGTATTTTGTAAACTACTAAAGAAATAAACTGTAACACGATAACGTTCACTTCAAAAAGTGATAAGTGGTCAAGTCTGTAAACTCTGGAGTCACATGAATTGACAAGTTACTAGTCTAATAACGTGTATTAAATGCATCTTTCATTCGTTGATGTGCAGAGTGATGGAGCATGAACACGTGACACATACACGGTACAAATATATATGTTAGACACAGATGGGGTAATCTTACGTCCAGTGTGCTGCCAAACAGCGCAGGATGACACACGTACAAATGAAGCATAGTAGTAACTTGTGATAGGAAAGGTTTTAAAGGATAGATCTCGAGTAATTAATTTTGTACTAAAAAAGAAATGTAATTTTGTAAAATGCATTTGAACAAATGTATTCACAAAATAATACCGGTTGAAAGGATGATTGTTCTGTATGTTGGAGGCATTTACCCAACTGCCACAGAAAGTAGTCATAAAATGAGTATTGCTGCTATTTTAGCATTATTCTGTGCATTTTAGATGATGATGATGATGATGATTTCGTGTTTAACGACGCGTCAACCCTCTTTGTGGGTCATAAGCGTCAAACGGTTAATGGTTAACGGCATTGAGAATTATGAGGAAGTAAAAAAGTTAGTTTGATACGTATAAAAATCTTAAACAGTTAAATCTTATGAAAAAGTCCAATTTCTTTTAAGAATAAAATAATATTTTCAAAAGGTACATCTTGAAACAATTGATGTAAAGTGTCAGCTTTGAAGTATAAGGTACGGGACTGTGAAAAGTCTACACATTCAATTAAAATATGTTTCACAGTGAATGGTTGATCACAGCCTACACAGGAAGGCTACTCATCACCATTTAAAATATAAGAATGTGTAACTCTAGTATGGCCAATGCGCAGTCGTGTTAATACTACGTCCTCTTTCCTGGAAAACTGTGGAGGAGAGCATTTTGTTCCAACGACAGGTTTAATAGCATGGAGCTTGTTATTTATTGCACGGTCCCATTCGCCTTGCCATTCCGACAAGATGTATCTGTTGATAAATGTTTTAAAATTATTAAAAGGAATTTTAAAAACAGAAGGATCAAGATTGAGCGATTCCTTTGCTTACTCGTCAGCAAACTCATTGCCGACAATGCCAATATGGCTCGGAAGCCAACAAAACAAGATTTGGTGCGTTTTAGAAATTTCATGTTTTTTTTCGATCAGTTTTTGTATTTGAGGATTTTTAGATGATGAATGGTCTAAAGACTTAAGCGCAGAGCGTGAATCAGAAAATATAATTGCTTTTTGAAATGATGAAGAACTGATAAAATCTAAAGCTAGGTCTATTGCTTTGGCTTCAGCTGTACAAATAGATGAACCATCTGGAAGGCGCAAGGTTTGGTGCGTATCTTGAGAAACATACGCACAACCAAATTTTTCTCCTTCTTTGGAACAATCAGTATAGACTTGCAGGTAATCATCATAACGTACCTGCAGTGCCTGAAAGTTTTGTTTGAGTAGCATTGGATTTGATTCGGATTTTTTACCATCATGTAAGTCAAACAGCTGTGCATTTTAGAATAAAATTGTTCAAAATGCATTGGAGAGGAAACAGTGATGGGAGCCTGTGTCTGGGTTCCATTCATGAAAGAGGTAAACTTTGCACTTTTTAGAAACATATGGTTTGCTCGGCTTTCATAGTTGAATCTGGAAGCGTAAACTTTTTCACAAACTTAAAATATTCTTTGTGACTGAACTTTTATTATGCATGAGTAAATTATCATATATGACCTAAATTTCTATTTGGCAATATTTTGTTACGTGATCAAGAAAAAAAAGGGTTCGGTATTGGTAGCAATGCACTTGATACTGGGAGATGCCGGAATTTATCACTTCTGCACCGACCGTTTAGTTGCGTTCTAAATACCAGGCTTGCTTCCACTGAATATATACCCCACATTTAATTTCAATAATGAAAATGGCAGTTGTAAGGGACTTAAATGATGCATGATATATAAATATATCTGCAAGCTCAACGTAAGTATTGCTGATTTTATATGGTCACCCCTCCTAAAAAAATGTTTTTATTTACTTCGTTCTAGTCTGTAAACAAACATGGTTGACTGTAACTTGAAAAGGAGTAGATCAACGTGTGGATTTTTTTCTCATTATCTTGTTTTGGCTAGGATGGTTATCCCAGTTATCCCAGTATATCTAAGAAAGTTATCCCAGCCACTTTTGGCTAAACAAGTAAAGTAGAAGTAAAACAAAGATCAGGAATTGATACAATTAACTTACTCCATCCATAAAAGACACCAAAGGGAAAGAAATACAAACATTAAGCGACCAGACCATAATGGAAACCTAAACAAAGGAAGGCCATATGGACAGTTACTTTCCCACAAAATGGCCATATGGCCATCCAAATTTAAAAGACACAAGTGATACACACAGTAAGTAACAAACAACAACATAAATAAATCGCCACAGAAGAACCGCCTTGGAACGGTCACTGGAAGATTTCCACTGGGGGGCTTAAATCGATTTTACGTGGCCACAATCCTCGCCCTTACTTCCGTCGCGATTTAGACAAATAATTTGTTCAGTCCGCATAAAGACCTCTCTGCCTTCCGTGGCGGTACCAGGGCCCTTACGTCCCCGACAGCACAGCCCCCCTTGCAGTTACTAGGTGACTGGGCCCCTTAACTTGTTTAGAATGAGAGGGTGGATAGCTCCATCCTAAATGATGCCAGTGATGGAGCCTCAGCTACAGAAGCTGGTTCAGAATTCCACAAAGGTACGGTTCGGGGGAAAAAGGTAAACTTAAAGGAATCAGATGATGTTGAAAACTGTCAGAACTTCCTGAAGTGTGTAGCTCTGGTCCTTGCTGTGACTGAGGTCAAGTAATCAGCGGCAGGTATATATACAAGGTCCTGAACCACTTTGTACAGTAGGGTGAGCTGAGTCTTTGACCGTCTGGTTTCCAGTGGTTCCTACTGTAGGTGATCGAGCATGGATGATACTTTTGGACCGAGCGTTTAGTTGCGTTCTAAATACCAGACTTGTTTCCACTGGATATGTATTCCATGTTTTATTTCAATGTGAGAAATTGACAGGTGAAAGGGACTAACATAATGCATGTTTTATAGATATATCTGCAAGCTCAAAGAAATTATTCCTGATTCTATATGGTCACCCCTCCTTGAAAAATGTTGTTTTTATTTACTTCTAGTCGGTAAACAAACATGGTTGACTGTAACTTGATAGAAATGTCAGCAGCACTGTCCTTTTTTCAGTCATTACATACTATTTCCACACATTTGTAGTTCTATCCAATTCTGTTTTATAAAATGTATCTTCATGGCATGCACTTTGCAATGGATAATGTAGAAATGTGATGGTAGTGCGAGTTTAGGTCTAACTGGGTGTATTTGATAAGTTTTTGCCTTTGATCTATGTTCCTGGGAGGGGGTGTACCTTAAAGCCTTAAAGCCATGTAAATTATTTTTATTGATGTGTTTAGAAAGAAGACGGGCAGTAAATGGATTTGCAGAAACACAAGAAATACAAGAAAGAATCTACTTCATCTGGAATATAAGAGTAAGGTTTCATGGCACTAGGACAATATCGCAAACCAAAGCAAAACTTCAAATTTGTCTCTCCGAAACAGCCCGCTGCAATATCCCGATAAGTTTTCTCATCCGTAATATGTTTTAATTATTGTATTCATGTCAAAAGGCTGTGAACAGATATATTCAGCTATTTCTCATGGCAATAAGTTGCTCTTGTTTCAACAGGGAATTTCATCCCCATTCACTACAGCAGGAAAGTGTCCTGTATATTTATTGCCTACAGACACGGGAGGCCGAAAACGTTTGTTTAAATAAAAGGCTGGTTTGGAAAACAGGAGATCCTTTGCGATATATGAGATCCACGATCGTGATAAAAAATAGTATTGAGGTGATTCGTTTCCAAAAGAACAAGATTTTAAATACAACTAAAGAAATGAACTGTTAGACGAAAACGCACACTTCAAAAAGTGATATGTGGTCAATTCTGTAAACTCTTGAGTCACATGAAATGACAAGTTACTAGTCTAATAACGTATATTAAATGCATCTTTCATTCTTTGATGTGCAGAGTGATGGAGCATGAAAACGTGACACATACACGGTACAAATATATATGTTAGTCACAGATGAGGTTATCTTACGTCCAGTGTGCGGCCCAACAGCGCAGGATGATACACGTACAAATGTAGCATGGTAGTAACTTGTGATAGGAAAGGTTTTAAAGGACTGATCTCGAGTAATGAATATTGTAATAAAAAAGAAAAGTTATCTTGTAAAATGCATTTGAACAAATTTATTCACAAAATAATACCGGTTGAACGGACGATTGTTCTGTATGTTGGAGGCATTTACCCAGCTGCCACAGAAAATAGCCATAAAATGAGTATTGCTGCTATTTAAGCATAATTCTGTGCTTTTAGAATAAAATTGTTCAAAATGCATTGGAGAGGAAATATTGATGGAAGCCTTTGTCTGGGTTCCATTCATGAAAGAGGTAAACTTGCACTTTTCAAAAATATATGGTTTGCTCGGCTTTCATAGTTGAATCTGGAAGCGAAAACTTTTTCGCAAACTTAAAATATTCTTTGTGACTGAACTTTTATTATGCATGAGTAAATTATCAATAAATGACCTAAATTTCTATTTTGCAATATTTTTGTTACGCCATAAAGAAAAAAAGGGTTCGGTATTGATAGACTGCACTTGATACTGGGAGGTGCCGGGTTTTATCACTTTTGGACCGCGCGATTAGTCGCGTTCTAAATACCAGACTTGCTTCCATTGGATACATATCCCATGTTTTATTTCAATGTGAGAAAATGACAGGTGTAAGGGGCTAAAATGATGCAAGTTTTATAAATATATCTGCAAGCCCAAATATATTATTGCTGATTTTATGTCATCCCTCCTTGACTGTAACTTGAAAAGGAGCAGATCAACATGTTGATTTTTTCTCATTAACTTGTTGGGCTAGGATGGTTCTATACACAATCAAGGTTTGAAAAGTTTTGTATGTGCAGTTTTTGTGGGCGCAGGTAAGTCGCATATGGAAATATTTAGTGGTAAGCTCCCAGTAACAAAGATAGAAATGTCAGCAGCACTGTCATGTTTTCAGTCAATACATACTATTTCCACATATTTATAGTTCTATCCAATTCTGTTTCATAAAATGTATCTTCATGGCATGCATTTTGCAATGGATAATGTAACAATATGATGGCAGTGCGAATTTAGGTCTAACTGGGTGTATTTGATGAGTTTTTACCTCTGATCTATGTTCTTGGGAGGGAGAGGGTGTACCTCAAAGCCATGTAAATTAATTTTCATTTATGTGTTTGGAAAGAAGATTTGCAGTAATTGCATTTGCAGAAACACAAGAAAGAATCTCATTCATCTGGGATATAAGAGTAAGGTTTCATGGCTCTAGGACAATGTCCCAAACCAAAAGCAAAACTTAAAACTCGTCTCTCCGAAACAGCCCGCTGCAATATCCCGATCAATTTTCTCATCCGTTATATGTTTAATTATTGTATTTCATGTCAAAATGTTGTGAAAAGATATATTCAGCTATTTCTCATGGCATTAACTGGCTCCTGTTTCAACAGGGAATTTCATCCCCATTCACTGCAGCAGGAAAGTGATCTGTATAGTTATTCACTTTTGGACCGAACTTTAAGTTGCGTTCTAAATACCAGACCTGCTTCCATTGGATATATATCCCATGTTTTATTACAATGTAAGAAAATTACAGGTGTAAGGTACTAAAATGATGCATGTTTTATAAATATATCTGCAAGACCATAGAAAAATTGTTGCTGATTTGATATGGTCACCCTCCTTTAAAAATGTTGGTTTGTATTTACACCGTTCTATTCTGTAAACAAACATGGTTGGCAGTAACTTGAAAAGGAGCAGTTCAACATGTTAATTTTTTCTCAATAACTTATTGGGCTAGGCTGGTTTTATAAACAAGCGAGGTTTGAAAAGTTTTGTTTGTGTAGAATTTGTGGGCGCAGGTAAGTCGCCTATGGAAATATTTATTGTTAAGCTCCCAATAGCAAACGTAAAAATGTCAACAGCACTGTCCTGTTTTCAGTCATTATATACTATTTCCACACATCTGTAGTTTTATCCAAAGTAGAAGTAAAACAAATATCAGGAATCGATACAATTAACTTACTCCACCTATAAAAGACACCAAAGGGAAAGAAACACAAACATTAAGCGACCAGACCATAATGGAAACCCAAACATAGGAAGGCCATAAGGACAGTTACTTTCCCACAAAATGGCCATATGGCCATCCAAAATAAAAAGACACAAGTGATACACACAGTAAGTAACAAACAACAACATAAATAAACCGCCACAGAAGAACCGCATTGGAACGGTCAGTGGAAAGATTTCCACTTGGGGGGCTTAAATCGATTTTACGTGGCCACAATCCTCGCCCTTACTTCCGTCGCGATTTAGACAAATAATTTGTTCAGTCCACATGAAGGCCTCCTAACTCATCAGTGCAACATCTCCGTGAACACACATAATCAAAGAACCACAGAGGTGAGACAACGGTGAGGAATCGACAGCAAGAAACCACTGAAATGCTGGAGCAAAAGAAAATCAACAGTTAGACTCCGATGAATCCAATTCTGTTTCATAAAATGTATCTTCTTGGCATGTATTTTGCCATGGTAAATGCAAAAATGTGATGGTAGTGCGAATTTAGGTAAAACTGGGTGTATTCTATGAGTTTTTGCCTCTGATCTAAGTTTTATTGATATGTTTAGAAAGAAGACTTGCAGTAATTCTATTTGCAGGATCACAAGAAAGAATCTACTTCATTTGGAATATAAGAGTAAGGTTTCATGGCACTAGGACTATGTCATAAACCAAAGCAAATCTTAAAAATTGTCTCTCCGAAACAGCCCGCTGCTATATCCCGATATGTTTTCTCATCCGTTATATGTTCTAATTTATTGTATTCATGTCAGAAGGATGTGGACATATATATATATATATTCAGCTATATCTCATGGCATTAAGTGGTTCGTGTTTCAACAGGGAATTTCATCCCCATTCACTAAGAAGGAAGGTGACCTGTATATTTTATTCCCTACAGACAAGGGAGGCCGAAAACTTTTGTTTAAATAAAAGGTTGGTTTGGAAAACAGGAAATCTCTTGCAGAAAAGGAGAACCACGATTGTGATAAAGAATTAGAATTGAGGTGATTCGTTTCCGAAAGAACAAGATTTTATAACCTACTCAAAATAAACTGTCAGATGATAACGTACACTTCAAAACTAAGTGATAAGTGTCCAATTCTGCAAACGCTGGAGTCACATGGAATGACAAGTTACTGGTCTAATAACGTATATATAATGGATCTTTCCTTCTTTGATGTGCAGAGTGATGGAGCATGAAAAAGTGACACATACACAGTACAAACACATATGTTAGACACAGATGAGTTTATCTTCCGTCCAGTGTGCGGTCCACAAGCGCAGGATGATACACGTACAAATGTAGCATGATACACGTACAAATGCAGCATGGTAGTAACATGAGATAGGAAAGGTTTAAAAGGATAGATATCATGTAATGAATTTTGTAATGAAAAAAATGTAATTTTGAAAGATACCTTTGAACAAATTTATTGGCAAAATAATACGGATGAACGGACGATTGTTCTATATCTTAGAGGAAGAATGAGGGTCACTGATGAGGCCTAATTGGCCGAAACTAGCTAGTCGGGCCCAGAAACATGTACACTTCATACTTTCCAGTTCTGTGGTGTATTCCTTGCTTCCAAAGGATAAACCTTTTAAAGAACACATATTACCCAACCGCCACAGAAAACAGCCATAAAAATGAGTATTGGTGCTAGGCATATATCTGTGCATTTTAGGATAGAATTGTTCCAAAGACATTGGAGAGGAAATACTGATGCAAGCCGGTGTCTGGGTTCAATTCCAGAAAGAGGTAAAAAAAAAAGTACGGTTTGCTCTGCATTCATAGTTGAATCTTGAAACGATAACTTTTTCGCAAATTTAAAATATTCTTTGTTACTGAATTTTATTATGCATCAGTAAATTCTCAGATATGACCTAATTTCTATTTGGCAATTCTTTTCATACGTCGAAAAGAAAATTAGGGTTCGGTTTTGGTAGCATTGCACTATATATTGGTAGGTTCCGGGTTTTATCACTTTTGGACCGAGCTTTTAGTTACGTTCTAAATACCAGACCTGCTTCCACTGAATATATATCCCATGTTTTATTTCATCGTTGGAAAATGGCAGGTGTACGGGACTTAAATGATGCATGTTTTAAAAATATATCTGCAAGCTCAAAGAAAATGTATTTACTCCGTTCTAGTCGGTAAACAAACATGGTTGACTGTAACTTGAAAAGGAGCAGATCAACATGTGGATTTTTTCTCATTAACTTGTTGAGCTAGGATGGTTCTATAAACAAGCAAGGTTTGAAAAGTTTTGTATATGTAGTTTTTGTTTGCGCAGGTAAGTCGCCTATGTAAATATTTAGTGTTAAGCTCCCAGTAACAAAGATAGAAATGTCAACAGCACTGTCCTTTTTTTTCAGTCATTACATACTATTTCCACAAATTTGTAGTTCTATCCAATTCTGTTTAAAAAAAAATGTATCTTCATGGCATGCATTTTGCAACGAATAATGTAGAAATGTGATGGTAGTGCTAATTTAGGTCTAACTGGGTGCATCTGATGAGTTTTTGCCTCTGATCTATGCATTTGGGAGGGGTTTACCTTAAAGACATGTAAATTATTTTTTGTTGATGTGTTTAGAAAGAAGACTTGAAGTAATTGCATTTGCAGAAACACAAGAAAGAATCTACTTCATCTGGAATATAAGAGTAAGGTTTCATGGCTCTTGGACAATGTCTCAAACCAAAGCAAAATTTAAATTTCTCTCTCCGAAACTGCCCGCTGCAATATCCCGATAAGTGTTTCATCCATTATATGTTTTAATAATGGTATTCATGTCAAAAACGTTGTGAACAGATATATTCAGCTACTTCTCATGGCATTAAGTGGCTCCTGTTTCATCAGGGAATTTCATCTCCATTCACTACAGCAGGAAAGTGACCTGAATATTTATTCCCTACAGACACGGGAGGCCGAAAACGTTTGTTTAAATAAAAGGTTGGGTTGGAAAAGATGATCCTTTGCAAAATATGAGATCCACGCTCGTGATAAAAAAAATAGTATTGAGGTGATTCGTTTCTGAATGAACCAGATTTTATAATCTACTAAAGAAATAAACTGTTAGATGATAATGTAAACTTAAAACTAAGTGATAAGTGTCCAATTCTGTAAACCTTGGAGTCACATGAAATCACAAGTTACTGGTCTAATAACGTATATATAATTCATCTTTCATTCTTTGATGTGCAGATTGATGGAGCATGAAACAGTGACACATACACAGTACAATATATATTTGTTAGACACAGATGAGGTTATCTTTCTTCCAGAGTGCGGCCCACCAGCGCAAGTTGATACACGTACAAATGTAGCATGGTAGAAACTTAAGATAGGAAATGTTTAAAACGATAGATCTTGCGTAATGAATTTTGTAATAAAACAGTAATGTAATTTTGTAAAAAGAATTGGAACAAATTTATTCAAAATAATAATACCGGTTGAACAGACGGTTGTTCTGTATGTTGGAGGGCTTTACCCAACTGCCACAGAAAATAGCTATAAAAATGTGTATTGGTGCTATTTGAGCATAATTCTGTGCATTTTAGGATAGAATTGTTCCAAATGCATTGAAGAGGAAATACTGATGGAAGCCTGTGTCTGGGTTCCATTCATGAAAGAGGTAAACTTTGCACTTTTCAAAAAACATATGGTTTTCTCGGCTTACATAGTTGAATCTGAAACCGATAACTTTTACGCAAAGTTAAAATATTCTTTGTGACTGAACTTTATTTATGCATGAGTAAATTATCATGTATGACCTAAATTTCTATTTTGCAATTATAATATTACGTCAAAAAGAAAAAAAAAGGTTCGGTATTGGCAGCATTGCACTTGATACTGGGAGATGCCGGATTTTATCACTTTTGTACCTAGTGTTTAGTTGCGTTCTAAATACCAGACTCGCTTCCACTGGATACATACCCCATGTTTTATTTCAATAATGAAAATGACAGGTGTAAGGAACTTAAATGATGCATGATTTATAAATATATATGCAAGCTCAAAGAAATTACTGCTGATATTATATGGTCACCCCTCCTTTGAATTTTTTTTTATTTACTTCCTTCTAGTCTGTTATCAAACATGGTTGACTGTAACTTGTAAAGGAACAGATCAATATGTGGATTTTTTTTATTAAATTGTTGGGCTAGGATGGTTCTATAACAAAAGCAATACTTGAAAAGTTTTCTATATGTAGTTTTTGTGGGCGCAGGTAGGTCACCTATTGAAAAATTTAGTGTTAAGCTCCCAGTTACAAAGATTGAAATGTCAGCAGCACTGTCCTTTTTTCAGTCATTACATACTATTTCCACACATTTGTAGTTCTATCCAATTCTGTTTTATAAAATGTATCTTCATGGCATGCATTTGCAATGGATAATGTAGAAATGTGATGGTAGTGCGAATTTAGGTCTAACTTGGTGTATTTGATGAGGTTTTGCATCTGATCTATGTTCTTGGGAAGGTGGTGTGCCTTAAAGCCATGTAATTTAATTTTAATTGATGTGTTTCGAAAGAAGACTTGCAGTAATTGCATTTGCAGAAACACAAGAAACACAAGAAAGAATCTACTTCGTCTGGAATATAAGGGTAAGGTTTCATGGCTCTAGTACAATGTCTCAAACCAAAGCAAAACTTAAAATTTGTCTCTCCGAAACAGCCTGCTGCAATATCCTGATAGGTTTTCTCATCCGTTATATGTTTTAATTATTGTATTCATGTCAAAAGGTTGTGAACGGATAAATTCAGCCATTTCTCATGGCATTAAGTGGCACCTGTTTCAACAGGGAATTTCATCCCCATACCCTACAGACACTGGAGACCGAAAACGTTTGTTTAAATAAAAGGTTGGTTTGGAAAAAAGTTACTAGTTACTATAATGCATCTTTCATTCTTTGATGTGCAGAGTGATAGAGCATGAAAAAGTGACACGTGCACAGTACAAATATATATGTTAGACACAGATGAGGTTATCTTTCGTCCAGTGTGCGGCCCACCAGCGCAGGATTACACAAATACAAATGTAGCATGGTAGTAACTTGTGATAGGAAATGTGCTAAAGGATAGATCTCGCGTGATGATTTTTGTAATAAAAAAGAAATGTGATTTTGTAAGATGCATTTGAACAAATTTATTCACAAAATAATACCGGTTGAACGGACGATTGTTCTGTATGTTGGAGGCATTTACCCAACTGCCATAGAAAATAGCAATAAAAATGAGTATAGGTGCTATTTTAGCAAAATTCTGTGCATTTTAGAATAGAACTGTTACAAATGCCTTGGAGAGGAAATACTGGTGCAAGCTGGTGTCTAGGTTCCATTCCAGAGAGAGGTAAACTTTGCACTTTTCGAAAACATTTGGTTTGCTCGGCATTCATAGTTGAATCTGAAAGCGATAACTTTTTGCAAACGTCAAAGATCCTTTGTGACTGAACTTTTATTATGCATGAGTAAATTATCATATATAACCTAAATTTCTATTAGTAAATTCTTTTAATACGTCAAAAAAAAAAAAAAAGTGTTCGGTATTGGTAGCATTGGACTTGATACTGGGAGGTGCTGGGTTTTATCCCTTTTGGACCGAGCGTGTAGTTGCGTTCTAAATACCAGAGTTGCCTCCATTGGATATATATCCCATGTTGTATTTCAATGTGAGAAAATGACAGGTGTAAGGGACTTAAATGATGCATGTTTTATAAATATATCTGCAAGCTCAAAGATATTATTGCTGATTTTATGTGGTCACACCTCTTTGAAAAATGTTGTTTTTTATTTACTTCGTTGTAGTCTGTAAACAAACATGGTTGACTGTAACTTGAAAAGGAGCAGACCAACATGTGGATTTCTTTCTCATTAACTTGTTGGGCTAGGATGGTTCTATTTACATGCAAGGTTTGAAATGTTTTGTATGTGTAGATTTTGTGGACGCAGGTAAGTCGCCTATGGAAGTATTTAATGTTGAGCACCCAGTTACAAAGATAGAAATGTCAGCAGCACTGTCCTGTTTTCAGTCATTACATTCTATTTCCACACATTTATAGTTCTATCCAATTCTGTTTCATAAAATGTACCTTCATGGCATGCATTTTGCAATTGATAATGTAACAATATAATGGTAGTGCGAATTTAGGTCTAACTGGGTGTATTTTATGCGTTTTGCCTCTGATTTATGTCCTTGGGAGGGAAGGGGTGTACCTTAATGCCATGTATATTAAATTTCATTGATGTGTTTAGAAAGAAGACTTGCAGTTATTGCAGTTGCAGAAACACAAGAAACACAAGAAAGAATCTACTTCATCTGGAATATAAGGGTAAGGTTTCATGGCTCTAGGACAATGTCTCAAAACAAAGCAAAACTTAAAACTCGTCTCTCCGAAACAGACCGCAAGAATATCCCGATAAGTTTTCTCATCCATTATATGTTTCAATTATTGTATTCATGTCAAAAGGACAGATATATTCCGCTATTTCTTATGGCATTTTGTGGCTCCTGTTCCAACAGGGAATTTCATCGCCATTCATTAGAGAAGGAATATGTCCTGTATATTTTATTCCCTACAGGCACGGGAAGCGAATACGTTAGTTTAAATAAAAGGTTGGTTTGGAAAACAGTACATCCTTTGCAAAATATGAGATCCACGATTGTGATAAAAAATAGTATTGGGGGGATTCTTTCCCGAAAGAACAAGATTTTATAAACTACTGAAGAAAGAAACTGTTAGATTATAACGTACACTTCAAAACTTAGTGATAATTGTACAATTCCGTTAATTCTGGAGTCACATGAAATGACAAGTTACTAATCTAATAACCTATATGAAATGCATGTTTCATTCTGTGATGTGCAGAGTAATGGAGCATGAAAACGTGACACATACACAGAACAAACACAAATGTTAGACGCAGATGAGGTTATATTCCCAACAGTGTGCGGCCCACCAGCACAGGATGATACACGAACAAATGTAGCATGGTAGTAACATGATATAGGAAAAGTTTAAAATGGTATGTAATTTTGTAAGATACTTTTGAACAAATTTATTTACAAAATGATACCGGTTGAACGGACGATTGTTCTGTATGTTGGAGGCTTTTACCCAACTGCAATAGAAAAAAGCCATAAAATGAGTCTTGGGTATTTTAGGATAGTTTTGTTCCAAAGACATTGGAGAGGAAATACTGATGCAAGCCGGTGTCTGGGTTCCATTCCAGAAAGAGGTAAACTTTGCACTTTTCGAAAATATTTGATTTTCTCGGCATTCATAGTCGAATCTGAAAGCGAGAACTTTTTGCAAATTTCAAAGATTCTTTGTGACTGAACTTTTATTATGCATGCGTAAATTATCAGATATGACCTAAATTTCAATTTGGCATTTTTTGTACGTCATTTAGAAAATAAGGGTTCAGTATTGGTAGCATTGCACTAGATACTGGGAGGTGCCGGGTTTTATCACTTTTGGACCGAGCTTTTAGCTGCGTTCTATATACCAGACCTGCTTCCATTGGATATATACCCAATGTTATATTTCAATGTAAGAAAATGACAGGTGTAAGGGACTAAAATGATACATGTTTTATAAATATATCTGCAAGCCCATAAAAACTGTTGCTGATTTTATATGGTCACCCGCCTTTAAAAATGTTGGTTTGCATTTACTCCGTTCTATGCGGTAAACAAACATGGTTGATTGTAACTTGAAAAGGAGCAGATCAACATGTGGATTTTTTCTCAGTAACTTGTTGGGCTAGGATGGTTCTATACACATGCAAGGTTTGAAAAGTTTTGTTTGTGTATGCGCAGGTAAATAAAAATCAAAAATGAGTTCCTTTAAGAGCAATGAAAACATTCATAAGAAAGAAGATGGGTCATACTACATAGTTTCGGCTAATAAAGCCTTATCAGTGACCCTGTAATGATCCGACAACGAAAGCCAGAGGAAACATACTGCAATTGTACGAATTTCGAATAGGCAGTCGATTCAAAGAGTGATATAAATCAAAATGGGGTCCAAATAATTAAAAACCTGTCTAGAATATGAGTCTAAACTAATTATTTATTTCTGATTTCTCAGAATATTCACGCTGATCTCAAAGGACCAAAAGTAAAATATAAACTGCACAAGTCGCCATGGAAATATTTATTGTAAAGCTCCCAATAGCAAAGGTAGAAATGTCAACCGCACTGTCCTGTTTTCAGTCATTACATACTATTTCCACACATTTGTAGTTCTATCCAATTCTGTTTTATTGATTGATTGATTGATTTGAGGTTTTACGTCCCCGTCAACACTGTAAAGGTAGTTTTGGAGACGTTGCTTCCAATTTTGTGGGATTTTTCCCTGATATTGAGATGAAATGACATTTCGAGCCCTGTCGCTCAATGAAACCAATAGGGTTTATTAGCATGGACGGTCCGCCTCACACCGCGGTTCCTGGACAGGCTTAGATCCTCTAAGCGGTTTACCAGTACTAGTGTGCGGGCCGGATTCATCTCTGCGTGGAAGCATCATGCAGCCCATATATTTCTTCAAGCCCCTATGGGCGGGGACCGCCAATTCTGTTTTATAAAATGTATTTTCATTGCATGGGTTTTGCCATGGATAATGTAAAAATGTGATGGTAGTGCGAATATAGGTCTAACTGGGTGTATTCTACGAGTTTTTGCCTCTGATCTAAGTTCTTTGGAGGGGGGAGGGTGTACTTTAAAACAATTTAATTCATTTTGATTGATATGTTTAGAAAGATGACTTGCAATAATTCTATTTGCAGAAACACAAGAAAGAATCTACTTCATCTGGAATATAAGAGTAAGGTTTCATGGCACTAGGACTATGTCACAAACCAAAGCAAATCTTAAAAATTGTCTCTCCGAAACAGCCCGCTGCAATATAAAATCTAATCTTGCCGAAAGAAGAATGGTTTATAAACCACTCCAAACAGAAACTGTTAGATGATCACGTACACTTCAAAACTAAGTAATACGTGTCCGATTCTGTGAATTCTGGAGTTACATGAAATGAAAAGTTACTAATCTAATAACGTATGTAAAGTGCATCTTTCATTCTTTGATTTGCAGAGTGATGGAGCTTGAAAAAAGTGACACATACACAGTACAAATATATATGTTAGACAAAGATGAGGTTATCTTTCGTCCAGCATGCGGCCCACCAGCGCAGGATGATACACGTACAAGTAGTTAAGGTCGTAGTACCAAAGCGTTAACAAATGAAGCATGGTAGTAACATGAGATAGGAAAGCTTTACAAGGATTCATCTGGCATAATGAATTTTGTAATGAAAAAGAAATGTAATTTTGTAAGATACATTTGAACAAATTTATTCACAAAATAATACCGGATGAACGGACGATTGTTCTGTATGTTGGAGGCTTTTATCCAACTGCCACAGAAAATAGCCTTAAAAATGTGTATTGGTGCTATTTAGGCATATATCTGTGCATTTTAGGGTAGAATTGTGTCAAAGTCTTTGAAGAGTAAATACCGATTCAGGCCGGTGTCTGGGTTCCATTCCAAAAATAGGTAAACTTTGCATTCTCAAAAACAAACGGTTTGCTCGGATTTCGTAGTTGAATCTGGAAGCGATATTTCTTTCTCAAACTTAAAAGATTCTTTGTGACTGAACTATTATTATCCATGCGTAAGTCATCAGATATGACCCAATATCTATTTGGCAATTTTTTTCATACGTCACAATTTTAAAGATTCTTCGTGACTTAACTTTTCTTATGCATGCGTTAATTATCAGATATGACCTAAATTTCTATTTGGCAATTTTTTGATACGTCATTAAGAAAATAAGGGTTCGGTTTTGGTAGCATTGCACTAGATACTGTTAGGTGCCGGGTTTGATCACTTTTGGACCGAGCTTTTAATTGCGTTCTAAATACCAGACCTGCTTCCACTGGATATATACCCAATGTTATATTTAAATGTAAGAAAATGACAGGCGTAAGGGACTAAAATGATGCATGTTTTATAAATATATCTGCAAGCTCAAAGAAATTGTTGCTGATTTTAAACGGTCAGCCCTCCGTTTAAAATTTAGTTTGTGTTTACTCCGTTCCAGTCTGTAAACACACATGATAGACTTTAACTTGAAAAAAAGCAGATCAACATGTGTATTTTTCTCATTGAGTTGTCAGGCTAGGATGGTTCTATAAACAAGGAAAATTTGAAAAGTTTTGTATGTGTAGTTTTTGTGGGCGCGGGTAAGTCGCCTATGGAAATATTTAGTGGTAAGCCCCCAATAGCAAAGGTAGAAATATCAGCGGCACTGTCCTTTTTTCAGTCATTACATACTATTTCCACACATTTGTAGTTCTATGCAATTCTGTTTCATATAATGTATCTTCATGGCATGTTTTTTTTTTTGCCATGGATAATACAAACATGTGATGGTAGTGCGAATTTAAGCCTAACTGTGTGTATTTGATGAGTTTTTGCCTCTGATCTGTATTCTGGGGAGGGGGTGTACATTAAAGCCATGTAAATCAGTTTTATTGATGTGTTTGGAAAGAAGACTTGCAGTAATTGCATTTGCAGAAAACACAAGAACGAATCTACTTCATCTGGAATATAAGAGTAAGGTTTCATGGCACTAGGACTATGTCTCAAACCAAAGCAAAACTAAAAAAAATGTCTCTCCGAAACAGCCCGCTGCAATATCCCGATAAGTTTTCTCATCCGTTATAAGTGCAATTTTATTGTATTCATGTCAAAAGGATGTGAACAGATATAGTCAGCTATTTCTCATGGCATTTAGGCATTAACAAACATTTTCTTGACACTTTTGTTTTCAAAATATCCTTAAAATATCATATTTGTTACTTACAATAGGGATGTAAGTGTGCAAATAGCCATAAAAACGAGTTTTGGTGCTATTTAGGCATAAATCTGTGCATTTGAGGATAAAATTGTTCCGAAGACATCGGAGAAAAACCACTGATGCAAGCGCCGGTGTCTGGGTTCCATTCCATAAAGAGGTAAACTTTGTGCTTTTCAAAAACGTATGGTTTCCTCGGCGTTCATAGTTGAATCTGAAATCGATAACTTTTTCGGAAACTTGAAATATTCTTTAGGACTAAATGTTTTTTATGCATGAGTAAATTGTAAGATATGCCCTAAATTTTAATTTGGCAATTCTTTTGATGCATCATAAAGAAAATAAGTGTTCGGTATTGGTACCATTTCACTAGATACTGGCAGGTACCAGGTTTTATCACTTTCGGACCAAGCTTTTAGTTGCGTTTTAAATACCAGACTTGCTTCGATTGCATATATATCGCATGATTTATTTCATTGTGAGAAAATGACAGGTATAAGGGACTAAAATGATGCATGTTGTATAACTAATCTGCAAGCTCAAAGAAACTGTTGCTGATTTTGTATGGTCACTCCTCCTATAAAAGTGGTGGTTAGTATTTACTCCATACTAGTAGTTAAACAAACATGGTTGACTGTAACTTGAAAAGGAGCAGATCGGCATGTGGATTTTTCCTCATTAACTTGTTGGTTTAGGATGGCTATTTCCAGAGATAAAAGGTTTGAAAAGTTTTGTATGTGTAGTTTTTGTGGGAGCAGGTTAAAAGTTACTGTTGTCGCCTATGGAAAATAGTTAGTGGTGAGCTCCCTATAGCAAAGATAGAAATGTCAGCAGCACTGTTCTGTTTTCTGTCGTTACATACTACTTCCACACGTTTGTAGGTTCTATCCATTTCTGTTTCATAAAATGTATTTTGTTGGCATTTATTTTGCCATAGATACTATAAAAATTTGATGGTAGTGCTAATTTAGAGCTAACTGGTTGTATTTGATGCGTTTTTTCCACTGATCTATGTTCTTGGGAGAGGGGCGGGTACTTTTAATCCACGTTTATCAGTTTTATTGATGTGTTTCGAAAGGAGACTTGCAGTAATTGCATTTGCAGAAACACAAGAAAGACTCTACTTCATCTGGAATATAAAAGTAAGTTTTCATGGCACTAGGACTATGACTCAAACCAACGCAAAAGTTAAAACTAGTCTCTCCGAAACAGCCCGCCTTAATATCCCGTTAAGTTTTCTCATCAATTTAAGTTCTAGTGTATTGTATTCATGTCAAAAGTATGTGAACAGATGTAGCCAGCTTTGTGTCATGACATTAAGGCATTTATAAACATTTTCTTGGCAGTTTTGTCTTCAAAATGTCCTCAAAATATCATTTATCACTTTAAATAGGGTTTGTAGGTGTGAAAATATTTATGAAAACGAGCATTGGTGTTATTTAGGCATAATTTTGTGCAGTTTATGATAGAACTGTTCAAAAAACATTGGAGAAGAACCGCTAGGGCAAGTCGATGTCTGGGTTCCATTCCATAAAGAGGTAAACTTTGTGTTTTTCAAAAGCTTATAGTTTGCTAGGCTTTCATAATTGAATCTGAAAGCGATAACTTTTTGGAAACTTGAAAGC
The DNA here is from genome assembly GCA_963580285.1 of Lucinisca nassula. Lineage (NCBI taxonomy): Eukaryota > Metazoa > Mollusca > Bivalvia > Lucinida > Lucinidae > Lucinisca > Lucinisca nassula. The sequence continues at coordinate 46,482,444 of OY757018.1, read as the reverse complement.
TTCTTTGTAACTGAACTTTTATTATGAATGAGAAAAGTTTTAGAAATGCCCTAAATTTTATTTGGCAATTCTTTTGACGCATCATAAAGAAAATAAGGGTTCGGTACTGGTAGCATTGCACTAGATACTGTGAGGTACCGGGTTTTGTCTCTTTTGGTACGAGCTTATAGTTGTGTTCTAACTACCAGACATGCTTCCATTGGATATATATCCCATGTACTATTAATGAGAGAAAATGACAGGTATAAGGGACAAACATGATGTATGTTTTAAACATTTATCTGCAAGCTCAAAGAAATTGTAACTGATTTTATATGGTCATCCCTCCTTTAAAATGTTGGTTAGTATTTACTCTGTTCTAGTAGGTAAACCATCATAGTTGACTGTAACTTGAAAAGGAGCAGATCAACATGTGGATTTTTTTCTCATTAACTTGTTGGGCTAGGACGTCTCTATAAAGAAGGATAAGGATGGAAAAGTTTTGTATGTGTAGTTTTTATGGGAGAAGGTAAAATGTTACTACTGTTGCTTATGGAAAATATTAAGTGGTAAGCTCCCTATAGCAAAGATAGAAATGTCAGCAGCACTATCCTGTTTTCTGTCATTACAGACTATTTCCACACATTCTGCTTCATGAAAGGTATCTTCATGGCTTTTATTTTGCCATAGATACTGTAAATATGTGATGGTAGTGCTAATTTAGGTCTAGATTGGTGTATTTGATGATTTTTGCCTCTGATCTATGTTCTTGGAAAGGGGTCGAGGCTTCTTTAAAGCCATGTTTATCCGTTTTACGTAGTGGTGGGTATAATTATGATATACCGTAGAATATCTGTCCGTCCGTCCGTCCGTCCGCACCATTTCCGATCGATAACGTGCGTAATTTTTCACGATTTTTTTTTTAAGTTTGCATACATGTTTATATCGGGAATGAGTGGTATGGGATTGTTAATGGGCAAAATCCGTTAATATCTGACATAGTTAAGGCCCTTTTTTAGTTCAAAATAAGGGTTTTGGGGTCGTTTCCGATCAATAACCTGAACATTTTTACACGGATTTTCTTCAAATTTTGTAGAAACATTGGTATTTGGTATGAATGGTTTGGGATTGTTAATGGGCAAAATACGTTAACATTTAACGTAGTTATGGCCGTTAATAATTTATATTAAATAGTTTTGGGGCACTTATTCCTTTACTGAATGGAATATATGTATGGTACGTCCCTGTTATATAGACCACGATTAGAAACAGATTTTGGATTGTTTAAAGGCAAACTGCGTTAACATTTGACGGAGTAATTGCCGTTCACAATTTCCATTAAATGTTTTTGGCTCTTATTTGTTTATGGAATAATTGGATGAAATGTTGTATATATATTTGTATTGGGAATTGCTCTTGGCACAAATAGGTTTATATTTGACAGAGTTATAGTCGTTAACAATTTCCATTAAATGGTTTTGAACACTTATTCCATTACTGAATGGAATATATGGATGAAACTTCAGATATTTAGACCACTATAGGAAGTATGTTTAGTATTATTAATTTGTAAAATACGTTAACATATTCGACAGTTATGGCCGTGCCCTTAACAATTTCCATTTAATGTTTTTTGGACTCTTATTCGTTTATTTTATGGCATAATTGGATGAATTTTTGTAGAAATTTATTGGTATTGGTAATGTGTGGTTTGGGAGTTGCTCATGGCACAAATAAATTAACATTTGACAGAGTTATTGTTGTTAACAATTTTCATTAAATGGTTTTTGAACACTTTTTCCATTTCTAAATGGAATACATGGATGAAACTTCACAGATATATAGACCACTATAGGAAGAATGTTTACTATTGTTAATTGGCAATATACGTTATCATATTCAACAGTGACTGTGTACAAGTCCCATTAAATGCTTTTTGGGCTCTTATTCCTTAACTTAATGGAATATATGGATGAAACTTCACATATATGTTCTACTAAAGGAAGCGTGTTTGAGATTGTTCATTGGCAAAATATATTAACATCTTTATCAGAGTTTTGGTCGTTAACAATTCTCATTGAATGTTTTTTTTTCCTTTGCTTAATGGAATATTTGGATAAAAATTCATAAATAGACCATTTATAGAAGCATGGTTTGGATGGTTAGTGGGCACAATGAGGTAACATTTGGCAGAGTTAGGGTTTTTAACATTTTCCATTAAATTGTTTTTGGACTTTATCGATGTATTTATTTTCTTTGTAAGAAATGTTTTTGGCCTATAGCTGCTTAACAATATGGAATACCCTGATACAATTTTACAGATATATAGAACACTTAAGGAAGCCTATTTTGGTCATGGAGCATACAATATTGGCCTGCAGTGGTGGGGTATCATGCAGTGTTACCACGCTTTATTGATGTGTTTGGAAAGGAAACTTGCAGTAATTGCATTTGCAGAAACACAAGAAGGAGTCTACTTCATCAGGAATGTAAGAGTAAGGTTTGATGGCACGCGTTATATGTCACAAACAAAAGCAAAACATAAAAATTGTCTTTCCGAAACAGCCCGCTGCAATATCCCGATAAGTTGTCTCATCTGTTATAAGTTCTAATTTATTGTATTCGTGTCAAAAGGAAGTGAACAGATAAAGTCATCTATTTCTCATGCCATTAATGCATTTATAAACATCTCTGTTGTTGTTTTAACTTCAAAATACCCGCAAAAGCTTATTATTGTAGCGTATGGAAAATATTTAGTGGAATAAAAATCAAAAAGCTCCCTATAGCAAAGATAGAAATGTCAGCAGCATTGTCCTGTTTTAGTCATTACATACGATTTCCACACGTTTGTAGGTTCTATCCAATTCCGATTCGTAAAATGTTTCTTCACTGCATTTCTTTTGCCATAGATACTGTAAAAATGTGATTGTAGTGCTAATTTAGGAATAACTCGGTTTATTGGATGAGTTTTTGCCACTGATCTATGTTCTTGTGACAGTGGCGGGCACTTTAAAGCCATGTTAATCAGTTTTCATTGGTGTGTTTAGAAAAGAGGCTTGGAGTAATTGCATTTGCAGAAACACAAGAAAGAATCTACTTCATCTGTAATATAGGAGAAAGGTTTCATGGCACTAGGACTATGTCTCAAACCAAGGCAAAGCTTAAAAATTGTCTCGCCGAAACAGCCCGCTATTATATCCCGATAAGTGTTCTCATCCATTGCATGACCCGCAGAAAAAGCAACCGACTGAAGTCAGTTGATTTCTAAGAGTGCCCTAAAATCACCGTGTCATTCTGTCATTTGGTCATTCGGTCAATCGGTCATTCGGTCATTCTGTCAGTCAGTCTGTCAGTCTGTCTGTCCGTCCGTAACCCGTTTGTGAAAATTGGTGATAGTGACTTAACCGCTTGGAATATTTAACTATTTTTTGGCATACTGGTAGATATCTACGAGATCTAACCAATGAACTTGCGAAATATTACACTCCACATAGTATAGCCTCGCCGAGGCGAAAAATGTGAAAATTTTTGAACTGCTTCTCCTCGGAAACCGTTGGGCCGATTGAAGTCAAATTTCATATGGAGCCTCTATGGGATGGGGGAAACCACAATTTGCTCATGGGGTCCAGGTCACATAACCAAAATGGCCGCCAAGCCATATATGGTCTGTCTGTCCGTCCGTAACCCGTTTGTGAAATTTGGTGATAGTGACTTAGCCGCTTGGAATATTAAAACAATTTTTGGCATACTGATATATATAAATGAGATCAAACCAATGAACTTGAGAAATATTACATTCCATTTAGTATAGCCTCCCCGAGGCGAAAAATGTGAAAACTTTCGAACTGCTTCTCCTCGGAAACAGTTGGGCCGATTGAAGTCAAATTTCATATGGAGCCTCTATTGGATAGGGAAACCAAAATTTGCTCATGGGGTCCAGGTCACATGACCAAAATGGCCGCCAAGCCATATATGGTAAAACCCTTCAAAAGTAATCTTCTCCAGAACCACTGGGCAGATTTCCACGAAACTTGATAAATAGCATCTGGGACGTAGGCCCATCATAAATTACTAAAATGGTGACCCTGAGTTAACCTTGATCTTCTTTGGGTCCGTCCGTAACCCGTTTGTGAAAATTGGTGATAGTGCCTTAACCGCTTGGAATATTTAAACAATTTTTGGCATATTGATAGATATCAATGAGATCTTAACAATGAACTTGCGAAATATTATATTCCATTTAGTATAGTCTCGCCGAGGCGAAAAATGTGAAAATTTTCGAACTGTTTCTTCTCGGAAACCGTTGGGCCGATTGAAGTCAAATTTCATATGGAGCCTCTATGGGATGGGGGAAACCAAAATTTGCTCATGGGGTCCAGGTCACATGACCAAAATGGCCGCCAAGCCATATATGGTAAAAACCCTTCAAAATAGTCTTCTCCAGAACCACTGCGCAGATTTCCACGAAAGTTGATAATTAGCATCTGGGACGAAGGCCCATCATAAATTGCTAAAATGGTGACCCCGGGTTGACCTTGACCTTCTTTGTGCCTAGGTCAAACTTTGACACATATGCTTTTGTATTAGAAAAGTGAGAATGCATTTTATCCTGCAAACGATTCAGAGTACACCACTAAAGTATAAGATATATTTTTGCTCCTTACGATAAGGCGCATTTATTGGGGGAACCGTTTTAGGTCCAGGTCACATGACCAAAATGGCCGCCATACCCATATATGGTAACACTCATAAAGCTAAAAGCATCCGGCGGGTCGTGCACTTCAGCTGAAGCACTGGTTACAAGTTCTAATTTATTGTATTCATGTTAAAAAGGATGTGAACAGATAAAGTCCGCTATTTCTCATGGCCTTAAGGCATTTATAAACATTTTCTTGGCAGTATTGTCTTCAAAATATCCTCAAAATATCATTTTTATACTGTAAATAGGGCTTGTTGGTGTGAAAATAGCCATAAATCGAGTATTCGTGCTATTTAGGCATAATTCTGTGCATATTAGAATATAATTGTTCCAAAGACACTGCGGAAGAACCACTGATGCAAGCCGGTGTCTGGGTTTTATTCCAGAAAGAGCTTAAAGCTTTTCAAAAACATATAGTTTGCTCGGCTTTCATAGTTGAATCTGAATGCGATAACTTTTTCGGAAATTTGAAAGATTCTTTGTGTCTGAACTTTTATTATGCATGAGAAATTTTTTGATATGACCTAAATTTCCATTTGACATTTCTTGTGATGCATCATGAAGAAAATAAGGAGTCGGTATTGGTATCATTGCACTAGATACTTGGAGGTGCCGGGCTTTATCTCTTTTGGACCAAGTTTTAGTTGCGTTCTAATTACCAGACTTGCTTCCGTATATCCCATGTTTTATTTCACTGTGCGTAAATGACAGGTATAAGGGACTAAAATGATACGATTTATAAATATATATGCAAGCTCAAAGAAATTGTTGCTGATTTTATATGGTCACTCCTCCTTTAAAATGTTGGTAAGTATTTACTTCATACTAGTAGGTAAACAAACTTGAAAAGGAGCAGACAACATGTGGATTTTTTCTCATGAACCTTCTGGGCTAGGATGGCTCTATAAAGAGGTATAGGGTTTGAAATGTTTTGTATGTGTAGTTTTGGTGGGAACAGGTAAAAAGTTACTGTTGTCGCCTATCGAACTTATTTAGTGTTAAGCTCCCTATAGCAAAGATAGAAATGTCAACAGCACAGTCCTGTTTTCTGTCATTACATATTTCCACACGTTTGTAGGTTCTATCCAATTCTGTTTCATAAAATATATTTTCTTGGCATTTATTTAGCCATAGATACTGTAAAAATGTGATGTAGTGCTAATTTAGGTCTAACTGGGTGTATTTGATGAGTTTTTGCCATTGATCTATGTTCGTAGGAACGGGGTGGGTACTTTAAAGCCATGTTAATCAGTTTTAGTGATGTGTTTGAAAGGAGACTTGCAGTAATTGCATTTGCAGAAACACAAGAATTTACTTCATCTGGAATATAAGAGTTTGGTTTCATGGCACAAGGACTATGTCTCAAACCAAAGCAAAAGTTAAAAATTGTCTCTCCGAACAACCCGCTGCAATATCCCGATAAGTTTTCTCATCCATTATAAACCAAAAATCAAAAATGAGTTCCTTTAAGAGCAATGAAAACATTCATAAGAAAGAAGATTGGCCATACTACGTAGTTTCGGCTAATAAAGCCTCATCAGTGACCCTGTAATGATCCGGCAAAGAAAGCCAGAGGAAACATACTGCAATTTTGCGAATTTCGAATAGGCAGTCGATTCAAAGACTGATATAAATCAAATTGGGGTCCAAATAATTAAAAACCTGTCTAGAATATGAGTCTAAACCAATAATTTCTGATTTCTCAGAATATTCACGCTGATCTCAAAGGACCAAAAGTAAAATATAAACTGCACTATGGTTGAAGTCTAATTTATTGTGTTTATGTCAAAAGGATGTGAATTATTAAGTCAGCTATTTCTCATTGCATTAAGGCATTTATAAACATTTTCTTGGCAGTTTGTCTTCAAAATATCCTCACAATATCATATTTATTTTTACTTTAAATAGGGTTTTTTGTTTATTTATTTGTGTTATGGTTTGTCCTTAGGTGTTTGTGTTGCTTGTGTTATTTTATTCTTGATAGCCTATTGGCCATTTTGTGGGAAAGTAACTGTCCTTTTGGCTTTCCGCTGTTGGGTGTTTTCATTAGGTCTGTTGATGCATGTTTGTGTTTCTTTCCCTTTGGTGTCTCTGATGGGAGCTATGGGCTGATTGTATCGATTCCTGATCATTGCCTCTACTTCTATTTTGTATTCATCCTGTAATAAGGATGTGAACAGATATATTCAGCAATTTCTTATGGCATTAAGGCACTCATAAACGTTTCCTTGACAGTTTTGTTTTCTAAATATCCTCAAAATGCCATTTTTTACTTTAAATAGGGTCTGTAGGTGTGAAAATAGCCAAAAAAAAGACGAGCATGCGTGCTATCTAGGCATAATTCTGTGCATTGTAGGATAGAATTGTTCCAAAGACATTGGAGAAGAACCACTGATGCAAGCCATTGTCTGGGTTCTATTTCAGAAAGAGGTAAACTTTGCACTTTTCAAAAACATGGGATTTGCTCGGCTTTCATACATTTAGTTGAATCTGAAAGCGGTAACTTTTTCGGAAACTGGAAAGATTCTTTGTGACTGAGTTTTTATTATGCATCAGAAAATTTTTAGATATGACCTTTAGATATGTCTCTCCGAAACTGGACGCTGCAATATCCCGATAAGTTTTTTCATCCATAATAATTTCTAATTTATTGTATTCATGACAATGGGATATTCAGCTATTTCTCATTGCATTAAGGCATTTAGAAACACTTTCTTGGCGGTTTTGTCTTCAAAATATCCTGAACCTGTCATGTTTTACTTTAAATATGGGGTGTACGTGTGAAAAAGCCATAAAAAATGAGTATTGGTGCTATTTAGGCATAATTCTGTGCATTTTAGGATAGAATTGTTCCAACATTGGAGAAGTGCCACTGATGCAAGTCGGTGTCTGGGTTCCAGAAAGAGGTAAACTATGCGCTTTTCAAAAACATGTGGTTTGCTCATAATTGAATCTGAAAATGATTACTTTTTTGAAACTTGAAAGATTCTTTGTGACTGAACTTTTATTATGCATGAGGAAATTTTGATATGACCTTTAGATAAGGAAATTTGATATTATGCATGAGGAAATTTTTGATATGACCTCCAAAATATCCCGCTGCAATACCCCGATAAGTTTTCTCGTCCATTATAATGTCTAATATATTGTATTCATGTCAATGGGATGTGAACAGATATATTCAGCTTTTTCCTATTTATAAACGTTTTCTTGGCAGTTTGTCTTCAAAATATCCTCAAAATGTCAATCTTTACTTTAAATACGGGGTGTAGGTGTGAAAATAGCCATACAATGAGTATTCGTGCTATTTAGGATAGAATTGTTCCAAAGACTTTAGAGAAGAGCCACTGCACTGATGCAAGTCGGTGTCTTGGTTCCATTACAGAAAGAGGTAAACTTTGCGCTTTTCAAAAACTTGCGATTTGCTCGGCTTTCAAAGTTGAATCTGAAAGCGAATACATTTTCGCAAACTTGAAAGATTCTTTATGACTTAACATTAATTATACACGAGTAAATTATTAGATATGAAACAAATTTTTATTTGGCAATTCTTTTGATGCATCTTAAAGAAAATAAGGGTTTGGTATAGCATAGGTAGAAATGTTTGAAGGTTCTATCCAATTCTGTTTCATTAAATGTATCTTCATGGCATGTATGTTGTCATATTTGACGTCATTCTGATTCAATTTCAAAATTCAATACTGGACTTAAATCTCTTCTGCAACGAGGTCTATCGGAAACCGAATTATATGGTGACTTAGTATATAAATTAAGTAAAATCTATAACCGCAATGACTTTATGTTGGAACCGTCATAAAATCTGAGGCCTAACCAACCAGCGTGCAATTAAAGAGGGAAGCAAGGTTGTCAATCGTGATTGGGTTAACTACCAGGCATGCAGTCTGTCGTACAACATTTATGTTGTACTCAATCTTTTTATATCGAAGAATGATTTTCGAAATTGGGTGCTAAATAAAGTAGAAGTAAAAGAAAGATCAGGAATCGATACAATTAACTTACCCCACCCATCAAAGACACCAAAGGGAAAGGAACACAAACATGAAGCGACCAGACCATAATGGAAACCTTAACAAAGGATGGCCATAAGGACAGTTACTTTCCCACAAAATGGCCAAATGGCCATCCAAAATAAAAAGACACAAGTGATACACACAGTAAGTAATAACAATCAACAACATAAATAAACCGCCACATAAGAACTGCCTTGGAACGGTCTATGTGTAGCAGTTGGTCGTGGTCGTTTTATCACGTTGGAAAAATAATACGCTAATTTGAACACATATTTCCCCGCACAAACCCTAACTCAGCCATTCAGTGAACTTGTACGCCTTGTAGACCATTTGTAACAATGACAGCTAGGCCTAAATCTGTGATGGAGCATTTAAATAATTGTGCCCGAGATGTGTGTCGGCAAAAGGGAGATGTTCAAATCAAAGCGCTACTGTTGTCAAATATGGCGCCTGTTCATTCAGTTTTAATGCCACACTTCAAAATATATTCTACCGACATAAGGAAATATTATTCTTAGTAAATCAAAGGAATATTAACCTTTTTTTCGACCAGAACGTAAACAACAACGCTACAGTGAAATGATATAAATGGTATCAGTCAATACGATATCATTTCACTTGTGATTGATAGCAGTTTTATTTGTTTCAGATATGCATTTATTTTACTGCTAAGTATAAAATAAAAAAAGCTTTTAGCACACTACGAATGTTCGCAAACAGGATCTCTGACAGTTTTCGTACTGCAAAGCTTTTGCAAACAGTGACTTAAAATCACTTTGTAAGATTAATTAACAGTCTTTCCTCAATAGCAGTCTGCAAACAGTTTACAAACATCAACTCTGATTTTTATTCAGGTGCAAAGCTTTTGCAAATAGTTACTTTGAAAGTATTTCTTGCAAGTGTAATATAAAAGGTTTTACAATCATTTAAAAAGTATCTTTTTTCATAAGTTCTTTGGAATTAAATGCGAAACAGGATTTCAAAATTTGATCTGCATGTTGGGCATTACAATACAACGTTTATAGCCATAAAATGTAAAATGAATTTAAAAACCTCCCCTTTTATATAACATTTGATATTTGTATTTTTTGGTTGTTTTTCAATCTATGCAAAAGCAAGTCAGGGTCATCAGTTGAGAAAATTCTGTAGTTCTTAGCCAATAAATGCTGCATGCCATGGTTTGATGACTTCAAGTTATTTGAAATAATTGTTATCATCTACTAGCATAGAAGGCATGGCCTAGACCATTTGAATACAATTGTTGTGACTGGGGTTGGGTGGGGTGGGGTGTGGTAGCGTAGTGTAGGTTAGTTTGGAGTGGGTTGGGGTAGGGTAGGTGGGTGGGTGGTAAGGGGTGGGTGGGATGGGGTAGGTTGGGGATTGGGGGAGGTTGGGATGGGTAGGTAGGGTAGGGTGAGGTTAGAATTGGTAGGGTAGGTAAGTTGGGGTTAGGTAGGTTAGGGTACGGTTAAGTAGGGAAGGGTCGCTAGGAAGATATGGGGTAGGTGGTTGTGGGCAGGTGGGTGCACTGGTGTGGAATGAGGTTGGGAAGGTGAGGTGGGGATGGGTGGGGTTGGGATGAATGCATTGGCATGGGGTGGGGTAGGTTTTGTTGGGGTGGAGGTAGGTAGGGAAGGTATGTTTGGGTTTGGTGGGCAGGGGTAGTGCAAGATTAGGTAGGGTAGTGTAGGTAGGGTGGGATTGGGGTAGTCGGGGATGGATAGGGTGGGTACATTTGTTTGGGGTCGTGTGGGGTAGGGTAGGTTGGGTGGGGTTTGGGTTGTGTATGCAGAGAACGGTAGCTAGGGTGGGTGAGGTTTGGGGGTGGGGTGGATAGGTTTGGGTTGGATGGATGGGGTAGGGTTAGGTAGGGTAGGTAGGGTGGGATTGGGTTATGGTAGGTGCGTTATGGATGGAGTGTGGTAAGATAGGTGGAGTGCAAAGTAGGTAAGGTGTGGTTGGGGTAGGGGGGTTGATAGGGTAGGGTAGGTGGAGTTGGGGTAGGTAGATGAGGTTAAGGTCTGGTAAGTAGGGGTTAGAAAGGTTAGGGTAAGGTAAAGTAGGGAAGGGTACTAGGAAGATATGGGGTGGGTGTGGGTAGGTGTGTGCACTGGTGTGGAATGAGGTAGCGAAGGTGAGGTGGGGATGGGTGGGGTTGGGGTGGATGCATTGGCATTGGGTGTGGTAGGTTTTGTTGGGGTGGAGGTTTTTGTTTGTTTGTTTGATTTGAGGTGTAACGTCCCCGTCAACACTGTGGATGTCATTTTGGAGACGTTGCTTCCAGGTTTGTGGGACTTTTAGCCGACATTGAGATGAAATGACATCTCAAGCCCTGTCGCCCAATGAAACCAATAGAGTTTATTAGCATGGACGGTCCGCCTTGCACGGCGGTTCCTGGACAAGCTTAGATCCTCTAAGCGGTTTACCAGTACTAGTGTGCGGGCTAGATTCAGCTCTGCGTGGAAGCATCATGCAGCGCATATATTTCTTCAAGCCCCTATGGGCGGGGGTGGAGGATTTTAGGGTAGGATAGGATAGGGTAGGTAGATGGGAATGGTGGTGTTAGGTGCATCATGCAGCCCATATATTCTTCAAGCCCCTATGGGCGGGGGCCGGTTGGGGTGGAGATAGGTAGGGAAGGTATGTTGGGGTTTTGTGGGCAGGGGTAGTGTAAGATAAGGTAGGGTAGGGTAGGTAGGGTGGGATTGGGGTAGTTGGGGATGGGTAGGGTTGGCGCATTGGTTTGGGGTCGTGTGGGGTAGGGTAGGTTGGGTGGGGTTTGGGTTGTGTAGCTAGAGTGGGTAAGGTTTGGGTAGGTGGGGTGGAGAGGTTTGGGTTGGACGGGTGGGGTAGATTTAGGTAGGGTGGGATTGGGTTATGGTGGCTGCGTAATGGATGGGGTGAGGTAGGGTAGATGGAGTGAAAAGTAGGTAAGGTGTGGTTGGGGGAGATGGGTGGATATGGTAGGGTAGGTGGGGTCGGGGTAGGTAGATAAGGTTAAGGTATGGTAAGTAGGGTGGGGTTGGGATAGGTAGGAGTAGGTACGGTGCATTCAACTAGGCAGGGTAGGGTAAGTAGGGAGGGGTTGGGGTAAGTGGGGGATTTTAGGCAGTTTGTTTGTTTGTTTGATTTGAGGTTTAACGTCCCCGTCAACACTGTAAAGGTCATTTTGGAGTCGTTGCTTCCAATTTTGTGGGACTTTTACCCGACATTGAGATGAAATGACATCTCAAGCCCTGTCGCCCAATGAAACCAATAGAGTTTATTAGCATGGACGGTCCGCCTCGCACCGCGGTTCCTGGACAGGCTTAGATCCTCCAAGCGGTTTACCAGTACTAGTGTGCGAGACGGTTTCAGCTCTGCGTGGAAGCATCATGCAGCGCATATATTTCTTCAAGCCCCTATGGGCGGGGGCGGAGGATTTTAGGGTAGGATAGGATAGGGTAGGTAAATGGGAATGGTGGTGTTAGGTGGGGTAGGTGGGGTGGGAAGGGTAGGTAGTTTGGGGTTACAAGAGGTGGGTTGATGTTAGGTAGGGTAGGTAGAGTGGAATTGGGATAGGTAGGGCTGGATAGGGTCGGTGCGTTGGTATGGGGTAGGGTAAGGTAGATAGGATGAGAGTTGGTATGTTGGGTGGGGTTAGGTGGGGATGGGTAGGGTAGGTACGTTGGAGTTGAGCGAGATTAAGGTAGGGTAGGGTAGGTTAGGTGGAGTTGGAAGGGTAGATAGGCTGGGATAGGGGTAGAAGGGGTGGTTAGGTAGGATGCTTTGGGGTGTGTTGGGGTGGAGTAGGGTTGACAGTTTTTACGATACCAGGCATTGCAAGTATCACAACAAATTCACCAGTTCTTCATACCAACACTTTCAATACAGAGCCCACAGGGGTAATATTCTATTCTATTCCATTCAGGAAGTGATGCATCAGAGTAGCGTCCCTTGGTTTGAATGACGTCATTTATTTCACTGATGACATCACATAATTATTGACTTCTCAAGATCATATAGTTCCATTTGTATTTGAGCAGAGTTTGCTCTGCTTGAATCTGAAAAAAATCTGATATCTGAAGATGCCAGACAAGGAAAGGCGAAGATCAGATACTTGGAGTGTAGGGCAGGCTGAGAGTAGGATTTCCATAGAAGGAAAGGCAGACTGATCAAGTTGTGGGCTAAGAGGAAAACAGTGTCAGCTGAGGCATAGATAGATAGATAGATAGATGGATAGATGGATGGATGAATGGAGATAGATAGATAGATAGATAGATAGATAGATAGATAGATAGATAGATAGATAGATAGATAGATAGATAGATAGATAGATAGATGGATGGATGGACATTGAGAAGAAATTACTTCTCAAGCCCTGTCGCCCAATGAAACCAATAGGATTTATTAGAATGGACGGTCCGCCTCGCACGGCGGTTCCTGGACAGGCTTAGATCCTCTAAGCGGTTTCCGTACCAGTACTAGTGTGCGTGCCGGATTCAGCTCTGCGTGGAAGCATCATGCAGCGCATATATTTCTTCAAGCCCCTATGGGCGGGGGCTTTAATAGATAGATAGATAGATAGATAGATAGATAGATAGATAGATAGATAGATAGATAGATAGATAGATAGATAGATAGATAGACAGATAGATAGATAGATAGATAGATAAATAGCAAGTATTTTTAGCAAAGATTTGTAAAACAGGTCCAGATTTAACACTTTATACCCTTTAGACCAGTACAGATGCTTTAGAAAACAGTCAAGATCCAATGAACTATATCATCAGGGTCTACACTGTTTGTCATCATGTTTATGATTGCCAAATCCCCTGTTTATAAGATTGGATATGTCCAAAATAAAATAAAAAGGATGAAATGATCAACCTCAGAATTTCAGGGGTGAAAGTGTTTAATCATGTAAATCAGTCAATAAATTTGCGATGTCATCAATGAAATAAATGACTCATACAAACCAAGGGTCGCTACTCTGAATTTACCAGCACTAATAGAATAGAATATAATAGAATACTTTTTATTTCCAATCAAGGGACCAAGTTCACATCCTGTTCCAGATAGGGGTAAAGTTGGCTCTCCAGGTCTACCAAATACAGTAGAACTTCGATGGCTCGAACACCGATGGCTCGTTTACAATGGATGTGTCGAACCCATTCTTGAGCCCTAGCGAAATCCTCTACATAAGACATAGTGGGCGATAATTAAGGAGAATTTAGTCTTTTATAAATCCTGCAAATGTATGCTGTGTACTCATTAGAATCGCCTCGACGAGGCGATTCTAATGAGTACACACAGCATACATTTTCATCAGAAAACACCGAAAATATATCTAAAAGTATCTCGTTATGCCTCCTGACAGTAACCTCAGTGGATCGAACTACCCCAATATCAAACAGATTTTCGAGGTCCCAAAGGTGTTCGAGCCATTCAAGTTCGACTGTATGAATTATTAACCCATTCTGTATCAAATAGAATCTTGCAGTTGTTTTCATCACAAGTCATTTCAAAATTTTAGAAGCCTCCGTGGTATGGTGGCATTACGCAAACACGCCTATACAAATACACTGCCACCTTTATCGCCGAACAAAATATCTAACGAGTACCCAAAATCTATATTTTAGAGCAGAAATAAGAAAAATAAGGTATACTCCCGGAAACCCCAGTTTTACTTTATAAAAGTGGGGTTCAAGGGGGTCAAAATTATATAGGCGTGTTTTCGTGATGGCTTTGCTACTCGCCTGATTTTGTTTGTTTGATTTGAGGTTTAACGTCCCCGCCAACACTGTTTATGTCATTTTGGAGATGTTGCTTCAATTTTATGGGACTTTTACCCGACATTGAGATGAAATGACATCTCAAGCCCTACCACCCAGGTTTAACGTCCTCGTCAAGCGGTTTTCCAGTACTCGTTTGCGGGTCGGTTTCAGCTCTGCGTGGAAGCATCCTGCAGCCTATCTATTTCTTCAAGCCCCGATGGGCGGGGGCCGACTACTCGCCTGATAAACCCGGTTTTATTATACCTACATACGTTTTTCATAAGCATTAAAAACTTTGAAGTGTCAACCAGATTGATGATATCACTTGTGACATCATCACCAACAAGTGACATCATTACTTTGTGCTCATCCGGGCACCTGCCTTGGAGCAGCTTCCTTTTCCTGTTAACCCAAGGACAAACAAGCTGCAGCAAAAATGAGCTTTTTAAATAAGCTCAAGAAATCAGTCATTTTTGAGATGGCTGACAGAGGAACACCTAGATAGGATGTCCTTAGGGTCGAGCGGTCTGAGAGGCAGGCTGTATTGAACCAGAATCCTGAAGGGGTAAGGAAAAGACAGGAAACGGTTGACCATGCAGCCCTCAGACCAGGATGTATGGGACACCATTCCCCTGAGTGGAATTTCATAGGAAAACCACCAAGGTTCAGAATTACACAGAAATTCGGATAGAATTTCACAGAAAAATAAAAATAAAAAAAAAACAAAAAAAAACAAACAAACAGGATTCCAATGAATTTTGACCAGAATTCTGGCGATTTTGTCCAGTGGAATTCCACCGATATGAATTCTTGAATTCCAATTAGAATTTTAGTAAGGATCTCCATATGACCTTAGTTGTTGTTTGGATGTAAACAAAAACACTCATTTCAAAATTTAGGGGTGTCAGGTTAACCGTTGTGTTTACTTAAAGAATTATTTGGAAATTGTCGGAACATTTTGCAGTTTTTTCCAGGCGACTAAGGTTCTGATCAGATGCCACAGAAAGGGGCATCCTATCTGGACTCGTACTGTTTGCCAGTTACCCTGTAAGGGGCTTCAGATACAAGATGGGTAAAGAGTATGTACATTAAGGTCTGAGCTTCCACATTTTAGCTCACCTGTCTCTTAGATACCTGATGTGCTTTTGTGGCCGATGAATGTCCATCGTGCGTCATGAGACTGTCAGTAAATAATTTAGCTTGCCTCTTGAAACAACAACAATGGTTAACCCTTACAACGCTAAATCCCGATACAGATACTTATGCATACTGCGGCATCTGATCTGGCCCTACACTGTTTGCCAAACCCACCACATATCCAGTCTAGATTTTACAGATACCTCTCTTTCATGTACGCAAGACTTTGATCTCTCAGTTGAACAAATAAAATGGCAATTTCGGGGTCGATTGTTTGTTATTCGACCCAAACTTACTAAGCAGAAAAGCCATTCAGTGCTAAAGGCTATATGACCGACTTGTCGTCGGAATAACTTTCGATTAACCAGAGCAAAAGGCTCCCGGGGAGCTTGTAGGACAGGCGGTTGTCGGTCGTCGTCCGTCGTATTTCGTCTGCGTCAACACTTTCAAACGACATCACCTCTAAAACTACTGGGTCGATTGGGCCCAAATTTCATCTGTAGTATCCCTGGGCGGGGGGGGGGATCCCCAACCCTAAACCATATTCTTGTTCCTTATGGCTATTTTTAGAATAAAAATGATTGTGGGTACTCGTTAGAATTGAGGCGGTTCTAACGGAGAGGCGGTTCTGACGAGTACCCACAATCTATGTATTACAGCAGATTTAAGAAAATAAGGTTTACCACTATAAACTCCAGCTTCACTATACAAAATTGGGGTTCAAGTGGGTCCAAATTAGATTGGTGTGTTTTCGTGATGTAAGGAAAAATTGGTTTACGGGTGAATATATTAGTTTGCTTTTTTCTGCTCCAAGACATAGGTTGTGGGTACTCGTGAGCACCATCACAACGATGCGGTTCTAACGAGCACCCACAACCAAATTGTGGAGTATAAATAAGGAAACATAAGAAATTTAAATCGGAAAAGTCGCCATTATGGAGATAAGAAAGAATGCACAATATCACACGGATGAGTTACCGTGGTGAGATTAGAACGAAACGAATCCCTGTTAAATAAATGGAGGGTCGTACACGAGTGGTTGTTTCATATGAAATTTATGAAACGATTCTTCATCGAGTTATATAAATTTCATATGAGCTGTCATCGAGCATAAGATTCTGTTTATCATATGGCGAATTTAAATAGAATTTTATCGCCTCTAAATTTGACAGTTTTTTCCACAAAAATGCACTGTTGTCATGGACGTCGTCATGTTACTTAATACCGCCAAAATGTTATTACGCGTGTGGTCATACCATATTTATTAGATGACGCTATCCACTGCCCATCAATGACGTAATATGATAAATCAAAATTATATAGGCACATCTTAAGAAAGTTGGGGATGGACCTAACAAACAACGGAGTAAAAGGGTCCATCCAACATTAGGTTAAAACGGCGGTAGGGCCAGTTTACCTTAATCACCCATTTCACAAGTCTACACAACGAGAGTGTCATAATGGCCCTGGATCGCTCATCCGATCCTTATTGTACAGATAAAATGGTAATTAATATAACGTGGTGTGGATGGTTTGAGCCGATTTGGTTGACAGTGACCCTAGGAACATTTCTGTGAAATTATTTCAAAATCAGTCTACCTATTGTGTAGTAGAAGTCATTTTAAAGATTGTTTACTTTTTTAGTTTTGGTGGCTATTCAGTTCAGAGGAGCAATTTTGTCAGAGGGTTACCCATGGAATATCCCTTTCAAATTGTTTTCTATCTGGGGATGAAGCTTTCAAAAGTTACATTCGACAATACAGAGCTAAGTGTATGTTATTATCTGGGCACCTTCGTGCACACTGTGCACGGGGATAACTTTGCTCAGTCTACCTTACAACGCCTCGTGGTAACAAGAACAAAAGGAAATTGAGGGTTGGGGCGTGGGGAGGGGGTGCAGATTTGGCATAAAATGCTAGAGATATGAGTCAGTGGTTCACTTTGACAACACACAGCTGACTTGTATGTCACTGTCTAGGCACTTGTGGACAATGAGGGTCAGGTCCTAGTGCACCAGACTGAGATGTACCGGCACAATACAGATCGGACTTGTATATCAGTATTTGGACAACTTGTTGACATTGAGGGTCAGGTCCTTGTGCATGGACATGAACCGGCTCACTAACTTAAAATGCCTTAACTCTATATAAAACCAGCGGGCCTTTGGGTGGGTCCATTTTTGGCTATAGATTTGAACATAGGGTGGCCATCTTGGAAGAGGGCCACTAAATGCTTCATTCAATATATCAATGACTTGAGTCTTCCGTTTACAGAAAAGCATATTTTTAATGTTTTTTCCTATATAAGTCTATTTAAAACCGGTAGGCCCCGGGCGAGATCAATTTTGGCCCCATTGCTATAATTTGAATACTCTTAGTTTATACTAATTCATTTTAGTTCGATTGCGATGAAAGCTTCAAGCTTATTGAATCGCTCTCGAACACTCATTCCGGTTGTTTTCACGCGCGCGAGAGAGAGGCAGTGGCTTTTACACCACTGCTACCAATTTACACCTGGGTGGTTTGGAGCAGTGTCATTACGTGTCTTGCCCAAGGACACACCTCGATACCGGTGGCTGGTTCGAACGCACAACCTTTCGATCAGTAGTCGAACGCGTTAACCACTGCGCTATCGAGGCTGGTAGAGGTCCCCAACATGAAGCTTCATGCAAAATAACAAAGAGCCGGGCCTTGTGGTTTCAGAGAACAAGATATTTAAAGGTTTTCCATATAGAAGTCAATATAAAACCAGTGGGGCCAGGGGCGGGGCCACCTTTGGCACCAGGGCTATAATTTGAACAATCTTTGTAAGGTCCACTATCAAAGACCCGGGCCTTCTGGTTTCAGACAAAAAGAATTTTAAAGGGTTTCCCAATGTAAGTCTATGTAAAGCCAGTGGGCAACGGATCTCCAAAATGACATGTACAGTGTTGACGGGGACGTCAAACCTCAAACCAAACAACAAAAACAAACAAACGGGACGGGGCGGGGATATTATTGGCCCGAGGACTATAATATGAACAATCTTGGTATATAGAGGTCCACTTGATGAAGCTTCATACCAAATATCAAAAACCGGGGCCCTCTGGTTTCAGAAGAGAACATTTTTAAAAGGCTTTCCCTATATAAGTCTATGTAAAATGGGAGGGCCCCGGCGCGGAGGCATGTTACGCCCAAGGGCTATAATTTGATCAATCTTTGAAGAAGTCCTCTAGATGGAGTTTCGTACCAAATATCATACACCTGGGCCTTCTAGTTTCAGACAAGAAGATTTTTAAAGGTTTTCCCTATGTAAATCTGTTGGTCCCCCGGGGGCATTTTTAGCCCCAGGGTTATAATTTGAACAATCTTTATAGAGGTCCACTAGATGAAACTTTATACCAAATATCAAAGATCTGGGCATTCTGGTTTCAGACGAGAGTATTTGTGTAGGTTTTCCCTATATAATTCTGTGTAAAATGGGTGGGACATTGTTGGCCTCAGCGATATAATTTGAACAACCTTGAGAGCGGTCCACAAGACAAAACTTCATACCAAATATCAAATACCTGGGACTTCTGGTTTCAGACAAGAAGATTTTTAATTTTGAAAGGTTTTTCCCTATGTAAGTCTATATAAAACTGGTGAACCCTGGCGCGGGGGTGGGGGCATTTTTGGCCACAGGGCTATAATTTAAATAATCTTTGTAGAAGCTTCATACCTAATATTGAAGACCTGGGCCTTCTTGTTTCAGTCTGTGTAAAATGGGTCGGCCCCGGCGCGGGGACATTTTTGGTCCCAGGACTATAATTTGAATAATCTTTGTAGAGGTCCACGAGATGAAGCTTCTAATAAAATATCAAAGACATGGGGCTTCTGGTTTCAGACGAGAATATTTTTAAAGATTTTCCCTATATTAGTCTTAAGTAAATTAGATGGGCCCCGAAGCGGGAGCAGTTTTGACCCCAGTGCTATAATTTGAACAATCGTGGTAGAGGTCCACTAGATACAACCTTATTCTAAATATCATACACCGGGGCCTTCTGCTTTCAGACAAGAATATTTTAACTGTTTTCCCTATGTAAGTCTATGTAAAATGGGTGGGCCCTGGCGCGGGGGGGGGGGGAGGTGTGTGTTTGTTTGTGTGTGTGTGGGGGGGGGGGCTTTTTTGGCCCTTTGACTATAGTTTGAACAATCTTGGTAATGGTCCACTAGATGAAGCTTAATACCAAATATCAAAGACCTGGGCCTTGCGGTTTCAAAGAGTATGTTTTTTTATAGGTTTTCAGTGAAAAGATTCTATTGTTTATGGCTCCTGTGATCTAGATGTTCAATGGACCGGAACGGTTTGAACAACTTTTGATAGTGGAGCACCTAAGCATCATTCCTATGAAGTTTGGTCAAAATCCGATCAGTGGTTTAGGAGGAGATGTCGTTTGAAGAAATTGTTTACGGACGGAGGCACGCTCGCACGGACTATCCTACCTTGAAATAAGTCTGTCAGCACAAACACGATTCCATAGTTCTGGTTAACCATTCTGTATAGTCTTCATAGGTTTGCATTCAATCAGCGAGCACTTCCGTCCCCCGCCCGTCGGGGCTTGAAGAAATTGATGGGCTGCACGATGCTTCCCTGAAATTAAAACTAAAGGCTTATAATATCAAACAAACTGATATATTTTAAAAGGCAATTTGCTTGACATGTCAGGCGATTCATCTAAAGCCCACTATGTATGTTCTGCTCAAAGTAGGATTTGATACAATTCCGGAATTGTCCTGCGTATAGTAGTAATTTGTTGCGCAAAGCAATACGCAAACACGCCAATACAAATACATTGTCACTTTTGTCGCCGAAAAAAATGAAATTTTTAAGATGAAAAATTGTGATATTTTTCTTATTTCTGCTCAAAATATAGAGCAGAAATAAGAAAAATAAGGTATGCCCCGGCAACCCCAGTTTTACTATATAAGTGGGGTTCAAGGGTGTCAAAATAATATAGGCGTGTTTTCGTATTGGGGCGGTTCTAACGAGTACCCACAATCTAAATTTTAGAGCAGAAATAAGAAAAATAACTAAAAAGGTGTACCCCCGGTAACCCCAGTTTTACTATATAAAAGTGGGGTTCAAGGGTGTCAAAATTATATAGGCGTGTTTTCGTGATGGTGAGAATTCCTAACTTGCGCAACACAATTTCGGAATTGCCCCTGCGCAAAACTGAGAATCGGAATAAAGTAGGAATAATTTATCCTTTCTGTATTTAATTTATAATATATTGCTATTATGATTCCTATGATTAAATTATTAATTATAAATTCTTTAAGAATTTCATAAAAAAAAAAAAATCATATAATTTGAAAACAGAATAAAAACATGCATTTTGAGATCATGTTTGTGTAAAGATACCTGGAAGTAATTGAACTAGAATGATAAATATGTTAGCATGTTGCAATACGGAAGAGGGACGCAAATCATTATTTTAGGTTTATTCAAGATTATTTCATTCATTTCGAGCCGATCATAATTCAGAGGTGGGCGAAAACCGGAGTCCCCGGAGAAAACTTACTGACCACCTGTTTCAGAATTTGGCATCTCACATGTGGCCGATGAGAGACCTAATGATTGCGAGTCAACTGTACCAATTGGGCCATGGAGCCGCAAATCATTTATAAATAAAATGTTAGAGCTTACAAACAAAACAGTTCAATGCAACATTTCCTCCAAAGGTAGGTACAGACAAAGTCAACAATGTGTGTGCGCGACTTCAATGTGGCATTCATTACTGACATCTCTCTCAGCGGCGTTTTCATAAAATATCACAACTCTTCTTTTGTAAGTCCTCTTTCTAGAACCAAGAAAGACTATACAGGAAACGAATTAACCACGGAAGACACGCACCAATTTAGCATTAATTGGATTGATGGATGTAAGATAACTGATGTTAGTAAACATCAATTCGTATGGTATTCTAAATTGTACGGAACCCGGGAAGGGACATGATTTTTTATTTTTATTATGTTGTGCGAACAAGATAATATATTGAACGGACAAGATATTATCCTGTTCGGACAACATATTATCTTGTGCGGACAAGATATTATCTTGTGCGGACAAGATATGATCTTGTTCGCATAACATAATATCTTGTGCGCACAAGATATTATCTTGTTCGCACAACATATTATCTATTTTGCACAACATAGATCTTGGGAAGTTGTGCGGACAAGATATTATCGTGTGCGGACAAGATATTGTCTTGTGCAGACAAGATATTATCTTGTGCGGACAAGATATTGTCTTGTGCAGACAAGATAATATCTTGTGCGGACAAGATAATATCTTGTGCGCACAAGATTTATGTTGTGCAGACAAGATAATATCTTGTTCGCACAACTTAATATCTTGTGCGGACAAGATAATATTTTGTCTGGACAAGATAATATCTTGTCCGCACAAGATAATATCTTGTCCGAACAAGATATTATCTTGTGCGCACAAGATAATATCTTGTCCGCACAAGATATTATCAATATCATGTCCGCACTAGATAATATCTTGTCCGCACAAGATATTATCTTGTCCGCACAAGATAATATCTTGTCCGCACAAGATAATATCTTGTCCGCACAACTTATAAACTAAAAAAAAAACATGTCCCTTCCCGGGTTCCGTAAAATTGCCCCTTACATTTTTTTAAAAATTGATTTTGGGTACCCTAAGAAACCCTTACCAGAGGAATCTCAAAATCAAAGACATGAAGGGCGTCTTTATTTTTATAATGTTTTATCACATGACGTCGCGTCTGAGAGTGTTATAACATGTATAACGCCATGTAATATTTTCGATTATCCACAAGTGGATGAAATATGCAAATGAGCTAGATACGTCCCGTAACGTTACATGTACGACGTCCTTAACGACGTCGCGTTTACTAATGGCGGAATATTGACATTTTTTGTAAACAATCGTGAATTAAATACGTTTTAAATGTCATATGATAAATAGAATCTTGCATTCGTGCTCGTGTATTATTGAATTTATTAAACTCGTTAAGGAAAAGGGATAAAATGCTCGGCAAAGCCTCGCATTTTATTCCTTTTCCTCAACTCGTTTAATAAATTCAATAATACATGAACACTCATGTAAGATCCTCTATGTTCACGACAACCGTTATCTTTGGAAACAATGCAGATCCAGATCAGAAGCCATCTGATCAGGATTCACACTTTTTGGCATTCAGTTTATGAATTTGTAGCAACAAATTACATTAAGTAATTTGATTGAAATGGATGTGGCTTAAATGAATATTCAGCAAGATAAGGGTTAAAATCGGTGTGTTTTCATACGAATTTGTTGAATAGACAATAACCTCTTCGTTATTGTTTTTTTTTTCCGAAAACCAGTATCGAATATAGGGAGTAATGCATCCTTTCATCGAAAAAACTCATGTCTGATTTGATTCTTACATTGTCCAAAATAACTCCTATTTTGCACAGACGGATGGGTCCATTGGAGGACTGACGAACGAATGAACGGACGGACGGACGGGCGGACGGATGGATGGGTCGGTGGATGGATGTAAGGATAGGTGGAAAAGAAAGAAAATATATTTGCACACAAATGTCAAAATGTCATTGTCGTGTGAATAAATGAAGTATTTGAATCCTACCGGTATTTTTTTTTTTTTTGATGATTTTTGTTTTACTCAATAATCACATTGTTCTCGCAGGTGACTCTGGTTAGGACTCTGGCGCAATGGTATCTGAATCTGTTTTGACCATTACGAAAACACGCCTATAAAAATACATTGCAAATTATATCGCCGGAAAAAGGAAATTTTTAGATGAAAAATTTTATATATTTCTTATTTCTGCTCAAAATATAGATTTCGGGTACTCGTTAAAACCGCCTCATCGATTTGGTTCTAACGAGTACCCACAATCTATATTGTAGAGCAGAAATCAGAAAAATAAGGTATACCCCTGTAAATCACAGTTTTGCTATATAAAAGTGGGCTTCAAGTGGGGTCAATATTATATACGTGTATTTTCGTGATGTTTTGTAGGGTAATGGACTGTTTTTGCTTGCAGCTGGTGCGGAGTGGGGGCTGTGATTCTTAGTTTTTGCGTTCTTTATCTATTCGATCTTTCCTTTTTGTAACGTCGCATCTCTTGCGAGACGGACTGAGGTGGAAGATTGTTTGGGGATTGGGCCATTGACCCACGGGTTATTGTCAGATATTGTCAGAGGGCGATCTTACTAAGTACTGGTAAACAGGCATGTCCAGTAACAGTCAATGTAACTGACCGCCCTGCATATCCTTAGTTGTTGATAAGGCGATAAAGATACAAGACCGAGCTTAGTTGCTTTAAAGGTGGTCGTGCTTACCCGTACCCACAATCTATATTTCATGGTGTAACCTAGAACCGACGCTGGCTTTCGACCATCGGGGCTTGGAGACATAGTGCTTCCGCTCAGAGTTAAAACCAACCAAACTTGAGTACTGGTTAAGTGCTTAGATTGTAAAGCCTGCCCAAGAAAAGTGGTGCAAGTGCCACCGCTCCTTAAGCGGTTTCTTTGGTCGGTAGGGTTTATAATGTCACTTTACCTCAAGGTTGGGTAAAAGTCTTACAAAATTGAAAGCAGCGTCTCCAAAATGACCTAAGTACATGTTCACTGTACCAACGGTTGCCGGGGATTTAAATCCTCAATGCAAACGAAAGAACCAACGCGTGCAGGTACCCACAATCTGCGATTAGACTTCATTAAAATGAAGACTCAGTGTACCTGAATCGCCCCCGCCAATAGGGGCTTGAAGAAATATGTGGGCTGCATGATGC
The DNA here is from genome assembly GCA_963580285.1 of Lucinisca nassula. Lineage (NCBI taxonomy): Eukaryota > Metazoa > Mollusca > Bivalvia > Lucinida > Lucinidae > Lucinisca > Lucinisca nassula. The sequence continues at coordinate 46,458,026 of OY757018.1, read as the reverse complement.
TTCCACGCAGAGCTGAATCCGGCCCCCACACTAGTACTGGTAAACTCTTAGAGGATCTAAGCCTGACCAGGAACCGCGGAGCGAGACGGACCGTCCATGCTAATAAAGCCTATTGGTTTCATTGGGCGACAGAGTTTGAGATGTCATTTCATCTCAATGTCGGGTAGAAGTCCCACAAAATTGGAAGCAACGTCTCCAGAATGACATTTACAGTGTTGACGGGGACGTTAAACCTCAATCAAACAAACAGTGTACCTCAAATCGACACTTTAAACGAGCAGTATGAATACGACACACGGATGCCCCCGCCCAGGGACCACCCTCGCCAAGAAAAAAGCATGTTGCCAAAAAACAACAACAAAACAAAAACATAGCTCGGCTGGAAAACTGTCCTTGAGAACATCGGCGTTGGTGTGGGTAATGTCGTTTAAATCTTGGAAAAAGTGTGTACCATTATCCAGATATGAATTAAATCCATAAAAAAATAAATTACAAAGTCTGTGACATTGACCTTGAGTTTTTGTTTTACGGCACTTTGAAGATTATTTCTTTTATTTCGAGCCGACCATTAAACATTTGTGGACGAAAACGAAACGGAGTAGCCAGAGAAAGGACCTGTATCTTTCATCATACCAACTACGAACTAAATCCATTAAGTCGGTTGGGAAATGTGAGTTCTTGTCAAAAAAGGTTGACGTTTAAAACTTCCGAGTCTATAACCTTGACCTTGAGGTCATGGGTGCGATTATGTTGAAAATTATAAGTCGGTGACCTTGACCTTGAGGTCTTGGTCATTGGTGCATGTACGCTGAATAAACATTAAATGTGTATCTATCATCGTACAAAATATGCACCAAATCAATTAGATGATTTAAAAAATATGAGCTCTTAAATAATTTCAAAATTTAAAGTCTTCTAAGTCCATGACTTGACCTAGAGGTCATAGGTAAGAGCCAGGGAATTGCTGAATAAACCTTTTAACCTATACATATCATCACAATGCCATCATATGGTCTGGAAAATATGAGCTCTTAAAAGTTTAGGTTCTTCCTGGTACAATGCCTTAACTAGAGGTTACTGGATCGCGTACGTATACCACACAGAGACAAACTGTATGTGGGAAAAAGCTATATTTATGATAGTCACTACAAATTGGGATCTGCCTGAATTTGAGAGAGTGCCGGGATCTTGTTCGGTTTGATGCGGGTGTCCCGTATCTCTCAGATGGAATGTCGACGAGTCCGTGTATAATTTTAAAGAACATGATTAGCCGGTTCTTGGTCCGTCTTGCTTCTAAAGACTCCCATTCTAAATGGTCAAGCCTTGTTGTCTGACGTCACGACGTCCACAAAATAGATCAACTCGCCAGTGAGAAAGGGGTCTAGATTAGATAATTAATATCCGTCTCTTACGATAATAAACTGGAAACATGTTTGAATCAATGTTGATTCAACGTTGTTTGAACTGAATATGCATCTATACATCTAGGTCCTCGGTCCCGCCCATCGGGGCTTGAAGAAATAGATGGGCTGCATGATGCTTCCCCGCAGAGCTGAAACCGACCGCACACGAGTACTGGTAAACAGCTTAGAAGATCTAAGTCTGTCCACTGCAGGCAAAGCGGTGCGAGTCGTACCGTCCATGCTTATAAACGCTTTTGGTTTCTTGGGGCGACAGGGCTTGAGATGTCATTTCATCTCGATGTCGGGTAAAAGTCCCACAGAATTGGCAGCAATGTCTCCAAAGTGACCTATACATAGTTGACGGGGACGTTAAACCTTAAATCAAACAAACATCTATGTCCAATGGAACGGAACGTGTTCATCTACTTTACACGGCTAATTATCACGCATGTGGCAATTAGTGGCCCCGTTTCAGAGCATATTTTAAAATTGCGACATATTTCAGTGAAACACAAATTTAGCTCGTACGGACACTTTGCAATGTTTTGATGAAACTGACTAAAAAGTGCGTACGAACAATTTAAGATTAATCGATGTTTATTCACCATATTTGCATTATTTGCTGGCTCCCATTGTCAAAGGTCTAAAGGGTGCTGCCAGCATTCCAACAGATGACCTTGTTCCCCCAGCTAGGCATTGTAGAAAACACCATTCAATGACGTTTCAGACCCTTACTACAAGAACGGATATTTATAAAGAATCGTTTTTCCCCCGAACCATTAGAGATTGGAATGCCCTTCCCGATTCTATTATTTTGACGGCTGAAGGTGCTGAGGATTGTGTAGCTAAGTTTACATCTTTGGTTAGAGCTAGGGACTAACTTCCCATATCACAGGTCCTGGTGTATGAATGTCATTTGACGTGTCACCAGTAACAATTCTGATTCTGATTCTGATTCTGAATATTGGAAAACAGGTAACCAGACCCCCCTGACCTTTCAAGGTCAGGGGGGTCTGGTTACCTGTTTTTCCAACTCTGATAACCTTCAGACTAGGAACCAGCAGAGAATGCAAATAAGGTGAATTGATGAAACTGGCCCCTGATAAAAACAAATTAAGTCAACTTACAAGACATCAATCATCTATCACTTCTATTATTTTTTTTCTCTCATCCACTGAATATTGTCTAAACATTGAAAAAATGCATGTTCAAGTAGGCATGTATCACACACAAAAAAATAATGCGATCATCGACCAATGTGATTAACAGATCAATCAATGAACACTTCACTCGCCAACTCATAAACTTCTCACTGACCAATGCACGTGACGATTTAAGTCGAATGGATACACACACAAAAGACACTGGTTTTCTCACACAGTGTTGCAGTATGTACAGGAAAAGTTGAAACTGATGTCAATAGCATGTACAAGAATTTTTGCTTTGAAATCCAAAGAGCCTGCCCCCGACAAAATGATTAAATACTTTTGACTTACATGTCTGGACAAACAATGCAGTCCCAGATCTCTTGGACCCAATATGCTGTGATTTGGCAACAATGTTACAATTTCAGGGTGATTTATTTTAGCTCACCTGAGCGATGCTCAAGGTGAGCTTTTGTAAGCACCTTCAGTCCGTGGTAAGTGCGACGTGCGTCGTGCGTCGTCAACATTTACCTAGTTAATCCTCTAGAGTCCACAATTTTGCTTTAATCGTCATAAAACTTTAACAGAATGTTTGTTTCGATCATATCTGGGTCAGGTTCGAATATGGGTTATGTCAGATCAAAAAGTAGGTAAGTAGGTCAAATCATAGAAAAAGCTTGTTAACACTCTAGAGGCCACGGTTTTGGTCCAATCATCCTCAACCTTGCTCAGAATGATCATCCTGCCAATATCTCGGTCAAGTTCGAAAATGGGTCATGTGGGTTCAAAACGTAGGTCAGTAGGTCAAATCATAGAAAAAACCTTGTTAACACTCTAGATGCCAAAGTTTTGGTCCAATCATAATCAAGTTTTCTCAGAATGATTATCCCGACAATATCTAGGTCAAGTTTGAAAGTGGGTCGTCTGGGGTCAAAACGTAGGCCAGTAGGTAAAATCATAGAAAAACCTTGTTTCCCATATAGGGGCCGAGATTTTAATCTAATCATAATCAAACTTGCTCAGAAAGATCATCTTGACAATATCTAGGTTAAGTTCGAATATGGGTTATGTGGGGTCAAACAGTAGGTCAGTAGGTCAAATCACAATAAAATATGTTAACACTCTAGAGGCCATAGGTTTGGTCAGATCATCACCCGACTTGCTCAGAATAATCATCATAACAATATCTAGGTCAAGTTCGAATAGGGTCATGATGAGCTAAAAAGTAGGTCAGTAGGTCAAATCATAGAAAAACCTTGTTAACACACTAGAGGCCACAATTTTGGTCCAACTTATCACCAAACTTGCCCAGAATGATCATCTCTACAATATCTAGATGAAGTGTGAATATGGGTAGTGTGGTCAAAAAGCAGGTCAATAGGTCGAGTCATAGAAAAACCTTGATAAGACTCAAGAGGCCACAGTTTTAGTCCAATCAACTTCAAACTTGCTCAAAAATGTCCTCTTTTGGTAATAACATGGTCAGGAGGGATATTTTATGAATATAGTGTTACATTTTCCAAAGGGCAACCCACTCCTCCTACCCCCTCCATTTGTCACCATTATTAATAGACTAAACCTGTTCATCTCCGTCTGGTGCACTAGGACCTGACCCTTAATGCCCAAAAGGTGCCCAGATAGTGACATACAAGTCAGCTCTGTATTGTCAAAGAGATGGATACACCCCCCTCCCCGCACACACACACTCCTTGTCACCATGAGTCATTGTTAGTTAGACTGAGCTCATTCATCTCTGACCGGTGCACTAGGACCTGCCCCTAATGTTCACAAGGTGCCCAGATAGTGTCACACACGCTGGCGCTGTATTGTCAAAGAAGAACTTTCGAAAGACGTACTTCTTCCTCAAAAAGAAAACAATTTTGAAGGAATATTCCATGAGCGACACTCTGAGAATTTTCCGCTGAATATGCTAGCCACCAGAAAAAAAAGTATAACCCTTAAAATCACTTAAGTTCCCAAATAGCAAGATTGATTTTGAAATAATTTTAAAGAACTGTTCCTTGAGTCACTGTCAGCCAAAATTGGTCTTACCCTCCACTCCACCCTATATTACCTACCATAATGATCAGGTGAGTGATCAAGGGCCATCATGGCCCTCTTGTTTGTTTTATTTGTAAGACCCTTTCACGATTATTTTACTTATATCGAACAGATCCTTAATCAGAGGTTGGCGAAAACTGGACTACCCCGGAGAGAAAAAACATCTGTCAATCCATTGCATCTCATCATTATTTAGGTGTAAAAGCTATTAATTATCCAGTAATGTAAACATGCATAATTTGTTTGCGGACGTAAAATGCTTAAACTTTACAATACAATACGTTTAAAAGGGTTCAATATCCTTTGGAAGCTAGGAATATACCGTAGAACTGAAAAGGTAAGAGTGTACATGTTTTCTCTAAGCCTCGGAGTATGATTATTATTATAAATTCATATGGAAATGACATTTTTGCAACTTTCAGACAAAAACAAGAAACTATGCAAAAAAGCAATAAATAAATAAAAATAAAATATAAAATAAAATAAAACCAAAAGATCTGAAATCTGCCAAAAATCTGAAAAGTCTCATGCCTGTGTTAATGAAAATTATGTATGCTGCTCTAACAATATATTTTGTTTCCTCCCTTACACGTCTATATTCCTCCAAAAAGGCGGCTGTTTTGTTTTTCCTATATTTATAATATATTTTGTTTTTCTTTTTCACTGCCTTGCTACAATTTTCATCCCACCATGGTAAAGTGTTGTTTTTTTTTTGTTTTTTTTTTTTGCTTTTTTTATGGTTGTGTTTTTGGTATTGATTTTCCACATGCCGCCATTATTTCCGAAACAAAATCCTCAAAGTTCTTATTGATATGTGTGCCTTCGAGGGATATGTTGATGTGTTTAAGTTTCTGCCTAAAGAGGTCCCAGTCTGCTTTGTCTAAATTCCAACCTCGGGCAGGCCGTTGCGTTACGCATTTGTGAGTGACGTTGAGCGACGTCAGGATGGGGAAGTAGTCGCTTCCCATCGTGGTGTCTCCCCCTTGCCACTCACTGGCATTGATGCGCAAACCGGTGTTAAGTCTATGGCGCTCGTGCTTCCGCGCTCGACGTTGAGTCGTGTGCCACACCCCGTATTTAGGATACGTAATCAGTGCTATTTATGAAGTCGACCAGTTCTAGGCCTCGTCGCTTTTCATATGTGGGGTTGTGGTTTGTCTCCCATAGTTCATGCCTGGCATTGACATCCCCTAGAAAAATTGATATTTTCCCTACTTTTTTTTTTTTTTTTTTTTTTTTTGTAAATTTCATCATAATCGTCAGCTGTTACTTCTGATTTAGGTGGTGCATAGAAGTTTACTATGTCTATGTTTTCTTTTGTCCAAAAATTCTGACAATCACCACCTCTATTTCTTTTTTTGTGAGTCTAAAATTGATTTCTTCCGAATCTAATCCTGTTTTGATAAAGGTGGCTAGCCCTACCCCGCGCTCCCCCTTTTCCCTACTGAAACTGACCGGGGTTCTGTACCCTGGAATATTTGTTGGTTTACTATCTTTTTTTAGAAAGTTTCTTGGATAGCTATTACCTCCGGTGTTGTAGCCTAAAGTTTCTAGATAATTCCCTAAGGCCCCGAGTTTTGTTCCATTTTCCCTGCCAGACAGACTACGGGCGTTCCACTGCAACACACGGATTTTCGCAATGGTGCTGAGATCCATAATTAGGCAGTGAGAGGTTTTTTTTGTTGTGTGTGTGTGTGTGTGTGTGTGTGTGTGTGTGTGTGTGTGTGTGTGTGTGTGTGTGTGTGTGTGTGTGTGTGAATTCGGGTTTAACGTCGCTTTCAACAATTTTTCAGTCATATCACGACGGTGTCTGGTTGCGACAGGGAGCTCAATGCTCACTTTTATAGTGCTGTTTCACTGAAGTATCATGTCCCAGACACATTACATGATACCACACCCAGTCACATTATCCTGATACTGGGTCGAGCAGTCCTAGCTCTACCCCGTAAATCTGAGTGCCAAGCGAGGAGCAGCTAGTACCACTTTTAACGACTTTGGTATGTCACGACCCGGGATCGAACCCGGGATCGAACCCGTGACCTCCCGTTCCAATTTTTTTGTTTTAGTGACGTGTGTTTTTACGTCCACCCTTGATCCTTGGTCCAGGATCGGTGGAGCTGAAGTCCGCGTTTTTCCGTAAAAGTTCTTGTGTCTCACGCTTATCGTGTTTTTCCTCGGGATTTTTGCTTTCCGCCTGTTTTGTGCGGGTGCGGGTTCGGGTTCGGGTGCGGTGCTTGTTTGTTTTCCTTGCGTTGTTTCTGATGGTGATGGGGGATTCTCCTTGTTTGCGGCGGTTTCCCCTGTGGTTCCCGACGTATTCATGTTATCGGTTCCCACTCTGTGTGTGGTGGCGTTTTCGATGATGAGGTCTATGGCCTCATCTGACGCCTTGATGCTTAACAGTTTTTGCTTGTTGAGCTATGCAGGATTGAGCTCGTGGCCTTTTTTACTGCTGCGGCTATTAGAGTTTCGAACTTCATTTCTGAGGTCTCTTTTGTGTTGTGTGTTTTTTTTTTTTCAGGGGCTTGTGCGGTATAAGCCGCAACGGGGGGGGGGGGGGGGGGGGGGGGGCGGTGTAAGCCACACCAGAGCTCCTGATTTCTTGCGGGGTGTTTAGTGATTTGGATTTTGTATATTCCCAATCTCTGGCGATTTGACCGTTTATTTGGTCGATTTGCGCCTTGTAATTTAGAAAGAATGTGCACCCGCGCCATGCTGCTCCATGGCCGGCTAATCCGCAGTTTGCGCACTTTTTATTATGTTTTGTTTTGCACTCACTATGTTTATGGACCCCAGCACAGTGCGGGCATGTTTTTTTTTTTTTCTGCAATTTTTTTTCTGAGTATCCATATTTTTGACATTTTTGGCAGCGCAGGTATTGTAAATAGCTTGGTCGCAGTGGATATGTGATATCTGCTGTTCTGGTGAGTTCAAAGGTCGGTGTCTCCTTATTAAAAGTCAGTTTGACTAGATCGAGATCTTTGCCCTTGGACGATATCCAATGTGCATTGCAAATTTGGTAGCGCCCAAGGTCAAACATCTCCCTGAGTTTTCCTTGCCTGATGTTTGCCCCGATGTTCAGTGTCGCGTATGTCTTTTTTTTGTGGTTTGTTGCGTGTGTTGTTTGAGTTTGAGTTCCCTTGTAATTCTGTTAAGCTTTTACCTACTGTTAGTTTTAGATCGAGGCCCTGGTAGTGGAAACCCTTCGCTTTTGATTCCTTTGCGACCGGGATTTTGAAAATAGGGCCCTTTCCTTTCCCAGGGGCATGGGCTTCAATGACCTCCCCTATGTAGGTCCTGAAGCTCGATGCAAATTGCTCCATTTTTGGAATGGGGAAAGCGCCCCACCAGCGCGAACATGATGTATACATACGTCATGCCCATCGCCTCTGTTTGGCGCGCCTCCAGTCTTTCCTTGCTTGAGGCTGGGTTTGGTACGGGGGATTGAACCTTAGCCGTGTTCCCCTCTTTGTGGGACCTCCCATTTTTTACCCACTTTTGTGAAACCCCCTCCTCCGTTTCCTCCTCTCTGGCATCTGAGTCAATGACCAGAACTGAGTCCAGGTCCTCCTCCCCCAGTCCAAGGTTTATGACCTTAGGTAACGGGCGCCCCACGAATGATTCTCCCTCACAGCTAGGGTTACTGTAAAAATGTGTGTTATAGCCTTGATTTCTCCGTTGATTGTTTTTCAATGTAACATATTCTGCTGGGAATACGTATACATGTATACGCAGATAAGATAACTGTACGGTGTTTCTACGTATAATGGGGCTGTGCTCGGGGAATATTGTATTGTATCTTCCTGCGGTTAACTTCCAATTCAGCCGCTGTAACTTTTTTGACACATGCGCAGAAAAGGACATAAAATGTTTACTGAAAAGCAGAAGACGGCCTTAGATCTGATAAAAACAAGGCACAACTGCCTTGTTTATGTCCAGGCTTGGACGGGCACAACCCACGTCGTCGAGGAGATTGCTAGAGTGCTCCGCATTGAAGGGAAATGTTTGTCAGTTTCTTGCACAACGGGTATCGTATGTGTTTTATGTGTTTTATGGAGTGTGCTTAAGAACGTGTGCACATGATGTCGTCACCTTGTGTTTAAACGCTCGTTCCCGGTACACGGCAACGGTTAGCTAAGCAAAAAAAAAAAATATGCAGCAGTAATGGTTCAGAATATAACTTAAAAGAGATACGGCTAGAAATAACTTGAAATTGTTTTACATATATGGACTCATAGCGGTTGGAATGACTGACGACTTTAAACGTGTGTTCTAATGTTGTTACCTAAAGAACAATGGCAATATGCCTGTAGGAGTTTTCCTTCTTCTTCTTTTATTCTTTTTCTTTGTGGTAAGTTGAAACCAAGGCGTTTCAACGTGTATTTTGTCGAATGTTTGCTGCTCTCTCTCTCTCTCTCTCTCTCTCTCTCTCAGATCTCTCTCTCTCTCTCTCTCTCTCTCTCTCTCTCTCTCTCTCTCTCTCTCTCAGATATTTGAAAGAAATTTGTGAGGTCTTAAGATTAAGTAAATAGAGGATATTTACTTTTTTGAGATGAATATCAAAAGTATTTCATCGAGTGTGTTGAGAATATCAGAATTTTCACGAGTGCGAAGCACGAGTGGAAATTCTGATATTTTCAACACACGAGATGAAATATTTTTGATATTTATCGAAAAAAAGTAAATTTTCTTTTTATTTGATAATATTTTAGGACACTTACTGTAATTGATAAATCGGAGCTTACGTCACAGTTTTTGACTTGGCTATGACGTCACGACTGTCAGTTGCAAACCATAAACAGATCGCCATTTTAATGCATCATTTTTACAGTTCAACGAATGCTTTTTCAAGGTATGTTACAGAATTTTTTTTAATAGATAACATATGAATTTTGGCGAGAAAAGTAGTCCGGGCTGCTACTGTGAAAATAACATTCACACTGTGAAAATATCATTTATATTTTCACAGTGTGAAAATATCACTTTTATTTGTTTCAGATATGCATTGGTTTCACTACTATGTATAAAATAAAGGGACATGGAAATATTGTGTTCTGTTTATTCCAGCGGTAGAAAGAACGGTGTACAGACCTAAACTGCACCAACCTGGCCCAAGGTTTATAAAACTTTTTTTCATGCTCAACTGATAGGGTATGAAACTTATCCGGCCCATAAATAAATAAAAATGTTATGTAAACACTTAGAAAACAATGTAGCTCATACTTCCATAAACGCATGAACATGATTTTCAGTGACGTCATTCTAAACCATTGTTCTCTGCGGCTGTTGGTGAGGTCAACACTGTTCCTCTCTTTGTAGAAAAAACGGCGTGTAAATGTTTTTCAGTTTAGAAAGTTTGCCCTTTAAGCACTTTTTTTTCGCCCAGTGATGAGGGGCAAAGAAAATAAACTTATTTTTTCTGATTTTCATGAAAGTATGAACTGAGAGTCGGTAGCAAAGATTACATGAACCCCTTCAGAGTTCATTTACTTTGCACAAAACCCACTGCGTTCGTACTATCATGAACAGCAGAAAAACAAGTTTCATTTTTTAAGTGTTAGTTGTCTTTGCTTCACACTGCTGCCTCACTCTAGGGTTTATTTATGGAACGCCTCAACTGTCTTATGTCGAGATATGGCATCATCTTCTGTTGACATACCATTACGTTTTGTTCATATTCATTACACATTGTTTGTTTATTATGTTGTCTTGTTTGTTTTACATGTTATCGTGTTAACTCGTCATTTTGTTAGTTTCTATTTAAGTAATATTCTGCCAAAAATCGTCATGTCTGGTTAGTTTGCAATGTTGTCATGTTATCCCGTCATTTTGCAGGCTTCAAATGAATACTGTTATCTCAGAAAATAAGTTGCCTGGTCAATTTGCTGTGCTGTTTTGTGAACTGGTCATCCTACTTACTTCAATAACAATAGTATAATTATGTCAGAAAATGATTTTGTCTGAACACGTTTTAATATACACAGTTAAGTCGTCATCCTATTTGCTTCAAGTGGAGTAACATTCAGTCAAAAAATCGTTATTTCCTATCAGTTTGTTATGCAATCTAGGTAGATCGCCATTGTGTTGGCTTCAAGTGCAGTTATATTGCACGACCCGTAGAAAAAGCGACCGACTGAAGTCGGTTGATTTTCTAAGTGCCCTAAAATCACCGTGTCATTCTGTCATTCGGTCAATCGGTCATTCTGTCAGTCTGTCTGTCCGTCCGTAACCCGTTTGTGAAAATTGGTGGTAGTGACTTAACCGCTTGGAATATTTAAACAATTTTTGGCATACTGATAGATATCAATGAGATCTAACCAATGAACTTGCGAAATATTACATTCCATTTAGTATAGCCTCGCCGAGGCGAAAAATGTGAAAATTTTCGAACTGCTTCTCCTCAAAAACCGTTGTGCCGATTGAAGTCAAATTTCATATGGAGCCTCTATGGGATGGGGGAAACCAAAATTTGCTCATGGGGTCCAGGTCACATGACCACAATGGCCGAGAAGCCATATATGGTCTGTCTGTCTGTCCGTCCGTAACCCGTTTGTGAAAATTGGTGATAGTGACTTAACCGCTTGGAATATTTAAACAATTTTTGGCATTTTGGCATACTGATAGATATCAATGAGATCTAACCAATGAACTTGCGAAATATTACATTCCGTTTAGTATAGCCGCACCGAGGCGAAAAATCCGTAACCCGTTTGTGAAAATTGGTGATAGTGACTTAACCACTTGGAATATTTAAACAATTTTTGGCATACTGATAGATATCAATGAGATCTAACCAATGAACTTGCGAAATATTACATTCCGTTTAGTATAGCCTCACCGAGGCGAAAAATCCGTAACCCGTTTGTGAAAATTGGTGATAGTGACTTAACCACTTGGAATATTTAAACAATTTTTGGCATACTGATAGATATCAATGAGATCTAACCAATGAATTTGCGAAATATTACATTCCATTTAGTATAGCCTCGCCGAGGCGAAAAATGTGAAAATTTTCGAACTGCTTCTTCTCAAACACCGTTGTGCCGATTGAAGTCAAATTTCATATGGAGCCTCTATGGGATGGGGGAAACCAAAATTTGCTCATGGGGTCCAGGTCACATGACCACAATGGCCGAGAAGCCATATATGGTCTGTCTGTCTGTCCGTCCGAAACCCGTTTGTGAAAATTGGTGATAGTGACTTAACCGCTTGGAATATTTAAACAATTTTTGGCATACTGATATATATATCAATAAGATCTAACCAATGAACTTGCGAAATATTACATTCCATTTAGCATAGCCTCGCCGAGGCGAAAAATGTGAAAATTTTCGAACTGCTTCTCCTCAAAAATCGTTGTGCCGATTGAAGTCAAATTTCATATGGGGCCTCTATGGGATGGGGGAAACCAAAATTTGCTCATGGGGTCAAGGTCACATGACCACAATGGCCGAGAAGCCATATATGGTCTGTCTGTCTGTCCGTCCAAAACCCGTTTGTGAAAATTGGTGATAGTGACTTAACCGCTTGGAATATTTAAACAATTTTTGGCATACTGATAGATATCAATGAGATCTAACCAATGCACTTACGAAATATTACATTCCATTTAGTATAGCCTCGCCGAGGCGAAAAATGTGAACATTTTCGAACTTCTTCTCCTCGGAAAGCGTTTGGCCGATTGAAGTCAAATTTCATATGGAGCCTCTATGGGATGGGGGAAACCAAACTCTGCTCATGGGGTGCAGGTCACATGACCAAAATGGCCGCCAATCCATATATTGGCTGTCTGTCCGTCCGTAACCCGTTTGTGAAAATTGGTGATAGTGACTTAACCACTTGGAATATTTAAACAATTTTTGGCATACTGATAGATATCAATGAGATCTAACCAATGAACTTGCGAAATATTACATTCCATTTAGTATAGCCTCGCCGGGGCGAAAAATGTGAAAATTTTCGAACTGCTTCTCCTCGGAAGCCGTTGGGCCGATTGAAGTCAAATTTCATATGGAGCCTCTATGGGATAGGGGAAACCAAAATTCGCTCATGGGGTCCAGGTCACATGACCAAAATGGCCGCCAAGCCATATATGGTCTGTCTGTCTGTCCGTCCGTAACCCGTTTGTGAAAATTGGTGATAGTGACTTAACCGCTTGGAATATTTAAACAATTTTTGGCATTTTGGCATACTAATAGATATCAATGAGATCTAACCAATGAACTTGCGAAATATTACATTCCGTTTAGTATAGCCTCACCGAGGCGAAAAATCCGTAACCCGTTTGTGAAAATTGGTGATAGTGACTTAACCGCTTGGAATATTTAAACAATTTTTGGCATACTGATAGATATCAATGAGATCTAACCAATGAACTTGCGAAATATTACATTCCATGTAGTATAGCCTCGCCGAGTCGAAAAATGTGAAAACTTTCGAACTGCGTCTCCTCGGAAACCGTTGGGCCGATTGAAGTCAAATTTCATATGGAGCCTCTATGGGATGGGGCTAACCAAAATTTTCTCATGGGGTCCATCTCACATGACCAAAATGGCCGCCAAGCCATATATGGTCTGTCTGTCTGTCCGTCCGTAACCTGTTTGTGAAAATTGGTGATAATGACTTAACCACTTGGAATATTTAAACAATTTTTGGCATACTGATAGATATCAATGAGATATAACCAATGAACTTGCGAAATATCACATTCCATTTAGTATAGCCTCGCCGAGGCGAAAAATGTGAAAATTTTCGAACTGCTTCTCCTCGGAAACCGTTAGGCCAATTGAAGTCAAATTTCATATGGAGCTTCTATGGGATTGGGGAAACCAAAATTTGCTCATGGGGTCCAGGTCACATGACCAAAATGGCCGCCAAGCCATATATGGTAAAAACCCTTCAAAAATAGTCATCTCCAGAACCACTGGGCAGATTTCCACGAAACTTGATAAATGGCATCTGGGACGTAGGCCCATCATAAATTGCTAAAATGGTGACCCTTTGGTTGACCTTGACCTTCTTTGTGCCTAGGTCAAACTTTGACACATATGCTTTTGTATTGGAAAATGTGAGAATGCATTTTATCCTGCAAACGATTCAGAATACATTACTAAAGTATAAGATATATTTTTGCTCCTTACGATAAGGCGCATTTATTGGGGGAACCGTTTTAGGTCCAGGTCACATGACCAAAATGGCCGCCATACCTATATATGGTAACACCCATAAAGCTAAAAGCATCCGGCGGGTCGTGCACTTCAGCTGAAGCACTGGTTCTGTTAGAAAATCCATATGTCTGATCCATAAGTAACGCCGTCTAGTTAACTCGTCATTATATTGGCTTCATGCGCATTTTCGTTCTGTACGAAAATCCTCATTTCTCCTCAGTTTGTTATATTGTCATCTTTATGTATTGTATTGTATTGTATTGTAAAGTTTTAGCATTTTACGTCCGCTACGGTCAGGTGCGTTAGCATTACCCCACAACAGGACGTAAAGTTTAAGTGCTTCTGGGCTGCAAATCGCGGTAGAGTTCAGCGGTGTGTCAATCGTGCTGATCTACCAGTGCCCTTTCCCTTATTATCCTAAGTAAATTGGAAGCACTGTAATTTTGAATTTTGAACGCCAGGTCGAAAGTGGGCATAAATCAACAGAGAAATCAATGCCAATTTTGGCTGCAAAACGCGATTTCTCTGTCTTGCCCGAGAGCAAACTAGGTTATGTTGCTCTCTCTTAGGGCCGCGCGATTGGCTTTCGGTCTGGCTACACATGAAGTAGCCATGCAATACCCATGGAAAACAGGGTTTCGGACATGCGGCCCTAAGTTCACGATCAGTGGAGGATGCAGCAGCCTACTTCCAGCACTCTGGTGGGTGGATGTTGTACACCTCGCCGTCCTCCAAGTCCATCCTGAAGCCCTTTATTCGCGCCGGGTCTTGATCTTTGCCGTAGGTCCAGTAGTACTCGGCCAGTTCATAATCGGGTGTTGTCCTGGTTTGCGGAAGGTAGTACTGGCCGCTTGTCGTCGTCGCTTGATCGAACATCAGGTAGGCGATCTTCCCGTGGTAGTCTGGATGAGCTGGTCCCCTGTAGGTTACTTTCGCAACTTCGGCGTAGGTCCCATTCTGATGTTCGAACTTGCGTGGTGGAGAGAAGGTGTAGTCTCTGTGAATGTACGGCACTGGATAGATGTTGAAGCGTAGATCTTCCCCGGTGAAAGGCGGTCGCTTGTAGGTGAAGACTGGAGGCGGTGGCGTCGTCTTGGGAGGCGGCTTGGTGATTGTTGGTGACTCCCGGCGAGGCATCTTCTTTGGTGGAGGCTGCGTCGGAGATCTGGTGATGGTTGGTGATGGTGGGATCTCGATGGTCACAGGCTTGGGAGGCGCTGTTTCCTGCAGTGGTTTCTCCGTCGCTGTAGGCTGCTGCTTGACTGTCTTCTTGGGCCTGGCTGGAGCTGGAGTGCTCAGGTCCCAATGGAGAGTGACAGTCACACTCTGGTGCTGAAGGCCTGTGGTCTCTTCAGGCACCCCATGAAGCCGGCATGACTTCAAGAAAGCCACGAGTGGCTCAGGAAGGCGATACCCTTTCATAGAGACAGACATGATGAGTTCGATGTTGACTGTTCGTGAGCTGAACAGAGAATGTGATGTGATGATTGTCATCTTTACTCATTAAGTTTAGTTTAAATATCGCTTCGACTGGCGAATTTGACCACCACTCTACTACTACTACTACTACTACTTATAATAATAATAATAATAATAATAACTACTTAAACTTCTACTACAACTACGACTACTGCTAGTACTACTTCTACTACTACTACTATTTCTACTACTACTACTACTACTACTACTACTACTACTACTACTGCTACTAATACTACTACTACTACTACTACTACTACTACTACTATTGCTACTATAGCCGCTGCTGCTGCTACTACTACTTCTACTGATACTGCTTCTACAACTACTACTACAACTACTTCTGCAGATACAACAACTACTACTGTCGCTGCTGTTGCTACTTATGATATTTTTCTGCTGCTGCTACTACTTATACTACTGCTGCTGCTGCTACTGTTACTACTACGCCTACTACGATTACTTCTACAACTACTAATATTAATACATCTACAACCACTGCTACTACTCCTGCTGCTGTTGCTATCACCAATATTATTACTGCTACTACAAATACTTCTGCTGCTCCCACTGCTACTGCTACGACTACTAATAGAAGTACTACTTCTACTTCTAATACTACAACTTCAAAAGGATACTACTATTACCTGTCGCACTTTTACTACTGTTATGCTACTGCAACTACTATTCCTACTTCTACTACTACAACTACTGCTACTACTGCTATTACTTCTACTACAACTACTACTACTCTTGTACTACTTCTACTACTAGTTAAACCTTAAACTGCTACTACTACCTTAACTACTGCTGCTGCTATTACTACTGCTAGTGCTACTACTACTACTACTACTACTACTACTACTACTTCTACTACTACTACTAATGCTGCTATTTTTGCCCCACCCATCGGGGCTTTCAGTAACAGATAAGATTGCATGGTTCTACTACTAGAAAGGCTACAACTACTACTTCTACTACTACTACGACTACTACTACTACTACTATTATTACGGTTACTTCTACTGCCACCGCTACTACTACTTCTATTACTACTACTGCTGCTTTAAACATTGCTTCTATTATTAGACTACTAGTGCTACTACCACTACTACTACTTCTACTACTACTACTATTACTGCTGCTGCTGCTTCTCTTTCTGTGCACCCTACCATTGGGCTTTGAGAAACAGATGTGGTTGCAGGGTTTTACTACTACAAAGGCTACTATTACTACTTACTAATATTATAACTACAGCTTCCACTACTACTTCTACTACTTCTGCTTTTACAACTACTACTTCTGATACAACAACAACTACTACTGCTGCTGTTACTGCTACTTCTACTGCTGCTGCTAGTGCTACGTCTACGACGTCTACTATTACTACTATAACTACTAATATTATTATCTCTACAACTACTGCTATTACTCCTGCTGCTGTTGCTACCACTAATATTAATACTGCTACTACTACTATTTTATTGCTGCTGCTGCCATTGCTAGAACTACATCTAACACTATTATCACTACTACGGTTGCATAGTTGCTGCAGTGTTATTATTGTTATTATTATTATTATTATTACAAACGCTTCTTGTACGAATGCAACTTCTACTTGTACTACTACTACTGCTGCTGTTGCTACTACTAATTTTATTACTGCTACAACCACTGCTTCTTCTTCTATTGCTGCTACTGCTACTACTACTCCTATTACTACTTCACCAAATGTAACTATTATTATGTGTCCTACTATTACTACTGCTATACTACTACTACTACTACTACTACTTCTACTACTACTACTACTACTACTACTACTACTACTACTACTACTACTACTACTACTACTTCTTCTACTACTACTTCTACTACCACTACTACTACTACTACTACTACTATTACTACTACTACTACTACTACTACTACTACTACTACTGCTAGGAGCTTCCGTGGTGTAGTGGTTACGCTACTCGCCTTGTAAACCAGGGGTCGCAGGATCGACCACGGGCTTCTCCAGACTTTCGGATGAGTCTTTAAACCGAGGTCCCGTCTCCGTTTGACCTTAGCTGTTGGTGGGACGTAAAACTCAAACACTCACTCACTCACTACTACTGCTTCTGCCTCTCTTTATTCGCCCCCACCCATGGGGGCTTTGAGAAACTGATACGGTTGCATGGTTCTTCTACTACAAAAGCTATTGCTACTACGACTACAGCTACCACTACTTCTTCTACTACTACAACTACCATTGCTTCTACAGCCGCTGCTACTGCTACTACTACTTCTACTACTACTTCTACAGCCGCTGCTACTGCTACTACTACTTCTACTACTACTACTACTTCTACTTCTACTACTACTACTACTACTACTACTGCTGCTATTACAACCACTACTACTGATACAACAGCTTCTACTGTCGCTGCGGTTGCTACTACTAGTATTATTACTGCTTCTGCTACTTCTTATATTACTGCCGCTACTACTACGACTACAACTATAACTGCTATAAGTACTCATATTATTATATCTACAACCACTGCTACGACTCCTGCAGCTGTTGTTATTACCAATATTATAACTTCTGCTACTGTTACTTCTGATGCTGCTGCTGCCACTGCTACTGCTACGACTACTACTAGAAATACTTTTTCTACTACTAAAACTTCTATTCCAAAGGCTACTACTATTACCTGTCCTACTATTACTACTGCTATGCTCCTACTACTACTTATCCTACTTCTACTACTACCACTACTTCTACTACTACTACAACTACCACTACTTCTACTACTACTACTACTACTACTACTACTACTACTACGACTATTACTACTACTACTACTACTACTACTACTACTACTGCTGATGCTGTTACTACTACTACTACTACTACTACTACTACTACTGCTGATGCTGCTACTACTACTACTACTCTACTACTACTACTTCTAGTACTACTACTACAACTACTTTCACTGCTACTACTACTACTGCAGCTATGCCTGTGCCCCACCCATCAGGGCTTTCCAGAAACAAATTAGGTAGCATGGATCTACTACTAGAAAGTCTTCTACTGCTACTACTACTACTTCTTCTACTACTACTACTACTACCTCTATTACTATTACTATTTCTACTACTTCTACTATTATTACGGCTACTTCTACTACTACCACTGCTACCTCTACTACTACTTCTACTACTACAACATCTAACACTACTACCACTTCTACTGTTGCTAGAGTTATTATTATTACTATTATGATTACAACTGCTGCTACTACTAAAACAACTAGTATTACTACTGCTGCTGTTGCTGCTACTAATATAATTACTTTTACAACTACTTCTTCTTCTGCTGCTGCTAATGCTACTACCAATACTAATACTACTACCTAAAAGGCTATTATGATTACCTGTCCTACTATTACTGCTGCTATGCTACTACTACTACTACTACTACTACTACTACTACTACTACTACTACTACTACTACTACTGGTACAACAATTACTACTACTTCTACTTTAACTACTACTTCTATTACTACAACTGCTACTACTGCTACTTTTACTACTACTACTACCACTACTACTACTGCTGCCGTTGCTGCTTCTCTTTCTTCGCCCCACGCCAATTGAGGCTTTGAGAAACAGATAAGGTTGCATGGTTCTACTATTACAAAGGTTACTATTACTACTACTACTACTACTACTTCTACTTCTAATACTACTACTACCACTACATCTACTTTAACTTCTGCTTTTACTACTACTACTACTGCAGCTATTTCTGTGCCCCACCCATCGGGGCTTTCCTGAAACAGATTCTACATGGTTCTACTACTAGAAAAGCCACTACCATTACTACTCCTACTGTTACTACTACCTCTATTACTATTACTCTTTCTACTACTTCTTCTATTATTACGGCTACTTCTACTACTACAACTGCTACCACTGCTACTACTTCTACTACTGCAACATCTATTACTACTGCCACTTCTACTGTTGCTGCAGTTGTTATTATTACTATTATATGATTACAACTGATGCTACTACTAAAACAACTAGTATTGCTACTGCTTCTGTTGCTACTACTTATATTATTACTGTTACAACTACTTTTTCTTATTCTGCTGTTGCTGCTAATTCTCCTACCACTACTGTTACGCTACCTTAAAGGCTACTATGATTACATGTCCTACTATTTCTACTGCTATGCTACTACTACTACTACTACTACTACTACTACTACTACTACTACTACTAACTTACTACTACTACTACTACTACTACTTCTACTACTACTACTACTACTACTACCTCTACTACTACTACTACTACTACTACTGGAACAACAATTACTACTACTACTACTTTAACTGCTACTTCTATTACTAAAACTACTATTACATCTACCTCTACTACTTCTGCTACTACCACTACTACTACTACTACTACTGCTGTTGCTGCCTCTCTTTCTTCGCCCCACGCCCATGGGGGCTTTGAGAAACAGATAAGGTTGCATGGTTCTACTACTACAAAGGCTACTATTACTACTACTACTACTGCTACCACTACTACTTCTACTCTTCCTCCTCCTCCTCCTACTACTCCTACGAATACTGCTACTACTACGAGCTGCTTCTGCTACTACTACGACTACTTATATTACTACTACAACCTCTACTATTATTATATCTACAACCACTGCTACTACTCCTGCTACTGTTGTCATCATCAATAGTATTACTGCTACTACTATTTCTTCTGCTGCCAGTGCTACTGCTACGACTACTAATAGTAGTACTGCTTCTTCTACTAATACTACTACTTCAAATGATACTACTATTACCTGTTCTGCTATTACTGCTACTATGCTACTATTACTACTACTACTACTACTACTACTACTACTACTACTACTACTACCACTACCTTAAATTCTACTACAACTACTTTAACCTTCTGCTACTATTGCAACGTCTACTACAACTACTTTAACTATTACTTTTACTATTACTATTACTACTACTACGGTTACTACTACTTCTTGTGTGGCTCTTTCTGCGTCCCAATCGGGGCTTTGACAAACAGATTAGGTTGCATGGTTCTCTACTACAAAGGATACTACTACTATTACTATAATTACTACCCCTGCTACTACTTATGCTACTACTGCTATTACTACAACTACTGCTTCTGCTGTTGATGCTGCTTCTTCTACTACTAAACTACCACCACTACTACTGCTACTTCTACTACTAAACCTGTTACTACTTCATCTACTGCTACTACAGCAACTACTACTACTACTACTATTAATACTACTACTACTACTTCAGGGGATTAGAGAAATAGATTGGGCTGCATGATGCTTCCACGCAGAGCTGAAACTGACCGCACATGAGTACTGGTAAACCGCTTAAGCCTGTCCAGGAAAAGTGGTGCGAGTCAGACCGCCCCTGCATATAAATTCTATTGGTTTGTTTGGGCGGCAGGACTTGAGATGTCATTTCATCTCAATGCCGGGTAAAAGTCCCACAAAATTGGTATCAACGTCTCCAAAATGACCTATACAGTGTTAACGGGGATGTTAAACCCCAAATTAAACAAACACATCTTCAACTATTTCTACTTTAACTACTGCTACTACTATTACTACTACTAGTGCTACTACTA
Organism: Lucinisca nassula; assembly: GCA_963580285.1. NCBI lineage: Eukaryota > Metazoa > Mollusca > Bivalvia > Lucinida > Lucinidae > Lucinisca > Lucinisca nassula. The sequence goes on along the minus strand of OY757018.1, from coordinate 46,437,078 downwards.
CTACTACTACTACTACTACTACTACTACTACTACTACTGGGGCTTAAAGAAAAAGATGGGCTGCATGATGCTTCCACGAAGAGCTGTAACAGACCCGCACACGAGTACTGGTAAACCGCTTAGAGGATCTAAGCCTGCCCAGGCAAAGCGGTGCGAGTCGGCCCGTCCATGCTAATAAAACCTATTGGTTCCGTTGGGCGGTAGGGCTTGAGATGTCGTTTCATTTCAAGGTCGGGCAAAGACCCACAAAATTGGAAGCAGTGTCTCCAAATGACATTTACAGTGTTGACGGGGACGTTAAACCTCAAATCAAACAAACTACTTCTACTACAGCTGCCGCTGCTACTACTACCGCTACTAGTACTGCTATTACTACAACTGATATTACTACTACTATTACTGCTATTACTACTACTACTACTTCTACTACTATTACTACTGCTACTACTTTACTAGTACTACATATACTTCAAAGGCTACTATTATTAATTTTCCTGTTAGTACTTCTGCTGCTTCTACTACTACTACTACTACTACTACTACTACTACTACTACTACTACTACTACTACTACTACTACTACTACTACTTCTAGTACCGCTACTGCTGCTGCCTTTACTTCTTCTTCTGCTACTGCTTCTTCAACAATTTATATGACCATACCACCACCACTACTACTACTACTGCTATTACTACTACTGTTACTACTACTTCTTCTTCCACTGCTACTACTACCACTACTGTAGTGGTACTATATCTACTTCAAAGGCTACTATTATTAATTTTCCTATTTCTACTACTACTTCTACTACTACTACTACTACTACTAAACCTTCTAGTACTGCTACTGCTGCTGATTTTACTACTTCTTCTGCTAGTGCTTCTTCAATAATTTATATTACCATACCACCACTACTACTACTACCATTACTACAACTGCTGCTTTTTCTGTTCCCCACCCGTCGGTGCTTTGTGAAACAGATTATGTTGCATGGTTCTACTACCATAAAGGCTACTACTTCTAGTACTACTTCTACTGCTACTATTTCTACTACCACTACTACTACAACTACAACTACGACAATGCCAGTCTTGCTTCGAAACCCCTATCCTACCGTACTGAAAATTAAAACTAAACCCAAGAGCGGGACAGTAATGTGGATGAAAACGGCTAACCTAACTGGGCCGAAACGACTGAGGCCGAAGTGACCGGGTTTTGCGGGGAACCAGATATAGGTCACAACAACATAATGCGTTTTCAACAGCATGAAACGATCAATTGAAACAAGTTGGCTTCTTTAAAAAGAATCCAAAGGAAAGGTCTGCTGCGGTCTAGTCAGCAGAATGAACAGAGCAATATCACAATAGTAATGATAATACTAATAAACATAATAATAATAAAAATAAACGTGCGTAATGTTTGTCTTTTGCAAACAAGACCAACCCTTAACTATTCGCTTTAGAACCTTAAAATCAAGAATGATCAAATACCACTGTCACTTAAAACTAAGACGAGAAATTGTAAAGTTGTATAACTTGCATTTCCTGTTTTTAAACTTCGTTTTAGCCGAGACCTCAAAACAAATCAGTGGTAGAATAGCTGCCATACGTCTTGCCAGTGAAAGGAAAGGAAACAAATAGAGAAAGTGGCCACGGGGTCATGGATACCATCGGCAGATGCAACCATGTATTGCAAAGCACAATTTTTAAGTTTATAACCTTGATCTCAATTTCTAAATAGTACGTTTTTGACCTTGATCTGCTGACAGAAGTATCTTTTCTGCACCCATAAAATGTCTACATATCAACCCTAACCGTAGGTTGAAAACCACAACAATAAAAAAACTTCCAAAGTTCCAAGTGTGCGATCTTGGCAGCAGAAGTCAAATCAGTGTTACTGTACTTTGTCAGCTGTCAAGTAATACCACATATCAACTTCCAATAACATAAAAGATAGAGGTCAAATGTTTTGCATAAACAAGTAACATGAATATTACGCAAAGTTCTGTCACTGTTACCTTTACCTTCTGTGTCAGCTGGAGCAGCAGCCACGTGACTGTAACTATACATTATCTATTGTTAATTATAATACATCATACAAAACCCCAATCAACACGATGAATGCCAAAACTATACAATGACCATTAAATTTATGCGACCATGACCTTCTGTCAGCAGCAGCAGCAGCAGCAGCAGCAGCCACATAACTGGAACAATACTCTATACGTGTCTATTTAAAAGTAATACCCGTTAGGCATTATAAGTTTACACTGCAAAGTTAAAGGAAAAAAAATAAATCTGGAAATTACCAATATCGCTATACATGTATATTCTAATTACTGACGCTAGCCAAACCCTGGGACTTGACTCAGGAGTGTGACCGACTCATGTTTAAGGCAATGCCAAAGAAACACGATATACCAAATAAAAATGTATTAGACAAGTGATTAGCAAGATATTAGAATTAAAGCAAAACTTTGAAGTTAAGTGTTGACGGACGTCCACGCGTTGTCACCTCACAGTCAATATCTGACTTTTCGTAGACATGACAGATCGTTATATGTCACTTTTTTGTGTGACAGCCACTTAAAAAGCTATCATGAAATGAGCGTTGAATTGATAGAATGTATGATTGAAAAAAAAAACGCAAGTGACTGCATCGCAATAAATTCTATAGAAACCAGTTAACAATCATTTCTTGGGCCAAGACAGACAGAAGGACAAACAGATGGAAGAAAAACAGACACAGGACGAAAACTACATACAGCTCAACATTCTTCCCATGCCGGGGGAAATTATCAAAATATTCCTAGCGGTTTGAAAATTATATGTCCATCATCAGCTGGTGAAAAATTTGCCTCGGCGAGGCTATTTATATAAAAAAAAATATTGCATTATACAAATTGGTTAGGTCATGCCAATATACATCTTCATGCCAAAATTATTGAAATATACCTTGCGGATAATATATATATATTATCTAAAATCAGTTTGTTATTATTTTACCCCGGAGAGGCTATCTATATCAAAAAATTTCGCATTAAACAATATAATTAATTAGATCTTGTCAATATATATATACCTGCAAAAACTTAACAAAATATTTCTTGCGGGTTGAAAGTTTTAACGTCAGTTAGTGAAGTTTTTGCCTCGGCGAGGCGAATTATAAAGATATCAGCCTTTACGTAGAAACTACGTAGTATGACCCATCTTCTTTCTTATGAATGTTTTCATTGCTCTTAAAGGAACTCATTTTTGATTTTTATTTAGACAAACTCTCTGCATGCCAAAACGTAACAAAGCTAGAATCGCGCAGTCGATGGCACGCCATCGCTTACCCCCACGCCACTACATAATCTACTTATCATGCCGTTCGCTTTGATATGTTACACGACCATGTTCTGGAAATTTTAATTTTTGAACCCCGCGGGCCTCAACCCCTGGGTCCACCCCTAGGAGTGCGATCGAATTTTCGAAAGTGTCATGTACTCCACAGACCAAAGATCTATCAGTTGCCAAAGTTTTAAGCTTCTATCTATAACCGTCTAGGAGGAGTTATCCGGTAAGACGGACGGACGGACGAACGGACAATACAATAGCCCAACTTTTTCTTTGAAAAGCTTGGGGATAATAATCCAACTGTTGCCTTGACCATGCTTCTTGTGAAGAAATCAGGCATTATGATGAGGCCTAATTGGTCACTGAAGAGGCGTAATTGGCCGAAACTAGCTAGTCTGGCACAGAAAACATGTATATTCCATATCTTCCAGTTCTGTGGTGTATTCCTTGCTCCCAAAGGATAACTCGTTCAAGAGCATGTTAGACGGTCTTGTGAATATACATCTTTTTGCCAAATCTTATCAAAATAAAGCTTATATACCGGCAATCAGTTTGTGAACATTTTGCCTTGAAATCAGGCATTAAACAACATTGTTGACTATATCTTATCAATATATATCTGTTTGCCGAAAAATTGTATAAAATATCTCTAACGGTTTGAAATTTATACGGCGGTGCAAGTTAGTGGGATATTGCCTCGGTGAGGCTATTTATAAAGAAATCAAGCATTAGACAATCTCACTGGTAAGGTCTTGTCAATATGTATCTGCATTCAGTTTCTGAAAATGTTGCCTCGGCCAGGCCAGAAATCTGGAATTAGACTGCTGGTGGTGCTGCTTGACGTAGTCTTGGAGCTGCCTTCTTGGTTCTGGCTGGGGGCTTGACTGCGCAGATCCTAACGTCAAACGACAGGGACACTCTGATGCTGAATGCCGGTGGTCACCTCAGGAATCCCATGAAGTCGGGATGACTTCAAGAAAGCCACAGGTGGCTCTGGAAGTACTCTTTCATAAATCCAGACATGTTGTGATATCGATCTGGACTAGCTGCTCAAGAGCTGAACAGAGAATAATGATGATGATGACGACACTGCTACGTTCGTTCGTTCAAGCTAAGGAATTTTACGTCTGTCAGGGTCGAGCGGACAGAACTCCATAGCTCCACAGCGAGACGTAAGTTATGTGCTTCTGGGCTGCGAATCGCGGCAGTCTGTCCAACAATAGTTAATCGCGTTGGACTGCCTGTGCCCTACCGAGTAAAGTGAAGCACTGCTAGTTTTAGAAATTTTTAATGCCAGTCTAAATTGAGACAAAAATGTAGAGAAATCAGTGACAAATCGGTTGCAGATCGCGATTTCTCTACTGTGCTCGAGAGCAGAAAGTAGGCCAACGGTGCTCTCTTTTGGGGCCGCGCGATTTTGGCCATCGGACTTAGGCTGCAAATCAAGCATGCCTTTGCAAGTTTCCATACAGAAACAAGCGGCTAGTGGTCCAGGAAGAAGACTTGTCGCAAAACAGAAATGGAGGCAATGATAAGGAATCGATACAATTCATAGCTCCAAGTCCTATTCCCAACCAGCAGGCAGGATGAGTGTGCAATGATCCAGATGTTGGTACAAGCCCTCAGCATCTCCTACCGGCTTCGCAATGCAGAAGTGCTGCTTGTAGAACCACCAAGTTCGAGGGCCGAACTCATCGATCCCCGCATCCGATGACCTCGACCCGTACAAAATGCCGTTCTCTAAATGTGACTGTGGCCTAGCGTGTACATGTACGTGCAACACACTAAACCATGCCTAGGCGCCCTCATTATCTTAGGTACGAGCATTTAACAACAACTTCAGTCTACCTGAGCAATCAAATTTATTTCCGCGCAGAGTACTTGTTACTATTATTTCGAGTAGTGGTTTGCAGTTACTGGATATCAGTATGTTAAATGTAACTGCAATGAAGTTGGGATTACAGGGATTACATTAGTTTTCTTATTTTTGTTATAAAACGTAGGTCGTGTTACGCGTTTGAACGACGCTAACACGGAACAATATATATGTATATTGGATCCGTGCAACCCATAAGAAAGATTAGTTATTCCCAGCGGGCACATGACGTCTATGCAACGCCGTACCCACGTCAATGCAACGTAATGCCAGTAAAACTGATTATACTGACACAGGAACTGTAGTGACTTTCAGTCTCAGCAATTGAGCCCCCAAGGCTGATAAAACACCTTTTTCTCGTTGGAGAAGAGGCAGCTGATTACTTTCCTTTCCGTTGCATTCCCACTGTATATCAAAAATGTTGGTTTGCCCTTCCTGTTGGTGCCATTTGTATTGTGTTTTCTGTGATGTCGCCTTTTCTGGCCATCTTCATTAGTATATACCGGCCCCGACAGCTCAGTGGTAGAGCGTCTGCTTCGGGAATGAGGGGTCGCGGGTTCGATCTCCGGCCGCGCCATACCAAAGACGTAAAAATAGTACTAGGAGCTCCCTTAGCTGTCGCTCACATTATCAGGGGTAGTCCTAGGAAGATAAATGAAGGCAGGTAAGTATTTGTTAAAGGATACTTTGTTTGTCGCAATAAAAGCTTATGCTATTTGTTTCGGATAGGCGACGTTAAATAAAGCTCCTTTATCTTAATCTTTATATTTATTTCGCTTTTTGTCAGTTCAAATATATTGTAAATCAGCGTCACGCATACGAAAAGGACATTGTTAGACGGTTCAACAATTTGCGGAAGCTGGAATAAGGATACATTCAATTACAGATATGTTGTGCCGCTTGCTAGCGTAAGGCAAGCTTTTTGTGAAACCTCATACTTGTAAATGGTAACTTTCATTTGTGGTCATTACGCCAAATAGACACACTACATAGAAAAACTGAAGTATCCCTGCATATTTTTGACTGGTTCGCGTTGTTTCTTCACGTTGAATATGATTGTCAATAGCAAATTATAGCGAGAAGTCTGCACTGGAGCGAAAATGCTTCAAATTTCACATGAACACTGTGGAAGGGACCTTTCCAACAATACAATGATGGTTTAATTCGACAACACCGCCAACTTAGCAGATATATTTCTTTTCTGACATAAAAATACCACTGAAGACAAAAGGAATGGCGGGTTTACAAGTCACCATTTCAAACTGACCAAATGAAACGATTTTCTGAATATAAATTATAACTGCACCTGAAGCGAACAGAACGACGGGTTAACAATACAGCATTACTAATGGACTATCCCTACATCAATGGATGTGACCGAATTCATAACAAGAAGCGTTCACTTCAGAAACTCGGGGATGAGAGAGCACGCGTGTGCTGCATTGTAGGGGTTCTGTCCCCTTATTCCCTGTTGAAAAAAGGACCCAAAGGCCCCAACCTAAATAGTGCGTATTGTAATTTACTGGCCATTCGCGACCCAGGATCAAAATTTAAAAAAATAAAAAGGAATATGTTGTAATAGGGAACAAATTGTTTCCATGCTGCATCCATTTGAACATTTACGTTTTGGTGGCATTTTTAACATGCTGGATATTTTTTATTTCTGTCTACACAAGCATGAGTGAAACCGTTTTGAAAATAACACAAAACGTCCACGATTTCAACAAAAGTACATTTCACTTTTTCTGAATCCGGTATAGAGATAACTGCGGCTCATCCCTGCCTTCCTAAATTTAGCCACCTAGTTAAGTGGTTTGTCCATTTGCCTCAGATGCTATAGGTCTGAGGTTCGACCCCCAGCAGCGGTGAACAAAATTCGGTGTCCAAACACGCTCCATTGGCATCATTTGCAGGTATGAATGTCATTAAGTGCATCGTCCTTCGGATCTGGACGTTAACTGGGCCCCCCTGTGCAGAGAGATCCATCCCCTGTGCAGGTTAAAGAACCCTACCGTAATTTCTGTGTACTCTTTCATCCTTCAAAACTGGAGTACCGTCTGTGTCCCCGCTTGGGTTTTTTGTTGTTGATTTGAGGCTTTTTATGGTGACTTAGTATATAAATTTAGAAAAATACATGCCTTTAATGACTTTAGTACCCAACCAGTGCTTCAGCTGAAGTGCACGACCCGCCGGATGCTTTTAGCTTTATGAGTGTTACCATATATGGGTACGGCGGCCATTTTGGTCATGTGACCTGGACCTAAAACGGTTCCCCCAATAAAAGCGCCTTATCGTAAGGAGCAAAAATATATCTTATACTTTAGTACTGTATTCTGAATCGTTTGCAGAATAAAATGCATTCTCACTTTTCCAATACAAAAGCATATGTGTCAAAGTTTGACCTAGACACAAAGAAGGTAAAGGTCAACCCAGGGTCACTATTTTAGCAATTTATGATGGGCCTAAGTCCCAGATGCTATTTATCAAGTTTCGTGGAAATCTGCCCAGTGGTTCTGGAGAAGACTATTTTTGAAGGGTTTTTACCATATATGGCTTGGCGGCCATGTTGGTCATGTGACCTGAACCCCATGAGCAAATTTTGGTTTCCCCCATCCCAGAGAGGCTCCATATGAAACTTGACGACTTCAATCGGCCCAACGGTTTCCGAGGAGAAGCAGTTCGAATATTTTTACATTTTCGCCTCGGCGAGGCTATACTAAATGGAATGTGATATTTTGCAAGTTCATTGGTTAGATCTCATTGATATCTATCAGTATGCCAAAAATTGTTTAAATATTCGAAGCGGTTAAGTCACTATCACCAATTTTCACAAACGGGTTACGGATGGACAGACAGACAGACCATATATGGCTTGGCGGCCATTTTGGTCATGTGACCTGGACCCCATGAGCAAATTTTTTTTCCATCCCATAGAGGCTCCATATGAAATTTGACTTCAATCGGCCCAACGGTTTCCGAGGAGAAACAGTTCGAAAATAATCACATTTTTCGCCTCGGCGAGGCTATACTAAATGGAATGTAATATTTCGCAAGTTCGTTGGTTAGATCTCATTGATATCTATCAGTATGCCAAAAATTGTTTAAATTTTCCAAGCGGTTAAGTCACTATCACCAATTTTCACAAACGGGTTACGGACGGACAGACAGACTGTCAGAATGACACGGTGATTTTAGGGCACTCTTAGAAAATCAACCGACTTCAGTCGGTCGCTTTTTCTGCGGGGCGTGCAATTTCGTAAAATCGTTCGTCAATATATAAAGATTGGGTACGACATAAATGTTATAAAACAGACTGCATGCATGGTGGTTAACCCAATCACGGTTGGCAACTTTGCTTCCCTCTTTGATTGCCCACATGTGGGTCGGGCTTAGATTATACGACGGTTCCAGCGTAAAAACATAAATGGGATTTTATTTTATTTTAGTATTCTTTATGTTGGTTGGCGCCCGATGCTCCGTCTTTGGTCGGGCCCATCGGAGTCTGTTGGTTTTCTTTGGCTCCAGCAATTCTGTTGTTGTATGCTGTCGAGTCCTCAACCTTGTTTCATCTCTGTAGTTTTTTATTTGTATGTTCTCGGAGATGTTACACTGATGAGTTAGGAAGCCTTCATGCGGACTAAACAAAATTAGTGTATACCGCGACAGAGGTAAGGGCGAGGATTATGGCCATGTAAGATCGATTTAAGCCCCCACAGTGGAATTCTTCCCACTGACCGTTCCAAGGCGGTTCTTCTGTTGCGGTTATTTATATTGTTGTTTGTTTCTTACTGTGGCTATCACTTGTGTCTTTTTATTTTGGATGGCCATTTGGCCATTTTGTGGGAAAGTAACAGTCCTTATGGCCTTCCTTTATTTAGGTTTCCATTATGGTCTGGTCGCTTCATGTTTGTCTTTCTTTCCCTTGGTGTCTTTGATGGGTGGAGTAAGTTAATTGTATCGATTCCTGATCTTTGTTTTACTTCTACTTGACTTCCCCCATGAACACTGTATTGGTCATTTTGGAGACGTTGCTTTCATATTTTGTGGACTTTTACACGACATTTGTTGAAATGATATCTGAAGGCCTGTCATTCGATGAAAACAATAGGGTTTATAAGCATGGACGGTCCGCTCGGACCACTTTGTCTGGACAGGCTTAGATCCTCTAAACGGTTTACCAGTACTCATGTATGGTCGGTTTCGGCTCTGCGAGGAAGCATCATGCAGCCCATCTATTTCTTCAAGCCCCGATGGGCGGGGGACCCTCTTGAGGTGGTTAGTTGGAAATGGAAGAAAAGTAGCGATAATGCTCATTTGTCAATACCTCGGACGGTTTAAAATTTAACAGCACCGGTCATTCCGGTCGTTAGTTCATCGATAAAGAAACCCGGAATCAGCAGAAAAACCAAGCTTTGCGGCGATTGTTTCTTGATCTGTTACAAAAAGAGAAGTAAAAGTAGCAAAATCTGAATTTAGAGCTGCAAATACATCATTTTGGATTCAAATTGGTCAACAGAGGTTTATTTTAATGAAAGACATCGGTTCAAAGCGAAAAAAGTTTCCTCCGTAACACTAGTTCGCTTTTGAAAATGCCGAATTTTGAGATTCTGCTTTATTCAATGCGAGAAAAACATGTTTCCTGCAAGTGACAGGCAGAGGCGGATAACTGTTGCAAAGTGGACATATAGTCGAACTTCGATGGCTCGAACACCGATGGCTCGTTTACCATGGCTGAGTCGAACCCATTTTTTCGCCCTAGGGAATTCCTCTGCTTAAGAAAAAGTTTGGGATAATTAAGGAGATTTTCGACTTTTATCTTCCAAATGTATGCTGTGTGTACTCATTAGAATCGCCTCAATGAGGCGATTCTAATGGGTACACACAGCATACATTTATGTTACAGAACACTGCAAAGAAGTCCAAAATACCTCCGTTATGTTTTCTGGAAGTATGCAACAGTGGCTCGAACTTCCGCTGTCTCGAACAAATTTCCATGGTCCCAAAGGGGTTCGAGCCATCGAAGTTCGACTGTATTTAACTTGTATAATTCATAATAAGCAGGTGAAAAACTGCATTTGCGAAATAGATACACTGGGTTACATGAGGTAACACCACAAAAAATTGAGCCGAAGTTTCCCCCCTTGTCTCTAATATAGTACCAAAAAAAAATATTATTATTTTTTTTTTTTTTTTTTCATTTTTGTTCATGATTCAAGCCCATATGCTTAAACTACTGGCATACAAGACCTAGACGCAAAAGAATAAGTCCGGGTTCAGGGCTATTTTTCCCAGCTCGCACTCACAAACAAGTGCTGCCAGTGCTGTCAGTGCTTACCCTGCAAGGAAATTAACGATAACGCATCCCTGTAACTGTATCTTGCTGAATATTCATTTAAGCCACACCCATTTCTGTCTATCAACCAATCAAATTACTTGATGTAATTTATTGCTACACATTCATGAACTCAATGCCAAACCGTGAAGATCCTGGATCTACACTGTTTGCAAAGATAGGGGTTGTCGTGAACAGCAAGGTAAGGGTAAACAGGTAGTTTTCTGGTGAAAATTTGTGATATTCTTCCTGTTTATACTCTAAACAGTATTCATTTATTGCCCTTCTGTGAGGTGAGTATGACTATTTTTTAACCCGAGCAGGCTATATTGCCTAGGGTTCATTACCTGTCGACATCACAGTAACACGTCCGTGAAATAAAGACCCCCCTAAACCCCACTTTATATATAGAAAACTGGGGTTTATAGGGGTAAACATTATTGTCCTTATTTCTGGTCCAAGTCATAGGTTGTGGGTACTCGTTAGAACCGCCTCAATGAGGCGGTTCTAACGAGCACCCAAAGCCTATGTTTGGAGTATAAATAAGAAAAATATCAAAGATTTTCATAAGAAAAGTAGCCATTTTGGAGATGTGAAAAATGCACTATGTCGCACAGCTGTGTTTTCGTAATGGAGGGTGAACAAAGCGTCGTATTCGTCTCACACAAAGGCAACACATGACTTATTATACCGAGTTCTGACGTCAAGAAATTCATATCAGTGAATGCACAGAGGCGTCGGAACAATTTTTACATTGGGGAGGCGACGTCTGAGCGCCGAAGGCGGGAATGGGCGGAGAGCACGAAAGGGGTTTCCCGCCTCTCGTGCGGGACCTCCCGCGAACGAAAATTTTGAAATTAATGACGCCTGTAGATGCAAAAAATAAATAAATAAAAATAAAATGAAAACAGTGATAAAAATAAATGAAATGAAAAAAAATATAATAACAAATCTTTGTAATCATATCGGCATGGTGACGTTAGACATAATTGTTTGGTTTGAGATTTACCGTCCCCGTCAACACTGTATAGGTCATTCTGGAGACGTTGCTTCCAATTTTTGAGACTTTAACCCGACTTTAATGACATCTCAAACCCTGCCGCACAATGAAACCAACAGGATTTATATACATTACTCATGTGCGGTCGGTTTCAGCTCTGCGTGGAAGCATAATGCAGTCCAATCTTCAAGCTCCGATGAGCGGGGGCAGAACGTTAGACATAAGACTTAGCATGACGAAAATAAGAAATTTAACCCCCGTCCGTAAATCCTACTTTTATGCAGTAAAACTGGGGTTTACAGTGGTGTACATTGTTTTTCTCATTTCTACTCAAAAACCTAGATTGTGGGTATTTGTTAGAAGCGCCCGCCTCGCCGAGGCGGTTTTAACGAGTTCTCACAATCTATCTTTGTGCAGAAATTTGAAGAATATCAGAATTTCTCATCTGAAAATATTCATTTTTCGGTGGAAAAAATCAATATATTTTCATATGCGTATTTTCGTTATGGCAAAGGACAAATGTCCGAACTGTAAGTTATTTACCGATGATTCAACGCCTTCATTTCAAGATTCTTCCGCCGCAAGGAACGTTTTGGAAATTTAAATTTTCCTGGTTTGGTTTTGCTTATCATCCATGTTGATACGGCGAAGACATACAATAAAATTAATATACTACAATAATTTGTTTTTCAAAAGTGATCGCCTTTATCAAGCGCCTTTGATTTTCATGAGTTACAACCTTTAAGAGCCGGCCTCAGTGGCTCAGTCGGATGCGCGTCTGACTGGTGATCAGGAGGTCGCGGGTTCGACTCCCACAGGGGTCGGCAACATTCTTTCGTGGAGATTGATCAGGAAATCTTTTCTACGGTCATTCTCTCCCTTCCGCTGATTCAAGAAGGGCAGTTGTCAGTTTCTGGCGAAAGAATGTGCGCTGAACTGGTTAACCGCTTACGTATAAGCCTGCCCAGGAAAGTGTTGATAGGTAAACTGACCGGCTCAAAAATGACCTAAATAGTGTTGACTGGGCCGTAAAACTCCAATACAAACAAAAACAACCTTAAAGCAGACTACTAATAGGATTAAGCTACATGTATAATGTGCAAATTACATTGTTTTATTAACGAAGTGCGAAAAATTATTGATGAGGTACAGTCTGCATCATCATGGTCAGCGCGAACTTGGCAGAAAACAAAGCGTGCGTGCGTGCGCGCGCCTGTGTGTGTGTGTGTGTGTGTGTGTGTGTGTGTGTGTGTGTGTGTGTGTGTGTGTGTGTGTGTGTGTGTGTGTGTGTGTGTGTGTGTGTGTGTGTGTCTGTGAATTCGGATTTAATGTCGCTTTCAACAATTTATTGCAGTCATATCACGACGGTGTCTGGTTGCGACAGGGATCTCAATGCTCACATTTATAGTGCTGCCTCACTGAAGTATCATGTCCCAGACACATTACATGATACCACGCCCAGTCACATTATCCTGACACTGGGACGACCAGTCCTAGCTCTACCCCGTGAATCTGAGTGCCAAGCGAGGAGCAGCTAGTACCATTTTTAACAACTTTGGTATGTCGCGGCCCGGGATCGAACCCGTGACCTCCCGTTCCCCGGAGCGGACACTCTACCGCGACGGAAGTAAGGGCGAGGATTGTGGCAACGTAAAATCGATATAAGACCCCAAGTGGAATTCGTTCCGCTGTCCGTTCCAAGGCGGTTCTTCTGTCGTGGTTTATTTGTGTTATGGCTTGTCTTTGAGTGTGTTTATCGCATATATCATTTTGCTTTGAATAGACAATTGGCCATTTTGTGGGAAAGAAACTGTCTTTTTGGCTTTCCGCTAGTGATGTTTACATTAAGGTCTAGTTGTTTCATGTTTGCGGTATTTTCCCTTGGTGTCTCTGATGGGAACTGTGGGTTAATTGTATCGATTCCTGGTCATTGCCTTCACTTCTGTTTTGGAACGGTCAGTGAAACGATTTCCACTGGGGTCTTAAATCGATTTTTCGCGGCCGCAATCCTCGTCCTTACTTCCGTCGCGATTTAGACAAACATTTTGTTCAATCCTCATGAAGGATGAGTTAGGATGCCTTCATGCGGGCTGAACAAATTATTTGCCTTAATCGCGACGGAAGTAAGGGCGAGTATTGTGGTCACGAAAAATCGATTTAAGATCCCACCCCCCGCTCCCCAGTGGAAATCGTATCCGCTGACCGTTCCAAGGCGGTTCTTCTGTCGTGGTTTATTTTTGTTATGGTTTGTCTTTGAGTGTTTGTGTAGTTATTTTATTTTATTTTAAATAGCTTATTGGCCATTTGGGGCAGTAACTGTCCTTTTGGCTTTCCGCTATTGATGTTTCCATTAGGTTCTGTTGTTTCGTGTTTGTGTTTCTTTTCCTTTGGTGCCTCTGATGGGAGCTGTTGGTTAATTGCATCGATTCCTGATCATTGCCTCCACTTCTATATTACACAAATAAGCCTTTAAGCTGGAACCGTAACCCAACGGCGAGCAATTAAAGGGGAAAACAAAGTTATCACCGTGATTGGGTTAACTACCATGCATGCAGTCTCACGTACATGTATAATATTTAAGTTGTACCCAATCATTTTATATCGAAGAATGATTTTACAAAATTGGGTACTGTTATCATTGCATGTGTATATAGTCACCGTAAAATTCGGGTTCCCATACAAAATAGAAGAGAAGGCAATTATCAGGAATCGATACAATTAACCGACAGCTCTCATAATAGACACCAAGGGAAAGAAACACAAACATGAAACAACTGGACCCTAATGGAACCATCAATAGCGGAAAACCAAAAGGACAGTTACTTACCCTCAAAATGACCAATTGACTATCCAAAACAAAACAATATAAGCGATACACACACTTAAAGACAAGCCTTGGAACTGTCAGTAAAACGAATTCGACCTTGGTGCAGAAGAGATTTTAGTCCAACATTAAATTTTGAAATAAAATCAGAATGATTTTATAAAATTTAGCAACGGCTTTGCGTTGTTTTTGATACCAATAACCCTGATTAAGAAGTTTAGCAATTACGGTGTAATAATTTATTACGAGTGTTGCAGTCAGTTACAATTAACCCACACCTCCCATCAAAGACACCAAAGGGAAAGAAACACAAACATGAAACAACTAGACCCTAATGGAAACATCAAAATCAGAAAGCAAAAAGGACAATTACTTTCCCACAAAATGGCGAATTGGCTATCAAAAACAAAATAGTATAAGCGATACACACACTCAAAGACAAACCATAACAAAAATAAACCGCGACAGAAGAACCGCCTTGGAACGGTCAGTGAAACGAATTCCACTGAGGGGCTTAAATCGATTATACGTGGCCACAATACTCGCCCTTACATCCGTCGCGATTTCAGACAAATAATTTGTTCAGTCCGCATGAAGGCCTCCTAAATAGAAGTGAAAGCATTTAGCAGGAATCGACACAATTTATCCAAAGCCCCCAGCAGTGTTACCAAAGGGAAAGAAACACAAACATGAAATAATAAGACCTCAATGGAAACACCAATAACTCATCATTGCAACAGCTCCATGAACACAAAAATGAATCAACCTCAGATATGAAACAACGGTGAGTACTCGATAGCAAGAAACAACTGAAATGCTGTAGCAAAAGAAAACCAACAGTTAGACTCAGATGGATCCGACCAGAGACGGAGTACCAGGTACAAATCAACAGTACATAAAATTACATTAAATGAATTCTCTCTAATTCTCAGAACGCCTTTGTGCTGGAACCGTCATGGAATCCGAGGCGTGAACCACCGGCATGCAATAAGAAAGGGAAATGTGGCCGTATAACATTTATGTTGCACGCAATATTTTTTTACCGGAAATGATTTTACGAAATTGGGAGCTGAAGTTATTGCTAATAAAAGTTTTTGAATATATGCACTGAGTCACAATACCATTCGGGTTCCGATAGATCTTGTTGCAGAAGAGATTTAAGTCCAGAATTGAATTTTGAAATTAAATCGGAATGACGTCTATAAAATTTTGAAAAGGCTTTGCGTAGTGTATACCGTTAACCCCGATAAAGAAGTTTAGCAGTAAACATTTATTACGAGTGTTGAAGTCAGTTACATGACTAGACACTCTGACAAATCGAATTAATTGCGAAAAATAAACGCGGTAGGATGCCGCACGAGGAACATCACCATCCAATAAATGAAAATTTACAATCTCAAAATCAAAATCATCGCGTTTATTTTGCAAGGAATAAATACATCTACACTAGATAGATGTAAATCCAAAAATGGGGGCTCGGTATCAGATGAATTTGCTTTATTTAACTCAAGTTCTGTGGGGATTTGACTGATCAAACCATCAAAATAGGTATTGCCAATATTTAATAAATCATCCAAATATCTAGAAGTCGATCTAAAGGCGTCAATGATTTCAAATTGGTTTTCAACGGAAAGGGACGTCATGAAGTTTCTTTCATAACAAACAAATCTAAATATCTTAGTACCAAATCTTATGTAAATACTGTCAAGTAGAAAGGTGATAGCTTCACACACTTTCTGACATGACCATAAAGTATAATTTTATGCTCTTCAGAAGAGAAAAAAGCATTTCTAACATTACATGCAGGATAGATGAACTCTCCCTATGAATATCTATACAAATAAAGAATTATGTTTTTCTTTTATAATAGTAAGAGGGGCAAAATCATAGATATACAGACTTGAACACTAAAATGTCTGTTGTTCAAACTATTTAAAACATCATTAGAATTTTATAGACCAAAACAGATTTCTCCCTGATCTTGCAATGATTTTGTCGCAATATTTAATCATATGTTTTTGATGGCAGTAAAACATGAAGTTAATAATTTGGAGAGTTCAGTGGTGGTACAACAGTTTGATACTAGGTAAATCTATAAAATCCAAACCCTTATTAATGATGATTATTTTGATGTAATGACGTTTGTGATTAATTTCAGAATCAATGAAAGGACGAAGAGCATGCTGAGTATAACCTCTAGTGAAAAGAACAGAGTCATGTAACTGATTAGAACTATCTTAGAATTTGTTCGCCTCGGTGACCAGAATACGGAATACAGAAATGGGTAATGAACTTAGAAATGTAAGCACAAAGTGGGGTCCATGATTCAATAATATTATGGGCAGTCATTTCAGCATTGTATTGTTGCGTTTAAAAGCACGGAATTTACGTTTATAATTGCCATTTTTCCGGTGTCGTGCGATTAAGTTTTATGCTTTCGAAAGTCCAGAAGCGCGAAAATATCAAAATCGAGCATTTAAGATACATTACCTTCATGCTAAATGATGTCATTAAAGCCGGGTGGAAAAGGTGTCTGTAATATTGTAATCCATTTTAATTAAGTTTCATGTCGTTTAATAATTTAAAACCTAGCTATAGAATTTACATCAAAGTTAATTTTGCCACTGGCTATATAGAAATACCTTTTACAGAATGACATGCACGTTTGAAATGACGGTACAAGAAAGTGTCAGTTTTTTTAGGCTTACTCATTCTACGATAATTTTTGTTATATCTTGCTTTTAACATGCGATTAGTTTGCCCGACGTACTGCATTGTACAATTTGCAGTATGTCAGATTATCAGATATATCAAATCCGTAGACGTACATATCCAACCGGACATGTTAACTACAGAAAAGCGTCTACCGTTTACAGATGAAGAAACGGTAGACGCAGTGCATAAATCCGATCAACACCTGTACGTCTTAGCATTGGACTTAGAAACACAGGGATACATTTCACTTCTTTTGAATGGATTGATATATTTTCGAAGAACAGGCAATATGATAGGAGATAATCTAACTCTTTGACTATTTTTAAATAAATTAGTACTGCCTGCTCCACCGAAATTAACGGAAGCGTCGGAAAACATATTTATAACTCTGACCAATACAGACGGCACATAGCTAGAACGGCGAATCCGTAAAGAGAAACAGAATGTAACCAAATGGGAGATATTTAAGTTTAAATTTATTTGTGACACTCATGTGTGTAAAGGGGCGATAAAAGATATTCATACCGGTCATTAAGTTAAACAGTATACGGAAGAACTGAAGGTTAAACCTTCAAATAAAAGGCGGATATAACAAAAGCACACAAAACAGCTATGCCTATAGATATCAAACAAGCAATTGTTATATATATAACTAGGTATGAACATCGGTGTAATAAAGACCTTCAACACTTATCTAAAAGATGTCAAATTAAGGGATGGTGAAAGGCAATTGTGAATGCAATTCCTGAGGATTGGAAAAATAAAAGCATTTAATGCATGCACGGGGAGACCTTTTACAGCCACTACACGGCACAAACAAAACAGCCATGATATGCAAAATAGTAGTGAAGGCACTGATCGGAAATCGATACAATTAACCCACAACTCCCACCAGAGACACCAAAGGGAAAAAAAAAACAAAAAATGAAACAACTAGACCCTAATGGAAAAATCAATAGCGGAAAGCCAAAACGACAGTTACTTTTGAGCCTGATTCTTGTTTATGCAAAGCTGCGGCTACATTCCACATTTTCCTACGTCATATAAGTAAAGTTTCGAAAGTTCAAGATTTTTCAGAATGAAAATTAGAATGACTCCGGGAAAATGAAATCGTATCAATGGAAAAGTGCGATAATTAAGAAATAAATATAAAAACTAATTATATAAACCAAACAACGATAATTGCTTGCTGATCTGTAACGCGTATTTATGGTTAACGACATCATCTGATTTGATGCAGCAAGAATTTCCTTGTAACTTGGACACACTGTCATGCTTTCAAAACTTTCAGCATCAGACATAACATAACAGTAGATGCTTACGTTCAAATTTAACACTTGGGGTTCGCATATACCACATTGAACAGCTGGATTTTCTGCGTTTGTATTCTATCGGTAATTCTAACGCAGCTCGCCTATATTGGCAATGGAAAATAATTGTATTTATACTGCAACAAATTACAGCTCGGAAAAGCGTGACGAGTGACGTCATTAAAAACGACCAATTTGTGACGTCACTAGTCGATTCTATTGACGTTTGACGGTGTAACCTCATTTTCTCACATCGAAAGCGTTAGAAAAGGATATAAATGCATGCGTTTCAGTCAATAATTGCAGCGGGATTTATTGTAACAACGACGAAAGGTCGTGGCGGTTTATTTATGTTGTTGTTTGTTACTTACTGTGTGTATCACTTGTGTATTTTTATTTTGGATGGCCATATGGCCATTTTGTGGGAAAGAAACTGTCCTTATGGCCTTCCTTTGTTTAGGTTTCCTTTATGGTCAGGTCGCTTCATGTTTGTTTTTCTTTCCCTTTTGTGTCTTTGATGGGTGTAGTAAGTTAATTGTATCGATTCCTGATCTTTGTTTTACTTCTATTTTGAGGGAAACAACAACATTATTGCCGATTTTCAGCGTGTAAGATTCGAAATAGATCAGATCTTGTCTGTGATTTGTTGAGTAATAAATCACAGTTTGTCGGTCAGTTCTAAGTGGACAAATCACGCGCGCTACGCGCCCATGATTTGATCTACTTACAACTGGTCGACAAATTGCGAATTATTACTCAACAAATCACATTTGGAGCTGATCTATTTTTAACAAGTAGAACCAGTATTGTATTTGAAAAATGCAGCTGCGAGAAGCTTTATGCACGATCAGTTTCACGGCTAGTAAAAGTAATTTTGACCTTTTCCCTCACGAGCGATTGAAATGAATCTAATGTCAACGATCGCAGTAACAGTACAAAAGAACGTTGCCTGAACTAGGCTCGGACACGGACAGTCCATTAACAGAGCCATCGAGCCATGCGGTCTTCCAGTCCCCAAATCAAGATCACTTTTAATCCACCGTTAATCCCTGCATTATGTCATTTTTCTAGGGTGTTTCTTAAGACTACTGCATAGAGAGACAACACTCTTTCGTAGAGATTGATCATGAAATCTTTTAACGGCCATTCCCTCCCTTCCGCTGATTTAAGAAGGGCAGTCGTCAGTTTCTGGCGAAAGAATGTGCACTGTATGGGTTAACCGCTTACGTATAAGTCTGCCCAGGAAAACTGCGGATAGGTAAACTGACCGGCTCAGAAATGACCTAAAATAGTGTTGACTGTACCGTCTAACTCCAAAACGAACAAACTGCATGGGGAGGTTCATTTTTCGTTAAAGCACAAGTTAGCCGCGTGACAATATGTTTGTTTGAATCTACGTCAGAACTATCTAAATAATTCTGGAGATGTTGCTTTCAAATTTGTAGGACTTTTTTCCGACACTGAGATGGAAAAACATCTCAAACCCTAAAGTCTGAACACACCTAAATTTTATAGACGTCATTCCAATTTAATTTCAAAATTCATTTGTGGATTTTAATCTCTTCTGCAACAAGGGGTACCGGAACCCGAATTTTATGTTGACTTAGTATATAAACTCAGAAAAATATATTCTTGCAAAGACGCCCCGAATTTAAAACCATTCTTCAATATAAAAACATTGGGTACAACAGGCTGCATGTATGGTAGTTAACCCAATCACGGTTAACAACTTCGCTTCCCTCTTTAATTTTACGTCAGGCCCCTGACTCTATGAAGGGTTACTGAGAATTTGAAATTAATTTTGTGTAATGTTGGTTGGGGACTGAAACTGTATCTCTGGACGGGCCCATCGGAGTGTAACTGTCGGTTTTCTTTTGCTCCATCATATCAGTGGTTTCGTGCCGTCGAGTCCTCGCCTTTGTCTCATCTTTGTCGTTGTTTGATTTTTTTTATTCTCAGAGATGTTGCGCTGGTTGGTTGGGAGGCCTTCATGCGGGCTGAATAAGTTGTTTGTCTGGATCGCGACGGGGTGGGGCGAGGATTGCGGCCGCGTGGGATCAGTTTGAGCCCCTAAGTGAAACTCACGTATTATTTTTGTTTTTGTTTGTCTTTGAGTGTGTGTAACGCTTATATCTTTTGGTTTTGAACAGACGATTGGCCATTTAGTGTGAAAGTAACTGTGCTTTTGGCTTTCCGCTATTGATGTTTTCATTAGGATTTAGTTATTTCGTGTTTATGTTTATTTCCATTTGGTGTCTTTGCAGGGAGCTGTGGGTTAATTGCATCGATTCCTGATCATTGCTTTCACTTATATTTTTAATATATAGATAGTCCTATTCGCATCACTTTGCCAGAGCAGGCTTATATACCAGAATCTGAGGCCTTACCCACCAGCATGCCATTAAAGTGGGAAACAAAGTTGTCAATCGTGATTGGGTTAACTACCATGCATGCAGTCTGTTGTATAACACCAATGTTTTATCCAACCCCACCACATCGAAGAAAGACTCCACGAAACCGTGTACCGAAGCCACTACAATTATATATTTTTTTCTGAACTTATATACTAGGTCACCATAAAATTCGCGTTTCCGATAGACTTTGTTGCAGAAGAGACCAAAGTCCAACACCGAACCCTGATATTAAATCGGAATGACGTTTACAAAAGTTTGAAAAGGCTTTGCGTAATTTTGACACCGACAGCCCCGACCAAGAAGCCCAGCAGTTAACAACCCACCACGAGCGTTGAAGCCAGCAACCAAGGCGGTTCTCTTGTCGCAGTTTTTTTTTTTTTTTTTGCTATGGTTTATCTTTGAGTGTGTGTATCGCTTATATTTTTGTTTTGGACAGCCAATTGGCCATTTTATGGGAAAGTAACTGTCCTTTGGACTTTCCGCTATTGATGTGTCCATTAGGGTCTAGTTATTTCATGTTTGTGTCTCCTTCCCTTAGGTTTTTCTGACGGGAGATGTGGGTTAATTGTATCGATTCCTGATCATTGCTTCACTTCTGTTTTGTAGAATGAAAGCAAACACAGTAATCATGCAGGATTTTGTTTCTTTAATATCGCTGCTCCTATTTACGACAGTATTAAATTGTATCGTGTATACATTGCCGCCAATGTATAATGTACTGTTCACATTGGGTGGTGGTTTAAAAGCATGGATATAATGTTTAAGTGCACCTAGTACACGGACTAAACTATGTGCTGGTATAAGAATGTAATGTTTCTGAGAAAGAATAAAGAAGAAGCTGCTCAAGTAAAATGGACCATTTTGAAAGGCAGTTTTCAAACAAATTCAATGTTTATTGTGTTCTTCCAACAACCAAAAATCATTCTTTGATATATATGCTCTAAGATTATTCCCATAATTGAGAACATAATTTGTTATTTTTCAAGAAACCCGTCAACGTCCTAAGCAATCGTGCATCTTAGTCCACGTGTCAGGTAGGTCAGGTAGACATGCCGAATGTTCCTTAACCGCACAGGGGGTGGTTCTCCCTACGTGAATAAACAGCACTATTGATGAAGTTCTATATTATATCTCCTACAATTTAGTCTTGATCAAGCTGAAACTTGATAAATGTGCAGCCTTGCATATTGTTTCGATGTTACAGTCCAAAAATATTAACTTCCCACTGGCGTATAATGCTCCGCTTTGGGAGCTCTTGCTACACAATATTCCCGAAATTACCACGGAAATACATGTAACAAGGGTGAATATATCAAGGTACTTCACCAGTTTAAACGAATCACCTTTTGTTCTACTTGTCACTTGTGGATTAAAGAAAATGATGACATTACAACCATGCAACAAGCAGTTAAGCAATAAGACTTCTCTCCGTCGCGTGTAAGATGCCATTTGCAACGAAAAACAAAGACGTGCAAAACCTTTGTCGCATCGTGTTGAACTTTCTGTCATGTGCTCCTGAACATGTTTTGGAGATGACCGACAATGTCGGCGAAACTAGTGCGTAACTAGTCCTTCGCAGTTGACTGGCCGAAAATGTCAGTCAACTGACGTAACGTTAATAACATGTTTGATTATGGTTCGCCAATCTTAAGAAGGCAGTGGTAGATTTTTTAACAATCACTAAGCTCCGCCCCACTTTCTGCGAAAAGCGGAGTTACTGGTATTCAATATAACGGTTTCTTTGTATTTTTGACGAACATGTCACTTGTGGCGTATTTCTTGTTCAGCGTGGCATTGTGTTTTGGTGTATTTGCACTTTAACGAACCGACAGGGATGTATTGCTGAACTTCCAATTGCGAAATGCCATATTTGGCTTTTAGCCCCCCAGTTGGAAATCTTTCCACTGACAGTTCCAAGGCGGTTCTTCTGTGGCGATTTATTTATGTTGTTGTTTGTTACTTACTGTGTGTATTACTTGTGTCTTTTTTATTTTGTATGGCCATATGGCCATTTTGTGGGAAAGTAACTGTTCTTATGGCCTTCCTTTGTTAAGGTTTCCATAATGGTCTGGTCGCTTAATGTTTGTGTTTCTTTCCCTTTGGTGTCTTTGGTTGGTGGAGTAAGTTAACTGTATCGATTCCTGATCTTTGTTTTACTTCTACTTTTTAGATTGCTATTTACTCGAAGATATTATACATGCAATACTCAGATCGTGGGTCCCTCTGTCCCTGATCGAGGGCCGATTCCCAGATGGTGGGTCTATCTCACAACGAGGGCCGATTCCGACAGTCATATCCCACAACAAGGGCCGATTTCTTTAGATATGTGTCACTTATCATACGATTATATATGGGTAAAACAGGGTTGTGTTGAAAGCTTACTTTCAAGTATCAAATACAACGTTTGTTTTAATTAAGTTATAAACTTCTTCTCAGTTCGCCAATTTCCTTTACGATATGCTTCATTTCGGGTTTCACTTATGTTATTTCAGTGCCAGTCTCCCAGTCAAGAATCGACCTTTCTGTGCTTTGATTACAGAAATGTTTCTTCTTTTCTTTTCCCGATAACTTGTTTGGTTTATATTAAACGTTAAAGCAACGTCATATCTGAAGCGAAATGTTAGGTTAATGTGCCGTTATCGGCCTTATTGGAAATTAAAAAAAAATCTGCCCTCGATGAGCGACAAGATCAGTCCTTGATGTTAAAAATGAAAGTCGGTCCACGATTTGCAGTGAGTGCAATCTGTCCATGATTTGGAAATCAGCCCATGATAAGGGACTCCATCTGAGTCTTACATACATATAGATAAGATTTTTATTAGACATCGCTTTTATATTGTAAAATATTTTCCCATGAGTTCATATGGCGAAGGACGCGCAAGCTTGAGAGTGCGTCTTAGCCACATGAACATTTGTCTAATATTGCATAGACAAATATTTGTCAGTAGTTGTAATGTGAACGTAATGTGTACAGTTAAGTGGATATTGCCCGTAGATAAGCAGTCACTGCTTATCTACGGGCAATATCCACTTAACTACGGGCAATATGGAAAAAAACTATAGGCCGGTAACTGCTGTACAAAGTAAACGGGACATTTTGTGGCTACATTTTATATAGATAGGTAAACGGGACATTTTGTGGGTAGAAAATCTGCTGAACAATCACTATGTAAAAAGTGTCCGCTGACGGCAGTGTCAAGTGCAAATTAAGGAAAGAACACGAACAGTCTTCAATGTTATAAGTTTTACTACGAGACAAATACAACTGTCGCTATATATCTTCCTCAGTTACTCGAAGTCGCCCGGAGAACATGCTGTAAATAATGAATACATTGTATGTAATTAAATGTAAATAATCACATGTATAGTGAAACAATGCTATCTTAAGGCTTATTCTGCTTAAAAATATGGCAACCCGTTTGAGTATATACCCGTTTAATACAGATATATGCAGCTCAAATGAAGATATCTGCATTTAAATAGAGATACCTAAATTTAAATTCAGATATCTGTATTTAAATGCCTATATCATTATTTAAAATACACACATCTATATTTGAAATGTAGATATCTATATCTGGTTATTAGATAGAGATATATGTATTATAGATATCTGGATTGGATTTACGATTACTGTATTTAAGCTCAATTAGAGATATACGAGAGGTTTTCAAAAAGTTCCGATACCAACGCCATAACTTTTGAATTATTCAAGATTCAATTACAATATTTGGTTTGAGGTTTTTACACTCTTATTACATAAACTTGTGAAGTTTCAATAAAATTAATTTTCTATTTATTATTTTATTTGGGTTTTAATGTATATGGTGCGGCCGAGGTGGCACAATTTCCTAACGTCAACGTGGCGTTAAATGATTCAGATGCAAACTGTCTCTCTACTACAGTCAGGCTTTTTCAACATAACCTCCGCCACAATAGATAGAATTCTTAGATCGCCTTATCCAGTTCTTGAAGACAATTTCAAACTATTCAGGGCCGAGTCTGTACAATTTTGTATGGGCTGCTGTGAGAAGATCATGCTGAGTATCAAACTTTCTTCCACGAAGCTGGGATTTTATACAATCATTGCACCGGTGAAACCACAGAAAAACTTTTGATTTTGTCATTGATTCGTGTACAGTATTAATCAATCGAAGCGTCTCTGGCTTTGTTCTGCCAGTCAAAACGCAAACTGTGATGTTTGTTCGCTGCTATTGTAAATTTTGCGCCGCCATATTTTGTAAAGAACGTCAGCGTGATATCATGACGTCAGTTTAAAAGTGACGTCAGTTACGACGTCATCAATTTTCATTTGATATTGACGGTGAACAATTAGGCAACCAACCACTGTCCGAAATTTCATGTCGAATGGACAAATGTCACGGGTTTTATCCTAGACTTTTTTATGAATTCCCTTTGGTTGCGCCACCTCGATGTACCTTCGGTTGCTATAGAAACTGCAGTTATCATGTGCGTCTGAAGATTCCAGTTTAAACTTACTAATAAATGTCGGAGATATTTTTCTATTACTTGGCGAAATTTCAAGAGTTTCGAATGAAGGAGTAAAAAGATACAGCGTCCGTATCGGAACTTTTTGAAAACCCCTCGTATGTTATTTAAATGCAGATATCTGTATTTGAAATACAGATATCTCTGTTTATGAGCCTGGATATTTTCGGATTTTATTTTAACAAATACGTAATCAATATTCCGGTACTCAAGTTTGTAGCATGAAATAATCCGATAAGGCAATAGATTGATACACATAACTAAAGAGGTCATCTCGGCAAACTAGTGTAGAAATGGAAAAGAAAATACTAATTTAACTGAAAGTTGAAAAACAAAACTTATATGTACAGAGGACCCTCGTTATAACGACAGTATTTGTTCCCAATATACAGTCGAACGTCAATGGCTCGAACACCTTTGGGACCTCGAAAATCTGTTCGAGACAGGGGTAGTTCCAGCCACTGAGGATTACTGCCAGGAGGTATAACGAGATACTTTTAGACACCTTTTTGGTGTTCTATAATGAAAATGTATGCTATTTGTACTCATTAGAATCGCCTCATCGAGGCGGTTCTAATGAGTACACACAGCATACATTTGCAAGGTAAAAAACTAAAATCTCCTTAATTATCCCCCACTAATTCTTATGTAGAGGATTTCGCTAGGGGCTCACGCATGGGTTCACACATCCATGGTAAACGAGCCATCGGTGTTCGAGCCATCGAAGTTCGACTGTAAGTGCTGTTATAAAGAATTTACCGTTATAAAAAATCCCAGTTGGAAGTATGATAAGTGCCAAAGGCCTTTTTCCCATCATTACTCCAAGAAACAAATTTTATAGATATTTGTTAGATAATATATATATATAATATATAACAAATATAATATAAAATTTTGTTTCATGGAGTATTAGATTACAAGACTCTTTCATGACTATGGACTAGATTTGTGCATTTCCAATCTCGAGGAAGCTCACGCCGCTCGGGACCGAGGCTGATCCTTAGCTAAGTAGTCATTCTATTCAAATTGCCGATATAACGAGTTTTGCAGTTATAACGAATGTCCGTATAAAAAAGGGATGTCTGTATAACGAGCTGAGAAACGTAAGAATATTAGCAGAAATAAATGAGGCTGTCTTCATAAAAAATGGAGGAAAACGTTTTATAACTCTGGCAATACAAGTACCACATGGGTGGCAATGTTTGTAGCGTAGTACAAGCACTCCCTGTTAGGTGAACCGTAATGATTCTGTATTGTCGGTCCAGTCAGGTTAAAGAGGAAGACATAAAGGTAATTTCTGGCAACTAAAAAGGAAGCGTCTAATCAAAGAACACTAAGGGACACTAGAAACAATGGGTGTAGGGTCCCTATATGGAAAATGAAGGAAACATTGAAGGAGATCAGACAATATTCAGCAGGCAATGCTGTTTTAACATCAATTTAACACTGAATCAACGTCGCAGGCCCGAGTGGTAGGTTTGAATTGCATAGAAATATTAAGTTAGGTATAAAAGAAATTTTATAACAACATATACAATATTATCATTGTTTCAGCCATGGTTGATAAATATTGATGCAAAGGTACTTGTGGTCATCACAAAAGCACGTCTATATAATTTTGACCCACTTAAAGGTGACTCGAATGAACAAGCCTGCTACCTGTGAAGTAAAGTGCTAACCTTACGTTTAAAAGTTAAAATATCCATAACTTACTTGGTCTGTTCTATTTTTTTTTTGCGAAAAAAAGACTGCGATTTTAGGGATTATCAAACCAGAATGGAAGTAGGGGCCTGCTGTTTAGACATTGGGTGCCGCCACGCGCCCCTCGTTCCAGCCTGGATACTCAAGGTCCTTTCAACGTTTAATGTTCACATTTGTGAATATGTTTTTCCTTCAGTTTGTCAACAATAAATTTTATCAACAATAAATACATGCTCATATAAATTTTACAATGAAGACTATACGTATGTTAGACTGGCACTCGTGCCAGATGTGTTCTCCTCATAAAGTAATTATTCTCACTTACAAAGGTAGACTATAAGAATCTTATATGGGTGTGAGGGGTGGATTGAAAAATCCGTCCCGAGGGACACTGTCCGGCATCACGAGGCTTGCCGAGTGATGCCGGACAGTGATCCCGAGGGACGGATTTTTCTATCCACCCCTCACACCCATATTGGATTCTTTTTCTTGCATACCTTCCATTTCTATTGCGAATTTTTAATGTTGCTGTCACTTCGGTTACCGACGTCCGCCATTTTGTGATGACACAACAGGAATGTTTAGTGACGTCACGCATGACGACGCCGCGCATGAGGTTGTAATCAACCAGTGCATTTATCAAACACGCAATTATATTCGATTTGGGGTCGGAACATCAGGGTCAGAACATAAATTTCTATCCCAGGGTAAAATCACGGATTTCCTTGTCTGGTGTGCAAGAATACTAATTCTTGCACTGTTGAAGTTTCTAGGGCAGGGTGACTTCCCATTCATATACATGATATCAGGTTTTAGTCAGGCAAGGTTCATGCCTGGGCTCAAAACTTGCAAATATGCTTTATAAAAGGGGTATCCTTTGGAAGCAAGAATACATCACAGAACTGATAAAATATGGAGTGTCGAGTTTTCTGGGCCAGACTAGCTAGTTTCGGCTAGTTTAGGTCTCATTAGTGACCCTCAAAACTTTTAAAAAATCAACAATGTAATCTATGATCCCAAAGGACGAAAATATAAACTACACTATGATAAATCTGCTTAGAGGAGATTATAATGAGGAGACAGAGCGTACTGTTATTTTACAGAAGATGGAAAGATTATAAGGAATTTGATATGGGATCATGTTGTAGATTGGTGTTTTCAACCAGAGGGATGACCGTGGTGAGCAAAACCGAGGCTGTGCCGAGGTTCCGCCCATCACGGTTATCCCGAGGGTTGCAAACGCCCATCTATAACAGAACCCAATATAAGATACCAAAAAGTTCATTTTACTTTATTAACATTTCATTTTTCGCGCACACTATTTATGCAGTTGCCCCTCGGTAAGAACACCAAGGAACAAAATTTCCATCCCGGGCTAAAACCCTGGGGATCCGTATTGGGTGAGCAAGATTATCAATGACATGTCGTTTAAAACTGGTTTATGATTTACCCTCAGTGACCCGAACTATCAGTGTTTCAATTCAGTTCCTACCCTGTTGTTCTTTGCCAGACAAACTAAACACGTATAGGGCGCGAAAAATAAATAAACCTGTAAGTAAAGTAAAATGACAGTTTTCTGTGGTGTTGTGCAGGAAAAACAATCTTATATTGGTTTCTGTTCTAGTTGGGCCTTTCCATCACTCGAGAAAACCGTGCTAATCGGAACCTCGGCAAAGTCTGGTTTCTGCTCAGCACAATCATCCGTAGGGTTGGAACCCCCAATCTACAACAGAATCCCATATCAGATTTCTTATATTCTATAGCCCCAAAGGTGTTCGTGCAATTGAGTTTCTACTGTACCTGGGCCTTTCCAAATGTATTGCATGTCGGGGTCTCCAAATTTTATTCCAGTGATTCTCAGATCTTCAGCTATAAGATCCCAGGGAAGGCCGTCCAGGTTTATCTCCTCTGTCATTCCAAGACGACTATCCGGTATCTCGAGATCAAGGTATCGATTGGGACAGCCATCCCAGGTCTTCGTTGTTCCATTGAAACAGCCGAAAGTCCAAAAATACTTATCAGGCGCCTGTGAGAAAAACCGCCACTGCATATCCGTTGAATCTAAAGGCAAACAAATTATCGTAAGAAATTTAAAGGTACATGCAAATATATGGAAATTCGTTAAGTTTACAAAGACATATATCCACGGATTCGAAGGGCAAAATCCTAATCAAATTGTTTTTATTTGTCACGGCGATATTACATTTTGAAGTTTGAAATATTTCACGAAAACAGAGCAACTTCAATTTCTTGCAAAATTTATGATAAACGCAATTATTTTGATTTTGTGATTATAAATTTTCATTTCCTTGATGGTGATGTTCCTCGTGCGGCATCCTATGGCGTTTATATTTTGCAATTAATTCGATTTGCCAGCGTGTCTGGTCATGTAACTGACCCCAACACTCGTAATAAATTGTTAACTGCTAAACTTCTTAATCAGGGTTATTGGTATCATAAACTATGCAAAGCCTTTTCAAAATTTTAATGACATCATTCCGATTTAATTTCAAAATTCAATGATTGACTTAAATCTCTTCTTCAACAAGGTCTATCGGAACCCGAATTTTATATAAAGGATCTTACACGAGTGGTCATTTCTTATGAAATTTATGAAACGAACCTTATCCACTGCTTATTAACGACGCCATATGATAAGGTGACTTAGTATATAAATTCAGAGAAATATTTAAATGTAATGACTTCAGCCAAGTTCGTAAAATCATTCCTCGATATAAAAAGATAGAGCACAACATAAATGTTATACGATCGACTGCAAACATGGTAGTTAACTCAATCCCGGTTGACAACTTTGCTCCCCTCTTTAATTGCACGCCGGTGGATCAGGCCTCAGATACTATGACGGTTCCAGCGTAAAGGCTTACTGAGAATTAGAGAGTATCTAATTGTAAGTAATGTTGGTTTGTTCCTGATGCTCTGTCTCTGATCGGGCCCATCGAAGTCTAACTGTTGGTCTATCAGCATTTAAGTGGTTTCTTGCTGTCGAGTCCGCACCGCTGTTGCTCTGTGGTTGTTGATTTTTGTGTTTACGGATATGTTCCACTGGTGTGTTAGGAGGCCTTCATGCGGACCAAACAAATTATTTGTCTAAATCGTGACGGAAATAATGGCGAGGATTGTGGGCACGTAAAATCGATTTAAGCCCTACAATGGAATTCGTTTCACTGACCGCTCCAAGGCGGGTCTTCTGTCGTGGTTTACTTTTGTTATACCTTGTCTTTAAGTGTGTGTATCGCTTATATTATTTTGCTTTGGATAGCCAATTGGCCATTTTGTGGGAAAGTAACTGTCTTTTTGTCTTTCAGCTAGTGATGTTTCCATTAGGGTCTAGTTGTTCATGTTTGTGTTTCTTTCCCTTGGTGTCTCTGATGGGAGCTATCGGTTAATTGTATCGATTCCTGATCATTGCCTTCACTTCTGTTTATCAAACTACGTCATTAATATTCAAGATGTATTCTATGATGCCATACATGCACATTATTTTTTTAAAACTTTGTAAATATGAAATATCATGTGTTTTATAGTCCTCAGGAATTGAATTTTCATCTATTTGAAATATTGAAACTGATATCTTGAATCAGTGTCTCCTATTTTCAATCGCAAGCCTTAAATTTATTAATAATATTTAAATTCCAGTCTCTGTGTTTGTAAGTAGATGTAATAGCAAGTAGAATAAAAGCCAGGTAAACAGTACCTCAAGAGTTCTTTTAAAAATACTTTAACATCACGAAAACACGTCCATATAATTTTGACCCTTTGAACCCCACTTTTATAAAGTAAAACTGGGGTTTACAGGGGTTAACCTTATTTTTCTTATTTCTGCTCTAAAACATAGATTGTGGGTACTCGTTAGAACCGCCCCCGGTTCTAACGAGTGCCCACAATCTATGTTTTGTGCAGAAATAAGAAAAATATCACAATTTTTCATCTTATTTTTTTTTTGTATTTACCACGGTAAAAATTTACACTGCATTTGAATAGGCGATTTTTGGTATGTTTAACTTTAAGTTTGAATTTCGAAATGTATCATATATTATGAACAACACACACAGTAATCAAAGGACATGAGAAAAATGTATAAGGCAACTGCACGGTGGAAAACATGGTAGATTTAAATTATTGCCTTTTTTAAATAAAAAAAAAACGTTTAAAACCACTTTGACATTACAGAATACTGCATTGTGGGTCTAAATCAATACACATTCAAGGGGCGTTACTCATAAAGGAAAGTAGGTATGTAACAGATATCAATGAGCATAATTTTGGAATGAATGGGATTTTGTTTCTTTTTTCGTGCATTTGTCTAAATGGCGTTCTTTACATCTGCTTTTACCCTGCTTAATACTAAGAATATTTAAAATTTATTTGTAATTATCAATCTTTATCATTTTGCTCCAATGAAGATTATTGCCACCGGAGCTAAAATTTGATAAATCTCCAAACAACAACTCCTGGGCTAATTTTATTTAGACTTCATAGGAATGTTTCTTAGGTGACCCTCAACCAAAACAATCTTAAATGGAACAATTCTGATGAACAACATGGCCACCAGCGCTAAAAACATCTTTTATTTAAACAGCAACTGCTTGTTTACCTTTGAACTTTCTTTCTGTCTTTCTATTGATACTGCGTCGGTCACATTTGACCATTACCGCAGGTGTACATTACACACACTCCAGGTTTTGCAGGATGAAAGCCTACACAGTAATCATGTAATTATGGTAGGGATCTTTAACCTGCATAGGGGATGGTATTCCCTGCACAAGGAGCCTCCAGTTAACGTCCCGGTTCGAAGGACGGTACACTTTATGACATTCATCCCTGCAAATGATGCCAATGGAGCGTGCTCGGACACCAAAATTTTATCGCCGCTGCCGTGGATCGAACTCGGGACATCTAGCGTCAGATGCAAGTACACTACCCACTGAGCTATCGCGCTCCATGAGCTATCACGCTCCATAGTTGCATTCAGACTCGATATGAATTTTGCTTAGTTGGTCGTACATTCATTACGATGACAAACCCGTATACTATAGTTTACGTTTTATCACATCGCCAAAATGGTTATTTTTCTCATGAAAATCCATAATATTTTTCTTATCTATTCTGCAAACATAGAATGTTTGTGCCCGTTAGAACCGCCTCATTTAGGCGGTTCTAACGGGTACCCACAAGCTATGTCTTGAAGCAGGAATAAGAAAAATAATGTATACCCCCTTAACCCCAGTTTTCTCTATGTAAAGTGGGGTTTAGTGGGGGTGTTTATTCCAAGGACTTGTTCACGTGATGCAAAATAGCTATAACAGTTGTGCCCGGATGAGTAAAATGGTCACCAGAGCTGAAAATAGAAAAAAGTCTACAACTTGCTTAAAATGCGAATTCCTCCTAAACCCTTGGGACAGTTTGATTCAAACTTCACAGGAAAGCTGATTAGATGGCTTCCCGCGAAAGTAGCTTTAATAGTTCAGCTTCAATAAATAAAATGGCATGGCCGCCAGAACTAGAAAACTATCTTTAAAAAGCAACTTCTATATCCCAGGGCCAATTACAATCAGACTTCATAGGACTGTTGCTTAGGTCACGCTCTACCAAAACTGTTCAGATAAATAAAATGGACACCAGAGCTAGATATAGAAAAACTTTAAATGACAACTTTTTCTACATTGTTGTTCCAATTAAATTCAAACTTCTCAGGAATGTTGCATAGAAGCCCGCCCCTCTATCAAACTAGCTAGGCGGTGTTTGCTCCGTTGAACAAGATGGCACCCAGAGCTAAAATAGAAAGCCTTTGACTGATATATTCTCCTATACCTTTGGTCAAATTTCATTCAAACTTCATAGGAATGTTGCTTCGATCACCTTCTACATAAATCGCTATACAGTTCTGCTCGGCTGAACAAGATGGCTGCCAGAGCTTAAAATAGAAAAACAGGAGACCATCTATCAGTTCTGCTCCAATGAACAAGATGGCAGTCAGAACTGAAAAGAGATAAACCTTTAAATGATCATTCCTCCTATTCATTTGGTTGAATTATATTCAAATTTAATGAGAATGTTGCTTAGCTTACCTACTGCGAAATGGTTATCTTTTATGAGGAAAATGCCTGCCAGACTTAGAAGTGAGAAAAAGTCTTTATTTAAATGATGATCTGGCCGTATTCCTAAGCCAGGTTTATTCAAATTTTGCAAGAATGTTGCCCAGGTCACCATCCATATATGTCAGTTGCTATGCTCCATGGAATAAAATGGTTGTCAGTTATCCACATGACTTTCAGAAGCTATATGACATTTTGAAATCAGGTGAGCAATTCAGGGCCATCTTGACCCCCCTTGTTTTTATTTCAGTGACGTCGCGTGAATAAATGTATGCCCGCAGCGTTAACCATATGAGGTACTGAGAGAGTAAAAATACAGTAAACTACCCATATTAAGACCACCTTTGGGGCTGTTCAAAAGTGGTCTTAAGACCACTTTTGAACAGTCCCAAAGGTGGTTTCTAACCAGTGGCATATGGTTATTATGGTTCCAAAAACCTCCACAAAAGCACATATTGCCCTACCTTAGGCTTATGCCAACACAGGCATATAGCTAACCCAGTTTTTTTTTTGTCTTGAATAAATCTTCTGTTATATATTCAGCAGGCATCCAGTTCGAAATGTAGGGCTTTAAGTTGAGTTTGGTTTAGACATATAGGAACGCAACCCCATTGCGTTATTTTCTGATGAAAACTGTGCGTGTGTTCTTATTTATCCTTCAAAAATAAGATGTGGGTGCTCGGTGGAACCATTAGAACCAATTCATTGAGATGGTTCTAATGAATACCCACAATCTACGACTTGGTGCAGAAATGATGAAAAATGTATACCCCTGTAAATCTCGAGTTTTCTATATATAAAGTGGGGTTTAATGGCGTCTTCATTATACAGTTTTGTTAACCATTTCAATATATGTTGTAAATTTTACCACCGAAAAAAATCACACGAAAATTTTAAGATAAAAAAAGGGGATATTTTTCTTATTTCTATATATTAGAGCAGAAATAAGAAAAATAAGGTTTACCCCTGTAAACCCCCAGTTTTACTATATAAAAGTAGGTTTGAATGGGGTCAAAATTATATAGGCGTATTTTCTAGATGGCGCTTTTTGACCTGGCAATATAGCTAGCCCTGGGTTTGAACTGCCCATATTTCGAATAAATTCTATGACACCAAATGTGTTTGAATCACTGAAGTTCGACTGTATATCTGAAAGACGCCTGTATTATGCTTGGTTCAAAACTACATACGAGTTTAGTTTTACGTCCCATCAACAGCTAAGGTCATACGGAGACGGGACCTCGGTCTAAAGACTCATCCAAAAGTTTTAAGAAGCCCGGGATCGATCCTGCAATTTCTGGTTTATCAGGCGAGTTGCAGAACCACTACACCACAGAGGCGTCTTGGTTCAAAAGCTACCACTTTCTGACACCAAAACGATCATTTTCTCTGGAGGGTCACAAGTTTGGGGGAATGCTTACCAAGGGTAATAAAATAGTCATTTGTTTGACTCCCATGATTAGAACAACTTTGGGAACTTCGTCTTTTTATCGCTGCTGTTGTGTTTTGAAACACCTCACAGGTAGCCAGGTCCAAGTTGCTGTCAACAATAAAAATATTATAAGGGCAAATGAAAATGGGGTATAACGCAAATAAAAAGGCGCCACATGTGTCAGACCGAACATTTATCATTGCGATAACACACCCGTGCAGAATTGTGTGTTTTATTTACATCTCCAAAATGCCTACTTTTCCGTGTTATTTTTCTTATTTATACTGCAAACATATGTTGTGGGTGCTTGTCAGAACCGCCTTAACGGTTGTCGGTGCTCGTTATAACCGCCTCATTGATTTTCACCCAAGTTTATTATTTTAAGACAGGTTTGTCGCACTTTTTAACAGATAAAACAGAAGTGAAAGCAATGATCAGGAATCGATACAAGTAACCCGCACCTCCATTCAGAGACACTAAAGGGAAAGAAACACGAAGATGAAATAACTAGATCCTAATTGAAACATCGAAAGGATAGTTACTTTGCCATAAAATGGCCAATTGTTATCCAAAACAAATTATATAAACGATACACACATTCAAAGACGAACTAGAACAAAAATAAACGGCGACCTGCCTTGGAACGGTCAGTGAAAAGTATTTCGTGGGGAGGCGTTGGGTCTAAAATCGATGTTACGCAAAAAAAAAAAACAACAAAAAAAAAACAACAGAAAAACTTAATCTCATAGAGAAGGTAGATGTTTTCTAAACGGAACTATTCGAGTACAGTCCGTAATCCTTATAATACCCTCACAGAAACACTTAGCAAGAAATCAAAACGTTGTGTTTTTGTGTGTTTGATTTGAGGTTTTACGTCCCCGTCAACACTGTAAAGGTCATTTTTGGAGACGTCGCTTCCAATTTTGTGGGACTTTTGCCTGACATTGAGAAGAAATGACTTCTCAAGTCCTGCCGCCCAATGAAACCAACAGGGTTTATAAGCATGGACGGTCCGACTCCCACCGCTTTGGCTGGGCAGGCTTACATCCTCTAAGCAGTTTACCAGTACTCGTATGCGGGTCGGTTTCAGCTCTGCGGTGGAAGCATCATGCAGCCCATCTATTTTTTCAAGCCCCGATGAGCGGGGGCCTTTGTCTGTTCTGTTAATTTTATGTAAAAAAAACACTCTTGAGGCATGACACCAATATGCAGAGTATATCAACTACGTATAAACTATGACAATCAAGATTCTGGATTGAGGATTTAACAACAATGTGACGTCATAGCAGTGGAGATCTGTTAGATAACGAAGGAGTGAACACAGAACAAAGATTATCTGTCAGTGTTTAAGCTGGAGCTGTAATTTAGTTTGAACCACCGGATTGCTACTATAAAGCAAAGGATAAAAAAGGAGTTGTTAATCAAACTTTGAAGTTAATTAAGGCCTCGCAAAATACGTTAAATACTTTTCACTGACAGTTCCGAGGCGGTTTTTCTGTCGCGGTTTATTTTTGTCATAGTTAGCCTTTCTGTGCGTTTATTGCTCATATATTTTTGTTTTGGAGAGTCAATTGGCTATTTTGTGGGTAAATAACTGTCCTTCTGGCTGTCTGCTATGGAAGTTTCAATTAGCGTCTAGTTGTTCCATGTTTGTTTTTCCCAATTGGTGTCTCTGATGGCAGGTTGGGTTAATTGTATCCATTCCTGATCATTGCCTTCACTTCTGTTTTGCTGCCACTGAGATAACATGTTCTGTGAAAAGGTGATCCGTTCAAAGCAAGCATAACAACACAGGGCTGAAAACCGCAGAGTGTTCAAATTTTGTTCAGGGTCTGACTAGATAGTTTTCCTCAGTGATCCTCAAATATTTTCAAACTTCCGTCGTTGAATCAATGATTCCAAAGGACTAAAAGATATAACCCATACTATGATGAAGGACGGGGCAACTTTTTACGGCCCCCCACACATTCTCTTTACACAAGCTGTGGTGAATCTCTGGTATATCTCTGGTAATAATTTTCCTGAACTGCACACGAAACAGAATAGCGGTTACTCAATATTCTTTTAAATGCCCGTACGTAAACCAAACAAAACAATTTGGTACAATTTTACCTGAAAACAACAAGATTATTTACAGGTAGATATTAAACGGGCTTTAATAGGTCAGAACAGCTTAAATAGCTGTTATATTACGAAATCGCGCCTATTCAAATGCATCGTAAACTTTACCACCAAAAAAACGAACATTTTAAGATGAAACATTGTGATATTTTTCTTACTTCTGCCCAAAATATAGATTGTGGGTACTCGTTAGAATCGATGAGCAGAAAAAAAGAAAAATACGGTTTACCCCTGTAAACCCCAGTTTTACTATTAAACATTAGGGTTCAAAGGGGTCAAAATTATATATTCGCGTTTTCGTGATGTATGCCATGCAAAACAATACAGCTTTTGATTTTTGTTTACAGAAATATATACAAGTTAAAAGGCTATATCAGTACGAACAGGCCAGTAACAATAACTTAAAAGACTAGTTCAGTTTCTAAAAAGGGAGAGATTGTTAGAAAAAGGGTTGGCAATATACGCAAATAGCTTCATTAGCATAAAGCCATCTTTAAATTTAAAATTCACAGAAGCTTAATCTGAATTTCTTCGAAGTTACTGGAGTGAGAAATAAAGGTCAATGTTACTAAGCAAAGATGTTTGCTTAGTCTGCATTTCATAGAGGATCTTACATGAGTGCTCATGTATTATTGAATTTATTAAACGAGTTGAGGAAAAGGGATAAAATGCGAGGCTGTGCCGAGCATTTTATCCCTTTTTCTCAACGAGTTCAATAAATTTAATAATACATGAGCACGAATGCAAGATTCTATTTATCATATGACATTAAAAGCGTATTTTATCCACGATTGTTTACAAAAATGTCAGCATTCCGCCGTTAGTAAACGCGACGTCATTAAGGACGTCGTACATGTAACGTTACGAGACGTATCTAGCTAATTTGCATATTTAATCCACTAATGGATTATCGAAAATAATACATGACGTTATTACACTCTCAGACGCGACGTCATTTGATAAAAGAAGATATTATGTTCAATGTTCAAGTTCTAGCCACTATAATTTCTAGTGGCTAGACCATCGTTTAATCTGACAGTAAATGATGCGCGCAATATAGGTCAAAGACACTGTGACTACGAGTATGCTGATTCAGCATGTCAAGTAGAAACATAGTGCGAAGATTGGAGGTTCTAGCAACTATAGTTGTTGAGATTGCAAAAGTAATGGTACAGCAAAACATGAAAGATCGGTCAATGTTTAGGCTGAATCCGCATGTCAAAAATAGGTGGGCTGCATGACGCTTCCACTCAAAGCTGAAACCAACCGCACAAAAGTACTGGTAAAATGCTAAGAGGTTCTAAGCATGCCCAGGACAAGTGATGTGGGTTGGACCACCCATGCATATAAACCCTATAAATTTAATTGGGCGGCAGGGCTTAAGATGTCATTTCATCTCAATGTCGGGTAAAAGTCCCACAACATTGGGAGCAACGTCTCCGAAATGACCTATACCGTGTTGACGTGGACATTAAACCTCAAATCAAACAAACAAACAAAAACATGTAAAAAGAAGGTTGGTGTTTAAAGGTTCAAGCCTCTGTACAGTTGCCGAGATCAGAAGGTCTTTGTATAATCTGGCAAAGGTAATTAAGCGTGAACTATATGTCAAGGTCATTCGACTGAGGTTTATTCTGAGGCAGCATGTCAAAATGAAAAATTCAATAAAGTTTGAAGGTTCTAGCACCTATCGTTGCTGGGATCGCAATGCCAATGTTTAATAAATAGAGAATACCAAATTGGTATCTTTTGATATCAAGTCTATGAGGCAAGGCTTCGAGAACGCTTGTAGAATCGCGAGGCTTTCCGAGCGATTCTACATGCGTTCTCGAAGCCTTGCCTGATAAACTTGATATCAAAAGACACCAATCTGGTATTCTATTTATCAGTTTATCCCCGTGTACACTCTTGAATTAGCAATTAACGGTCAGTTATTGATGGTCCTCAGTGCGTACAAGCCTTCTGGTGGTCGATATATTTAGTATAAGCTGACCATGTTTTTCCTATCATATTTTTTTTTCAAGTAATGTTGCCATTTTTCCCAGTTACAATATCATTTTTTGTCATTTTACAGTACTCCGATTCATAAAAGTGCAATGTCACGTTGACGTGATAAAGCTCACTTGTCCTGGGATATAGTAGTCGCAGATAAGATTGACTAGGCGGAGCTATCCAGGTGTTGTCAATATATGTCAAATTCGCCGAGTCTACTTGAGGATACGGTAGAGTGCCTTTCGCATGCTTTCTGCAAGCGGACCAAATGACCTTATGTACGCCACAGCTTAGTTTATGTTACAGTTGAATTCACACAATCGGTTGACTTGGTTTACCTTTTTGTTAATAGAACATTACAAAGGCAGGCGCAAACGGTAGCTCCGCCTAGTCAATATTATCTGCGACTACTATAGCATATCTTTATCAGATCAGTGCGTTACAATGCAATATATACAGGGGCGGGTGGGGGGGGGGGGGTTACTGATAAATCACAGTTTGACGGCTCTAGCCACTACAGTTCCTCAGATCACATGGCCACCGTATAATCTGAAAAAGTTAATGTCGCATGAAATATAGGTCAAGGTAACTCAATCAAGGTGTATGCTGAGTCAGCATAACAAGCAGAGGTTGAAGGTTCTAGCAACTATAGTTGCTTAGATCTCAAGGCATATTTTGCTTGGTTTATCTGTTAAAAATTGCGACAAACCTGTCTTAAATTATTAAAGTTGGGTTAAACTAAATATCACCAAAGGACATTTTTCAGACTCTTTATGCTTGTTGGGTGAAATATCAAATTGATCTCCTCGTTATTAAATTGACAACCGAGATTATTTTCTCATGCATATATAACGATAATTTACACAGGCCTTTGGTATGACATTCTCTGATTTTATATATATATTTTGTATCAAGTAAATTCTTACCTTAAACACTGTATGGAAGCCTCGAAATTTGACTAAAGGAGCAATGCAAATTGATCTCCGGACGCACATAATTTTTTTTTTTTAACGAACCGCCTTTGAAGGTCAATTTAAAACATTAGCCTACATTGTCGGGCGTATACTAAAATAAAGTACTAACTCGTCTGGTATGCCACGTTAACAAGTCCATGCAATGAAAACCCTTGAGAACCACACTTTAGATAGTGTAAAATTGGGTTTAGGAAGCCTCCATGCGAACAAAACAAACTAAGTGTATACCGCGACAGAGGTAAGGGCGAGGCTTATGGCCATGTAAAATCAATTTAAGCCCCCGGTGGAATTCTTTCCACTGACCGTTCCAGGGCGGTTCTTCTGTGGCGGTTTATTTGTGTTGTTGTTTGTTACTTGCTGTGTGTGTCGCTTGTGTCCTTTTATTTTTGATGGCCATATGGCCATTTTGTGGGAAAGTGACTGTCCTTGTGGCCTTCCTTTGTTTAGGTTTCCATTATGGTCTGGTCGCTTCATGTTTGTGTTTCTTTCCCTTTGGTGTCTTTGATGGGTGGAGTAAGTTAATTGTATCGATTCCTGATCTTTGTTTCACTTCCACTTTAAAAGTACGGTAAACAGCTTCAAATTTGGAACACATTTAGGACTTTAGAATATTCTTCTAAAAGTCTAACAAATTTGATTCCCGATCAAGCAAGTAGTCCAACGGCCCTGATCAGACTAAGGAGCAGTTGATCTGGGTCTGCACTGTCTGATTAGGCCTGTCTGTTCCGGTACTAAGGATCAATGCAGTATGTACCATATTATCCTTATTTGAGCTTGTCGCGTAGAAATCTTTTTGTGGGGTGGGGGGCTGCTTTGGGTAAGCCACAAACCGGCTATCAAGAATCTTAAAAACTTAGACAAAGAAACTAGGGGTACATGTATTGCACTATTATACACATTTTTATCATCTGACGTCGTTGATAAGCAGTGGATAACGTCGTGTAATAAAAATCGTATGGCCACACGTGTAATAACACTTTGGCGGGATTAAGTAACGTCATTAGCAACGTCCATGTTCATTTTTGTTGAGAATTTGTCAAATAGAAAGGCGATAAAATCCAATTTTAAGTGGTCATATGATAAAGAGAATCTTACCCGAGTGGTCATTTCATATGAAATTAATGAAACTAGCCAAAGGCTAGTTTGATAAATTTCATATGAAATGACCACTCGTGTAAGATCCTCTTTATATTACTCCTGTAACTTGATCTGCTGCCTTGTATCAGTTTCACAAACGACGCGACTAGGAGCGTCAAGTGTGATACGTAAGATCTGGAAACAGCCAAGAGACGTGATAATGTGCGGCAGATGAATTTAATATTGTGATAATATATGTGTGTTTATATTATACATTTTTTCTTCCCATAAAAAGAAGTGAAGGCAATGATCAGGAATCGATACAGCAACCCTAAGCTCCCATCAGAGACACAAAAGGGAAAAAAAACACGAACATGAAACAACTAGACCTTAATGGGATCATCAATAGCGGAAAGCCGAAAGGACAGTTACTTTCCCACAAAATGGCCAAGTGGCTATGCAGAACAAAACAATTCCAAGCGATACACACACTCAAAGACAAACCATAAGAAAATAAACCGCGACAGAAGTCCCAATAACAAAGTCTAGCGAGCAGTTTACTTTTGGAAAGTAAAAAAGAAAATGCATATCCCTTATGCATATTGCATATCACTATACAAATACAATGTAAATTTTACCGCCTTAAAAATAAAAAAACTTAATATGAAAAATTGTAATATTTTTATTTTTATGATTCAAATATAGACTGTGGGAACACGTTAGAGCCGCCTCTAACGAGTACCTACAATCAATATTTTGGAGCAAGAAATAAGAAAAATAAGGTTTACCCCCCTAAATCCCAGTTTTACTATACAAAAGTGGAGTTCAAGGGGGTCAGAATTATATAGGCGTGTTTTCGTGATGGAGGGCAATTAGATATAGTTTGACCCAAAATTATTGAGAATAATAAATTCTCAAAGTTAACCATTAAAACAAAGACAAATGCAACTTTGAACTTTATACTCAACAGCCACTTACCTAAAGGTATTATGAGGAACAGGTGTCAATATTTTGTTTAATCGCCTTTGGCTTGTATACAGGCCCCAATTCACCTTGGCATACTTTCTATCAAAGAAGATAGGAAATCATGGCTCATAGTGTCCCAGTAATTAACAACCTCCGCATTCATGTCTTCAATATTGTTAATCCTTTCTGGTTGATATTTTGCCTTATTAATTCCCATATATTTTCAATGGGATTTAAGTCCGGGCTGTAGCTAGGCCAGTCCAGGATGGTAACATTATTATCTGCAAACCACCTTTGAGAGTGCCTTGCTGTGTGTTTAGGGTCATTGTCCTGCATTGTCATATAAATAATTGAAGTGGAGGCAATGATCAGGAATCGATACAATTAACCCTCAGCTCCCATCAGAGACACCAAAGGGAAAGAAACACAAACATGAAACAACATACTCTAATGGAAACATCAATAGCGGGAAGCTAACAGGACTGTTACCTGTGCTGTTGGAAGCAAGTCTCCTTCTAGTATAACATTCACTTGTCATGTTGTCTTCAAATACACAAAGTGGGATAGCCCCGCGTAAGGACACCCCACCCAAAACATGAAATTTCGGACTGTACTTAGGCCTCTGGTATAGAGTTTGGATAAAGCCAAATAGAACTTTCATTTGAAAAAATCTATGGAACAGTATTTAGGTAAAAACTCAATTATGCAACATTGAGATTGCAATATGCAATTTTGATATTGTGTTATGCTTTATTCAGTTACAATTGTGCAACACTGCATTATGATATTCATTTTTGTAGTCTGATTTTGGAATT
Organism: Lucinisca nassula; assembly: GCA_963580285.1. Lineage (NCBI taxonomy): Eukaryota > Metazoa > Mollusca > Bivalvia > Lucinida > Lucinidae > Lucinisca > Lucinisca nassula. The sequence goes on along the minus strand of OY757018.1, from coordinate 46,394,566 downwards.
TGTGTAGTTTTCTTTCTGTTTCTCGTCCTATTTTGCAACTTGAAATTCCGATTCTGCTTCTTATAGTTCCCATTATTCTCGTTCAGTGGCGCTGTGATCGTTCTTTCGTACCGTTCCCGTAAACGTCCGCCTGTATTCGGCAGACACCCAAAAAAATCTGCAAGCGTATTGGTGACACGGAGGAGTGAAAGAAATGAGAGAACTATATTTTTGGCATAAAACGGACGATTTGGGGACACTACACCCTTCCCGATAAAATCATTTACACATAATTTTTATTTTATATGTCAGACCAGGAATCAGCTTTGCTTGGTTTGTTTTGTGTCCAAGTTTTATCTAAATATATCGCAAATGTGTTCAGGCCATTGCACCTCTAAAATATAAATTTGTTGTAAATACTTATACTAATTTTGTATGGCACAGAAAGGCTCCTGTCCTAATCGTGTAGACCTTTGTGAGACTGCTCCTTTATGATCACTTGAAAGCAAACATAGCTACAACTCTCTTTCGTGAAAATGCTTTCAGATGAACTACGACTTACGTTCCCTCTAACATTTATTTCTGACTTAGGGCATATCCAACGGAATTTCTAAAACTAGGCATTTTGGTTCTGTTGTTTGATTTGATGTTTTAACGTCACCGTCAACACAATATAGGTCATTTTGGAGACTTTGCTTCCACTTTTGTGGGACTTTTACCCGACACTGAGATGAAATGACATATCAAAGCCCTGTCGCCCAATGAAACCAATAGGGTTTGTAAGCACCGCTTTGGCTCGGTAGACTGAGATCCTCTAAGCGGTTTACCAGGACTGGTGTGCGGGTCGGTTTCAGTTCATGCAGCCCATCTATTTCTTCAAGCCCCGAGGGCCGGGGGTCTGATTCCCTGTTTATTTTGTCACATGTTTATATAGATGTTCGTAACTGTTTGTGTTAAATGCATTCATTAATTTATAAGAAAATAGAAAACTATCTGACTTTTTATACTAGATTTTTGGCTTCAAGTGACAAAACGCAAAGGTTTCCACCTTTTTGACAAAACACAACGCGAAGCAAATACTTTCATACCGGAGTGCAGGTGGAAAACCCGCACCTGCTACAATGTAACATATCAAGCGCTGGAAGCCTCTGGTTATGCTACTCGCCTTAGTAACCAGGGATCGCAGGATCGACCCCGGGCTTCTCCGGAATTTCGGATCAGTCTTTAAACCCAGGTCCCATCTCCGTATGACCTTAGCTGTTGGTGAGACGTAAAACTAAAAACGCACTCACACACCAAGCGCATCCCACCATTAAACACATCTTTATAATTCTGACCCCCCCCCCCCCCCACACACACACACACACTTGATCCCCACTTTTATAGAGTAAAACTGGGATTTACAGGAGTAAACATTATTTTTCTCATTTCTACTCCAAAATATAGATTGTGGATACTCGTTAGAACCGCATCGAAAAGGCGCTTCTACGTGTACCCAAAATGTATATTTTAAGCAACAGTCAGAAAAATATCATCACGACTTTTCATCTTACAATTTTTGTTGTTGTATTTTTCGGCGGTAAAATGTACAAATCTAATGCATCAAAAACATTTTTTTTCTAGATTCTGTACACTTTAATAATAAGTGAATAAATAAATAAATAATGTCGTTAAGTTCCGCCAGGTAAACCTGGGTACGCTGTACGCGGTCTAACTGTAATAAAACAAGAAGAAGATAAAACTTTGGCGTAGACCTAATACATGGAAATACATGTAAGTACAAAATGGTTTGGATTCAGCCACTCCATTTGCCAAATCGTTACATGTAGAACTTGAAGAAATATGTAGTAGGCTGGTTAAGACAGTCGCGACACTAGCCCAGCAAGGTTTTGCTGGCTGAAGAGAGACGGACGGACGAACTGACAGACGACTAGCTTTTTTTTGCGTTGTGATTCTGTTGGATGAAAGCCATCATGCCCAAGTCTAACTTATGACGACAGACGGACATATGAATACGACAGCTGTCCTTGTGACCACAGGTGCGTTTCTATGGTTGTGAGTCGGGGCTGAGTATGAGTAAGTAATGGTTGTTGTTTACCAGTTTCCCGCACGGTCAGCTGGTTAAGTCCCAGGGAACGAATCCATGCCCGCGAACAGGGAGACCATCGCGCAATTACTCCCTGAGGGGACATATACATACTTCTATAATATCCAAGCATTTGAGTTTTGAGTGAGGTTGCAATTAGTAACTAATATCTTTATAAGTAACACCTCAGAAGGATCAGATTTATGAAAATTGTATGAATTAATCAATTTTAACAATCTATGCTCATTTCAAATCCATGGATTCGGCACATGGTAATTTATTTTAGTAAATATTCAACGATAGAGTACTTTCCCCTTCGTCAAACAAGTATTAACTTTTAAATAAAAATCCTGTTTCTCATAAATATATAAATAAGGAACCCCGCTGTAGTTTTTTTTTAAAGATGCAAACGTACACATTATTGTAAATATCCGAATTAATATATAGCCGGATAAAATTTATTGCTGCTGGCTTGAATTTTGCCCCTGGAAAAGCGAATGCGATCTTCTCAAACGGACGCTTGTCATCGGAAAAAAATACGGCAAATCCACGGACATTACCGAACGTTACCGTCACCTCAATGACTGGTACTCCGTCTAACCACAGCAGAATCGAAACTGAATATTGCAAAATAGGACGTCCAAATGCCATATTTAAGTACAAAGGTCTCAAATTAGAATGTGCATGTCGCATATTCGAATAAAGTAGTAAGATATGGAAAGGTTCATAATGCAAAGTGCGGTTTCAACAATTCATTTTGTAATTGCACATTGCATAATTGAGTTTTTACCTTAATACTGTTCCATAAAAATCACATTGTCCCAATCGTAATCTACATGGTCCAAACACCAAGCTAAACGCCGATCCTTCTGTGTGCAGGTTTGAGAAGAGGTGACGCAATTCCTCGCGATTTCTCCCAGTTAAGCGAATGTAATTCTCTTCTCAAGGTCTCTTTTGAAATATTAACATTTTCCCCCCTTTTTACTAGTTCACATCTTTTCTGTTCCTCCTACTGTCACCAACATTGAACAATCGAGGCCTATCTGCCCCTTTCTTATGCTCTATACTTTCTCCATTTTCAATATCCCTGACCACCCTGTACACAGTTGAAAGAGGAACGTGTTTTTTTTTCACACAGATCAGGTGCAGATGTTCTTCTTTCATTATATACTGAGCCAAACACATAATGCAATACGGATATGGTTAAATTGTCATGGTAATATCTGATGCAGGATAGTCTGGATGACATATGTTGCTGAACTTTTGTTTTCATTGATTTCGGTTTCCAGAGCATGAACCTGAATCTGATTGGTCAAACGGTAATTTTGATTCCATGTGCTTTCAGAGACATATGGAATGCCAATTTTTCAAGAATTGATTTTTAAACAACTGCCCAATAAGGAAAGATGGTGCGATATAAAAATGTCCTTCCCGATGTGTCAAATGTTACAAGAAAGTTCTAATGACTGACATATTGGCGTTTTTACTGAACATTACATAGACAACAATAGAAAATTAAAGGGGTTACAAATTCCAATAATGAGATTTTCAAAGGAAAACTTGTGAACCCAGTTTACTTTTATTGTTAATGGGCGTTACAAAACTTAGTTCTGCATCAGGACTTAGAACTGTCTTCAACAAATTCTAAAATTGCGAACTGGACCCTTTATGCCATAGTTCCATAATCTCTTGTCTGGAAGTCAAAACAGTTCGTTGCTTGTGATCAAAATTAAAGACAACCTATAGATTAACAATAAAATTAGTCATTACTCTAAAAATTCCCAGCAGTATTCTCAGAAAACGACCTTCATTTCAGGTTTACGAATGCATGTCACATGCCGTCTTCTCGAACATCACTTTGTGTTTCATTTTTAACAAACACCCTAGCTCCAGAATACAGTTTGTTTCTCAGAATGTTAAAACCAAAGTACTGCTGGACGCTTTGGACATTAGCCTGTGTTATTATACAGACGATTCATAGAATATGTATACATTGCACGACCCGCAGAAAAAGCAACCGACTGAAGTCGGTTTTTTCTAAGTGTGCCCTAAAATCACCGTGTCATTCTGTCATTCTGTCAGTCTGTCAGTCTGTCATTCTGTCTGTCCGTCCGTAACCCGTTTGTGAAAATTGGTGATAGTGACTTAACCGCTTGGAATATTTAAACATTTTTTGGCATACTGATAGATATCAATGAGATCTAACCAATGAACTTACGAAATATTACATTCCACTTAGTATAGCCTCGCCGAGGCGAAAAATGTGAAAATTTTCGAACATTTTTGAACTGCTTCTCCTCGGAAACCGTTGGGCCGATTGAAGTCAAATTTCATATGGAGCCTCTATGGGATGGGGGAAACCAAAATTTGCTCATGGGGTCCAGGTCACATGACCAAAATGGCCGCCAAGCCATATATGGTTTGTCTGTCTGTCCATCCGTAACCCGTAAGTGAAAATTGGTGATAGTGACTTAACCGCTTGGAATATTTAAACAATTTTTGGCATACTGATAGATATCAATGAGATCTAACCAATGAACTTGCGAAATATTACATTCCATTTAGTATAGCCTCGCCGAGGCGAAAAATGTGAAAATTTTCGAACTGCTTCTCCTCGGAAACCGTTGGGCCGATTGAAGTCAAATTTCATATGGAGCCTCTATGGGATAGGGAAATCAAAATTTGCTCATGGGGTCCAGGTCACATGACCAAAATGGCCGCCAAGCCATATATGGTAAAAACCCTTCAAAAATAGTCTTCTCCAGAACCACTGTGCAGATTTCCACGAAACTTGATAAATAGCATCTGGGATGTAGGCCTATCATAAATTGCTAAAATGGTGACCCTGGGTTGACCTTGACCTTCTTTGGGTCCGTCCGTAACCCGTTTGTGAAAATTGGTGATAGTGACTTAACCGCTTGGAATATTTAAACAATTTTTGGCATACTGATAGATATCAATGAGATCTAACCAATGAACTTACGAAATATTACATTCCATTTAGTATAGCCTCGCCGAGGCGAAAAAAGTGAAAATTTTCGAACATTTTTGAACTGCTTCTCCTCGGAAACCGTTGGGCCGATTGAAGTCAAATTTCATATGGAGCCTCTATGGGATGGGGGAAACCAAAATTTGCTCATGGGGTCAAGGTCACATGACCAAAATGGCCGCCAAGCCATATATGGTTTGTCTGTCTGTCCGTCCGTAACCCGTTTGTGAAAATTGGTGATAGTGACTTAACCGCTTGGAATATTTAAACAATTTTTGGCATACTGATAGATATCAATGAGATCTAACCAATGAACTTGCGAAATATTACATTCCATTTAGTATAGCCTCGCCGAGGCGAAAAATGTGAAAATTTTCGAACTGCTTCTCCTCGGAAACCGTTGGGCCGATTGAAGTCAAATTTCATATGGAGCCTCTATGGGATAGGGAAATCAAAATTTGCTCATGGGGTCCAGGTCACATGACCAAAATGGCCGCCAAGCCATATATGGTAAAAACCCTTCAAAAATAGTCTTCTCCAGAACCACTGTGCAGATTTCCACGAAACTTGATAAATAGCATCTGGGATGTAGGCCTATCATAAATTGCTAAAATGGTGACCCTGGGTTGAACTTGACCTTCTTTGGGTCCGTCCGTAACCCTTTTGTGAAAATTGGTGATAGTGACTTAACCGCTTGGAATATTTAAACAATTTTTGGCATACTGATAGATATCAATGAGATCTAACCAATGAACTTACGAAATATTACATTCCATTTAGTATAGCCTCGCCGAGGCGAAAAATGTGAAAATTTTCGAACATTTTTGAACTGCTTCTCCTCGGAAATCGTTGGGCCGATTGAAGTCAAATTTCATATGGAGCCTCTATGGGATGGGGGAAACCAAAATTTGCTCATGGGGTCAAGGTCACATGACCAAAATGGCCGCCAAGCCATATATGGTTTGTCTGTCTGTCCGTCCGTAACCCGTTTGTGAAAATTGGTGATAGTGACTTAACCGCTTGGAATATTTAAACAATTTTTGGCATACTGATAGATATCAATGAGATATAACCAATGAACTTGCGAAATATTACATTCCATTTAGTATAGCTTCGCCGAGGCGAAAAATGTGAAAATTTTCGAACTGCTTCTCCTCGGAAACCGTTGGGCCGATTGAAATCAAATTTCATATGGAGCCTCTATGGGATGGGGGAAACCAAATATTGCTCATGGGGTCCAGGACACATGACCAAAATGGCCGCCAAGCCATATATGGTCTGTCTATCTGTCCGTCCGTAACCCGTTTGTGAAAATTGGTGACAGTGACTTAACCGCTTGGAATATTTAAACAATTTTTGGCATACTGATAAATATCAATGAGATCTTATCAATGAACTTGCGAAATATTACATTCCATTTAGTACAGCCTCGCCGAGGCGAAAAATGTGAAAATTTTCGAACTGCTTCTCCTCGGAAATCGTTGGGCCGATTGAAGTCAAATTTCATATGGAGCCTCTACGGGATGGGGGAAACCAAAATTTCCTCATGGGGTCCAGGTCACATGACCAAAATGGCCGCCAAGCAATATTTGGTAAAAACCCTTCAAAAATAGTCTTCTCCAGAACCAATGTGCAGATTTCCACGAAACTTGATAAATAGCATCTGGAACGTAGGCCCATCAAAAATTGCTAAAATGGTGACCCTGGGTTGACCTTGACCTTCTTTGTGCCTAGGTCAAACTTTGACACATATGCTTTTGTGTTGGATTTTATCCTGCAAACGATTCAGAATACAGTACTAAAGTATAAGATATATTTTTGCTCCTTACGATAAGGCGCATTTATTGGGGGAACCGTTTTATGTCCAGGTCACATGACCAAAATGGCCGCCATACCCATATATGGTAACACTCATAAAGCTAAAGCATCCGGCGGGTCGTGCACTTCAGCTGAAGCACTGGTTCTGCTCATTATTGTCAATATGAACCACTGTTGCGTTATAACTTTGGGACAGTACGAGAGTAGGCTGAAAAGTTCTGAGCTTGACCAAGATCCAATGGTTTGTCAATGGTGAAAGTGCCTTATTTTTCAACATAGTCTCTCTTCCTGCCCACACACTTCCTCCAGCGATGCAGGAGTCCTTGGATCCCAGTGGTATAGAAGGTCTCATCTTGGTCCCTAAAAAACTCCTCCACAGCAGCTATCACCTCCTCGTCTGACCGATAATGCTGCCCAGCCAAGTGCTTTTTCATGTTTGGAAACAGGAAATAATCTGATGGAGCTAGATCAGGTGAATACGGAGGGTGATCGACAAGTGTGAAGCCACAGTCATGCACAGCAACCAACCGATGTCTGAGCAGGCGCATTGTCCTGATGGGACAAGACCCCTTTTGTCAATTTTCCGGGTCGTTTAGCCATAATTGCTTTTCGCAATTGCTTTAGCAGATCTGCATAATACTCCTCATTAATTGTTCTGCCCTTTTGAAGGTAATCTATGAATATTATACCCTTGGCATCCCAGAACACTGATGCCATCACATTCCCTGCAGAGGAGACGACCTTTGCCTTCTTTGGAGGGGGTGAGCCACGGTGCTTCCATTGCATGGATTGTCTTTTGGTCTCTGGCTCAAAGTGATGAACCCAACACTCATCCTGAGTGACAAAACGGTCAAGGAAACCATCTTGGTCTGCTTCAAAAATAGCCAAGTTGGCTTGTGACAGGTTCAGTCTGGTCAAGCGTCAAAAGCCGTGGCACCCATCTGGCGGAAACCTTCGACATTCCTAATTCACTGTGTAGAATGTTCTCTACGCGTTCACGGGAGATGCCAACAGTGTTAGCTAACTGATTCACAGTTAAACGCCTGTCATCCATCACGGCCCTGTGCACTTGGCTAATGGTTTCCTCAGTTGTTTCCGTTGTGGGTCGTCCACACCGGTCATCATCTTCAAGGCTGTCCTTGCCCATCTTAAAATTTGCTGCCCACCTTTTCACGGTTGCATACGAAGGAGCACCATCCCCTAATGTAGCAACTATATCGGCATGAATGTCCTTAGGAGCTAACCCCTTTTTATGGCGGTACTTGATGACACCACGATGCCAGATTTTGTCCATTTTCTCAAAAACGTTCTAGTATCAATTTTCAAAGTCTAGAATTTCTATGTTATTGCAGGTAAACTTGAACTTGCATTTGTCTTTGTTTTAGTGGTTAACTTTGAGTCAAATCAAGTAATAAAGGTTTGGATTTAATGAATACAAAATTTCATGGCTGTTCGATGCCTGCTTCTTGGTCAGGCTCAGAACTTTTCAGCCTACCCTCGTATATAACTCAAATATAATCTTTCTTTTCAAAAAAGCTGCCATTTTGACAGTTGCGCTTAATTATTTACCAAGGGAGGTAACTCTAATATAACCATGCAAAAATTTACTGAAGAGTTATTTACCTTCAGTATGGGTAAAAGCCATACCCTAAAGTTCCTCCTTAGCGGGCACTCCCCTTACAAATTTGCAGAAAAAAATCTCAATAATTTTGAGTCTAACTATAGTATTGCATTCTTAGATAGTATTGCATATACAATACAATACTCTGAGGGGTTTCTTAGACGAACTAGCCAATCTTAGTCTAGTCTCAAACCCTGAAGACAGCTTGTCCTGCGTCGCGCCTCAATATAATGGGTTTTTCATTATACATGTAGTTATATTTACAATTCCAGTGTAAAGTCTAATGTAAACCTAAAGACAACAATATATATCATACTTCCATAAACGCTTTCAGTGATGTCAAGTGATGTCAGTCTAAATCACGGTTCACTACGGGCATTCGTGACGTCAACGCTGTTCCGCCCTTTGCAGAAAAACAGCATGTAAATGTTGTTCGGCTTTAAAAGTTTGCCCTATAAGCATTTTTCTCGCCAAGTGATGAGGGGGAAAAATGTAAATGTAAATAAACTAATTCTTTCTGCTTTTCAAGTGTGAATGACAGCGGGTGGCCAGCAAAGTTTAAATGAGCCCCTTCGGGTTTCGTTTACTTTGCGCGCGACCCACTGCGTTCATACTTTCGTTAACAGCAGACAAATAAAAATCATTTCTTAAATAATAAGTTGATGGTTGGTTCCATCACGAAAACATGCCTATTCAAATATGTTGAAGATTTTACCACCAAAAATGAACATTTATAGGTAGGAAATTCTGATATTTTTTTCTTTCTTTCCGCTCAGAACATAGATTGTGGGTACTTGTTAGAACCGGGCGGTTCTAACAAGGACCCACAGTCTATTTTTTGATGAGAAATAAGAAAATTAATATATACCCCTGTAAACCCTAGATTTACTATACAAGGAGTCAAACTTATATAGGCGTGTTGTCACGTGTGTGTGTGTGGGGGGGGGGGTATACTTACTAGGTATAAAGAAGAACATCGACGGTTGTCTCACTGGCTGGCGAGTATCTGGTATAACTTTTACCATAATTGTCTGGCAAGTTCTCTATCGAGTACAAGTGCAGGAAGGTCTGTCCGGTCACCACCTGTAAGGAGGAAATATAAAATAGGTGAAGTGGGGCGTGGTGAGCTGAGGTGAAATGAGGTCAGGTGACGTGACGTGTGTTGAGTTAACTTGAACTGAGTTGGGCTGAAGTGTGAGGAGCGTTGAGCTGAGGTGAGGTGAGATGTGAGGTACGGTAACGAATAGAAGACAAAACAAAACACAAAACAAAACAAATTAAGGAGAATGGGAACATCTGGCGGATTTTTCCGGATTTTTACAAAGAAAGACAACTTTCGGGACTTCCTGTTCGATTTTCTATAAGGCCTGTCCCGCTGATAAAAGGGGTCTACTCTTACAGAAAAGAATTTGGAGCAACTTCTTTCCTTTCAGCGTTGACCCTTAATGACATGGGAGGGAAAAATATTGTTGCATTAGTTGCCTCCCCTGAAGGTGTTCGCATTCCCCTTATGACAATGTGAGATAGGTGCTACCTAGATGCGTGCAAAAGCGGAATATGTAACTAATGGTAAAATGTAGATCTGAGAATCTGTTTTATTGCGCACCTGTGTCGATTCTGCATTAATGCGGTTTGCAAAGATACCAAAGAAGGTGCTTTCGAAAACACTCACGTGATTAGCACGTCACTTTTATTTTTACTTTTGTTGTTGCGATACCGTTTATTTAGTTCAACCTTGTTGTCCAAAAGATGTAAATGGTGAATAAAGACGTAAGTCAATCTCGCCGAATCGCGACTTAGTGGAATTCGTTTCACTGACAGTTCCAAGGCGATTCTTCTGTCGCGGTTTACATCACGAAAAACCGCCTATATAATTTTGACCCCCTTGAACCCCGCTTTTATATAGTACAACTTGGGTATACAGGGGTAAACAGTATTTCCTTATATCTGCTTAAAAGCATAGATTGTGGGTACTCGATAGAACCGCCTCATCGAGGCGGTTCTATCGAGTCCCCACAATCTATGTTTTGAGCAGAAATAAGAAAAAATCACAATTTTTATCTTAAAATTTCCACTTTTTTGCTGAAAAATTGACAATGTATTTGTATAGGCGTCTTTTCGTGATGATTTTTGTTACAGTTTGTCTTTGAGTCTGTGTATCGCTTATTTTTTCTCTTTTTTTTTTCTTTTTGGATAGCCTGTTGGCCAGTTACTGTCGTTTTGGCTTTCTGCTATTGATGTTACCATCAGGGTCTAGTTATTTCATGATTGTGTTGCCGTTTCCTTTTGGTGTCTCTGATGGGAGCTGTGGGTTATTGTATCGATTCCTGATCATTGTCTTCACTTCTATTCTTTTATATGGATGACCAGGTAACTAAGTTTCAACTCGACTCAGTTATACCGTCCTATTTGAGACTGAATGACAGGCGGGGAACATCCGATCTTGGGCGCCGCCATGTTTGCTTAAAATGTTTGAGATTGAAGGTTATAGATTTCTCTTTGTGGAAGTATCTTTTTAATGTTGCATGTTATCTATAGGCGTGCATCACATCACGTGAACAAGTCCGTGAAATGAACACCTCCGTACACCCCACTTTATATAGAGAAAACTGGGGTGTAAGGGGGTAGCCATTATTTTTCTTATTTCTGCTCCAAAACATAGGTTGTGGGTACTCGTTAGAACCGCCTCAATGAGGTGGTTCTAACGAGCTCCCACGACCTATGTTTGCAGTATTTATAAGGAAAATATTACAGATTTTCATCAGAAAAGTAGCCAT